>CM070770.1:74701110-75901110 GCA_036346955.1 Dipus sagitta | reverse complement strand
TTGTTAATTTCTAGAAGTACAGACTTGTGATCTAACATCAGGCAGGAAATTGTGTCAATCTTCCTAAACATATGGAGGCAGGTTTTATGGCCCGGCATATGATCTATTTTAGAGAAGGTTCCATGGGCTGCTGAGAAGAATGTGTAACCTATGGATTTGGGGTTAGAATGTTCTGTAGATGTCTGTTTGGTCTAGTTGATCTATGGTGTTGTTGACCTCTCTTAATTCCCTGATAATTTTCTGTTTTGATGACCTACCTATTGCTCATAGTGGAGTATTGAAGTCCCCAACTATGATAGTGTTGGTGGTTATTTCTGTTTTGTTGTCAAGTAGGTTTTGTTGTATGAATTGTAGTGAACCTGTATTTGGTGCATAAAGATTTACAATTATGATATCCTCTTGTTGGATCATTCCCTTCATAAGTAAGAAGCAGCCTTCTTTGTTATTTTTTTATTACTTTTGGTTCGAAGTCTATTTTATCTGATATTAGTATAGCTACACCTGCTTGTTTCTTATTTCTGTTTGTTTGGAATATCTTTTTCCACTCTTACACCCTGAGGAGGTATTTGTCTTTAGTGGTGAGGTGGATTTCTTGAAGACAGCAGATTGAGGGGTCTAATTTTCTTTCTTTTTTTTTTTTTTTTTTTTTTTTTTGGTTTTTCAAGGTAGGGTCTCACTTTGGTTCAGGCTGACCTGGAATTCACTATGCAGTCTCAGGGTGGCCTCGAACTCTCGGTGATCCTCCTACCTCTGCCTCCCGAGTGCTGGGATTAAAGGCATGCGCCACCACGCCCAGCAGGGGTCTAATTTTCTGATCCACCCTGTGAGCTTATGTCTCTTGGTGGGTAAATTAAGGCCATTAATCTTTAGGGTAATGACTGTGAGGTTTGATTTAATCCTTGCCATAACATGGTGGCTTGTGTGGTTTGGTGTTTTCTTGGACTTTGTAGTTTGTTTGTTTTTTTTTTGTTTTTTTTCCTCTCTGAGTTTGGTTATTGTGATCTGCTTCTTGTATGCATTTGAGGATGGTTATTTGATTCTTCTGTGTGGAGAATTTCTTGAAGTATTTTCTGCAAGTTTGGCTTTGTGTTTATATAGTTGTAAAGCAGAATTTTATCACGGAAAGTTTTTCTTTCATCATCTATTTTGAGGGATACTTTTGCTGGGTAGAGTAGTTTGGGTTGGAAGCCATTAAGTTCTTAGATTTTGCAGTGTTCCATTCCAGGCTCTTCTGGATTTCAGGGTTTCCATTGAGAAGTCTGAAGTAATTCTGCTGGGGTTGCCTTTATGTGCAATGTGTTGTTTCTCCCTAGCTGCTTTTAGGACTTTCTCTTCAGTATTGATGTTTAGAGTCTCAAGGATGATATGTCTTAGGGAATTCTCCTTTGGTCCAGTCTGTTGGGAGTTCTGTTAGCTTCTTGTAACATGATGGGACTTTCTTTTGAGAGATTGGGTAAATTTTCTTTGATAATTTTGTCGAATAAGTTCTGCATGCATTTGGTCTGAATTTCTTCCCCTTCTGGTATTCCCATGATCCAAATGTTGGGACATTTAAGGGTATCCCATAGTTCCCTTATGCTCTGTTCACAAAAATTTTTGACCTTATTGAAACCTTTGGACTCGTGAACTGTTTCTTCTGTTTTATCTTCCAGTCTGAGTTTCTATCCTCACATGGCTGACTCTATTCTTGCAACCTTCAATAGAGTTTTGGCCTTGTTCAATTTGGTTTGTATTTTCTACTGCTTTTTTATGTATAGTTTCAAACCCTCTGTTGAGTTCCCTTTCCACATCATTTTCTGATTTACTTAATGCTTCATGGAATTCACCCTTGCATTTCTTTATGTCTTCATTGAGCTTAGCCAGCTGGTTATTGGGGTCTTTTTTTTTTTTTGTCACTCTCCTTCAGATCATTTAACTGTCTTTGTAACCCTTCTTTGTACTTATCTATTATGGCTAATCTACTGAGAACAGCATTAGCATCATTGTCTGCCCTTTGCTGCTTTTGTGAAAATTATACTATTTGCTTGGTCAGGGTTGCATAGCTTTTATCTTCATTTTTGGGTTCTCATATTTGGGGTTCTTGATATTGGCTCTTCTATGTTGTGATTAGAGACATCTATTGTAGAACTGGGCAACCTTACTGGATTTACTTTCATTTGATTTTTCATGTTATTCTTTTTGCACTGTGGTCTGCCCATCACAGTGTAGGAATCTTATTTAATTTAGGAGGAAGCTGTAGTCTATCCTTGAAGTGTCTTCAGTGATTAATCTCTTTTATGTTTGCTCCCACTAGGCTTCTAATGACAATTGGGCTTGCCTGCTCAGAGGGAAGAAGCCTGTGAGACTCTGGTGGGCCTGGGGACCTGATGAAGGGGATTGTTTCATGATTTGGGGCATGGGAATGTTTGGTTAGGGGCCCAAGGGGACAGGGGTAGGGGGGAATGGTACAAAGCAGACTGGTATTGTGGCTGGGTTGTGGAGGGGTTAGGATGGGAATGTGTGTTGGTTCCACGATGCTGAAGGGTGAAGGGATGGGACAGTGGGTCCCTTGGGACCCTTTAGCAGGGGGAGGATAGAACTGCAACTTCTTGTGACAAGGCAGGGCAGGGCAGGGCAGGGATATGAGAATCCTGTGGGTCAGACGATTCGTGGGTGGGGTGGTCCCCTGTGATGTGAGAGCCTTGGGAGAGGGACCCCTAGCCTGCTGGTGTGGGTCCATGCATGGAGGGGCAGTGGCATATGGAGACACCTAATAATGGCAAGGGAAGTAATAGCCTGCTGATCTGGGCCCAGCATTGGCAGGTGGGGCATGGCGGCAAATGGGAAGGCATTCTCGTGTGGAGGTCTCCTGGGGGAACGCTAGCCTGTAGGCCTGGGTTGGCCCACTGGGGCAGGGAATGGTGGTGAGTGGGATGGTATTCCCATGTGGAGGTCCGCTGTGGGAATGCTAGCCTGCTGGCCTGGATCAGCACACAGGGAGGGAGGGCAGCAGAGTTTTCATGTGGAGCTCTGTGGTGGCAGGAATGTCTGGGGGAGGAATGCCAGCCAGCTGGCCTGGGTCCACACACAGGAGTGGGGGGCGGTGGCAAGTGGGAAGGCATTCTCGTGTGGAGGTCCCCTCTAGCCTGTGGACCTGTGGATCTGGGTGTCTGCTCTTGGATGGGGGACAGCAAGCCTGGAGATCATCCAGGGGAACAATAGCCTGCTGGCCTGGGTCTGTGCATAGGGGTGGGAGACGGTGGAGAGTGGGACAAGCATGGAGGTGCATGTGGAGCTACACTGGTCTGCTGGCCTGGGTCCGCTTGCCTGCGGTTAGTGTAGGAGGAACCTGCGGCTGGGACTATGGCTAGGATGGCTGCTTGAGGAGATTGGGGGACTGGCGGGCTACCTGAGAGCATGGGAATGAGTGGATTCTCTGCTTTGCTCCTTTGTGGCCTCCCACTGGAGGGCTGTTAGAGTCTGCTCACCCTAGAATCACCCTAGAAGACCCAGTGAACCCTTAACATCTTGCCTTTCCTCCCCCGGAGGTGCAGTGTGGTTAGGTGGATGCCATCTTGGCCAGAAGTTCCGTAGCATTTTCTTGAGCACCTTTAATGTCTGCTTAATTTCCTTAGAAAGCAATTGTCATTGTTGCTCATGATGTAAGCACTTCATCTAAAGGAAGGCATACCTAATTACTTTAAGGTTTATTGGGTTTTAAAAAAGAAATTATCATGTCAGATCATGGTACATATGTTCTGTAATCACAACAATATGATTATTAAAAGAGCCATAAAAAGTCATAATTCTAACTTCCACACAACCTATAATTGAAGTAGAGAAACTCTAACATCATACATGAAAGAAAAACACACAATGAGGACCTCAAACTTACTGTTTTGAACTATTATTTTATTTCAGGAACTCTATTATTCAATAAAGACTTTCATCTAAATATTTCATGCAACAAACCCTGTGATAAATACAGATTGCAGAAAGAATATTAAAGCCTAAGTATTTTCCTCAAATAAAGCATTGGCTGATAAAATAAATGCACACATTAAATACGTTCTTTAAAATAAAATACCAATAACTAATTGAAACTCAGATATCTGGTTAAGGTAAATGCTAGAATACAGTATTCAAAAAATTCAAACATGTTCAAACCAAACAAATCTATTTTTCATGTAAATATTCAAATTCAATAGCTACACTTTTTGAGGGACACAGGACTATAGAGATAGACCTACCATCTTCTAGGTTTCGAAAACTTCAGATATTCCCATCAGCACGGGAAAGTTCAAAGGTAATTTATGTCCAGAGCCTACTTAAAAGGAAGAAGATGGAGATAATGGAAGTGACAGGTGTGTTGCCTTAATGCCAAGGCCCCCAAACGGCACACCTTACTCCTATTCACATTCATTGAAAGGAATTTAGTCATACAGTCTTAGCCAAAAGGAAGATAGAAATATGCTTCTGTAACAGGACGAAAAATAAGTGAAGAATAGATATTGGTAGACAAACACTACTGAATTCTGTGTACTGTTTTTACATTTTTTCTTTTATGTGATCTTCACAAATACCTAATGACAGATATTTTTCTATCCATCTTATGTTGGATGTAACTGAAGATTAGAGAGGGTAAGCAACTGGTGTAGTGTCATGTTAAATCACTAACAGAGCTGAAATTCAAACTACGACAGATCTGACATCAACTCTACACACAGCCACCATGAAAGGGCACTTTACCAATACATTATTTTTTATCATTATAAACATATAAATGGCTATATTAAAGGATTAGTTCTTCTAAAGAGATGGGCAGGCAGATGGATGAGGGAAGGACACATTTACAGGTAAACAGAAGGTGGAAGGATATTGCAGGAGAGAGGAATTGAGGGAGGCAAAAGAAGAGTGGGGAGAGAAGTGAGGAGAGGAGAGGAATAAAGTAAAACAAATTATATTTGAAAATGCCATAATAAATGATGCCTATATCTCTATATGCCAACTAAAAATACAAATAAAAACATTGTAGACATGTATGAAATTGTCAAAAGTAAATAAAATATGAAAAAAACCTGACATTTGTTAATGGTAAAAGCATGTACATTGGGATAAAAATTATGAAGTGTCTGAAAAAGGTATAACTCCTGACTCTCTTATCTTGGACAGAGGGACATTTATTTCGTAATACCTTGTCTTCTGGAAAGCATTTCTCCAATTTTAAGTTTTTACTGGGGGTAGATGGGATAATGTTCTTATAATTAATTAGTTTCTAAATTGAGAATATTATTTAGCCAGCACAAAGAAGAATAACATCTAAGACAACACTGGCTATAAACAGTACATTGAGGGCTGGAGAGATTGCTTAGTGGTTAAGGCACTTGCCTGCAAAGCCATAGGACCCAGGTTCAACTCCACAGGACCCATGTAAGCCAGATGCACAAGGGGTTGTACACATATGGAGTTCGTTTGCAGTGGCTGGAGGCCCTGGAGCACCCATTCTCTTCCTCTCTCTCTCTCTCTCTGTCAAATAAATAAACAAATAAATGAATATAGTTTTAAAAAAGAAAAATATTTTAAAAAGTACACAAGCTTTTTTAAAAAAATATGTTGAAAACTATCTCCAAGGTGCATGATTTTTGAATGATCAGGGAGTTGTTTTTATTGTCATTTTCTTTCACAAGTGCAATTTGATGTCTACAGTCTTTTTAGGCACATTTCAAATATCTGCCACCACATACCAATGCAGACAGATATGTGCTGCCTGCAAAAGGAATTTTGGGCTGCTTGCCACTTGGAATATGAAGAAAGACAAGATTTCTCTTTGTTCCAAAAGGATACTGACCACTTTCTGAAGGTACTCAGGAACATGTGTAGGATTGAGAATACAAAAGGAAAAGAAAATGGAGGATGGGGCGGGGGCTGTGTGTCTAAGTAGATATTAAAGAACTAAAGGACTATTTTGGACTTTGAAATTTTTTCCCTTCCTTTTGCTTCTTTAAGATGAGACAGAATGCAGAACGTGGTGATTTTTACTAGACAGCTCATCGCTTTCTGCCCGAGAGTGACATCTGCTAGGCAGCTTACAGTCAGGACTGGAAGCGGCGATTAACTTGGGCTCCCAATCCCATCACACAGCACATCCTTGGCTGGCAAAATACCTATCAGCGGAACAGCAGCAGCAACATCAGCAGCAGCTCTGTCATCTCTCTGAGGAAGGAGGGATGGTGCTGGCTGATAAGTGACAGAAAGCTTGACATCAAGCCATTTATCATTTGAAAAATTCCAACAAACAAAAGGAAGTACAGCAGAAGTGAAAACCTGGAACAAGTTAGATGAAATAAACCATCAAGCCTCTGCTTCCATAACCCACAGATGTATCCAGAGCAGTGGGTCAGTCACTGGATGCCACTGGGATCATTCCTCATGGCCATCATTCTGTTTCACTATGTTCTAGCTGGTGAGTGCATAACCTTGCACTTCCTTTTCCTGATCTCTTCCCATAGGCTATTGCTATACTTAAGAAAGCAGAATAAACACTTTCCTTAGAGAAGTCAAATGTCACCAATGAAAAGAAATGAAGTTACTAGGAATTGATGAGTGACATTTTTGCCTTTATACTTTTTCATCCAGAATATAAAGGCTTTCCTCATTACTTATGCTATAACTCCTATTTTCTAGTTACAACTGTAACTTTTGCTTCTAATTGTGCACCCTGCTTTCTGGGAAGTGCTACATGAAACAATTGCATGCCTAAAATTTAAGCAATGGTGGAGGCTGCTGTAACCAGGCACAAAATTTTGACAATAGTTTGATTGCTATTTTCTTACATACAATGCCCACTATCACCTCCAGGTGTCTATCCCATGTCTATCCCTACAGCTCAGTCATTCCATAAAGTACAGGAATGTTCCTTTCCCTATCAACATAGATTAGCATTGTCAATTGGACTGACTATACTCTAGCTGATTCTTCCTAAACAATGACTGGAAATAATTAGATTGAAGTGAATTTCATAAAGCCCAAGAGGCATCCAGGAAGTCATACTGGAAGCATTGTCAACATGAGTACCTGTCAGAAGTATTTCTACATGAAATGGAATGCAAAAATTATGAACAGTATTTCCTTTCCACAGGCAGAGTGTGTATTCTTGAGACTGTACCATGTGGAAGTAAGACATTAAGTTGGTCGCACCTGAAAAAAAATTGTTATAGTGGCTTCCACCCTAGATGTGGTATATTAGTTACCTTTTCCCTTGCTAAGACAAAATACCTGACAAAGATATATTTAAGAGGGGATGGAGAGATTGCTTAGTGGTTAAGACACTTGCCTACAAAGCCAAAGGATCCCGGTTGCACTCTCCAGGACCCACGTAAGCCAGATGCACATGTGTCTGGGGTTCGTTTGCAGTGGCTGGAGGCCCTGGCATGCCCATTCTCTCTCTCTTCCTCTCAAATAAAGAAATAAATAAATAAAATATATTAAAAATATATTTAAGAGAGGAAGAACATGTTTTGGCCTGTAGTTCCAGGAGCACAGATACTTCTGGTGGGGAAGGCATAGCAGGCAGGAGTTTGAAGCAACAAGTCATATTCAGTCCACAGTGAGAAGCAGAGGGCAATGAATGCTGGTGCTCATCCATTGCTCTTCTTTTTACACAATCCAGGACCCCAGCCTATGAAATGGTGTTGCCCATAGTAATGGTAGGTTTTCCTAACTCAATTATCTAATCTACAAAATCCTCACAGGCATGCCAATGGATTAATTTCCATTCTAATTCTAAATTCTGTCAAGCCAATCACCAGTGACTAACCATCACAAGTGGCCATAATAGAGCCTTCAGGTGTCTAAGCCTTGCAAGGTCTTTAGGCTTCAACTGGCCAAGAATGTTATGGGTAATAGAACTGTGCTAGGTTTCCTCCTTTAGGGATAAGAAAGAGTCTGAGTAATCAACAGTACACCCTGTTACACCTGGAGTAATATCATGGCCCAAATGGAAAGGTGCATAGGGAAGTGTGTGCAGAAGCCATCTGAACTTCTAGTTATTTTAGGCCATTGCATCAAACCTCTGATGGTTTATAGAATTTAATTGATTGGTTCTGAGGTTCTCTAAAGTCATGTAAAGAGCAAGATTGTAAGCTATATTCATCCAACTACTTATAGTCTAATCATTTTAGGTAAATATCTTATAAGATAAAGGCATTTGTCCCAATTTATGTAGGTAAAATTAATCTGTGTGGCCATACATATTGGAAATACATGACAAGACAAGATAATATAGAAACAAATAAATACTGTTGAATGTAAATTCTCCATGGGTCTCTCAAGTTCCTGAATATTTTTTAAGCAGAACCATGGCAGCTTTTGTTTCAGACTAGCCCTTCAGAAACAGCTACATCTCAGAGGTTTAGGCGATAGAGGTCAATTATCCTTCTGGAGTGGATGTCAGGTGCTTCCTACCCAGCATCATGCAGACAATGTCTGTCTGCTGCCTATTATAAAAGCTTTGGTTTTTTTTTTTTTTTTTTTTTTTCGAGGTAGGGTCTCACTCCAGCCCAGGCTGACCTGGAATTCACTATGGAGTCTCAGGGTGGCCTCGAACTCATGGAAATCCTCCTACCTCTGCCTCCCGAGTGCTGGGATTAAAGGCGTGTGCCACCATGCCCAGCTGCAAAAGCTTTGGTTTTCTTAAGCCTGGAGTTACTGTTTCCTCAGCCTTTGCAATGACTCTGTAGGACTTAATAGAAAAAAAAAAAAAAGACATCAAGAAACTGGAAGCTTAAGTATCCTGTAGTGTCATGAATAATGAGGCTCATTGTCTCTAACTTAGAACATTTATGTACTCTTCCTACATTATAAAACTGTAGTGACAAACTTGCTAGGTTGCCAATATAGTATAACTATCCATCCTTCAAAATTGCAGTGCTCGTTTTACTTTACTTTTACCTTCTGTAATCTCATGTCTTCTCAAAGAATATTTCCGATCCCTAATTCTTATATTTCTGATATTCATGCAAATCCGACCATATCACATAGTGAAAGTCATCATCCAAATGTCTTTTCTCTTTTGGCTTTGTGTGTCAGAGGCAAAGGTCTATGCTTTATTCATATCAGTTATAAGAATCAAATAAATGTTTTGTGAATAAATAGAATTTGGATATCTGAAACAGCTAAGCACAGCCTTTCAGAATGTTGTCTCTTTGACATGGTAAATGCTCCACTAAGTTCTTATCTATAGATTATGTAAGATTTTGTTTTTGTTTTTGTTTTTTTTCTCAGATCATAGATTCAGCCATCATGACACTTATTAGCATAAATAACCACTCAACTGAGCATGGTTACATTTGGTGGCTTCAGATGTAAGGATGATCTCCAAATGAGAGGCAGGAAAAGGATTACTGGGAAAGCCCAGCAAAAGTTCTGAAATACATAGGCATCTTTTTAACTGTCTTTGCCTACAGTCTTGGGAAAACATAGACCTAAAACAAAATGTTCTTGTCAAAAACATGGTATCTTTCCCAAGGCTCAAATATCGCTACCCTACAGGAAAGCTCTATGAGTTCCAAGACTAATTGTGGGTTTCATACAACTTTCCCAAGAAAGACTATCTTATTTTTTCATCTTGCCATAGCTCATAGTTCCCAGCAACATGGTTCTCATCCTACTTTAAATGAGTAGATTTGAATGACAGATGCTCAAGGAAGCAGCAGTGGTCTCATCAGTAGAATGTAATATAATTTCCTAAGAGTGGGGCATTGAGAACAAATCTGTGGAAAGAGATTTACAGCTAGAATGAAATTAAAAACTTTCTCAAGATTTTTTAAGGGAAATAAAAATTTCCTCTATGCAAGCATACTTTGAGCATAACTATTGTGTTTGGCACATTTTAAAAACTAATTTTCCACAAAAGTGAAGAAACAAATTTGAAACAGCTTCTTCAATCCTCCTACTCTTACTCTGAGGAAAAGGCAGAGGGTATAAAATTTTACAAATTCTATGATATCCCTTATTTTAAAGGGGTGTGTGTGTGTGTGTGTGTGTGTGTGAAACAGATTTATTTTATAGAAATAGAGCCAGACTCCCCACATCCTATACAATATGTTAATAAGCACCAATGAAAGTATCTATATTACGCTGAATAAAGATAATATTTTAATTAAACAGTTTCACCCAGATTACCATCTTCTAGGAGTGAGTAATTTATCTTTGTTGCTCCTGTGTCTTACCTCTCACTGTTCACATTCTGGTTGAAATTATTTGGAAGACTACTTCACTCCAATATAAAAAATGTAAACAGTTTGAGAGTCATAACCCTAGCTCTCTGGCCACTTACTATTCTGGGGAAGATTTGAGTTTGTAATCCCTCAGTTTCCCTCATCTATAAAGAGTTAAATATAATGTCAAGTTTAAGGTATGTTGAAGAGAGTTAAGGGAGACAATGCTGAAGTGTTTCTGTAGTATCTGATCCATACAGCTATTGAAAGATTAATATTGGCTACCATTTTGTCAGCTCTTGCCACATGCTAGGCAATACTTACTCCTTACAGCAATCCTCTGGAATAGGTATTAATAAAAGTCCTACTTTACTAATGAGAAACTGGAGACCCAGAGAAATTATACAAATTACCCAAATCCCTAGAGCTAATCAGTAACAGCACAAGGATACAAGACCAGCAAGAGTCAAATGTTCGTTCCAATGAATATGAACATCTGGGAACCAAGATAAACTGGCTTCCGATATTTCGTTGTGCAGTGTAGCCACACCGAATTTGTCATGTGCTTTCTGATCAGCATTCAGCATACTCTCCCACCTCTGTAAATTTTATAACTAAGTTTTAGTTTGGATGATTTCTGATTTATGGACTAAGGATTGCATAGTCTGTGCAGTCATTTTTGTTTCCTGTAATCAAGGTCACCTTCAGTAATAAAATATAATGTTGCCCAGTGATTGAATTCAAGAAATCCTCACCCAACCACCAAGGAAAGTTCTTTACTCTAAGCTATAGGACTTATCCATGTTGGATATTTTACTCCCAACTGAGAGGGGCCAAGACACTGAGGGACACACACCACTAGAATTGCCTCCAGCCCTTGAAGAGCAGTAAGCACAAGGCAGACAGGGACAGTACATGGACCCCCATGGGAGGCATGCCACCTGCACCTGGAGCTTGGTGTTCTGCTGAGACTGAAAGAGAAAAAGGAAAGTTTATTTTTAGGCTGTCAGCCAGGGCAAAGCTGAAGGAGAACAAGGAGATGCCACCTCACCTGAAGAACTAAAACACACGTCTGATCCAGTTTCACCCAAGATGGCTATAAGCAATTCCTCAACAGCAGTGTCCCCTGGCTTGCTTCATTCTCAGCTCAGCAGGCCTGGTGGGCTGGCCCTTCTGAGTTAGCCCCCCCCCCCCGGAGTCCACAACCAATCAGGTCTCTCCCTGTCTCTCTCCCTGTCTTCCAGGTCCCTCTCACCTGAATCTGGTGACCAGGCTCATCCTCATTAGATGCTGCATGTGTATGGCCCTCTCTCCCAGCTGGGCCTGCTGCATCCTGTGCTGTTTCACTTGAACACCAGTGTGTAAGTCCCTCTCCTTTCCTAGTCAAGAGGGGTGCTTCTTATTCGCCTGGGCATTTCCGGCTTGCTTCCTACATGTATGTTGTTTCCAGATGTTTTCTCACTTTCTTACATGTATGGTTTTCCTCTAAGCTGTGGGCCCTTCACTATCTAATCCCTTGACTGTATTCTCCTGTCACCAGATTCTCCTGACTCGTGCTTTGGTGAGCCCTTCCCCATTCCGAGCCCAGTGTGGAAGAGAAAAGAAGATTTCTTCTCATCTGGAGACTTTCCTTCCTTGGTTTTGGGGTTTTTCTCACTCGGCTACATGTGTGATCTTACTTTAAGCCCTGAGTCCTGCATTATCCTATTTCTCAGTCTTTCACTACCTTTACGTGAGAGTAAAGGGGAAAGTGTTTTCATGTGTTATTCCTGTATGTGCACATGTGTACATGAGCGTGTGTGTGTGTGTGTGTGTGTGTGTGTGCATGTTTCTTCTGAATCTTTTGGTCCAATGTTTTGCCTTCCATGTCCTTTCCATGGGCTTCGTCCCTGGAAATTTCCCTATCTCTTCATTCTCCCATCTCTCTGTCCAGTCAGGCAAGGTGGAAAGTTCCTTTGTGGCTTGGGTCTTCCTAGCCCTCCAAGATATGAATTATCCTTAACTACATCACAACTTATCCTTCCCAGAATCTGTTTTCTCAATTCTTTGTTAAATGGATAAGAACCTAAAAGTTGGGGTGCACAGGCTTGGAGGACCCCCTAAGCCCCCAAATCCAACATCAAAAGAGTCTGCAGTCACTGTAGCTGCTGTCAGGGCATGAGAATAGCCATGGGCTCCAACATGCAGCCACAGCGGGACAGCCTGGGCCTGGCAGACTCCAATGGCTCAGGCCAACACACCGTGCACTGCAGCCCCACCTCTCATGAGTGAGAGCACAAGGAACCCCTTATTGTACGGTTCACACTGGAGGAAGCAGAGTACCACCATGGGCAGAGTGAATGGCTCTCAGCATCTCAGAGTGTCTGTCTGTCCTGGGGTGACCAGTCCTTGTTTGCCTTAAGGAATGAACTTGACCTCCTGGAAGGCTAGATAGCACCAGAACGGTACCTTGCATCACATCCCCAACCTCATCACATTGAGTTATTTTATCTATAGTGACTCTTTTGAGTGCATTTCCTCTGCATTCAATATAGTGGCCCTCAAGAACAGTCTCATAAATAGTGCTGGTGCTATCTGCTCTTTACTCTGGAGTGCGTATTTTCGTTGATGTTTATGTCAAGGGCCTAAATTCTAGTCTGAGATGCCCTACATTACATTTGTTTATTTCCTTTTGTACTTCTCACAAACATTAAATTTTGTGTAAAGGATTTTGTGGTAAAAATTGCATATACTTCTAGGAAACCTTTCAAATAGTACAGATATAAACACAGAAGTGTGCCTTTACAATGTATTCTAGGCAACTTAGTGTACACCATTCTAGACTCATATACATAAACATCTACCAATTGCATAAACTTTTTAAGAGAAATGGAATTGTGCACTATGTACCTTAATTTTTTTCATTTAAAAATATTTTTACTCATGAAAATAAGAGAATACGAGCCCACCAAGGCCTTCTATCATTGCAAACAAACTACAGTCGCCTGTGTCACTTAGTATATCTGGCCTTCTGTCAGTCCTGAGGAATTGAACCAGGGTTGTCAGTCTTCGTAAGCAAGCATCTTTATCTGCTGAGGCATCTCTGCATTACTGCTTTATTCCATTAACAATATATCACAGGCCCTTTTCTCTGTCCCTAGAGGTCAATGTACACATAAATGGATCTACTTCTTTTCAATTATAATATTCAACTACATTAGTTTACTACTTCAACTAATAGTCATTGATGTTGTTTCTAGTTTGGGAACTATTATTAATAACACTGGAACAAATAGCCCTATAATAACTAAGAGTACCTTTTAGAATATTTTTATAGGACTAAGTCCTAGAAATGGAATTGCTGAGCCATATGATATACAAAATTAAAATTTTAGCTGGGTGTGGTGGCCCATGCCTTTAATTTTAGCACCTGGAGGCACTGAAGTAGGAAGATTGCCCTGAATTCAAGGCCAGTGTGTGTCATATATGTAGTGAGTGCCAGGTCACCCAGCACTAGTGTAAGACTCTTCCTCAAACAACAGCAAAATTAAATTTTTCATGGACAACAAATTGTCTACTTATCCATTGAATATGAGAGAATTTGTTTCTGAATATATTGCTCATATTTAGATATTATCTTCTTTTTCATTTCTGACAATCTTATAAACATAAATTTTTATTTTCACTTCTATTTCATCAAATATTAATGAAGCTCAGTCTTAAACTTTTAATTCCACCTTTGTCCTTGCCAACCTGACCCACCACCATGACATTAATGACAGATACTTTGAAATCATCCACCTTGTCTATTTTGGCATACAAGAGGCTAAAGCTCAGAAAAGTGAGGTGAGAAGCCAGCACAGCACTCAGGTTTGTGTTTAGTGAACTTTAAGAAAGTGTCAATGCAGTTATCTCCTTACTAGATATGAGTTACTGCTCCTGGCAGATTCTATGTTTTATTCATTTTTATGAATTTCAATATGTCTAGCATAGCATGATGAGTACTAAATAATTATAGTATTTTTTGTTTCAATGATAAAAAATGTTAGTAGGCATCTCTGCTTCTGGTTATTATAATGTTTAAGCCAAAAACAAAAACAAAAACAAACAAACAAAAAAAACTACTGGTAAGTTTTCTTGTTTCCTGTAATATGACACTTGTAATAGTTACTTTACTCTTTGCTGTGACTAAACACGTGACAAGAAGCAGCTTAAGGAAGGGGTTCCTTTAGTTTATAGTTCCAGGGCTTACAGTCTTTCACAGTAGGGAAAACATAGCTTCAGGAGCAGGAAGCTAGCTAGTCACACTGTATCCACAGTCAAAAAAAGAAAGACAAGGGAAGTGGAGGTGGACTACAAAACCCCAATGTCCATTCCACAGTGACCTTAAGCGACCTACTCCATACTGCAAGGCTCATCCGCTAAAGATTCCACAAGGCTTCCCAAACAGCACCACAAGCTGGGGAAAGGAATTTGAACACATGAGCCTATGGGGCATATTTCACAAACAAATCACAATAATCCTTTAACAATATATGTGTACATACGCAAGAAGGAGAGGGATACAAAATATTCAACAGGATTATCCAAGTAAGGCAAGAAAATAAAGTTTACATAATAATCACATAATTTAATTTAAAGCCCAGGCCTTAGATATTGTACCTATCTGTGTGAAAACTAGGGTCCAGTTCCACAAGAAGAATAGCTAAAATCAAAAGGTCAAGTTGAAGTATTTAAATAGTCATTCTTATAATGAGTTTTTCTATAATCATATACATGTGTATATATGTATGTGACTACATCAGGATAGTAAGAATCAGTATTTGCTGTCTTTTTTTTCCTTTTTCTCTCCCTTGGTGCTGATAATTGATCCCAGAATCTTATATAGGCACTCTACCCTGGAGTTATACCTCCCAGCCCAGTATCAATAGTATAATCACTAAATGTTTCACAGACTGGGAGAATAAATCAATTTTTATAAATAGTTATCTTAAAAAAAGCTACATCAACATCAAACAAGTGTATTCATTTTCTATAGGCATAGCCTTTTTTTTTTTTATAACCAGGAATACTCACCTCTATTCTTCAGGAAGTTACATCCTTTCACAATTGATAATGAAGCATTTCTTCTTGTTTTGCACATCCCATTAAATCTATTCTCCTATTTTTTCCCCCTAGTTTTTAATGAAGCCAGCCATTCTTCTTTCCAGTTAATTTTTTTAATAGAATTTCACTGATGTTGAACACCCACTACCTGCTGTTAAGTGCGGCAAACTCCCCATCAACCAAGGGAGATGAATCGATTTAATATTTCAAATAAACAAACAGTTTGGCTTGTGACATATCCTGACTTCAGATTGCTAATTGCATGGTTCTGCTGCATCTTTAGTGAGGCTGAGATGAATTTAGTGATTTCACTCTGTTCTCCAATGTGGAGCATGAATGTAATGATTATAATATATAAAGGTAATGATGGTTCTAGTAGATAAGCAGAGCTGCTCCTAAGGATCATTCCTCTAATTCCTCTTCCCTAAAACATATCTTTCTAATCATTATGTATAAAAGCACTCAACATTCCTTTTTATTTTTTTACTTTATCTTTTATTCTGTTTTTTCTTAAATTCTTATCATCAGAATTTTTAAACATAAATATCTGTGGCAATAAGATTATCAATCTGATCTACCTAGGTTCATCACACAACTTTAACAACTAATAAAACATAATAAGCTTGTGTTTTCCACTTCCTTTCCTTAATTATTTTAAACCAAATGATCATTTTGCAAATAGAAATATTTTGGAATATGCTGCTAAAAATTGAGATGAAAAAATGTGGGACTGGAGAGGTGGCTTAGTGGTTAAGCACTTGCCTGTGAAACCTAAGGACCCCGATTCGAGGCTCGATTCCCCAGGACCCATGTTAACCAGATGCACAAGGGGGCGCACACATGTGGAGTTCACAGTGGCTGGAAGCTCTGACATGCCCATTCTCTCTCTCTCTCTCTCTCTCCCTGCCTTTCACACTCGGTCTGTCACTCTCAAATAAATAAATAAAAAATGAACCAAAAAAAATTTTTTTAAGTCTGTGTGTGTGTGTGTGTGTGTGTGTTCAGTTGTATGTGGGCCATGGTGCATGTGTGAAGAGTCTAAAGAGAACCTCTGGTGTTGGTTCTTACCTTGTTTTGAGGTAGTGTTTCATGTTATTCACCACTGTATATACGAAGCTAGCTGGCCCATAGCTTCTTTCACAGATACTCTTGTCTCTCCCTCCTGTCTTGGTATAGGCATGCTAGAGATAGCAGATATGAGCTACCATGTCCTGCTTTGTTTTACATGGGCTCTTGGGACCCAAACTCAGTTCTTTAGCTTACCAGCAGGCACTTTTACACACTGAGCCAACTCTCTCTGCATCCTCTATAAGATCCATTTGTAACACATAAAAATATAATCATACCTACAAATTGAAAATAATTCCACAATATTAAAAATAACTTCATGTTCAAATAGTTCTGGTTTTTTAATAATTTCTTTCTTTTTTATTAAGAATATGCTTTGTATGGTTACATCATGCATTGGTACTATCATTTCCCTCCTCCCTGCTCCCATTGTGCTGAGGGCCCACCTCAATGAGGTTAATAGTATTCCTCATGGAATTCTGGGTTACTCATTGTGAGAAAAGCAGTCAGTCATCGGCAGGGAGGGCAATGCCTCTGGATATTCCCTCCCAACCTGTGGCTTTTATAATCTTTCTGGCCCCTCTTCAGCAAAATTCCCTGAATCATAGTGGATGTGTTTTAAATCTTCTTCACTGTTAAGCTCTCAGGAGCTTCTGGGTTTTTGCTTTGATATGTGTTGAGTATCCTCAGCATCTGTCTCCTTCACCCTGGCACAGGTTGTCAAACTCGCCATGGAAGCTCAGCTCACCAATTCCTCTCTGGTTTCACCTGGGCTCTGGTTGACATATGAGGTCTGATTATCTCCTCAGGTCTCACTACCTTCTGAAAAAGAAAAACAGATTCTCCAATGGAGAATAAAGTCAACATAGGTTAAATGGATAAACATTGTTAATTTATTAAGATCTTAATGCAGTGTAGCCCCTCTTTTGGCCAAAGACTAGTGGGAGCTTGTCATTGGAGACCATAGGATTCTGACCTGGTTTCCAGTTCCAGCTATGGATTCCTTTCAAGTGAGTGGATCTCGTAGCCAATCTGAAAGCCATTGGTTACCCACCAAGGCTATGTGTAGCCATTATACAGGTGTGCATGTCTTTTCAGGCTGGTTTGCTGTTTCAATGGCTGTGACCCCTGCTTGCTCACAAGGTTGTTGGCCATTTTCCCTAAGTAGCTCATGTAGCACTTCTCAGCACTAAATGGGCTAACCATCTAGGAACTGACTCTCTTCCTCAGGGACATAGGCCTATACTTTTCTTTTTCTGTAGCATCTCTGTCAGGTTGTGGTATTAGGGTAATGCTAGCTTCATAAAATGAGTTGGAAAGCATTCCTTGTTTTCCTACAATGTGAAACAAGTTGGAAAAAAAGTGGTTTCAGTTCTTCAATGAAAGTTTGATAGAATTCAGCTGAGAAATGAGCTGGTCCTATACTTCTAGTCAAGATTGTGGACTCTTAACCATGATTGAGCTCCTGGGGTAATATCAGGCATTAATTGTGAGGGTCCAGTACAAGTAGGTATGAGTGGACCTTCAATGTGTGGGTATAGGGATGCACAGTCAGGAATCTGCTGATTCATAAGCTCCCAGGTAGCATGCTAGACCCTCAGGTCCTGCTCACCACTCACTGCAGTCTGCAACTAAGCCCCTGTGTCACTACCCTGATGCTCTGATCCCCTACACCCTGTGGTCCCTGTAGGCACCCTCAGCCCACATGCATTCCCTACTCCTGTCTCACTGTCCAGGTGTGCCAATCCCTGACACCCTGTGATAGTCACAGCACCCTTTTTTGAAACCTTTGGTCTGCAGGCATGCACCCCTCTGTAGCTGCCCCACACCTCTATGCTGCCTGCATGTGCCCTTGTATGTACTTATCAGGTTCACCCCCACAGCTTGTGTGCAAGCCTGTCTGTGTCCCCAAGTTCCTTGCTACCTGCAGGTGCCCCCATGAACCTGCAAACCTGCTGCACAAGGCACCTGCCACTTCCACGTGCTGAGCCTCCAGCATGTGCACTAGGGTCATGCATACTCATGCACTCACCCCTGCAAGTACTTCCAGTCCCCCATACCCTGCACACATCCCATGCAGTCCACACCCACACCCCTTATTAGTTTACCACTCCCCACATCCTACCACCTGAGAGCACCCTTGGGTTGTGCACACCTCATGCAGCCCCCTCAAGTTCCAATGTTAATCCTCACAATCAGTGCCTCATTCAGCATCCTCGGGTCACTCACACTTCAAACAGCTTCTGTGCACCTTGAACGGCCCACTCCCACCTCACAGACTTAACCTCTTGAGTTTTGTTCACCACAGCACACCAACAACCCCAAATCAACCAACTCCCTGATCCAGCCTTATCTGTGGAGCCTGAAGACCACAACCAGAGAAGTTCCATAATGGCAGAATAAGGTGGCCTGCTTTCACAGGTCCAAGCAGAGAAAGATGCTCAACCCAAAATCCACACCTTCCAGCACACTTGAGGAACCGTAGGCACTTTGCATATCTTTAGACTGCAATTGCAAAACACCACCACACCTTAGGGCTGAGCCCTAAGACCCTCACAGTGATACCTCTTTCAGCCAGATGACTGCAGATCCAAACTACAAACTAATAAAGCACTGGTTATATTGGGGACCATGCATTCCACCCTGGCACCCATTACCTTTATAAGCATCTCATATTGTATATTGTGTTCCATCCAATTTCAAAGGTTTCCTCAGTCGTTACCAAATTAAGATAGTTCCAAACTCTCAAGTCTCATCTGAGATTTAAGATTGTCTCTTAATCTGTTACTCCTGTAAAATCAAGCAAGTTATATATTTTTAACATATAAAGGCACAGAATAAACATTTTCAACTGCTATAAAGTATACCAAGGTGAGACTAGAACAGTGCAACCTCAACAACCATTGAGAGGATCAAATTTGCTCCAGTTTACAGTAGGCCTAAGTTTCAGTTTCCTGGAGAGGCAGGCAAGACTTCTGAGAAAAACCACAAACAAAGGGCTGTTAACCAACAGTGACCCTGACATGCGGCCAGGGAAGATAGCTGCCCAGGGCCTGAGTCAGTTCCTGCAATACCTCAGGACTATGACCAAAAAAGGACTTGCCCGAGATAGTGGGCTCCAGGGCTGACTCAGTTCATGCAAAGTCTCTAAAACATAAACATGCCCAAGAATGGTAAAATCTGGGCCACAGCCAATCAAAGGTGTACAAATGTAACTGCTGCTTGCTTAGCCAATCACATTAGAAGATGACCTAAGTCTCCTAAAATTCCCCTAGCTGTGCTTAAAAGAAACCTATGTGCTCCTCTCAGGGACTCCATTTTATATGAAGGTTGACCCCCGCATGCTGGCTGATTATGCAGAATAAATGCTCTTTGCTTTTACATATTATTTGATTCCAGGGTCTTTCTTCAGTGATTCTCGGACCCTTACACCATCAAGCAAACATCAATTTCTGCAGTTCATGTCCAATATCATAACAAGTGACTGACAGTCTCTGGATTTTTCAATTCCACCCCTCCAGCTGGGATGAGTCTCCAGGGAACACTTACATCTCTAGCCAACAGCCTCCATGGTAGCCCTAGCACAGTCCTGGTGTAAAGGTCTGGAGTCCCTGAGAGGAGCATGCAGGCCCCTTTAAAGCACAGCTAGGGGAATTTTAGGAGCCTTAGGTCATCTAATGTGATTGGCTAAGAAAGCAGCAATTACATTTGTACACCTTTGATTGGCTATGGCCCAGATTTTACCATTCTTGGACATGTTTAGACATGTTTTAGAGACTTTGCATGAGCTGACTCAGCCCTGGAGGCCACTATCTCGGGCAAGTCCTTTTTTTAGTCATAGTTCAGAGGTATTACAGGAACTGACTCAGGCCCCTGGGCAGCTGTCTTCCCTGGCCACATGTCAGGGTCACTATTGGTTAACAGCCCTTTGTTGTGGTTTTTCCCAGAAATCTTGCCTGCCTCTCTGGGAAACTGAAACTTAAGCCTAGCTGTTAACTGGAGCAAATTTGTTCCTCTCATTCCCCCTTGAGATAGGTTCTATCTCAAATCCTTGAGAGGGGTCTAGGGGTTGATATTGGGACTTTAATATCATAAGCTGAATGGTAGATATGCGTTCTTTGACAAAGCTTATGAGAGTGTTAAGGATATAGGGCCCACAGATGAGGGTGAGTAGAAACAGCACCAGGGGCCCTGCCTCCACTGAAAGGAGGGTAGTGAGCCAAGGGGACCAATTAAAAAAGGATTCATACCAGTTTTCAGATTTTTGTCTTTCTTTTTCTCTATCTTGTAATCTTTTCTCTATTAGAGACATTGATTCTTGAATGATTCCAGAATGGTTAGCATAAACACAGCATTGTTTTCCTAGGGCTAGACATAGTCCACCTTATTGGAGCAATAGGAGGTCTAGTCCACACCTATTCTGAAGGGTAACTTTGGCTAGTGAAGATAGGGAAGTCTTAAGATGTGAGATGGACTTTTCTGGCTTGGATAGATCAGTATCTATTGCTAGGCTTAGGGCCTTGTAATTTTTGTCTTGGAGAACTGGGGCCTAGGTGCCCACTCCAGTGATCCCAGCAATGCCAAGTCCTAGCAGGGTGAGTACTAGGAATGCAGCAGCTGACACGCATTTTGATCCTCCGGTCAGGAGAGGGAACTTGAGTCTCTATATCTTCACCTGAATATTAAAGGATCTTAGGAGTTAGCTGGACCAGCACACAGAATCCATTGGTGTGGTTGAGTGTTAAAGTATGAACACAAGGAGTCAACCCAGTAGAGAAGGCCCACCAGGAGTCATCTGGAGGGATGATGTACATCTCAGTATTTGGGGATTTTTGGGTGGTGTGGCATAGGTGTCTATGAGTATGGGAGACAAGTTTATGTCCCCCTGTAATGCAGATTCCATTCCCTTCAACCAGTTCCCAATGCCCAAGTGATGCCAGCGGCAGGCACCATTACCTCAGAGGTGGTGTAATTTCCAAGGATGCCTATTCCCTTATAATAGGGAGGCCTTGCATCTAAGAAGAACCAACAGTCATCAGTGAGTTCAGGTCTAGAGTTATTTATCACTTGATAGGTGGCCCGGAGTAAGTCCCAAGGTCCAGATTGGGGTTGAGGCTCCTGAGTTGGGGCAAGACTCCTGGATGGGATATAAGTCACCCTAGGTTTATTTGTTAGGTTGGACCTTTCAGTAGGCATGGCCTCCTGCTCCTGTGGTGACACTTTAATGGGTGGCAGGACTGGGTTGGGACGTAGTGGTACTTTGGGCCCAAATTTTATCTTTTGAGTTAGGAGCTGAACAGTAAATAATATCCCAAAATCACTGTTTGGTTTATAGACCTGTAGTCCCTGTGTGTTTCCTGCTCCCCAGTTTGTGGCTTTTTTACCTTTTGGGGTAAACTTAATAGTGATTGGATTACAGGTACTAAAAGTGCATGGTCCACTGAGACTGTTTGAGTTTGGGCTGCAGTCCATATCCTCATCCTGGTGAGTCTGACCCTGGGCTCTGTTTATAATGAGGTCATCCTTAACTGGGGGGTCCCAAGAGATTGTTCCAGCTGACTCGCAGCCCCATCTTGCACAAAAGAATGATTCCCCCCCACACACATTTGGTTTTCTGAGACTTGGATCTCCTGCCCCCCAAGCAGACCTAGAAGGGGTGTGTTGCACCATGTTGGGCCCACTTGAGTGGTAGCAAATTTGGAGTTCAGCATACATATCACAATCCCCTTCAGTCAATGTGCACAAGTCAAATGTTATGTCAGGGAACCAAGTTTCAATAGGGGCTGAGTGGGATGTGGAATTAACAGTCATCCCTATAGCTGTGTTAGTAACCACCCATGTGAGGTTATATGGTTCATGAGGGTTAGGTCCAGTGATGGCCAAACCCATAGCAGAGATCAAGATCAGGATTTGTAAAGTCTTGGCTTTAGGGGGTTCAGTGGGTGGGAATTTTCCATCCTTCTGGAGTCGAGTCATCAGGAGGCCTCTCCTGTCGATGTTGCAACTGTTGAGTGGTCTGTCGTCTTGCAGGTTTGACATGGGAGTGAGGGATCCAGGTTCTGACTCCATCAACCTTCACAGCTGTGAGCTTGGTGAAGATTACCATGTGAAGGCCTTTCCAGGGTGGCTCGAGAGTCTTGTGATTGTGTCTCTTAATCAAGACTTGATTACCTAGTTCCAAGCAATGGAGGGGGAGCTGACTCACATATTTGGCATATATGCAGCCAAACCTGTTTTTGGACCTTGTGGGGAGCTTGTAGGGATTCCAGGAACTTCTGATGGTCAAATTCTGCAAGGAGCTCAGGTTGAAAGTTAGGCAGAAGGAGGGGCTCCCCCAAATAGTATCCCAAAGGGAGTTTAGCTCTAGGGTATGGGGGTGTTTCTAGCCTTGTACAGGGCATAAGGAAGGAGGGTTACCCAGTCACTGCCAATTTCTAGGGTTAATTTAGTTAAGGTCTCCTTTAAGGTCCCATTTACTTTCTCTAACTGGCCTGAACTCTGGACATGGTAGGCACAAAGAAGTTTCCAATCTATCCCCACAATCTTAACAAGCAACTGTGTTACCTGAGATATAAAGGCAGGTCTGTTGTCAGATCCCAACAATGAAGGCAGTCCATACCTGGGGATAATTTCTTCTAGCAACTTCTTAGCCACTATGGTGGCAGTCTCTTTCTTGGTGGGGAATGCCTCCACCCAGCCTGAAAAGGTGTCTACAAGAACTAAAAGGTACTTGCATCCATATAAATCCAGTTTGATTTTGGTGTAATTTATTTCCCAGTTTGTGCCTGGTCTCTGTCCCGGGGTCTTTTGTCCTACAGTCAAGGATTTACTGCCTTACAGGTAGGGCAGTGGGAAATGATCTCATTCACTAAGGTCCCTAGGTGAAAAATTTTGTAGTTAACTTTTCTCAACAGTTCCTTAAGTTTTCTATGACACAGATGGGTATTTTGATGAATCTGATGAATGAGCTATCTAGTGAATTCTGAAGGGAGAATTATTTGGCCCTTAGCTGTATGGAGCCATCCTTCTTGTTGAAAGAGTTCTTGGCATTTGGTTAGGTCCTCCTTATCTTTCGAGCTATACTGGGGGGTTAGAGGGAACCCTGATGGAACCATAGCCACCAAGGCCATGGCTGTGGAGTCTAGTGCAGCCCCTTTTGTGGTCTTATTGGCAAGTCTGTTTCCTTTTGCTCTTTTAACTTCCCCCTTTTGATGGCCCAGGCAATGGATGATGGCTATCTTGAAGGGCAGCCATATCACTTCTAATAGGGCTAGGATCTCATCTTTATTTTTGATGTTTTTTTGTTCCGCCGTGAGCAGCCCCCTTTCCTTATAGATGGGTCCATGGACATGAGCCATGGCAAAGGTATATCAGCTATCTGTGAAGATGTTTGAAATTTTGTCTTTGGCCACTTTATGGGCCTGACTCCGCAATTAGTCTGGCCCTTTGGGCCAAAGTCCCAGGTGGTAGGGCAGAGGCCCATACTATACAGTCAAGAGTTACTACCACAGCACCCACATACATGACTCTTTCATGCATGTGACTGCTCCTGTCTGTGAAGTAGACCACCCTGCATTCAGCAAGGGTATGTCTGTCAGGTCAGGCCTCACATTTTGGACTTGGTTCAACACTATTGAGCAGTCATGTGTAATGTCCTAGTCTGGGTCCAGCAGTAAAGTGGTCGGATTGAGGGCTGAGGTAGGGTGGTATCAGATGAGGGGTGGGTTCAGAAGCAGAGACTGTAACACACCAGTCAGTAATTAGAGATATATCTCTTGAGAATCCCTTCAATGGCATGTGGGGTAATTATGATCAACTCCTGTCCCATAGTAATCTTATCTGAGTCTTTAACCAGCAATGTGGTGACCACCACCATGCACAGGCAGGCTGGCTATCCTTGCACTATTGGGTCCAGATTTTTGGAGAGATAGGCTACTGGTCTTTTCCAAATATGGTTCCTTGTTGGCGGTCAGAGGAGGTGGGGCAGAGTTTGTATTCTTCCTCTAGAGACACAGTCGGAAAGTGTATGGAGCCATTTTCATTAAAGACCTGTACTACCTCGGGGGTAAAATGGATTTGGGCCCCCATCTTAGTCAGGAAGTCTCATCCAAGGAGCAGGTATGGGCACCTGGGGATGACCATAAGTGAATGGGTTACCCATCCAATTCCCAAGTCCACCTTTCTTTGGGTAGTCCATGGATATTGGTTAGTTCCAGTGGCCCCCTAGACCCATGTTTTCTTGTTAGGCATGGGCCCCATATGTTGTTTTAGGATGGAGTGTTGCACCCCTGTGTTGACTAGTAACTCTACTGGTTTTCGCTACACCTTTAGGTTTAGCCAGGGCTCATGGAGGGGACATGAGCCCTGATACCCTCACTGACTCAGTTCTTCTATCTCCAAAACTTTTGGTCCTTTCTCCCTCTACATTTTGTGGCAGTCATTCCTCCAGTGTCCTGTTGCTTTGCAGTAAGTGTGCTGGTCTTTTTGGAGATGGGTTTGTCCCTCCTTTTTTTTGAGGGGTTTGTTTGTCTTTCCCCCTTCCATAAGCTATATCTCTTAATTCTCAGGAATCAGGTCTTTCTCTTCCTGAAGCCACCAGTAGTACTCTGGCAAGTCCTTTTGTTTGTCTATCTTCTGGAGTCTCCTTATTCTTGTAGACCTTTTCTGCTATGGACACAAGCTTTGCCATTTGCTTACCTGCAAATCCATCCAGTCATTGGAGCTTTCTGTGGATACTGGCACCACCTGGTTGACAAAAGCCATGTTCACAGAGGATTGATTTTCCTTTGCTTCAGGGTCGAGAGGTGTATAAGTCCAGTTTCCAACAGTTGCTCTAGGAAGGCCCCTGGCTTTCCTCCTTTCCTTGTATGACCTGGCCTACTTTAAACAAATTTGTAGGCCTTCTGGCAGCCTCTAGCAGACCACTCATTAGAATCTTGGGGTAGACCTTCAGTCTCTCCTTACCTGCAGGGTTGTTAGAGTCCCAGTTTAAGCAAATCAAGGGAAAAGCGCATCAATGTTGGCCTGGACTACCGTGGACTGGCCATTTGGCCCTGGAACTGACTTTCCTGCTGCGGCTAGCACCCGTTCTATTTCCTCAGTCTTGAAGAGTAACTGCAAAAGCTGTTGGCAATCGTCTGACATGGGTTGGTTGGTAATCATTATAGAGTCTAATAGGTCTAGCAGGGCAGAGGGTTTCTCTGAGAACTTGGGATTTTGCATTTTCCATTTATATAGGTCACTAGTGGCAAAAGGGATGTGGGTCATATACTGTTGGCGTTCCTGATCGGGGGCCAGTTGCTCGTAAAGGCAGTGCAATCATGGTACAGTCTGTCTGTCTCACGGTCTGGGCCTGTGTATGGGGAGGACTTATCATATTCCCTCTGTCCTCCCCTGGGCCCGGATTGGCAGCCACCTCTTGTGGTACGGATTCTGGCGTGGGGGTAGGCATATAGGGAGGTGGATAGAGGTCCTCCTTGGGAATGGGGGGATAGGACTGCCAGCTTGTTGCCCTTCAGCAGCCCTAACTCCTTAACCGACAGGATCTCTGGGGTCTGCTGCAAAAAGGGTCTCAGCCAAGAGGGGTCTCTCCACCAGATATTGCCAAACAGTGATGTATGGGACCTGGGCAGGATGCCCAGGTTTCCCACACACAATACCTTTAGCTTGGTAAATGGTGGGAAGGTGGAACTTGCCTCCCTCTGGCCACCCCACATTGAAAGCCAGCCATTCATTCATGCAAAAGATGGTTAATTTTTCCAGCCATACTGTTAAACCCAGATTGTCTGCCCAGCATCAGAAGTGTGACTGGACTAGGTCTAGTGGGATGTAACTCACCACCTGTCCCATGGCATTTCTCAAGAAAGTAGAAAAGGATGAACAAAACACAAACACAAACGCACAGACACAGAAACAAGAAAAAGAAAAGGAAAAAGAAAAAGAAAAAGAAGAAACCCAAACAATGCTGACAGAGGCCTATCCCGTAAATGGGCTCCACTAGACGGGCACGACCCAGCAGTATCTATCAAATCCAGAGTCAGACTGGAGCTCTCCAGCTCCAGCTCCAGCAGATGGGGGTCTGAAGTGTCTTCAGAGTGCCCTGGCCTGGAGGTAATCGTTGGGGTGTCCTCCTGACCTTCATGGGCCTCCAGATTGTGTCTAGACATCAGATCTACAAGAAAACCAAAGAACAGAGCAGAACAAAGACACACAGTATAGAGGGGCACCCCAACTCACTGATCAGCAGAGAACCAATTACTTCCATAGAAAAGCTTCACTATTCAGTCTGGGTGGTCTCCAGCAATCCCAGGACAAGCCCTCAAATGCATGGGTCTGAGAAATGCTGAAGAAAGACCTCAGACTCAAATAGTATGTAAAAGCAAAGAGCATTTATTCTGCAGAATCAGCCAGCATGCAGGGGTCAACTATTAATATAAAACAGTGACCTGGAGAGGAGTATGCAGGCCCCTTTAAAGCACAGCTAGGGGAATTTTAGGAGGGTTAGGTCATCTTCTAATGTTATTGGCTAAGCAAGTAGCAGTTACACCTCTGATTGGCTGTGGCCCAGATTTTACCATTCTTGGACATGTTTAGACATGTTTTAGAGACTTTGCATGAACTGACTCAGCCCTGGAGCCCACTATCCCAGGCAAGTCCTTTTAGTGATCATAGTCCAGAGGCATTGCAGGAACTGACTCAGGCCCCTGGGCGGCTATCTTCCGCAGCCACATGCCAGGGTCACTGTTGACTAACAGCCCTTTGTTTGTGGTTTTTCCCAGAAATCTTGCCTGCCTCTCTGTGAAACTGAAACTTAGGCCTAGCTGTAAACTGGAGAAAATTTGATCCTCTCAATGGTTGTTGAGGTTGCATTGTTCTAGTCTGACCTTGCTTTACTTTATAGCAGTTGAAAATGTTTATTCTGTGACTTTATATGTTAAAAGTATATAACTTGTTTGATTTTACATGAGTAACAGCTTAAGACACAATCTTAAATCTCAGATGAGACTTGAGAGTTTGGAACTATCTTAAGTTGGTAAAGAGCCTCAGAGCTGTTTTCTATTTTTAACTTTATTATGCATTTTATAATAAAGAACGGAACTCAGAAACTCTAATGGAACAAATCCTTAAAGCAATGTGTGAGGTAATGAGTCGGCCTAGAGCTTTCATAGAGATTCTGAGTGTCCCACTTTCTCATTATGTCCAAGTACAGACATCACTGATGTTTCTTTACCCATTTATCTTATCCATAATAAAAACAATGGACTATAGAGAATAAAGTACTTGTGACATGGAAGTTCTTCTAATATTTTTTTTTTTGAAGTAGGGTCTCACTCTACTCCAGATTGACCTGAAATTTACTATGTAGTCTGATGGTGGCCTCAAACTCATAATGATCCTCCTACCTCTGCCTCCTGAGTGCTAGGATTAAAGGCTTGTGCCACCACACCCAGCCTCTTATAACTTTTTTAAACAGAAAATTTCTTAAGACACACAGCCTGAGGTTGCTTGTACATGCCTATGTAGATCTCTTCCCTCTGTCTTTATATCTTGCCTTCTTTTTGTCTATTATTGTTGAAGAAAGTAGGCCATTTTATCCCATGATTTTCTAAAGTTAATTTTGTTAATGATACTCTGTTCATGTCATTTTTTATGTTCCTTTGTCACTTAAGTTCCTATACCTAAGTAGCTAAATCTACATACTTCATCAAATTCATTGTAATTATATTTATTTACTGAAAAAATTTTTATCATAGTTAATGTTGCATACATTCACTAGTAAGTCTCTCTTTTGATGGCATCAACCATTGATGAATACAACTTGGGCCTATACAATACAGGGTTGCAAATGGTAATATTTGTTTGCTATTTTTCCCTGTTTATTAGCTAGAATATATATATATATATATATATATATATATATATATATATGTATGTATATATATATATATATATATATATACACATAATTTGTGTGTGTGTGTGTGTGTGTGTGTATAACTTTCCTTATCAATTATTTGTTACCTTAAGGTATAGTCATGGAAGAATGGAGAAAAAAATCTTTCTCTTTAGAACTTTAAAATAAATAAAATAAAGCCGGGCGTGGTGGCGCATGCCTTTAATCCCAGCACTCGGGAGGCAGAGGTAGGAGGATCGCCGTGAGTTCGAGGCCACCCTGAGACTACATAGTGAATTCCAGGTTAGCCTGAGCTAGAGTGAGACCCTACCTTGAAAAACTAAAAAAAAAAAATAAATAAAAATAAATAAATAAATAAATAAATAAAATGAATACCTAAAAGCCATTAGTGAGTTTTTTATACCATTTAATCCCCACAGATTTAAACACATTTAATGTGAGTCAATCAATGATAATTTTCATCTTAATGCTCAAATTATTTCATCCTTGGCCAGTAGGAGTTCTCATTTGCCTCCTGAGTTCTTTTCCCATGGCTCAATCTTTGAGAACCACCTGGCTTTCCAATACAAGAATTCATCCAGTGTTCAGTGCACACATTGCATTTTGCTGTGTGCCTATACTCAGCCATTTCTCAAAGAAATATAAGCACAGTTTTGAAGCAAGCCCAATAGACTGCTCCTGTTTTATTTATTTATTTATTTATTTATTTTTTTTGATTTTTTGTTTGTTTGTTTTAGAAGAGGGAGCAAAAGAGAGAGAGATAGAGAAAATTGGCATGCCAGGGCCACCATCCGTTGTAATTGAACTCCAGACACATGTGTCACTTGGTGTGTATGTGCAAACTTGAGTGTTTGCATCACCTTGTGTATCTGGCTTATGTGGGAACTGGAGAATTGAATATGGGTCCTCAGGCTTCACAGGCAAGCTCCTTAACTGCTAAGCCATCTCTTCAGCCCACAAGTATTTTTTAATTGAAGTAGCAGATGAGTCTGAGTGTTTACAGTATAATTTATTCTTAAGTTAGCCATTGATTTGTAGGCATTTTAAATATATTAAGCAAGGAACAAAACTACAAATACATTATTGATTCATTTTGAAAATTCCAATCAAAATTTGGAACTTCAGAGTTTTATTTTACTACTAATATTATTGAAGTGTAATTTACATACCATAAATTTCATTTATTTTATGTATATAATTTAATATCTTTCAAATACTTTTAGGTATGCAATGAACACCACAATCAAGTTTGAAAATTTTCAGCACTGAATAAAGCCCTCTACTCTTTCATTATCATTTTCCATATTTCTCCCCCTTCCTCCACCTCCTTTTTTTACTTAACATCAAGTTTTCAAAGTTCATCCATATTGGAGCATGTATCATTCATTTTTGTGGTTGAAAACTATATTACTATGTGCACATACCACATTTTGTGTGTGTATGTGTACAGATAGTATGGTAGCTTGAATACTCCCAACAGACTCATGTTTTTATTAAAACTTGGGTTTTCAGCCACCTCATGTGAAGAGGTGTCACTGGGGGTGTATCCTGGCTGGGTGACAGCCCAGAGGTGTCACTGGGGGAAGATCTGTTTCCAAACTAAATGTATGGAGAGCACTGGGGAGTTATGTCTGAGTCCCTGTTGTTTGTTGAGATTTTTAAGTTTATTTGTGTTGCTGACTGGCTGGTGGTGGTTTCCCCTCTGTGTGGATCTGTGAAAGGGGACAGCTTCTTCTGCCACTAGTGGAACTTTGTCTGGATCTGTAACCTTCAAATAAATATCTTGTTCCCATAAACTGTATCTGGTTTGGAGGTTCATACCAGCACCATGGAGCTGACTACAACAGATAGATACATGATAGACAGATAGACAGGAATAAAGATAGATAGCTGGCTGGCTGATAAACACTTTGGTTGTTTCTACCATCTGGCTACTATGAATAACACCATTGTGAATTTTCATGTATAGATTTTCCTGTCAATATGATTTCATTTCTTTTGTGTGAATCTCAAAAAAGTATAATTGCATGATCAGATGATAATTGCACGTTTAACTTGTTTTTTCAATGCTGGAGTTGGAATGCAGGGCCTCATACATGCTGGACAAGTCATCTACCATGCAACCAAACACCTAGCCTATGTTGAAGTTTATGAAGCATTTCCATATAGTTTTTTAAAGTTACTGCAGCAATTTATATTGCTGTCACCATTATAAAATGTTTTGATTTTCCACATCTTTTCCAGTATCTGTTATTTTTGACATTTTGGCTATAGTCACTATAGTTTAAAATGAATACTGACATAATTTGTCTAATGCCTGAAGATGTTGAGCATCTTTACATGTGCAGGTTGGCAATTTGCATATCTCTGTTTAACAAATGTCTGTTCATATTTTGACTCTTACTTAAATTGGATTATTTATCCTTTTTGTAACTGAGTTGTATAAGTTTTTATAGGCATTTAATATAAGAATCATATGAGATTTTTATAGTTACATTCTCTGGCATTCTGTACGTTATCATGTAAACTGACCCCAATCTATAGATCCAGCTTTGTCTCCTGCTATTATTCTCACGAGTTTTTAATGTAGTCATGACTGACTTCCTGCCCATTTATTTTATATTACTCAGTTCTAGATGAAGTTTCTTTGTCCTTCAAAAAATCCACCTAAGTTTTCTGAACAAAGAATCCTTCTTCAGATTGATTTAAGAAGATGACAATTTTAGTTGGGTATGGTGACTCACACCTTTAATCCCAGCACTGGAGAGGCAGAGGTTGGAAGATCACCATGAATTCGAGGCCAGCCTGGGACTACATAGTGAATTCCAGGTCAACATGGGCTAGAGGGAGACTCTACCTTGAAAACAAACAAACAAACAAAAACAAAGATGATGAAAATTCAACTCTAATCTTATATACAGACCTCCTGTAAAACTGGACCTGGTCTATGCACATCAACACTAGTAAAAATTAATTTTGGCAACACTGTGTCACTCTGGATGAAGAAGTGCAGTGTGTCACACATTCAATACACAAACACTAGTGCGAGCTGATAATTAAAAAAAAAAGGTATACAGATTTTGCGATACTTATCACCACAGATAAGCAAAATCATTCTCACATAATACTCTTAATTATGTGGTTCTTAGTCCACACAATCTTTTAAAATTATCAAGCAGGTCACAAGCTTGATATCACTAATGAAGAAAATTAAAATATCTATTTAACAAAATTTCCTTGATTATTTTGGTTTTTTATTATAAAAGCAAAAGAAAAGAGGCCAGTATAAAACCAGTCAAATATTTGGCATTACATCTGAGAAACAAAGGCATCGGTATCTGGTTCAATGGAAGTAGTTGCAGTTTTCAGTGAGTTCTCAAGATTTTCCTCAGATATTTAGACCTTTTCAAGGTACTCATAGTGGCTCCAAAATGTAGGTGCTGCCAAAAAGTGATGACATGAATAGATGTGATTGTGAAATGAAAGATATTTACCTCTGAGAAGATGAAACCTATGAAAGTCTAGTTAAGAAATGTGATTAAATTTTAAATGAATGTCAGTTTGCAGCTCTATGCTTTCCACTTAAAAATGACAGGTAACCTACTTATGTCAACTGAAATTGAAGCTATATGTACACCAAAACATTGATCAATTGATCATCTTCCCAAAAATCTTAAAATCTATTTTCAAAATGTTGCATCAAATCTAAAGGCAAGGGTACTTATTTTTCAGTGTTCATAAGACCATATGTTGCCAATGAGTCAAATGCATAAAATTGCTTAAATTTGAGCTTGCCTTAATTTTAGTTTCATTTGGAATGCTGTTATTATTTGAAACATTGTATTGATCAGCTGTTTTTCACTTGAAGGTATATGTTTCACTTATTTAAGTGAGTTCTTAAGTTCACTAAAAGTGGTGAATCTATAAGCATGTATTCATCATCAAGCTCTGGTATAACTTGTTTTTATGTGACAAATGATTTGATAGATGTCACATATCATATAATCTTTTCAATATTTGGCCTCAACTTAGCCATCTTCTGAAAAGTAAACCATGCCACCACAGACAGTACAAACACACTTAAGGAATTCCTGGAATTGGCAAAGATTTAATCTTTGACCTTTTGAAGTCAAAGTTTCAAAGTGATTGCATGACATTATCTATCCATTTTTATTGCTTTTATGCATAAATTTTCTCATATACTATGAAATACTTCATTAATGTGAATTTTGGCTGGTAATCACATGATGTTCAGTTGATTTTACAAGTGTCTCTTTTACCTACAATCTCCTGGTCACTGTTAGTAACTGTACCAGGTATGTTGACAAAGGAAAAAGAAAATCACTTTAACATGTTTTCTTTTTATGGTTTTGTTGCGTCTTTTTTTTTTTTTTTTTTTTTTGATGTGGATTTGAGGTAGGGTCTCCCTCTATCTGACCTAGAATTCACTATGTAGTGTCAGGCTGGCCTCAAACTCACAGTGATCCTCCTGCCTCAGCCTCCCAATTGCAGGAATTAAAAGCATTTACGACCATGCCCAGCTCTTAGTTTTTTTTTTTTTTCCAGCTTTTAGTTTTTTAATGGCACTAAATCTTTTAATGGCACTAAAGAACCTATTTTGTTAGTGGCACTATATTTGACATCAGTACCTTAAATAAAAATGACAACTGGATCCTCAGTGCTGTGACAATAACTAAAGCATAAAACTGAAAATGAGTGGTTCCACTGTCCAAATACCTTTCAATAGATTTGCTAGTTTCTGTAGTTCACCTGGTTGTAGTCTGGTAAAATAAACAAATTTTAGATATATACATGTTTCTTGAGGCATATTATGCCTAATATATTCCCCCTACATTGATTAATAAACAACATCAGTAAATGCTTTTTTTTCAATATGCTACTATATAGCTAGCTTTAACATAGAAAGCATGTGAATTTTTACTTAAAAATTGCTGAGAAAATACTTTTGTTTAGTTCTAATATTTTGTCTTTATGACACAATCCTTGATACACATCAAATTTGTCATCATGTTTTTGCATATAATGCCTTTTCTTTGAAAATATGTACAAATTGTCTACAAAAACAAGTAGGCAGACTGGAGAGATGGCTTAGCTATTAAGGCATTTGCCTGCAAAGCCAAAGGAACCAGGTTCAACTCCCTAGGACCCATGTAAGCCAGATGCACAAGGGGGGCGGGCGCATCCATCTGGAGTTTGTTTGCAGTGGCTAGAGTGCCCATTTTCTATCTCTGCTTCTTTCTCTCTCTTTCTTTCAAATAAATAAATAAAATAAAAATATTAAAAAAAAACAAACAAGTAGGCATCTGTCCACTTCTCACTCAACAATTTTTTTCCTGTATATATTTTTTTCTTTTGGGGGTTTCTGTTTCCTTTTGAGATATTGTAGAGGTCTGGTGGGGATTAAAATATAACAGGTAAGGGACGGTATTTACTTTGGCTGTGAAAATTAGTTGACAAAACTGGAAAGCAAGGTTTGAGCCCTTCCACATCTCAGCTGCTAATGCAGTAAAAGCAGAAGGTTGAGTGTAAAACAAAGAGGCCGGTTACAGAGTATGGCAGGCTATGCATGAGGCCCAGCTGAGGTGAGAAAGTAGCATTAGTAATCAAATAAGAATTCTTACACATCTTGTAAATAATATTAAATCCTTATTATTTATAACTGTAGGTTAAAATGTGATTGATACTTACTGAGTTTCACTCACCAAGTCACCAGGAGCACATGAAAAATCTGATGGTACCAGTCTGACTATCTGTACTTGGAAGGTAACACATGGAAGCACACACCATTAACTAAAGACACACACACAAATAGCAACAGTGTACATGTGTTTATTCCACGTGAAGTTGTGACATGATGTCATTAACTAATCAAATTATAAAAATGTTTGAAAAATATTTCAGAATATTTAACTAAGTTTTTAACTTTATCTTGGACAGCATTTGTAGCTATCCCGGGCCACATTCAACCTGTAGGGTACATGTTGGACACCCTTGAATATGCTATTGGCTGCAAGAGGAATAAAAGGGTATAATAAAGTGGGAAAAATGGTCTATGGAAGTCCAAGAAAATACATTTCTGGAGCATGTAGAACTGAATGAGAATTGCACATAAATTAGAAGTTATCCTGTTTTCAATATATCTAATGTTTATATTTTCCAATGGGCTAATGGTCATCCTCATACTAACTGTAATCAATGTTTTGTGTATTTCCTATGACATAACCTTAGCAATAACTCATCCATAGGTATCCATAGGTATCTCTACATATGAAAATATAATAAATTACTTATAGCCAATGTTTATATTCCAGGCTATTTAACTTACCTTTCCTATTTCCACTCATGTTCTTAAAAGAACTTACTGGGATCTCCTTTAGTCTGATTCTTAAACATAACCTTAGCCCAGAAATTTTACTGAATTTTTTTGAGAAGTAAAGAACAACCATCTTACAACATAGCAGGTTGGTTTATAGGTGTTACCAGATTTGTCCAATTTATCTGTTTTGTTTGGTCTCTTAAAAACAAACTATTTATTAAGATTTTTCCAAGACTATAGTTATGCATTTATGTCTGTAAGAACTTTTAGGATTTTGATATAGGATTTTTAAAAATTTATTTATTTACTTGACAGAGAAAGAGGGAGAGAGAGAGAGAGAGAGATTGGGTGCACGAGGACCTCCAGCCACTGCAAAGGAACTCCAGACACATGCACTCTCTTGTGCATCTGGGTAACGTGGGTCCTGGGGAATCGAACCTGGGTCCTTTGGCTTTGTAGGCAAACGTCTTAATTGCTAAGCCATCCCTCCAGCCCTGATACAGGATTTTTATGACATGAAGCATATTAAAATTTACAACAAGCCACTCACTATGGGCCAAAAGAGAGTGAGAATCTCCATTCACTGATTTTGATGGTAGGTGTCTATACCTTGTCAGTTATATCTCCTGAGTCTCAACTTCTTTTAAAGTTTATATAGGAAAGAAAAACCCAAGAGTACTAACATAGTACAGAGAGAAAAGCAAAACTGGAACAAGCCGGGCGTGGTGGCGCACTCCTTTAATCCCAGCACTCAGGAGGCAGAGGTAGGAGGATTGCCATGAGTTCGAGGCCACCCTGAGACTCCATAGTGAATTCCAGGTCAGCCTGGGCTACAGCGAGACCCTACCTTGAAAAACAAAAACAAGAGCAAAAATAAATAAATAAATAACTGGAGCAATGCCACTATCCAGGTTCAAGATTTACTATAAAATCTATAATATTCAAGGCCTTATAGTATTTGCAAAAGAATAAATAGAAAAAACAGAACAGAATGGAAGTCTTGGAAATAGATTCACACACATGTAGCCAAGTGATTTTTGACAAAGGGAAAAGGGAACTGAAATGGAGAAAAGACAGTCTCCAACCAATGAACATCAATATACAAATTGAATCTAGGTAGAAGTCACATGCCCTTCACAAAATTACCTTAATGTAATGGGAAAGACTATCATGCAACTAGACAATAACACTGGAGAAAATATAGATAGCCTTGTGTTGCAGCCAGGTTCTCAATGCTGGCAGAAATCACCTGACCAAGAGAAGCTTGTTGAAAAAAAGGGTTTATTTTGGCTTACAGACTTGAGGGGAAGTCTGTTGGCAGGGGAAAACAATGGCATGAGCAGAGGGTGGACATCACCTCCTGGCCAACATCAGGTGGACAACAGGAACAGGAGGTTGTGCCAAACACTGGCAAGAGGAAACTGGCTATAACACTCATAAGCCTGTCCCCAACAATACACTGCCTCCAGGAGGCTTTAATTTCCAATTGCTATCAGCTGGGGACACTAGCATTCAGAAAACCTAAGTTTATGGGGGATACCTGAATCAAAGCACCACACTTTGTATTTGTTGATGGTTTATTAGATACAACCTAAAATCCATAATCCATGAAAGAAATAATTTACAAGGTACTTTTCTTTAAATTTAAAAATAGTTCTCTGCAAAACACACTGTCAAGAAAATAGTTGCCAATGCCATATATAATAAAGGAAGGTTATCCAAAGTATGCCAAGACCTCTTAAAACTCAGCAATAAAATCCAAACATTCTAATTTAAGAAAATGGGACAAAGGCCTTATCAGACACAATACTATATAATTTATACAGGTGGGTACTGGAGAGATGGTTCAGTGGTTAAATGTGCTTGTTTGCAAAGCCTGACATCCCAGGTTAGATTCCCCAGTACCCATATGAAGCACAAAGTGGCACATGTATCTGGAGCTACTTTGCAGTGGTAAGAGGCTCTGCCATGCATCTATGTCCATTCTTTCTTTCCTTTCTTTGTCTCTCTCTCTCCTTGCAAATGAATACTTTTTTAAAAAAATGTCATACAAGTGGAAAACAAGAATATTGAATATATGTTTCTTATCATGTATAATCAGAAAATGCAAATTAAGTCCTCTATGAACTAGTATTGCACATCATTAGAATGTGCAAAGCCCGAAGTACTGCCAGTGCCAGTAAGGATACGGAGCAGCAAGAAGTCTCTCCCTTAGCTGGTGGGAATGCACAAAAGAAGAGTCACTATGTAAGGCAATTTGGAAACTTCTTGCAAAACTGAACATACACTTACCATATAACCCAGGAAATACATTCCTTATTTATACAAATGATTTTTAATTGTTTTATTATTTACTTATTTGAGAGAGAGAGAAAGAGAGAGAGAGAGAGAGAAGCAGAAAGAGATGGGGGAAGAGGAGCAAGAAAATGGGCACTCCACAACCTCTAACCACTGCAAATGAACTCTGGACACATGCACCACCTTGTGCCTCTGGTTTAAGTGGGTACTGGAGAATTGAATTGAACCTGGGTTCTTAGGCTTCAGAGGCAAGTACCTTAACCACTAAGCTGTCTCTCCAGGCCTACCCAAAGGATTGAAAACATCTCCGTACAAAAACCTTCACTAGGATATTTAACTCATAATGACCAAAATTCAGAAGCAGTCAAGATGTCCTTCAGTAGATATATTAATTACTTTTGTGCATAGTACATCTTCTAACCTAAACAACTTAAAGAAGGAAAGACTTATTGGTCTTACTGTTTTAGAAACTTTCTGCCCATCCTGGAAGAGAAGGCATAGCAGAATGGCCAAGTTTATGATAGCTGGAACAGGCGGTAGGGGCCATTCCCATCATAATACATGAGGAAGCAGAGAGCATGGCCAGAAGCAGGGCCGATGTCACCTTTAGAGGTGGCTCCTTACTGAGTTGCCAGCACCTGAGGGTATGCCAACCTCCAAATGTCATGACACTACTGTGGAACAAGCGTTCAGAGTATGGACACTTCAAGTTGAAATCACAAAGTCAGTAAGTGGATGCATTCTAATACATCCAGACAATGGGGTATTGTTGAAAGGAAATGATCTATTAAGCTGAAAAAGATAAAAGCTATATTATGTGATTTCAATTCTGTGATACTGTCTTATTTAAATGGATGACATCCTAAGAAAGAAAAGAAAATTATGAGTACAGACCAACAAGGAACCTCAGTGTAAACTAGACTTTGGGCATAGTGATGTACTAATAACAGGTTCACTAAGAGCAGGAAGTGCAGCACTCTGGGGAAATGTCCTGCTACTGAGGAAGGAAGCAGGGCATGTATGGTAACACAGGGCACATGGTGAATCTCTGTGCCTTTAGTATTTTTGCTATAATTCTAAAAGTACTCCCAAATTGTATGTTAAAAATGAGAAAGGAAGTTGGGCATGGTGGCACATGCCTTTAATCCCAGCACTTGGGAGGCAGAAGTAGGAGGATCATTGTGAGTTCCAGGCCACCCTGAGACTACATAGTGAATTCCAGGTCAGCCTTGGATAGAGTGAAATCCTACCTCAAAAAACCAAAAAATAAAATAAAATAAAAGAGAGAGAGAAAGGAAACAATTTGGGCTATATGAAAAAGGCCATTGCTTCTTTGTAGTGCTATAGTCACCAGAGGAACCAGAAGTCCATGACAAAACTTCACCTTATCTACTGCTAGGGACCTGGAATGAAAGGCCCCTCAAAAGATGGGAAAGTTACTTTCTGTCTGTATTTTACAAGAACACAAAAATTAAACTGAGGCTTACTATTTCTTCTCCTCATTAACAGATGTGGGTATGTACAAATGCAGTTGCCTAGACACACACACACACACACAAACACACACACACACCCCTCAAAAATGGCTCCAAAATCAGACACAAGAACTTTTACAACTAGATATGTCACAGGACAGCGGAACCCCTGTTTGCCTTGATCTAAAGGCCTCTTTTATCTCTTGGCAGACTTATTGAAGCATAAAGGACCATTGAGAAGCTGAACATGACTAAAATGTACACTATACCACTTTGATTATGTACATCTTTGTGGAGCCATCATCCAATGTAAGGCAACAGACATATTTATTGTCTCCAGAAAGATATTTCTGAAAAATCTCTCACCCCTTGAGGAAGCACCCCTTTCTTCTTTCTGCAGGAAACCATGATATTTGTTTTGTTATAGTTTGCATTTTCTAGAGTTTGGTATAAATAGAATCATATGACATGTGCATGCTTCTGACTTCTTTAACTGAGCAGTTATGTGGAGTCATTCATGTTTTCAGCCTTATCAGTTGCTGTTTTGTTGTTAGTATTTTATTATGTAAATCTTATTACAGGAATAGAATACTCTGTGTTCATTTTGTTTATACCTGACAGTGAAAGGTTTTCTCATTTTCATTTTTTTTTAGTTTTTCAAATAATGGTCTCCAATCTAAGTCCTATATTTTCATTCACTTAATAATCACTCTCTCAGAGGACATAACCCCCAATGACTACCTAGTACCCACTGTTAAAACTTCCACCACCTCCCAATAGTGCCAAGCCAAGGAGCCTGCCTTTAACACATGGACTTTTGGAGAACATTTAAGAGCCAGGTTTCAATACTTTCAATATTCCATTCATTTATATTACCTTCAGTTATGAATATGTTTTTCATTGTCCACATCCTAGAAATGTCTGAAATTATCATAGAGATCTTGTTGAATTTCATAGGTTGCTCCTGATGATTTTCCTGATACCCTTTCCCAATCACAGTCAAGATACCAACTTTAGTATAAGAAAAATGGTGCAATGAAGAGGGAGCATGTGTGTCAGCAGGAGCTCCGTGTCTCTGCCCAAACCATATACTGTTTAACTGCCCAGAGGTCTTCTGACTCCACAGAGGAGCATGTTTCCTTTGTGACAATCTCTGCATTGTTTGCTTAGAATATAACTCATCCTTTACTCAGTGGTTTTCAAATCCGGTCAAAGGATCAACTCCATGCCTCCTGGAGAGCATGTGATGTCAGACTCTCTTCCTTTTACCAGTTTCCCAGGTGATTCTCTCTAATCCTCAAGGTTTGAAAATGATCTTAGAGAAGCAACATATTTCATTTAGGTAAATCTCTCCAAAAGATAACATTGTTTTGTACCTGTAAATATTTTGAAGGCTTCTTTCCTATGATTTACAACAGGTACTAACTATTGAATCACTTTTATCTTTACTTTTTAGATTTCAAATTGTGGATAGTCACATTTCCATAGTTATTAAAAAACATGTAGCCAAACATGTAATTAAAAGAACAGATGGAGATAATATGACTCAACTTTTTATGTTCTAAAGAATTTTCAAAAGGCTTACTGTTTATGAGATTTTCACCTGTTTCTATATAAAAACTTTTTAAAATGCACAGTGTACACTTTCAGGAGACAAAATTCTCATTAGACTGCCAGACAATTAACTTAGAAAGTAATTTTGGATATACTAATCATCATTTTATATCAATATATAAAATTATTTGGGTGTTACTGAAGTACTACAGTCATTCAATCCAAATCCCAAAAGGGAGAATTTACATGAGCTTTCAAATCTGATCATCAAAACATTAAATAATTAATATTAGTAATGTTACCATTGTTAACAATTTCCTTTACAGTGTTCTTTAAAAATATTTGTAAAGGACTATTTATAGTTCTAATTAGAAGCAAACTGAAGTCTCATCTCTATAATTAATAAATGAGATCTTTATGTATTCTTTTAATGATTACTATCTAAGGTATAATTTAGTACACATTAAAATAAACTTAAAATTTCAAGTTTTTTCTCTTAAATAAAGAAAAGCACTTTATGTCATTAGTCACCAACTGAAAAAAAAGGACTTATAGTAAATAATGCCTCCTTCTATTATTGGCATAAAAATCCTTAAAATGAGAATAACCTAGGAATCACTGTGAGTCATCTTTTTCTCTGCAAGGAAGTAAAGACAAAGATAACTACAGAGGCTCAAATATGACATGAAAGATTGATCAGGTAATCTCATATTCCAGGTTTTAGGGTTAGGCAATGTGGTGGTTTGAATGTGAAATACACTGCGCCCACACTCATGAGTTTAAATACTCAATCCCCAGTTGTGGGTCTTATAGGAGAGAGTGGAGATTGAGATGCTTTAGCTGGGCCCTACTGTCCATATTTGTTCTCTCTCTTTTCTCTGTGTCTCTCTCTCCCTTTCTCTCTATCTCCTGCCTGATAATTTGAATCCAGCTTCATGTTCTGTCCTTCCATACCTTCCCCATGACAAAACTTTACCTCAAAGTTGTAAGCCACCTTTCCATCCGTAAATTGCTTTTGCTCAGATATTTTGTGCCAGCATTGAGAAATACCTGACAGAGACAGCCAAGTGTGTTAGAAGTGAAAACATAACCCAAGACATTTGACTGATGTCGTCTCTCTCCAAAGAGTGATACAACCTCTCAAAGACACTTGCATTAATGTTCAAACATTTATTTGTTCCCTTAACAATTGAGTTGGATATCCCACAGTATACAGATCAAGAAAAGGTTCTGGAGTCTGAATTCAAACTTAACCCATAACTTGTATGATTTCTAAAGCCTGCTTTTAAATAGGACATCTTCATAAGAGAATGAGCTTCTTACTTAATGTTAGCATTGGTTTTATTTACTCATGCACGTAGATCTTGTGAAATGTGAAATTGTGTGTGTCTGTGTGTGTGTCAGCATTTCCAACCACCAGTAACAACTTCAGGCAAAACTAATTTTTTTAAATCTCAACTTTATTATCATTAAAATGGGGATAACAACAAGCAATCCCATTTTACTATTGTGCCAAATTAGAAACTTACAAACTGGAAAGCAATACAAACATTTTCATTCATATTGCCACCTAATTTTCCTCCTCTTCCAGATTATTCTTCACACAAATCACAGTAAATTACAAAGATATCCTCTGGAAGGAAATTCTGTAATAAATTAAAATTCCAGGAAAATAGTGCATTTTATCGCTAAGAGCAGTTATTTCCTCAGGCTGTTTGTGCTTCACACCAGCAGCTTCCCCAGAGTCATCTAACTTGACAGTAGGATGCGATGTGGATTAGTGTCAGCAATCTTTAAGATGCAGTGGGCTGTAAGACACCTGGGACCCATCTTCTCTTCTGCTGATTCAGTGGAGAGCAAAGCAGAGCATTCCCAGATGTTCACCCGTGCAATACCCACCAGGTTCAAAGAGATTACAAGAGAGATCAATATGAGTTCCTATCTCATGACAGTAATAAGGAACAAGGGAGCAGAGTGACATCCTTCTGAAGTGAATAAGTGTTAGGGGAAGAATTGCAATAATTAAACTGTTTGCCTCAGAGTTCTTAAATCCTGTGCTCACTGCCATATACTTAATAGCTTATCCACCCCTGTATCTGTGTTTGAACATTAGAAGTTTCTAAGATAAGAGAATTCAAGTCATTATGAAGTACTATTTCTTGAAGATGAACACAAAGTGTTTTTATTTATTTATTTAAGAGAAAGAAAGAGAGAGGTGGAATGGGAATGCCAGAGCCTCCTGCCACAGGAAACAAACTCCAGACACATGCACCTCTTTGTGCATCTGGCTTTATTTGGGTGCTAGGTAATTGAACCCAGGCCTTCAGGCATTATAAGCAAGTGCCTCGAAACACTGAGCAATCTCTCCAAAATATTTATTACACATAATCAACCTAAGTACTCAGACCCAAAGAAAATACACTGCTTATTGTCACGCACTGTCACATACAACTACTTAAATTCCACAAATAACCCATTGGTAATGGACGATAATAGTGTTTGATCTCATAAGAGCATGTTTTACTCAAAACGATGTTAAATCATGTTACTTTTGATTCTGGTTGTCTGTGTAGGGGACTGAAGACACAGAGGGTGCATCTGATACTACTTTGCATGGTATAGTCAGTCTAGACATACATTTACTCCAATTACAAGTTCAGAATCAGTGGAAAATGACTGAAAGAATTTTTAGAATACACTAATTTTTAAAGGCTTTAATTACATAAACATCAATTTATAGTAATACAGCAATATGAATAATGTATGTAGTAGTATCATTTAGTTGCAAAACATTTGGCCAGTGTTAGTTATTATACCTCTTAACCCTGCCCTAGGATAAGGGATTCAGTGATATTTACACATTATTTGGTGGTCCACCCATTAGCCTTCTTTTAAAACTCTAAACATTCCTTCTCCTAAATTCAACTTATTTGTTTCCCCTCAATTAGAAACCTGTTTATTCTACTACAAACTTTCTAAATTTTCTGATTATCTCTGTGAAAGTATTTGTCTGTATGTAGCTACTGGAGTTGCTTATGAATATACTGAGTTTTCAGATAAGATATACTTCACCTTCACTTTGATTAGGAGTTCACAACTTATTAGTATGTAATGACTTTGTAGTGCTTCCCCCCCCCCTTTCTTAAACAGTATTAGTTACCTCAGTTAGATTTTAAGTACAGCACTGGCTATTTTTTCCCCAAAACTTAAAAAAAGATAATTGTGTTTTCCAGCTACAATACTCATGAAGACATAGTTATCTCCTACCAGCCATATTTATCTTGTGCCTTTTCTAAGTGGCACAGGGCATTCCCTCCTGCAGTTCTCAGGGTGATACTTTCTCTCTATGCTGTCTGTGGTAAGTGGCACACAGTTCTTTTCCCTAGTGAGTAGAAGTCAATAGGCTGTATTTTACTGTGACAGTTAGGCCATTTAACTTGAGTCTTATTATACTTGATGGTTACCTTTAGGGAATGTCTTTTTCAATTGTTTATTTTTCAGGTCTCTTTGTCAGTTCAAACAATAGAAAACAAAGAGGATCCTTGAATTTACTAATGTGTACCCAGAAGATAGAAAGCATTTTATCAAGCATGAGCCTAAGATTATATGTCAGTCCAGTGAGAAACACAGCTATTTACTAATGCCAGTGAAGCACAAAGTATGAGAATGCTTCAAATGAATATGCTTTGTAGCAGTTACTTTCTCATAGCTGGGACAAAGCATCTAACCAAAAATAGCTTGTGGGAGGAAAGGCTTAATTCTGGCTTACAGTTTTGAGGGAAAGCTTCATGATGGTGAGGAAAATATGGCAGGAGTACACCCCCAGTCTTCATATCTCCCCAACAGCTGGGAGGAAGTAGGAAAGTAAGGCAAGCAGAGCTGAGTTACAACACTCTGTTATATCTGTTCCCAAGATATACCTCCTCTAGCAAGACTCTATCTCCCAAAGGTTCCACCAGGTGAGGATTAAGTAGAAGGCTTAATTACAAACACATAAGGCTATGGAGACATTTAACATTCAAATCATCACACATACTAACAGTTTACCAATAGATATTATATTGAAGGAATAATAAAAAACTAATATATTAAAATTTTAACAATCAATATAGGAGACAATAAAGAATACTCCAAATATACAATTTGGGTAAGGTTTCCTTTCAGGAAAACAAATTGTCTGTACTTGTCAAATACCTTAAAAGTAATTTAAAAAAGAAATCAAAACAAGATAGTCACACATACAGTAAGAGAAAAGAAAATAATGGAAGTGACAAGAAAAATAAATGTGTTGGAAATATTATGAAAAATATTATTATTCAGCATAAAATTAATGCTACAAAAGAGACTGTAAAACATGTAAAAGAGCAGACAAAACCACACATCTAAGGAGCCATATAGAGTTCCAAGAAGCCAAGAATGGAAGAGTAAGGAAAAAAAAAATAGGGCTGGAGAGATGGCTCAGCAGTTAAGACGCTTGTCTGTCGAACCTAATGACCCAAGTTCAATTCCCAAGTATGGACATAAAACCAGATGCACAAAGTGTCACATGTATCTGGAGTCTGTTTACAGTGGCTGGAGTCCCTGGCACACCCATTCTCTCTGTCTCTTTTCTATCTCTCTCTACTTGCAAATAAATAAATAAAATTTTAAAAATAGAAAATAAATGACCAAAGGCTTAAAATACTCATCATCAAAAGAAGAGGCCAATAAAAGAAAGGAGCCATAGGTAGAGAAAGTTATGGAACTCACCTCCATGTTGAAAATTTCAACATCAGCAATCTGACAAAGGTTTGCATCAAGCATAGGGACAGTTTACTTTTCCATTTCCCAAACTTCTTTGAGAGGAGTTCTTAATGAAAAATTCTTCTAGAATGCCTTATAATTAAGTAGGCATATACAAGGAAAGGAGGATAAATAATGTGGTTCTTACAACACATGAAGAAACACTGTCCTGGGGTACTCCCAGAAGTGCCACATCTGCCAGTATTTCAAAAGAAAAGCCAATTGCATGACTTATGGAACGTGGCATATCTGCTTTGCTTGCTCAGGCACACAAGTCATGATCTAGCAGACACTAAAATCAGCCATTATATTTGCAATACTTAGGGTACTAGTACAAAGTTACAGAACAAGATTTTGTGGGGGGAAATGTCAACCCTTTGATGATAGGGGACACATCCCTTCTTGAAGTGAAGAAAGCTTTGGACGGTACATAAATGAAGACAAACTCTTAAGTACAGTGAAAGCAGAAGTAGCCAGCATCTTTCTTGAAAGCAAAACACTCCCTTCAGGAAGGGAGGGGCCCTAGAGTTGAGAGTCCATCTGAGTTGTCTCAAAGACTGGGTTTTATAGGGTTTGCCCTCTCTAACCCCCCTCCTGACATGGTAATGAAGGGTCCGGGTTCAGCTTTCCACATTACCCACTACAAACAGGACATCTAAAACTGCTGGCTTTTACACTTTAAACTTTTTCTTTCCTTTTCTTTTCTTTTCTTCTCCTCCTCCTCCTCTCCCCCTTTTTTCTCAGAGGTAGGGTCATGCTCTAGGCCGGGCTGACCTGGAATTCACTATGTATCCTCAGGGTGACCTCAAACTCACAGCGATCCTCCTACCTCTGCCTCCCGAGTTCTGGGATTCAATGTGTGCGCCACCACATCCGGCTCAAACTTTTTCTTTTTTTCTCCTGCCTTCTTGTGTGGTTCTCTGCCCGTGTGTTTGATGTATAAGTAGATTGTCTACAATCCATTAGCCATTTCCTATTCTACCTAAGTCCCACTAAACTCCCCTCATCTCCCCCTCCCTCAAAGGAAATGTCAGACTTCTATCTGAGGAGTAAGGGCAAAAATCTACCTGGCTTCTCCAAGCTGAAAGGAGGCAGTAAAATTTCCTGAGACGTGGGTTCCTCGTGGGTCAGAGAGTGCCAGACAGTCCAAGGGGCTGTGGCAGAAGCTTGAGAGAATTGTCATAGTTGGCTCCATCTGGAACACCAACTGAAGTTTCAAGGCCTCTAATCATTTGGTGAAAAAGTCTGTGAGACACCTTAGGACCCAAGGACCAAAAATTAACATGATTAAAATAAAGACAAAGGGACCCAGGATGGGGAAGTAGGGAGTCTTTTCATAGTAAGTGGAGGATTTCAGGAATTTCTCTGTTTTTAGGGATGGACCCTTGGCTGCAGCATCTGCTAGGTGGTTGCCTAGCACTACTTCTCTCTTCTGATGTCCTTGGAGTGCAATACTGCTACATCTTGGTGGAACAAGACTACCTGTACAATGTTTGGAATTTCTTTAGAATGTCTGATTTGAGTTCCATATAGGTGTATGAGAATGCAATATCAAGTAAGCATATTTAGAGTCTTTAAATGTTTACCTGTTTTCTCTTAGCAATGGTTGGGGAACTTGTCACAGAAATAAGCTCTGCTAGTTGAGCAGAGGGAAGGAGGTTAGATTCAAGAGTCTAACATTCTGTTCAAGTTCCATTACTGCTGCTTATACCTCCTTACTTATTCTATCCTGGACAAGGGACCTCTCATCTGTAAACATTTGGAGAGCAGAGTTTTCTAAGCGTTTACCTTTAAAGTCAGGCCTGGCAGCATGGGTTTTTAGTAGGACTTCTTGGCATCAGTTCTCAAACTCTTCTCCATCTTGGAGATAAGTAGCAAGGTTGAGGGAGGAATAAACCTTGAAGTTCAACTTAGGTCCCTCAAACAAGAGAGCTTGATGTGTTACCATCTGGCTATCAGACAGCCACATGGGCCCCTTTGAGTTGAGAATGCCTCGTATGTCATGGGGAGTGGTGCCTTTCCAAAGTCAGCTTATATGATTCAGGAATTAGGTGTCTCACTGATCTAATTACTATTAGGAATCTAGCCATCCTTTGGCAACTGAGTCTAATTGCTTGCTGAGCTATCCCATTGATTTGGGTACTGGTCACACTTGCTGGGTTCCTTTCTCTCAGTCACATAAAGAGAAAACCAAGGTTACATAGGTAGTCCCAAAGCAGGGGCCCAAGTGAGTGCACCCTAAGTTGTTGAAATAAGCATATGCTTCAGGCTCCCATGGCACAGGAGCTGCAGGAAATTCTTGTGCCTCCTTAAGAAATTGGTAAAGGGCTTTTACTACCTCTGTAAATCCCAGGATCTAAGCTCTACAAAAGCCTGTGACTCCCAAGAAAGCTCTTTTTTTTTTTAAACCATATCAGGAAAAAGATAAGATAAAATAGGGTGAATCTATTTTCCACCTTGCAGTATCATTCCCAAATAAGTGACCTTTGGTTGATATAACTAAGCCATTCTCTTTGAGACTTTATATCCTCACTTAGCCAAGAAATTGAGAATAGCTTCAGTTTCTTGATATATTGTCTTCAGAAGCCTCATAAAGCAGAAGATCATGTATATACTGTAAGAAAGTGGTCTCAGGACTATTCCAGTATATGAGTTCTGAGTTCCATCCAGATCAATCAGGTGGGGATTATCTCTAGATCTTGAGGTAAAACTGTCCAGTTGACCTGAACTGTCCTCCCCACTGGGTCCTCAAAAGCAAAAAAAAAAAGCTGACAATCTGGGTGTAAGGGAGCACAGAAGAAAGCATAATTTAGGTCTAGGATTGAACAATGAGTAACTCCAGAGGGAGTCTGATTTAAGAGAGTGTAGGGATTGGGCACTGCAGAATGAAGAAGGACAACTGTCTTACTAATCAGTCAAGGGTCCTGAAATAGCCCTTTTCAGACACCAAGAATAGGAAAGTTACTGGGGGTGGTGGCACAAGCCTTTAATCCCAGCACTCAAGATACAGAGGAAGAAAGATTGCTGTGAGTTCAATGCCAGGCTGGGACTACAGAGTCAGTTTCAGGTCAGCCTGGGCTAGAGTGAGACTTTACCTTGAAACAAACAAACAAAAAGAATAAGAGCATTATATGGACTGTAGAAGTCTTTTAGTAGACCCTGTTTCTTCAGGGATCTAAAGGGCTCAAATCCCTTTTAGTGGATGTTGCTTTTGATGAGGGAAATAAGTAGGATCCTTAAGATGTACCTGGGTAGTGATGGCGTGACCTATATATAGTCTTTCTGTCATACAAGATCAAAGAATCTACATTATCTTCAATTAGGGGAAGATACAGTTTCTGTGGTGGTTTGATTCAGGTTCCCCCCCCCCATAAGCTTAGGTGTTCTGAATGCTAGGTTCCCAGCTGATGGAGATTTGGGAACTAACACCTCCTGGAGGCAGTGTATCGTTGGGGGTGAGCTTATAGGTATTATAGCCAGTTTCCCCTTGTCAGTGTTGGGCACATGCTCCTGTTGCTATTGTCTACTTTATGTTGGCCAGGGGTTGATGTCCACCCTCTGCTCATGCCATCGTTTCCCCTACCATCATGGAGCTTCCACTTGAGTCTACAAGCCAAATTAACCCCTTTTTTCCCCAAAAGCTGTTCTTGGTCAGGTGATTTCTGCCAGCAATGCAAACCTGACTGCCACATTTCCCTTCTGGGGGAAATATTAATTCTACCTGATATTTGGAGAGAACAGCCCTCCCAAATTGGGGGGGAGGGATGGGGTTTCTGGTACTATGAAGAAGCCATGATGGAAGAGGTATTCTCCCCAAGAACAGGCAAGATGTATGTGAAGAATTTTTCTCTGAAACTGGCCCAATATGCCCTGAAAAATGGCTGTGTGGTTAGATTTGGGGTCCAGAGAGAAGAATAGCATGGAAATTGGACTCTTATGTCAAGAAAATATAGGGTGTATTATGCCACATGCCTAATCATTGGAGCTTCCTCAAGTTGGACTTTTATGATGGCAGCCTGTGGGGAAGGCCCTAGAACTCATGAGTATCCAGGGGTGGGGGAGATGTCCTCAGGTCTCAGACCCAGGGAGTTCTTTATCCTCCAATGGTTTCCCTGATGGTCCAGACAGGGTCCTGGTGCAGTCTGATAGAAGTAACTCATGGAGTTGCTGCTTTTAGGGCAAGCTTTACAGAAATGTCCAGTTTGTATACAAAGTAAATAAACAGTTCCCAGAAGTGCCTCTTGGGATGGACCCTTTATGACATTCCTTACTGCCAATATTTTCTTGTTTCATCTATTCCTTTCTCATTCTTTTTCTGTGTCTTTCCTCCCCTTATCCAATTACAGTAGATTGGCATTGCAGTCTAGACTAACTGGCCTAAACTCTTGCCTGGTTCAGATTTTGTAACTTTCCATGCATATCAGGTGCTTATTGGGCTAGAAATGTGTCTTTCAGGAGAATGTCCTCCTCCATGGTCTCTGAAGTTATTTAGTATGTTTCCTAATGACCTTCTTGAGTTTCTGAAGGTAAGTAATGGGAGGGTTCTATTATTCCTGTATCACAGTAACCAGTTGGGTATAGTTTAGGTGTTTTAATCTACACTTTAGGATCCCTTTAATTATGCAATAGATAATTGTCTGCAGTTTAATGCTCCCTCTAAATCTTCCTGGTTCCAATTTACATTAGTCACTGCCACAGTAGGGACATTATAGTTGGGAACCTGAGAGTGTGCTGTATAGTATGTATTTCCTGCTATCAATACCTGGGACAGTTCCCTCTGATTCTGAATGGAAGTTAGAATTCGGTTTGTTATTAATATGCCATTTTTCTAGTCCAAATCATAGTGTCTCGTAAGTTGTTAGAAAATGTGAAGATATTGATTTAGGTCCTTAGTAAAACTGTCCATTTTTTAAAATTTCTCTTAGCTCAATTAAGGAGAAAACTGGTTGATCTAAGAGGTTCTGGAATCAAGATGGGGGACTTAGAAGGAAAAGCCTTAAGTGGCTGGTGGCTGGTGGGAGTGCTAGGAGACACTGAACCACAAACAGCAGCCAGAGTGATCAGTTCTGGCTGGCAGTTGGTGACCAATCAGTATGATTACAGAGGTAAAAGAATAGTACATACAGTACCCCTGATAATTTTCCCTCCATTTTACATAAAAGATCAATTTGAAGAATTATATTATAATTAAGACTTATCTGTAGAGGCCATTTTTCTCCATCTCCTAGAGAATATTGTGGCTAGGCTTCCTGACCAGAAAAAAAAAGGATTAAAACCTTCCTTCTAAGAGTCATTCTCATTCATGTGGTGATCTCAGAGGTATTTGGAAGACAGCTTATACCTCCAAACCAAAGTAGAGCAGGAAAAGATAGAAGAGTCTTGGGTTAGAATGTGCCAGATCTTGTTCCTCATCTTCTTGTGGGAGAATCCCCCCCCCCAAACCAAGACCCAGGGTAGCTACAAGACCAAAGCCAGATGACACACAACATGGTCTGTCTGTGTTCCAGAGTGAAGCAGACCCAAGTAAGGAGTTATGTGGCTTACACTTGGTTTAGCCATCTCCTACTCCCAATTTTCTTCCTATTTACCTGGTTTCAGGTTGTTACCTACCACATCCTGTGTGCAGAAGCCTGGGACAGGGACCCCTATAATCTTTTCTGCAGAGTAGATACCTTCAATATCTCCACTCTTCAAAACAACAACAACAAAAATGACATTTGATTTCTCCCAGGAAAGGCTCTAAGATAATGCAGAGGTATAGGTGTCCCAATGGGATAGTGTATCAGACAGCTTCAGGTTCGCTGAGATGAACTTCCAGACCAGGCACAGTTATGGAGGAAGGGATTTATTGAAGCTTACAGATCCAGGGGAAGTTCCATAATGGCTAAAGAAACTGGCCTGCCTTCACAGGCCCAAGCAGAGAGAGAGCAGTACAAGCCTAAAGGTCAAAAGCCAGAGCACACTTCAGGAACTCCAGCTAGGCACACTTTGCATATCTTTAGATTGAAATCTCAAATCCACCACCACACCTTAAGATCCACCCAGTGACCTTGCCTCCAGCCAGGTGGCTAGAGATGCAAACTACAAATAAGCAACTGAATATATTGTGGGCCATCTATTCTATTCAAACCACCACAGATAGGGACTCCATTCTGGCCAAGAAGAGATAGATTTGAAACACACATGTTGGTCTAATCTGGAAAAGAATTGCCCACAGTTCCAGGGCCTTGAATATACTATATATTGTGGATGAAGCCAGTGTACATCTCTCAGAAAGCTATTGGCAACCATCGTGACTATATCCTCCTTCTGCCACAAGTCAAGGGGCTGTGTTCCAAGAGAAAATGGAAGTATAAGGGAGTGACAACTAAGTTGGTGCACAAGGATAGAAAGAGGTGGAAAAGTGGAAAAGTGGAAGGAGAGTCAGGAGTGTAAGGAACTGTAAAACAGGCAATGAGCTGTATTAAGTTGGTATCCCAGAAGCCATCTGAGGAGCTAGGTGTCTTGCAGAACAGACCTTTACCAAAAAAAAAAAAAAAAAAAAGAAACGAAAAAGAAAAAAAAAAGTGTCCCATTGACTTCAAGGACACAGAGAGTGACTAGACATTCCCACCTAGGTTTATACCTTTTTTCCAAGGAATAAAATTTTAATAACAACTTTTAAGAGTACTGATATAACCCTCACCCCTGATCCTCCAGGGGATAAATCTCCATTTAGCCATATAAGGTCTGAGTTGTCCATTCTCCTTAGATAAGTTCTTCTACTCCTAACATCCAAACAAAGGACAGGCAGGGACTGGCTGAGGGATTTGGCTGTGCTTTTCATGGCTGGGGTTTTCCCTTACTCCATAAGGTTCTTCAAGGTCCAAGACGCTCATGGTCACTCTTGAACCTTCCTTCGTGATTTTCAGCCAGGCATACTGACCTACAAGAGTAAGTGATCTTCACTTCCCTGTATGGGCTACCAATGATGTTGGGGGAAAAATTGCAGGGCCCCACACAGATGGTTAGGGAGCCACAGGTTCTTTCTTGAAGCTAACAAAGATTTGGAAGTTCCTGAATTGAAGACAGACTCATAAGTAAAGTGAAAGCAAAAGTAGCAAACTATCTTTATTGCAAGCAAAAAGCTCCCTTTAGGAAGGCAAGTGGCCCAGATCTGGGAGTCTATCTGAATGGATTCCAGGACTGGGTTTTATAGGGTCTGTATCTCTTCTTCCCCTCTTGGCATGATAATGAAGTATCAGGTTTCAGATCCCCCATTAGCCCCAACCCTCAAGACATCTAAAACGGCTGACATTTTAAACTTCTTTGCTTTCTTCCCTAGCTTATACTGTTATGTTTTTTCTGCCCCTGTGATGATATGTATAAATAGACTACTGTCTGTGTTTCCTGACCCATTTCATCTTCTGTCTTAGCTCCCCTATAACCCTTAAAGATATGGTGACAGAAGCAAGAAACATCAGGAAGCAGGGAGTGATAGCTTGCTATGTCCTTTGTGCTCACTCTGGAATACCACTCAATTCAATACCACTGTCCATAGTTATGGTAGGTCTTCTCAGGTGTGGTGTGAAACTTTTACCCTGTAGAGACACAAACACAGGTTTTCACCCCAGATAGGGTTCAAATGACAGAACAAGCACAACTGCACCAAAACCAGTTTTCATAAATCAATGAGTTTATTGGGGTTACTTACAGGGCAAAGTGAGGGGTTTCTTACAGGAGCATGGGTGACTATAAGACAGCTACATTGCCAAGAAGCCCATGCCAGAATAGTTCATGACTCACAAAAGCTGCATCTCTGGAGCATACTACACAACCGGCAGGCAGCTCAGTTGGTTGAAGAATCACTCTCCAAGTAGTTGTTTTCCCTAGATATAACCTTAGGCAGGGTTGTGGAAACTTTTACCCAAAATTGTTCACTTCCTGAGTCTTCTGAGCTTCCTTCCTTCCCCGACCCCACCCTACCCCGCAGTAGGGAAGGTTTCAATTGCTGCACAACACAAGTTAAGAGTCTGCCACTCCACAGTTGATTGCCACTCCTATAAACTTCCATAGTTCTCATGTGACTTTTTAAATTTTAGCTCTTCGAGACTTCTTGACCTCCTTATTCCCCTCTCCTCAATTTTGGAGGAATCTTATACACAACATCATCTCAATTAACCTAATGTAGAAAATCCCTTACAGATATGCCAAGAGATTTGTTTCTGTGATGAGTCTAAATCCTGCCAAGTTGACAACCAGATTAGCCATCATAAATCCAAGTTGGCACCATAGCCAGTTTCTTTACAAGAATATTACATGAACTGCCTCTAAACCAGTTCTCTATAGAGTCCCTGTGAAACCGCTACTCTCTGTATTTCTTTTGGCCTTCTATTCTTCCAAATGTCCACCAGAATGGCCCATTAAGCACAGTTTACAGCATTGTAAGTCTTCTCTATGCCAAATTTCCAATGTTTTCTATATCCTCCTCTCCAAAACCAGCAAACAATCATGCTACAAAAGATGGCACTGCAAGGAAAGATTGGACCAATCCAAGTCCTAAAACAAACAGGGCAAACATCAAATCCTCTAGCTCCAATTTGACAACTGTAATCAGTGTCAAAATCTCTGGCATTTCAATTCCACCCATCCATATGCGCTATCCTACACCCCAGAGAAAAATCCATCCCAATGTAGCAACTCCCCTTGGCAGCTGTCACAAAGTCCTGGTATTTCCAAAACTCCATGGTTTCCAGTGTAATCCTTATGGCTCTATTGAGTTTCAATGTAGGGATTAAGTACCCTGCCTCACATTACCCAGTGACCATTTTCAAATGCATTCCATTACAAATCTAATGCCCCTTTCTGCATTTGTTATACTCTCATACTAGCAGGTAGCCACACACACATACACACAAAACATATTTGTTAATCAAGGGGGTAATAAACCCAACTTTGAATAGCAGGGAAACTCCTTCATAATTCTGGCCCCCCACTGTTAAAAGAGTCAGCATTCTTCCTGCTGTCCCAATATGAAACAGCTACCCCAATCTCAATGGTGTTAATTTATCAAACAGTTGCAGCTGAAGTAAGCTGTGGTCTTCAGCCCAAACTTTCACTTCTTTCTGTGTTTTATCCTGCTCACACCAGTCCATTTCTACTACACTTAACCCTGCACAATTTCTTATGACAAGGGTAGAACACAATAAGCCTCTCACACAAACTGCTTCTATCCCAGTCTGGAAAAATCTCTTTTTACCCCTCGTAGTTCTTTCGGCATTTAGATCTTTCAACTCTGACCAGAATGGTCTATCAAGCTCTCCTTAGAATACAGCAAAGTTTCAAAATTATTTCACATTCCTCCCAAAAATCAGTTTCAAAAGACCAAAAGCCACACAGTCAGATTTCTAACAGCAATGACCCCACTCCTTTGGTACCAATTTTCTTTTGCAGTTACCACTGGGAACAGGACTTGAAGTTTTATAGCCAGCTTTATGTCCTATTCTCTCTCTCTGTCTACTTCCTATGCTAATGTAATAAGGTCGTCCTATTTCAGGCTGTCATGCCTTTCCTGCAATGGTGTACTCTACCCAATTGTAACTATAAACTTAATTAAACCCTTGTCTTTCCATAAGCTACTCTGGTCAGATATTTGTTCATAGCACTGAGAAACTACAGAAAACTGTTACAAATAATTGGGACTACTTCGGCAATTATGGGGAGAAGGATATATAAAACACTGAATCTTTCACATAGAGCAGCCTTACAATGTTGTAAACAGTGCCTAATAGGACATTCTAGTAGAAATTTGGAAGACTAAAAGGCCAAAAGAAATGCAGAGGTTGATGCATAGGGGAAGAAGGACAAGTCTATAGGGAACTGGTTTACAGGCAGTTCATGTTCTTGCAAAGAAATTTGCTCTATTCTGTCCATTTCTGAGAACTTGAAAAAAGTTGAATTTTAAAAAATGGACTAATGGGTTTGGCAGAGGACATTTCAAGGCAGAATATTATCAAGTCTCTGGCATGTGTTCTCTTAACTGCTATTATTCAGATTTACAGTGAAAAGAGCAAAATGCAGAGCAGAAAGATATGAAAAATGTAAAGACTGGAACAGAAAGAAATATGAGCAAGTTTAAAATTCCATGCACAGAGACTACAGCAAGTTCTTCTGTCATTTTTTAGATCTCCATCATTAAAGGGAAATCTACTGTCCTGCACTAGGTCAAGAGGAAAGATGTCCCGAGGACCAGACCTCACCCATTGAAATTTCACTATAGGAAGAAAGTGAATTCTATCAGACAGAAAAAGCTTGAAGGAAGAATGCCAATGATGTCCCCTTTACTTCAAGGCACCATATACAGACTGCTATAACTGCTATCCAAGGCCAGACTTTATCCCAACATCTCATCAGAAATTGGCAGCATTTTCTTTGTGGTACTGGTTTGGGGTGAATAAAAAATATGAGATGGACAAGGTCATGGAGTATTTCACCATAGTTCCACAAAGCCATGAAGACTAAGTAATGTGAAACATGTCTGAAGGCCCTTCATGGAAACCTTGAGAGACCACTGAGTGAAGCTGTGAAGCTGAACAGTCAGTTGCAATGGAGACTCCAGGATGATGGAGATGCAAGGAGCATGGGACATCTTCTAAGGAAAACTGCAGGCTCAGGATAGATCCAGCCCACAGAGAGGCTAAAGGCAGTAACAGCTGGAAGGGTGGAGCTACCCAAGCATCCTGGAGACCAGATGATTTCATCAGAAATCCCAGATACAGACATGCAGATGCAGGATTTAGTGTTTACATTTCTGGGTTTGTGCCATCTTTAGTCTTTACTTGCTATGTCTTTATACCTCTCTTGTGGAATAGGAATGCTTATTTTGTACCATTACATGTTGTAAGTATGTAATTTGTGTTTTGATTTTACTGGCTTCACAGTTAAGAGACTCCTTTGTGACTTTGAACATTTGAATGGTGGTGGTAACTATATAGAGACTTTAAAAGTTATACTGAATGTATTTTATATCATGAGATGGTCACTGAGCCTATGAGTGGCAAGGGTTGACTGTTGTAGTTTAAAAATAAAATGACCTCATAGGTTTATGTGTTTGAAACCTTGCTGGTGATGTTAGGGAATGTTTTGAAACATTTAGACTTTGCTGGAGGCAGTATATCACTGGGGGTGGGCCTTGAAGTCTTATATTTGACAACATGCCCTCTCTCTCTCTCTCCCCCTCTCTCTCTCTCTCTCTCTCTCTCTCTCTCTGCTTCAGGTGCTGAGATATGGCATGGGTTTCTCACTTCACTCTTCCATTGTTTTCTCATCTTGACAAACTCTGTGCTCTGAAACTGTAAGCTGAATTAAATCTTTTATTTACAGAAGCTGCTTTTGGTAGGATATTTTTTCACAGCAATGAGAAAGTAACTGATACAACACTTTTAAAGTGAAAGATAAAATCTAGTTACAAGGGAAACCTAATAATAGTCAAGGAACATATTAGTGGAGTTTAATAATTTTAGAAAGGAAGGAAGGACAAAAGGGGAAATTATGTGAGCATTCAGGAAAGAAGATCTAGTGATTTACATTAGAAAGTAAATTGATCTTGACAGAGATTAACAGCAAGGTAGCCATTTTTGTAGAGACTAGAAAGCAGTTCTAGTCTGAACCTAAACTTGACTCATCAAGATGGCAATCAGGATCAGCCCTGTTTTACTTCCTTGCCCTTTTGCCTTCTTTGAACCTTTGAACGTGTCATTTTCCAGCCATGAGGAATCCATAAACAATTATTTGTCTAAAATTTCAGCCTATCAGGACCCCTGTCGGTATACCCCCACACTCAAAGTAAACAATCTACTCCATCCTGATTTGATACTTAATTTACATCTCCAAGGGTATATACAATAAAAAAAAAGGCAGGTATGAGAGATGGCTCAGAGGTTAAAAGCACTTGCTTACAAAGCCTGAAGCTTGGGTGCAATTCCACAGTACCCACATAAAGCCAGATACACAAACTGGCACATGCATCTTCAGTTCTTCTGCAGTGGTAGGAAGCACTGCTGTGCTCATTTTCATGCTCTCTGTGTCTCTCAAACAAATACATAATTAAATAAATAAATCAAAAACTCAGTCCAAGTCAGTTTGTGGCTACCCACTTAGAATCCCTCTCAACCTAGGAACTTTTCTTTCTTTACTTTTACTTTCCTTTCTTAAAAACCCTTGCTTAACTTGCCCTTCTGCCATGTCAGCACGTATTATTCTTTGTGGGTAGTAAGCAAACAGACTCAAGAGCCACTGTCTTGTGGAGTTTTAGTGACTGTTGAGTGTCTACAGCTATATCCCCTAAGACAAGCCCTCCCAGACATGAGAAAGGCTCCATCATGCACAAAAACCACCACAATCTAACATCAGAATCATCTGTAACACTTCCAGTGTCAAAAAGAAAATTGTGGCATAACAGGGAAAGATTTTAAAAATAAATTGTTATCTCTAGAAGTCATATTTTGGGGACTTAATGTAGGGTTCCCAAGTATAAAGTCTGAGACAAAACTGTAATCAAATATCTATATTAATTTTTCAGTGTCTGATGTAATTACTTTCTATTATCTTGGTGTATTCAAATATATTTCCTCAATTCTAGATACTAAAGTCTAAAGTTAAGGTGTCAGGAGAGTAAATTTGCTAGTGAAGATTTTCAAGAACATTTATTCCTTGCATCTTCTATTTGCTGGTAGCTGCCAGAATTGACTTATTACTGCATAACTCTGATCATTGTTTTGTGATCATACTCATGTAAATCCTTTCTACATGTCTTTTTTATGGACACCTGTGAATGCATGTAGGTCTTGACCATATAACCTATCATAATCCACCTCAAAATCTTTACTATTACATATGCAAAGATTTTTTTTCATATAGATTAAATAGTATAGATGGGTTGGAGACACAGCTTAGTGGATAAGGCAGTTGCCTGCAATGCCTAAGGATCCATGTTTTATTCCCCACTACCCATGAAAGCCAAATACAAAAGGTGGTGCATGCATCTGCAGTTCATTTGCCGTGGCTGGAGGCCTTAGGGCTCCCATTCTCTCTCTCTCTCTTTCTCCAATAAATACATATTTAAAAATCTAGTATATTTGAAAATATGTAATTTATTCAAGATGCTTTTTAAATCAGTGAGAATAAATTTTAAAACTTATACAAAATACCTGTTCTAATTCCAAAAATGTATAATATAGAAAAGTATTTCCAACTAGAGAAAAATGTCAGAAAGCCATTCCATCCCCACCTTTTCTCCAAAATAATAATATCTGAACTTGACAATCTCAATGGGAAATTCTATAAAAAGCTTTCTAAAAGCAGTTGATTTCAATAGCATTAAAACTGTTTCAGGGGCTGGAGAGATGGCTTAGCGGTTAAGCGCTTGCCTGTGAAGCCTAAGGACCCCGGTTCGAGGCTCGATTCCCCAGGACCCAGATGTTAGCCAGATGCATAAAGGGGCACATGCATCTGGAGTTCGTTTGCAGTGGCTGGAGGCCCTGGCGCGCCCATTCTCTATTTATCTGTCTTTCTCTCTCTGTCCTGTCGCTCTCAAATAAATAAATAAAAATAAGCAAAAAAAATTAAAAAAACTGTTTCAGCATAGAGAAAATGAATAAAAATTTCCAGATTCCTTTTACAAGTAAGCATACTACTCATCTGCTATGTCAACAGGACTAGAGTGAAAGAAAACTACCAATCACATGTTAGAGGTTCACCAGGATAGATTATAAGTCTGCAGTAGAGTTTATGCAAACAACATGCCACATTATATTCAAACAGCATATTTAAACAGCATACAGAAGGTACAACACACAGAAAAATTTCTTATTTCCCATAACACCACAAAGGAGAAAATGCCTGAAGGGAAGTTTGTGAAATCATTATAAAAAAAAAAAAGACTAACAAATGGCATGATTTGAACAAAATAAAAACATTCCATGTCCTTAGCTGACTCAACATCATAAAGATGTCAGTTCTCCATAGATTAGCCTACAATTTTAATTAGAAGCCTAATAAAAGTGTCAGCAAGAGGCAAGATTTTGTGATAATAATCAAACTGAATCAAAGTTCATATGGAAAAAATAAACAAGTGACAGTAGCCAAAAATGCACAGAAGAGAAAAATAATAGTAAGCAGCTACTCTTCTAATATCAACATATTACAATAAGGCTAAGTAAATAAAATAGTTTGGTATAGGCACATGAACAAACAGGCATATAGAACACAATGTAAGGTCCAGTAGTAACTATATATATGGTATTTTAGAAAGAATGGAATATTATTTTATTTTAGAAAGAAAAAATGACCTATTAAACTGCAAAATGGACATGGTAATAACAGAATCACTAACCAAAAGTGTCATTTTGTATAGGTGAGCAAAAAGGCTGTCCAATAGTGTTGGGAGAACTGGGTGGACTAAAGAGAAAATAAAAACTGATTCTATTCAAGACATCTAATAATTATGACATGAAATTTAGATGCTGATTCAGAAAATATAAATTCAATATCTGGAAAAGTGAACATAATGGGACCAAGGATATAGCTCAGTAGAAAAGCATTTACCTAGCTTGTGTAAGACCTGGGTTTGATCCTTGCCACCTCTATATAAATAAATAAATAACAAATATATTCATTAAATATAAGGCAAGCAAAGTCAAAAGTCAAATATCAAAGTGGGAGAAAATGATATCCATCACAGACTAAAGGTTAATCTCTCGAATGGAAGGAAAAGATAATTAGATGGGAAAATGGGCAAAGATAATGACAGTTTACTGAAAGGGGGATGTGAATTACCTCAAAACTTACATTAAAAATTATTCATAACAAAAAATGGAAAACTAAGCCAACATTCTTGTTAAATGAAGAGAGATCCTGTTTGAATAACTGAAATTTTCATCCTTGTTTGTAAGAGTGTAAATTGGTTGGTACCTTTTCTATGGAGAGTAATTTGCTAAAGTCTTCCAAGTTTATAAATTTCATACCCTAATAGGAATATTTTTGATGTGATATATGGACAACAATTTATTGTCATATTTCCTGTAATAGCAAAATAGTAGGTTACTAAATTTTACGTAATGTCTACCAATTAATGTCCAGTTTTATGTATATAGAAAGGAACAATCTAGAGCTATACAGAGGAATGAAGAAGTTCTGTAAATACTGAAATGCAGATCTTAAAAATTACTGGAAGAGAGAATACGAACTTGCATGCCAAAATCTCTGAAAAGATACACATACCAGTAATACTAGCTGTTAGGTGGAAGAGGAATTAGGTGGTTGATGGACTGGGGTATGAAGGACACTTTTTAGTGTAAGCCCTTTTATTCATTTTGTACTTTTAAAAAATACGACAATTAGAGAGAGAGAGAGAGAAAGCATGGATGTACCAGGGCCTCCTGCCACTACAAATGAGTTCCAGATAAATGTGCCAATTTGTGCGTATGTGCATCTGGCTTTACGTGGTCACTTGGGAACTGAAGCTGGGCCATCAGAGTTCGCAAGTAAGCACCTTTAACCACTGACCCATCTCTCCAGCCCGTTTTTCATATGTTAATTGTTTTCATATATTAATTACTAAATAGAAAAAGTTAGAAGATCTTGTGGGTCATAACTGCAAAAAGGGACTACAATCATGATAAGCAGTAAAAGAAATGAATGTAATTCAGAAAATTGAGTAAATTTAGTCCTCTACCTTCTCTTTCTTTTCTCCAAAATGCAGTCTTCCTCCAATTACACTTTCCCTTGCTTTCATCAGTTTCTATCCATATCCTCAAACATTTTTGTTTCATTTATCTCAACAATTATTTTAATGCTTCTACAAATTTCAGTTAAAGTTAGATCAGTCCAAACAGCCTACTAAATATTTATATTTATAGCCATATATTAATGCAACTCTCACTTTTGGTTAGAGAAGCTTCTCTTTTCTAATGGTGGTGACTCAAAACTCATCAAAGTGCTGAGAAGTGATAGTGGAGCATTCAGCATTAAGTAAAGTATCTCTATAACAAAGTACAAGACTCAGGGACCATTGCAGAACAGATGGCAGAAGAAATTTAAGAGCCAAACAAGGGGAAGAGTAATACTCTTCCACACACAAAATGGCCATGATATTATGACCTTCCAGTGACTTATGCTACCTACACAAAACTTGCATAGAAGGAGAGAAAAATGATGACATCAAAACAGAAGAAAGACTAGTTGGAAAGAAGAAGGGACTCAATAGAAGGGATATAGGAGAGGGGGGAAAGAGAAGGTGGTGGGAGGAGAATGTGATCATGGTATATTGTTTATATGTATGAAGATTGTCAATAAAAAGTTAAAAAATAAAAAAAAGGGGGACTTGTGAGATTGCTCAGTAGTTAAAGGTACTTGCTTGCACGGCCTGCCTGCCCAGGGTTCAATTCTGCAATACCCATGTAGAGGCAGATGCACAAAGTAGTGTATATATCTGGAGTTTGTTTGTAGTGTCAAGAGTCCCTGGTGCCTCCATTATCTCTTCCTCTCTTTTTGTCTATCTCTCAAATAAATATCTAAAAACCGTCAGGTAAAATTATACTCTATGTAAAAGCCACATATTGATAATAAGATATTGGAATTTCTATTTCTATTTGCCTTATCCTTATATGGCTAGATAACACATAATTTATAATTAGCATGCATAAATATTAATATCACACAGTATTTTTTTTGATTTCTAACTGGTTTGAAGTTTGAATAATTTTATTGTATAGACATAAATATTTCGTTTAAATATTAAACATTAAATCTTTCCTGACTATCCAGACAGAAATAGAGAAGGCAGGAACAATAGGCAAGAGATGGAACAGTCTAATTAATAGACTGCTGACTTCTATGCCACAAATATCACACAGTATTTTTGAATTAAGGGTGTATAATCAAAATGTTACCACTGCCAAATGACTTTCCCATGTAAATAAGACACTGCATACACTATATGCATCAGATGTACTGAAAAGTTGCAGCCACAAATCATGAATTTATCTAATTCTATTAAATTTATTCACTATGGTATTTAGCAGGGTGCTATTAGAATTGGGATCTGTAATAGTAGGACCTTAAGATCAGGAAAGAAATTGTCAAGCATTTGCTCCAAAATTTACTTTAATAAGAGACAACTGAGGGCCAGAAAAGATAAGAAATATTCTCTAGGTTTCAAGGTTGGCAAATAGCAATCCAATTAGGTATAGAGCCTAAATTTTCTAAACGTCTGTTTTTTGTTGTTGTTTTGGTTTTTTGTATATACACATCTATATGTAAAGGTGTTTAAAGGTGTGTCTGTGTAAGCGCGTGTTCAGGTGCACATGAACCACCATGTTTGCAGGGTCATTTTACAACTTTTGGTTTGTTCCTTGACTTGATTTGATGCAGTGTCTCTTATTTGATACACTGTTTGTGATCTTCCAAGAAACTCCTGTTTCTTTTCTTCCTTTCAGGCTATAGGCACCTGGTAATTACAGAAGCCCACCATTTTATGTGTGGTATGGGGATTTAAGCTCAGTTACTGAGTTGCACAGCAAACACTTTATCAACTAAGTCAGTGATGAAGTCTTACACAACATCTGTATTAGCTGTCTATGGAAAACACACACACAATAACATATATCAATATAAGTGAATATCTATCTGCCTATATTTAAAAATGGAGAGTGACTTTTATGTAGCAGGCCAACCCAGTATTCTCACCATCTTATTTTCACCTGCTTATCCATCTAATTATTAATTAATTAATTAATTAATTTATTTATTTTGGTTTTTCAAGGTAGGGTTTCACTCTAGTCCAGGAGGTAGACCTGGAATTCACTATGTAGTCTCAGGGTAGCCTCGAATTCACAGTGATCCCCCTACCTCTGCCTCTCAAGTCCTGGGATTAAAGGCATGTGTCACTGCGCCCATCTTTTCATCTCTTTATTTTTACTTCTTTCAGGCTTTACAACAAAACTTTTATTTTAGAAAATGAAATAGTGAATCCCTTTTTAAGATGTATGTAAAATTTTAAAGCTAGTCCAAATGATAAAAGCTTAAAACAGTTAAAAGTACTTCTGTTTTTATTCACTTCCTCTAATAGAAACCACCTCTGCACTATAAAAGCATTTTTGTTTTCTCATTTACCTAATTTACCTAACTCTATGAGAACAAGTCAGCACAAGAACTATACAGCCACTAAAAGTAATGAAAATGAAAGACCAAATGAGTTGGAAGTGGATGACATAACTTGACTTGAAAAGATGCAATCAAAATTAAATATATATGTATATTCTAAGAGATGATAAGAATGTGATATGGCAAAGACAAATTTATATTAACTGTTTAAATCTATTAATCCTATTTTGTGCTGAACTTTCTTGAGGACTATCAAAGAAAACAAATAATGAATATGACAGAACTGGGAGCATGTCTTTAAAGAACAATACAAAGGAAAATGAAAACTATCCAGGCAACTCAAACCAATTTAAAACATCTTGATAATATTTATATATTTCTTTCATGATATGTACTAGCAAAATTTAAGAGATTTGAGATCATATAGTTCCAGAAATACTGGTGTTTCAACTGCAGTTATGACAATTAAGCTTTGTCATATATTGAGAAAACTACCTCGATAACTTGAGAAATGCAGAATTCACACGACTGCTTAGCGAAATATCTAGCGTTTGGATGGGAATATACGAAATTTAATCTTGATTCAGACTTCAACTCAGGTGAAGTGACATACTCAGGGCTTCAGTTTCCGTTAAGTAGGAAGCTACGCGATTCACATTTCTCTTCTAAGGAGATTTAAATCTGAAACTTCTAGAAGCAAACGAACTCCGGACTTATAAAATGGTAAGGGGCGACAGCGGACTGGGTCTTTGGAAGAGCTCAGCTGTCTTCTCAGCAGATCCATCTATGGCCCTCTGCTGCAGCCCTTCCGAAACAGGCCATGACTACATTTCCCATCGGCCCTAAGGCTTCTTCCGGTTGGCGCTCTGCTTTCCGGCAGCGCCTTTTACGTCAGTTCGAACTAAAGGGTCTGTTGCTGGGCGGGGTTCCAGAACATGGGTTCCTTCTTAACGCGCTCTCTGGAACCCGCTGAGGTCGCTGCGTCTCCCGTGGCCTCCAAGCCCACACCCCCAGATGCGGCCGAAGTGTCCGCGGCTCCGGAGAAAGGGCCCCTGTTTAAAGGCTGCTGGAGCTGCCGCCTGCTTTCCGGGACCGGACTGATCGGGGCGGGCGCCTACGTGTACTTGGTGGCGCGGAGGCCTATGAAGCTGGGCTACGCCCCGGGTCCCGGGACCATTGCGCAGATGGTCGTCGGCATCAGTGAGAGCGGGCTGGGCTGCCCCGGCTGGGAGCGGGCGGGGGAGGAGAGGATGGGCGGCTCTCACGTGGTGGGGGCTAAGGAGGAAGGAAAGTAACGAAATTTGGAGAACTCTTATTACAAAGTCTGTTTAAAAAAAAAAAAAAAAAAACAGACAAAACAAAAGAAAACCTAACGGGGCGTGGTGGTGCATGCCTTTATTCCCAGCACTGGAGAGGCAGAGGTAGAATGATCATGATCGTCGTGAGTTCGAGGTCACCTTGAGACTACATAGTGAATTCCAGGTCAACCTGGGCTAGAGTGAGAATGTACCTGGAAAAACAAAGATAAACAAACAAACAGAAAAACACCGGTACTGTTAGAGGACTTAAGGTGTTTCTTTTTACTGTTGAGCAGAGAGAAGCTGGCTTTTGATTGCAGGCTCATTGATCCCTTAGAATGTGCTTCCTCTTTTTCCAGATCCTGGAGAAAGGAGATGGAGAGTATTTGACCTTGGGTTAAGAAAGTAGGACTCTATTCTAGATGTGGGTTCAAAGGCCATCTACTAGGTGTAGCCCTTTGTAATGTACTGGTTGTCCCAGAATGCCTTCCAATAAAACATGGTTCTTTTAACCTTTTCACTCCAGTCTTTGTGATAAATGTAGTTTTAGGTTTTTGGATTTCTTACTACATTTTAACTAAGTTGTCATACTCACTCTATGTCATCTTGTTTGAAGAGGTAACAGTGGTCTCCCTTCCTGTCCTTTTTCTTCACCCTCGCAGTAGGAAAGATAATATTGATCGCTCATAGGTTCGCCAGAAATGTGAGGGTTCAATACAATGTCATATAATGAAGTACTTGATAAACATATTAAAATTATGATTTTTTTTTCTTCCCTAGGTATTGCCGGTTGGGGTGTAGTTATACTTACAGATCCCAAAGGGAAGGCCTACCGAGTTGGTTGAAAGTACCACCAGTGAATTTGTCATCTTCTATCCCTGGCTCCAGGACTCACAGTGAAGCATTGAGCTTAAAGATTTCTGGTCAGACATACACATGGATAGATTGCACTATCCTGCATACAAGACTGAGAAGACAGTGGAAACATTGGCTGTCATTGTTTGGCCATGAGTGTCTGTAATTGGTGGAGTTTTCCCCCTCTTAGGTTTTATAAGGACCAATAAATCCCTTGGAGAAAAAAATGGGTCCGTGTCTTACCCTAGGGGAAAATAAAGTGGTTTTGTGTCTAGTTCACAGAAAGTTATACTTTATAATGAAGATAATTGTCAAAAAGTATGAAAATGGAGGAAATGATAGGCCAATAGAAGAATAAAGAAATTAAAAAAAATTCAGTTCCTTTTATTTCTCTCAGAATTGCAACCTGTTACCAACCTAAAACTTGGTAGGCACATGCAATTATGTCATAACTTTGCTCTACTTTCTAAAGTATACTCAAACCTGTCATCTAATGAGAGCATCGTAGATAGTCTTGATTTGTTCTCTCATTGATAAACCTTGAAACAAGTAGGAGGGATTTGCCCAAGTCATTCATCCATCAGTGATGGACCTAGGACTTGTCGAGGTCCACTCACAGAGCTAGGATGCTTTCAAGAAAGCAAGAATTAATCAAATGTCAATATGCAGTAAAAGAATTAGGTACCAAAATATATGAGAAAAATAAAAACTTTTAAAAGAAGGAAAAAGCCTTAAATTTCTTTTTCACAGGCATAATGAATTTCATGTGGAGAGATGGAGATGCTTTTGAGATAAGGGCCTAACATTTGTCTAATAATTGAAATGCTACTACTAGTTTTGTTTTTTATCTGAAATACTAAGGTTTCTTTGTTATGGTAAATGTAGCCTTTTTCTTAAGGCAGAAAGATAGTAAGTTTTGAATGAATTTTTAAGGCTGCTATTTCTTTTTTTTTTGTAGTATGTAAAAGTGCCAAAGTTTAGGACATCACAGATGACCAAGACTTGTGATTACACTGAGTTCATAGTATAAACTTTATAAATAAGTGATACCGCAAACACTTCAAACAACCTAAAAAGTAGGGAACAAACTGTTTATGTGCAATATACAATTCTGTTGAATTATGTTAACTAAAATGGAAGTTTTAGTTAATCAGGATCATAGATGTCCCAGCTGTAATCTGATTTTTTTTAGGATAAGCCAAAAACGCTAAGCTTAATTAAGGTCTTGGCATGACCTACTGGGCGAACAGAAAAAATCTACACATAAAGCCATACTTTGGAAGTATTTTGTGTTTGAGACTAGACTATTGCAATAAAGTGGATAGTTTTTTATTTCTGGGGGCATATAAAAACTTACAGTAGAGTATTAGTACTAGTATGTCCATATACTTCCATCTTTAGCAAGTCTTGTCTTAGTATTGATGGTTACTATAACTGGGCAGTGTCATAGTTACTAGAAGTTGGGGTATATTAATTTCTTAGAATGAAAGTGAGGTTTACTACAGTGATTGTTGCATATGTGCCAAAAGTTCTCATTCAATACTATTTGATAGCCTTTTACCCATGAAAGAATTTCAAAACTCAGAATTCTTTCAAGCCCTCCAGCTTTTTTGTCAACTAAGTGTGACTATAAATTATTGTTTGGCATTTCAGCCAGGCTCCCAGCATCTTCAAGAGTAGATTCCATCTCAAGGAACCACTCTCTTTGCTCACCTGGCAGAAGCAACTCATCAGAGTTGTCATGACACTGAAGCAGTTCACCCACATTTACTTGATATTGTCAACACAATTTCTATTGAAACTCAAAAGTTGGGTTGTAGAGATGGCTTAGTGGTTAAGGAGCATTGTATTAAAACTCAAAAGTCAGGCTGGAGAAATGACTTTGCTGTTAAGGAACTTAACCTGCGAAGACTAAGGACCCACATAAGCCAGAGGCACAGGGTGGTACATATGTCTGGTGTTTGTTTGCAGTGGCTGGAGACTCTGGTGTGCCCATTGTCTCTACCTGCCTCTTCTTCTCTCTCACTCTCTGACTCCCTCTCTCTCTCTCTCAAATAAGTAAATATTTTGAAACAACACTGAAAAGTCATCTATGAGAGTTAGAATTAATGTCTTCTAAACTTAAATCAATGTTGGTATTTTGGCCTCCTATCAAGAGTTACATATGTTCTTAATGACATCTAGAAATGGTTAATCATTTCCACATAGTTTTCAGAGTACCTTTCTTAGATCTATCTGACGAATCACTGTATCTATAGCCTTATGAAATGTATCTCCTAAATAACAGAACCTGAAACATAACTATCTTTTATACCTTTATCTGAGGTCTTGGGTTCAAAAATGTTCATTGTTGAAGGACATCTGATTTTACTTATTTTTTTTTTTTTTTTCTGAACAGTAAGTCTCAACAGAGTTAAAGATGTCCACTAACTCATGTAAGCATATGCGTTTCAAGTGTTCAAGTGGATGGAGCAAGAGTTAGTGTAATCCGAAAACTAGAATGTTCAGATGGTAATTGAGTGTTGCCTTTAACTTGAGTTTGCCTGCTGCTTTAATCCCAAACAAAAGATTTATCCTGTACTTTGAAACCAGGCATAGACTTCATTGTAGCTGTGAAAGTCACAGATGGCATCTTTTTTCTTTTTTCTTCAATATAAGGATATATTGTCTAAATTCTTTGCTTAATGTAGCCACTTCCAGTGATGTTTCTTATACCTAATAACTTCCTCAAGGTTTACTTCCATTTTGTTATCTTGCACATTGATATTATAGAGATAACTGATGTCCTTCAGCTTGGTGAGCCAATCTCTCCCAGCTTAAAGCTTATATTCTGTAGCTTCTCATCTTGCAGCATTTATAGAATTAAACAGAGGTAGTACCTTACTCTGTCATGGTTGTGAGGTAGAGAAATGTGACTTGTTTGATCTCCCAGATGACTAAATTTTTGTCCATGTCAGCAGCCAAGCTGGCTTGCTTTCTGACCATTTCTTAGGCTCACTAGAGCAGCACTTTTTAAACTTCCTTCAAGAACTTTGCATTCATAACTTTGCAAAAAGTTTGGAGCAAGGCTAGCACATTTGATGTACCTTCCTCATGAAGATTGGTCATTTCTAACTTGATTTAAAGTAAAGGGCTAGGGAGATAGCTCAGCAGTTAAAGTTGCTTGCTACCAAAGCCTGCCTTCCTGAGTTCTGTTCTCCAGTGCCCATGTAAAGCCAGATGCACAATGTGGCACAGGCATCTAGAGTTCATTTGCAGTGGTAGGATGCCCTGGTATGCTCATGTGCTTGCTCTCTCTTTGCAAATAAATAACATATTGAAATGAAAATTATGTGGTTTTTTTCATTTGTAGATTTAAAGGCCATAGAATTATTAGACTAATTTGAAAATATTTCTCAAGCCGGCTGGAGGAGAGAGATAGGCAATGGCCACATTTCAATGAAGTTCACCATCTGACATAGTGCAGTTGTGCTTCAAAACAATTATGGTGGTTATATCAAAGATTAACATCACAAATCTCCATAGCAAATATACCAAATGTGACAGACACTGAGTTATCAGCACATGGTACTTGAAAAATTCTGCCTCTAGACTTGCTCAATGCAGGATTGCTAATTTTGTATTTTCTTATTTTAGTTTTTTTAAATATTTGTTTACTTGAAAGAGAAAGCAGAAGGCCAGGCGTGGTGGCGCACGCCTTTAATCCCAGCACTCGGGAGGCAGAGGTGGGAGGATTGCTGGTCAGCCTGAGCTAGAATGAGACCCTACCTCGAAAAACCAAAAAAAAAAAAAAAAAAAAAAAAAAAAAAAGAGAGAAAGGCAGATAGAATTGGAGAATTGGCATGCCAGCACCTCCAGCCACTGGAAGTGAACTCCAGACACATGCACCACCTTGTAATCTCTCTTACATGGGTCCTGGGGAATCGGACCTGGGACCTTAGGCTTCGTAGGCAAGCACCTTAACCGTTAAACCATCTCTCCAGCCCAGGATTGCTAATTTAAAAAATTAAAATATGTGGGTTCTGTATCAGCATGAGAAAATGAACTCAGAACCCCATCAGGTACATAAAATGGTATGTAATTCTAGCACTGGGGAAGTGAAGATAGGAAATCCCTGGGGTTCACCGACAAGCAAGTCTATCTGAGTCAGTGCAAATCTATCTGAGTCAGTGAGCTCAAAGTTTTAAACAGAGACCCTATCTAAAAAAATAAGGTGGAGAACAATTGAATCCACCAGATGCCCACCTCTGGCCTCCATGCACACACATTCACATATGTTGCCAACAGATATATGCAATAAAGTGTAATAAAATAAAGTGTGCCTGAATTATAACATTTTGAAATTTTTCTTAATATTGTACAAGCATATATTTGTAAGCAGGCAAGAGCTTTTCCTAAACTTGTGTACTAAACAATATATATATATATATATATATATATATATATATATATATATATATATATATATTGGTTCTTCCCAACCTAGAGCAATTTAACTGGGTACGAGCAAAGTACTATTATCCTAGTCTTTAGGCAGTTAAGTGTGAATGAGCAAAATATAAAAGATCAGAATTTGTACTTCCAAGTTTTCTTTTTAAATTTTTGTTTGTTTTTATTTATTTGAGAGTAATAGAGAAAGAAAGAGGCAGATAGATAGAGAGAGAATGGGCATACCAGGGCCTCCAGCCACTGCAAATGAACTCCAGATGCATGTACCATCTTGTGCACCTGGCTTACGTGGGTCCTGTAGAATCGAGCCTTGAACCAAAGTCCTTAGGCTTCACAGGCAAGCGCCTAACTGCTAAGCCTTCTCTCCAGCCCCCAACTTTTCTTTAAATTTAGTTTTTTGAAGGATACTTCAAAATTTGATTTCTATCAGTACTAAAACCAGAAAATCCAGTTTGTTTTTAGAACGAGTCCATGATCCCCACAGAAAGGTTTTAGGGAGAAAAGAACATTTTAATTCTATCTTGCATTTTCTTGATTGTCTTACTTTATTTGCTGATAAGGAGGAATAAGCAGAACAAACAGACTTGTTAATGAATCCATTAGTACTTGGTGGTATAAGAACTCAAATTTAATTATGATTCATGGGCTTTAGAAATGAGAGTCTATAAAGTCATGTAATTAGTAAAGGAAGATGAAAAATACAAAATATTTATATATTTAAAATGTACTTGCATCTTTCCTTAGGACCCAGAAATCCAAATGTAACGTAAATTAAGCTGGAATTTTTAAAATCACTATCCAACACATATTGGCTTGAACTTGAAATGATAGCTATACATCTTGGCTTTCCATGAGGACATATCACCATGACCTGCATAGGTGTTCTAAAGAGATACTTGAACCATTTCTTTTGGCTGTCACACTAGTGAGACACTGATCTCCAAGAACCTGGGATTTCCTTAAGAATCTCCTGCTGTGACAAAGAATAGGCCAAAGCCTGGTTCCAGGGAGAGGGGAAATTGTCTCCCTCAGACAGAGATTTCATTCAGTGCCAACAATTTGTCAGGTCATCTCCCCAAGAGACTGCCCCCCCCCCCATTGTTGGGCAGGACAGTACTTTGACCAGTAATAATTTGCTTTGCATACCTCTGGCTCTTTACTTAAACTCAAATCTTATGTCAGGACCCCCAAGAATGGATTTGATGTGGGGGGAGTCACTGGATTGCTTTGTCTTCACACTGTGAACACATTGAATAAATCTCCATTTTTCCGCTTTTTACTATCAATTTGGCTCTTTTTAAATTTTTTGCCACTTTCACATATACACACAATGTATTTTGATCCCACTCCCCACCAGATACCCGCTCTTTACCCTCCCCATCCCTTGAAAACCCCTTTTTTCCCCACTCGATCCTCATCCTACTTTCATGTGTTTTGTTTGTTTTAATTTACACATTGAGTTAAATTAGGGTCACTTGCATGGGTGGAAGGTTATTTACTGTAAAATGGGAACCCACCAGTATTGTGCGATTTTTTTAGCTCTGTGAGTGATTAAGTTTCCATAATGATGTAGGAAACCCCCAGGCCTCAAACCTGAGGCCCTTGACCTAGTTATCAAAGAGTTGAAAAACTCAGAGAAGAGTAAGTTGTAATATTTATTTTAGGGAGAGTTGAGTAAAGAAGAAAAAAAAGCAAGAAAACACCCAAGCCAAGAAAAGTTACCCCCTTCCCCGCCATGTGGAGGCTTGGATCAAGTCCTTTTATAAATTAGGCATCCAATTAGGATGAGCCTTGTTGCCAACTTCAGATGTGTAGCAAAGACCCTGATTGGGTAATAGGTGAAGAACAGGGATTCAGGGACGGCCCCACCCACAGAGGCTGTAAGCCCATGAGAATTTCCAGAAGAAACAGGAACCCGGTGGTGGCCTCTCCTGTGTTAGTCTTTTGGGTCCAACAACCAATTGGGTCTCTCCTTTATACACCTGAATCTGATGGCAAGGCTCATCCCATTTAGATGCCTGATCACTGTAAAGGAGCCTAACCACGTGTGTAATCTCTCTTCTTCACTTAGCACCCTGTATCCTGTGGATCCTCCTGAACACGAACGTGTGAGTGTCCCCCCACCTCTCTCTTGCCTTTTGCTTGGGTTATTTTCCCGCTTGTTTACTACATGCATTTTGTTTCGGGACACTTTCCTGCTTTACTACATGTGTGATCTTTCTTTAAGCTTTAGACATTTATTGTCCTATCCCTTAGCTTTTGCTGATCCCCTATGTGAGTGTGAAGATGAGGAGGATCTCTTGGCTTAAGCTCTCATGCTTTGCTTTCCAAATGTCTTCCCTGGAGGCTTTCCCTCTAGAAATTTCTCTGTGAAGATTTTCTCCATTCCCCCCTCCTGCTTTCCAGCCATACCAGGGGGGAAATTCCCTTCTGGCTTGAGTCTTTTAGCTAGCCTTCCCCCTGGATACTGAGTGTCCCTCATAATTGAAAATTTATCCATCACGAGTCTGTTTTTACAGTTTATTGCTAAATCAGGTAAGAACCCCCCCCCCAAAAAAAAATATAAGCTAGAGAGATAGCTTAATGTCGAGGTGATTGCTTGAGCTTCAAAGCCTAAGGACCCAGGTTCAATTCCATAGTACCCACATAAGCCAGATACATAAAATAGTGCATGAGTCTGGAGTTCATTCACAGTGGCTGGAGTCCCTGGCATTCTCGTATTCTCTCCATCTCTCTCTCTCTCTTTCTCTCTCTTTCTCTCTCTCTCCCTCCCTCCCTCCATCCAATAAATAATACATAAATATATAAATAAATAAATATTTTTAAAAAGAACCAAATATTTGAAATCCACAAGCTAGGAATCACCTACATCTTTATAGAATTTAATCCCTTCTTGGACCCAAAGTTCTGCAACATAATAATGCTCTTTTTGATTACTATGGCTCTGAAGTATAGCTTGAAATCAGGTATGGTGATAAAATTAGCTGTATTCTTTTTGCTCAAGATTGCTTTGGCTAGCCACAGTCTTTTGTGTTTCTATGATTATTAGGAATTTAAAAAAAATTCTATGAAGAATGATGTTAGAATTAAAAAATATTGTTTATTTATGAGGAGAGAAAGAGAGCACACTAGGGCCTCTGGCCACTTTAATCACTGGCCACTTTAATCAAACTTCAGATGAATGCACCCCTGTGCCATATGGCTTTACATGGGCATGAGGGAAATCAAGCCTAGGCCAGCAGTTTCTGAAAACAATCATTTTTAACAACTAAGCTATCTCCCCAGCGCTGACACTAGAGTTTTGATTGGAATTGCATTGAATTTGTAGATTACTTTTGTTAGAACAGTATGCTATATCACTATATATCACTATACTAATTCTTCCAATCCATGAACATGGGAGGTATTTCCACCTTTTTGTTGTCTCTTAAAGTTCTTTCTCTACTGTTTTAAAACTCTCCCTGAAGAGGTCTCTTACTTCTATGGTTAGGGTTATTTCAAGACAATTTTTTTTTGAGGCTATGGTGAATGGAATTATTACCCTGATTTCTTTGTTTGTATTTGTTATTGGTGTATAAGAGAGCTGCTGTTATTTTTATGTTAATTTTGTATCCTGCCCCTTTGCTAAAAGTGTTTATCAGCTATAGTTTTCTGGTGGAGTATCTTGAGTCCCTTATGGCACATCATCTGCAAATGAGGATATTTTAACTTCATCCTTTTCTATATGAATCCCTTTTATTTCCTTCTCCATGCTCTAAGACTTCAAGTACTATATTGAATGGGAGTAGAGAGAGTGCACACCATTATCTTATTCCTAATCTGAATGAGAATGTTTTCATTTTTCTCAAGTTGGAATCATGTTGTCTGTAGGTATGTCATATATATGTGTGTGTATATATATATGTGTGTATATATATATATATATATATATATATATATATATATATATATACTTTATTATACTGAAACATTTTTCTCCCATTGCTAGCTTTTCCAGAATGTTCTAGAAATATTTTTATTTATTTTAGAGGAAAGAGAAAGAATGGATGAACCAGGGAATCTTGCCACTGCAAGCGAACTCTAGAAGTGCCTACCACTTTGTGAATCTGATTTTACATGTGTTCTAGGGAATCAAACCTGGCCTGGCAGGCTTTGCAAGTAAGTACCTTTAACCACCAAGCCATGCAGCCAAGCGCTGCAGAACTTTTATCATAAAGAACTGTTGGGGGGGGGGGTCACTGGAGAGATGGCTTAGTGGTTAAGCACTTGCTGTGAAGCCTAACGACCCACGTTGGCCAGATGTACAAGGTCGCCCACACGTCAGGTGTTAGTTTGCAGTGGCTGGAAGCCCTGGCATGCCCATTCTCTCTCTCTTTCTCTCTGCCTCTTTCTCTCTCTGTCGCTCTCAAATAAATAAAAATAAACCAAAAAATTAACAAGAAAGAAATCTTGGGAGCTAGAGATAAGGCTCAGAGGTTAAGGCACTTGCCTCAAGGTGTAAGCACCCAGGTTTGACTCACCAGTACCCACATAAAGCTAGATACCCAATGGTGCATGCATCTGGAGATTGTTTATAGAGGCTGAAGGCCCTGGCACTCCCATTCTCTCTATCTCTCTTCTCTGCTTGCAAATGAATAAAAATATTTTTAAAGGGTTGGATTTTGTGAAAGGTTATTTATATATTTAAAAGAGAGAAAGAGGCAGATATAAAGAGAACTGACACATCAGGGCCCCTAGCCACTGTAAATGAACTCCAGATGCTTGAGTCACCTTGTGCATCTGTCTGTATGTGAGTACCGGGGAATCAAATCTGGGTCCTTTGGCTTTGTTCGCAAATGCCTTGACTGCTAAGTTATCTCTCCAGTCCATTGTCAAAGGTTTTATTATGCATAAGTTGATATGATCTTTGACTGCTGTGGAGGTTTGAATAGATAACCCCCAATATATTTAAGTTGTTTATTTGTTTGTAGTTTGCATCTGCAGACACCTGGCTGGAGGCAATGTCACTGGGTGGATCTTAAGCTGTGGTGGTGGGTTTCAGATTTCAATCTAAAGATATGCAAAGTGTGCCTAGCAGGAGTTCCTGAAGTATGTGTGGCTTTTGGCTTTAGGCTTGTACTTCTCTCTCTCTGCTTGGGCCTGTGAAGGCAGGCCAGTTTCTTCTGTCATTATGGAACTTCCCGTGGATCTGTAAGCTTCAATAAATCCCTTCCTCCATAACTGTGCCTGGTCTGAAAGTTCATCTCAGTGAACCTGAAGCTGTCTGCTACAATTGTTGACCTTGAATCTGTTGTGTGATATATTGTGTGTACTGACATATATGGTGAGCCCTCCCTGCATCAGTGTAATGAAACCCACTTGACCCTTGTGTATGATCTTTATGTGTTCTTGAATTCAGTTTGTAAGTATTTTGTAGATAATTTCTGTGTCTATGTTCACCAGGGAGATTAGTCTATAATTTTCTTTTCTGGTTATGACTTTATCTGGATTTGGTATTTAAAGTATGCTGGTTTATTTTGATACATGAGTATTTTGAGAATTGATACTACTAATCAGACTTCTGTTGTAACAAAATACCCAAGATAGTCTAGGTTTATTTCAACTCATTGCCTTGGAAGTGTTTTCTGTGACTGATTGACCCAGAATTACCTTAAACCATGATTCTGCTTAAAGTCCTTCAGTATCTGACTCAGGCTGTGTGAAATGTCTTTCATTAATTCATCCTCTATTTCCTTCGGTCTTCATTTGTTTCTGCTTCCTGACTTCTCTGTACCCACATCATGTTCCTACCACTCTTACTGTGTTATCTCTAAATCTCACTCACTATGCCTTTAAAAAAATTATTTGCTGAGATGAAGGGGCAGTGAGAATGGGTATGCCAGGGCCGCTAGCCACTGCAAATGAACTCCAGATGCATGCATCATGTTGTTCATCTGGCTTTTCGTGGCTATTGGGGACTCAAACTTGGGTAGTTAGGCATTGCATGCTAGTGTTTTAACCACTGAATCAGCACACTGTTAATCAGTTGCACTATGCCTTTTAATAGGTGACTACTTTAAGCTAGAATATTTTTGTTCCACTTCATGTAAAAAACAAAAATTCTACCTGTCCTTCAAGACCCAAATGAAATATCACATCCCCTGGCAAGACTTCCCTGAAAAGTCTGCTTTTACCCTTCATTACCTTTAGGACTGTGTAACTATTAATTTTGTTTTGCTACACTGTGTTGAAAGATTGTGTGGTAATTGCTTGCTTCTGCATTTGTCCCTCCTGAGGATTAAACTTTCAAGAGAAGGACTGAGTTGTGGTCATCTTCATGTTTCCTACTCTCAGTATCAAGTATGTAAGGCACCTGGTGGTTGTTGTTCAATGCATATTTGGTGAATGAGTGAATAAAGTGAATATAAGGTTAACACTAAATTAATGAAGCTCAAGTGCAGCAGAATCTGAACTACTTCTGTACAGCAGATCTACTCTATGTACTGGGACCTAGGTTCTAAACCCAGTTCTGTCACTCATCCTCAATAACACACCTGGGCAAGTTGCTTCATTTTTTAAAAACATAATTTCTAGGGATGGATAGATTGCTTAGTGGTTAGCACTTGCCTGGGAAGCCTAAGGACCCAGGTTCAATTCCCTAGTACCCACATAAGCCATGTGCACAATGTGGCACATGAGTCTAGAATTTCTTTGCAGTGGCTGGAGGCCCTGGCATGCCATTCTCTCTGTCTCTCTCTCTTTCTGTCTCTCAAGTAAAGGGATAAAATAAAATATTTTTTAAAAAGCATAATTTCTATTCTGCAAGTTAAATAATTTCTTTTCAGCACCATGATTCTCTGTCAATAATCTTTGTTTAAAAAAGATGTACACTCTTTGATTTAAAAAAAAAAAGAGATAGCAATGAGTAATTGAGGAAGAGAAAAACAACTGAAACAAATACTCTGCAATACTCATGTAACAGTGCCACAGGAGAACAGACCATCACTGCATCACGTCTATCCCAAGCACCATGAGCTCTAAGGGCCCGATGACTCACAGGAATTTAACAACCTATCTCACCCCTGTTAGCACAGCTGACCAAACAATTCTGCAAGGGAGACAAAAGGTCTACAGCATAAAATGCGATTATCCTCTCCTGGCCTACAGTATGAGAAGTTTAAGAAAAGGTTGGGAGTGGTGGTGGTGGCAAGCGGGTGTGTGTGTGTGTGTGTGTGTGTGTGTGTGTAATGCCATTCTGTCTGTCTACAAATCATCAAAATAAGAAAAGCATTTCTCTAATTTAATTCTCCGCAACACTAGCTTAAATTAATTTATGCTTTGTAGGTTGTTTCTAGAATAAGAGTAAGTGTCAGTGAAGGAAAATACTCTATCAGCTATTAGGCAAAGCAAACCACTAAAAATTGCACATGTTCCCCAATGCCTGGAGATATTTGAGAATGTATGTGTGTATGTACATATGTATATATGTAATCTCCACTACTGAAATTGCCATTAAGTCTGGGGCCAGGAGTCAGAACCAAAGTTCTAGTTCTAATCATGCTATCACCGAAAGACTTGTAATAACTGACTGGGAGAAATATGGCTTCATTTATTTCGAGTAAACTACTATTTTCAAGCACTTAAATGCATGATATTAACATTTGTATTAGTTACTTTCCTAGTTTCTGTGACAAAATACATGACAACAGTCAGCCACTTAAAAAAGGAAGTGTACGCTTTGTATGACAATTCAAGAATACAGTCCATTATGGCAAGGCAGGCATGATGGCAGGAGCGTGAAGCAGAGCTGGTCACAGTCAGTGAATGCTGGTGCTCAGCTTTTCCTTGTTTTATTTTTTTTGGTGGGGGGCAATGTGTATTGGTGTGGTTTACTATGCATGTACTCATACATGTGTTGGTGCATATGTGTGTGCATTGTATACACATGTGTGTGGAGGCCATTGGTTGACAGGTATCTTCCTTTATTGCTCTGGAATAGCCTAATTGGTGAATGTAGCAGTTTGAATTAGGTGTCCCTCATGAACTCATGTATTCTGAATGCTTGATCCTCAGCTGATGTGAGGTGGAGGGAATGGAACCTTGGCCAGAAGCAGGCTTTGCAAGGAAGTACTTGGAACAGCTGAGCCATCTCTCCATTTTCTATGTGTCTACACTTATTTTTTAACATGAAACATTCTACTAAGTGTGTGAGAAGTATCATAGGGTGCCTGCTCCAAGACATTGAGTCTAGTTGGAGAGATGGATACTATGCTTGTGGTATAGGTAAGGATGATAATCAGGAGTTCTTCAGAAAAGGAAAGAGATAATGTACCCTTTAGACAGGGAGTGAAAACGAAATATGACATTGAATGCAAAGCAAATCCCAGCTACCAGTGGGAAAGACTTTAGACATATATGCTGGTCCATCAGGAGGATGAATGTAACAAGCATATTTCAAAAGGAGGAGGTGAACAACATACCCAAAATAAATCCTAAGACCAAATTCTCAGAGTTCCTTGACTTGGGATTGCTTTAAGTGGCACATTGTGCAGCCATGCTTAGAACTGTGTGACAGAGAATTGCAAAATGCTTGTCAAAACCCTTCATAAGTAAAAGACAGGCAAAGTGGGGGGTAGGCTTACTCTCCATTTCTCCAGCCTGCGAACACCTGTTACTGAGTGAGCAAGCTGAAAGACACACTTGGCATATGTTGGCAGCACCAACAGATCCAGCACCTCCTCATAATTTAGTGAAAGCATAATGCTTTGTGGCCTCTGTATACAACTTGGTCTCTTTTCCTTTGCTGGAGAGCTGTTAGAAGGAGAGGAAAGTAAACTCTGCACATAGTCTATACCATGGCTGAAGATAGGGTGGTTGAAATTTTGGCAACATTTCCTTTCAGATGATGAAATGGATACCAGCCCACTTGAAGAGATGTTACATCAAGCAGTCACTTTAATCATTCAGTTATATCCTTGACTAAAGCATCCATGTTTGGGTAGAGCATTTTGCAGAGTTATGGTGCTACAGAGGAAGGTAGTAGTTTTGGATGGCTTGGGATTATGCAGCTACTCAAGAAGCTGAATTTTTGGTCACATGTGCTCAGACATCTAGCACTATTGTGGGATGTTGTTTCCACACTGGCTTTCAAAGAATTAAAGGATATGTCTGTTCTATCCCACACATCCGAGTAAGAAACAGTTTAGCTTTGCTTTTCATAAAGCAAAAAGGAAAAAACATTCTGTTGGCTCCCTGAGAAAGAAGCACAACATCTGTTTGTACAAGTTCAGAGGAACTGGAGTAATACAAGCAAAAAGGGGTATGGTTGAAACTTGTCACTTGAAAGTCATGTGTCTCTCAACAAGTTACATTTTCTGAAAGCTAATCTGGTTGCAAGGGAGGAAAATGGCATTATGTCATCCCTGGATCGCTCATTCAGCTTACCAGGATTTGTGGAAGTCTAATGTGCATGTAGTGACTATGGTGCACAAGACAGTCATTCCATGATGATCATTGTCACTGTTCTTATAATTTAGACAGTGTGCCACCTCTCCTCTGGCTGGCTGCTTGAGGACTCAGGCTCTAGATATGTAAGAGGGCTGGTATGAGGGACTGAGAGCTTTGGATTCCAGGCTGGAAAGATTTAAAAGATTTAAAAACTTTTTGAAATTTGCAAATTGCTCAAATGATGTTTTTGTTTGCAATTTAGTTCAGTTCATTCCAACATTTTACTTTAAGTATTTTACTTAGAAATGTAACTTTAAAATAAACAGCAAATGAAAAATTGAAAACAAAATAGAAGTGAAAATTCTGTCTAGAAAAGTTTTCTCATGAGGGGGCTCCAGAGTTGGCACTATAAAAGTGCCAGCTGCCAGTTTGTTTTATTATTACTTGGTTTAAATATATCCATGGATGAGAGGGAGGAGGGCAATTGACAGCAGCTTTGGCTTCCTGTGAGGCTTGATGCTTATTTCTTCAAGTTGATTGTGGGACTGACATGCCTTTCCTTAGGATGAGCTCTAAATAAAGCCCCTAAGTTGAACGCTCTCTCCCCCATTTAAGTGTGCACTTCCTCATCCAAAAAGCAGGAATGATGCTATCTCTCTTTATTTTCCATAGCTTGCCCTATCTATCTATCTATCTATCTATCTATCTATCTATCTATCATCTATCTATCTATCAGTCATCTATCAAATAAGACACATGGGAATGTAAGTCTACCAAATGGCTCATAAGCCCTTTATAACCAGTGTTACCTCCTCCTTTATCCAGTTATACTTTTTTAGAAGTATGCAGTGTAAGTCATAATATGAAGCTATTGATCTAGGGGTGCTGTTGGGCAATATTTCTCCCTTGCAACCAGGTTAGCTTTCAAAAACAGCACTATGATACTAACCCTTAAATAAATACACAATCTCTTGGCACTTTCTTCTTAATAAACAATCTAGTTCAGTAAGAGGATCAAGATGTAGGTAAGCACTTTCTAAACAGGACTCCAATAGCACAGAGAATAGTCTCATGAATCAACAAACGGGGCCACAAGAAATCAAAAGTTTCTTCACAGCAAATGAAACTATCATCAGAGTAAACAGAAAGTCTGCAGAGTGGGAGAAAGCCCACGGGCTGTTCAGTGGTAGAAGCCTCACTTGCCAGAATGGCAGAAAACATTTGCATCTATTATTCAAGCAGGGATCTGATAATACAAAGTATACAAGGAACGGCAAAAGACAAAACTTCCAATCCATAAATAGGCTAATGAAATCACAGACAATTCTCAAAAGAAACAACACAAATAGCCAACAGAAATTTACAAGAATGTTTAATATATGTAGCCAAAAAGGAAATGCAAATTAAAACCATTTTCAGATTTTATCTCATCCCAGACAGAATGGCTATCATCAAGAAAACTAATGAAAACAAATGCTGGTGAGGTTGTGGGGAGAAGGGAACCCTCATACACTGTCAGAGTGCAAAGTGGTATTGTCACTATGGAAATCAATGTGGAGGTTTCCCAAAAAACTAAAAATTGAACTGCTATATGATCTATCTATGTAACTCTTTAGACTATACCCAAATCTTTAGTCCATATAACAGCCAGAATTGTCAACTCATTTCAAATCTTGAGTACTTCTTTTTTTTTTTTTTTTTTTTTGGTTTGTCGAGGTAGGGTCTCGCTCTAGCTCAGGCTGACCTGGGATTCACTATGTTATCTCAGGGTGGCCTCGAACTCATGGCAGTTCTCCTATCTCTGCCTCCCAAGTGCTGGGATTAAAGGTGTGCACCACCATGCCCGGCCTGAGTACTTCTTTAATCAAAGTTTATATAGTTTCATAGCATTTCAACATACTTCATTTGTCTCCAAAACACACAGCATCTTTTCACTCAGGGTCTCTGCCTGGAACTCTTTGGAATTTAGCATGGTACTTGTTCTGCACAAAAATCTGGCATCTACTCAATCCCTTATACTATTTTTCATCATATCCAGAAGAGCTCCCACCTCTAATGTTATTACACTTTTTCTTTCAGGTACTTCTGGACTTTTCCTTCAAATATACCCACTCTTCACTTTTTGTTTATTTGTAAATGTTATGAGGGTAGAAGCAATGTATTTTGTTCACAGTTTGATCCCTAGTATCTAGTGTAGTGTCATGAGTTCAACTGGAGCTCAAGAAATAATGATCAATAAATGAAAGCATGCAGGCTGTGAGTCTGTTTCTTTTCCTATAAAATTCAAGCTACAACCAAATCACATTATCTTGGAAACAAAAACCTTATTCTCTACTTGACTGTTTACAAGAAGCAATGGTGGCAGAAAGCAGTGACATAGCAGTCAATGAATTAGATCAAATGGCAACTGTTCCACAACTTTCCAGGACTTGAGCCATTTTCTTTGTAATTGAATTCCTCACTACTAACACTGATGTAACTATGAACAGGAATTAGTGAATCTTGTAATATGGATACAGTGAATCTTGGATACAGTGAATCTGGGTTTTAAACATTGAACAAACCAAGATTCAGGTGAGAGCTGCAAACTCAGGGCTATTCTTTCCATTTCCAAGGAGCTATACACAACAAATAGTCATCTAGGCAAGGACTTCTTCAAAGATGTTCTCTTTAAGGTCCTGATTTGTTGATCATACCCAGGCATTGTATGATAGTCAGAATGATAAATCTCCTTATGTGGCTACAACACCCTGAATATGCCTGACCTTGTCTGATTACCTGTTCCAACACATCCCTTGAATATAGACAAATCATTATGAATTTCAGCTTGCCTATTTCTTTTTTTAATATATATTTTATTTTTTATTATTAGATATGGACATATTTTGTATGTAAACTTCACACCTATTTAAATAACAGCTTGAGATAATAAAAAACACATGCAAGAAATGTTTTATGTAATAAATCCATTGAGACAGAGAGAGAGAAAAGAGAGAGAAAGAGAGAGAGAGAAAGAGGTGGGGGGAGATAGATGTGTTTACTTGATGTCTTTGGGAGCCATCCCTTTTTTTTGGGCTGCTTTTCAGCATGAAAAATAGCTTGTAGTGCTGGTGAGATTGCTTAGTGGTTAAGACACTGCAAAGCCAAAGTACCTTAATTCAATTCCCCAGGACCCACATAAGCCAGATACACAAGATGGCACGTGCATCTGGAGTTCATTTGCAGTGCCTAGAGTCCCTAATGCACCAATTCTCACTCTCCCTCCCTGCCTCTTTCTCCCTCAAATAAATAACTGAATAAATATTTTTTTAAAAAACGCTTGTAGCCAATTTAGAGAAATTCTAGTTTGCTAATGAACCAAAAGAGTAGTACAATTCATTTTTTAGCATCCTTACTCTTAATAAAATGCTCATATGATAAACAGAGAATACACATTATTCACCCACTTGAAACACTCATGGAAAATAAACATCCAAGGTCTAGAGTTTTGGAGTAATTCCTCACACCACAGGATTGGCCCACTTCCATTCTCTTAGTCACTAGAAATTCAGACTCCCTTCTTTGACCATGGTCTATGTGATCACTTTGCCTTTCTCTCCCTAGGGCTTCCCTCATCTTCTCATATCTTTAGCACAGTTAATAGTTACTTGGGACAATGTATACAATGTATACCACATAGAAGAGTACTTAGGTTCCTACAAATGGAGCGTGGGCAAGACAATACTGCTTTTTTGTGATGTCAAAATAAACATTTTTCTTTGAGTTTTTACTTAATTATTTGCTCTGTACTACCCAATGTTTACTTTTGCTAGTCTGGATATAATCACAATTAACAAAATGTGATGGATATGTGTATAGAAGGATCTTGTACATGAGATAACTTCCAGGAAAGAACAAAAGAAGAGTGGGAAGCAACAGTGATTTCATAGTAAGTGTCTATAATCAGTGAACCATCTTACAAGTCCTGTGATAGTGATTTTTAAAAAATCATGTTTAGAACTCAGCATTCTCTTTCTTATTACATGAGTATAGTAGCTTTATGTTTTCATACATTTTTTCAGAATTTCACCTGGAGATGTCCCAGATGTCTGCTCCCGCTTTAGCAAGTATGATGGTTAATCTGTTTGTCAGCTTAACAAGATTTAGGATCACCATAGAAACAAATCTCTGGTCCTGTCTGTAAGGGATTTTGTAGATTACATTACATGAGTTAGGAAGCCTCACCATGTATGCAGCACCATGCCATGGGATGGGCTCCTGGACTGTATAAGAGGGAGGGAGCTAGATGAACATCAGCTATCATCACTCAGTTCTGCTTCCTCACTGTTGGACTGAATATGACGAGTTCCTGCTGCCCTGCTTTCCCTTCCTGTCCTTATGGACTAACTATAAACTGATATAAACCCTTCTACCCTTAAACTAGTTTTTGTCAGGTATTTTACCTCATGAATGAGAAGGTAACTAATATAGCAATTTATACATAAGAAAGAGGAGCTGGGCGTGGTGGCGCACGCCTTTAATCCCAGCACTCGGGAGGTAGAGGTAGGAGGATCACCATGAGTTCGCGGCCACCCTGAGACTCCATAGTAAATTCCAGGTCAGCCTGGGCTAGAGTGAGACCCTACCTTGAAAAACAAAAAAAAACAAAAAAAAAACAAAAAAAAAAAAAAGGAAAGAGGTATACCAAATAAAAGGGTTGTACATTAGCCTTAGATCAGAATCTCTGTTGCCTAAATTAAAAACCAAATTGCATTCTCAGGTTCATTAGATATACAAACTGGAAGGAAAACTCCAAGTACCTGAGAGCAGTTGAGGTCAGAACATGCAAGCAATTAGGCTCTACACCTTAACTACAGACCTGATGCATAGTGTCAGGCAAAGTGGGGAGCCATTAATGTGAAGTCAAAAGGCAGGCTGAGCTGTTAAAGGAAGGTTCAATTACTAAGCTGCTTGTGCTTCTTGGCATTTATTGGGACAGTTTGTGGGTATGACATTAACATGCAGTTTTTCTATGTGAATCTGAGCCTTGCAACTTCCCCAGAAAGAAATGGGAAAGAAAGTATTTAAACTATTTAAATTTCTTCTGCAGTTCCCCTAAATTCCAGGAATAATTTTATATATGTGAAGGATTTTTTTCAAAAATAAAAGTGTTTTGTGTTTAATTCATGCATTTGTAATCATGTATGTACATCATAGTTTTCAGACACTTAAAAATAAATCCATATGTGCCTTCTGTTTTCTATAAAAGAATAATCCATTGGTCTTTTCCAAGTGAGAAGAGTAACATCTACACATATAGCTGGACATGTATCAGTATCTATGGTTTGTACTGTTTTCTGACAACACAGAACGTAAATCCTGCTTAGGAAATAATTGCCTGGGATGTTGCCAAGTCACCAGGTCATTCAGATCGATGCTATGTGCTATTGCACACTTAAAATTAGTTACACTGCTCTTATCCTGGTTACAATCTGTTCTCTCTCCCTAATGCAGAAAAGAGCCATTTATTCCAGATACCAATGTCCTTCTCATTTCACTTTTTCCCCACATCTGCTGCTGTGCATACAAGCCATAGAAATAAAGCCAAATAAAGGAGCACATGGAGGCTTTTCATAAAGTTCATTTTAGAAAGTAAACATAAAGGAAATTTACACATTTATGTTTCTGAAACTTTGTTCTAATTAACTCTAATGGTGGGTTGTGGTTGTTTGTTTTTACCTCCCTCTTTTACTTTCATTGGAAATGAGGTTCTGGTTAATAGCTCAGTGGGTATACACCTTTGGAATCTTGGATGGTTTGTTTAAGGTAAGAGGAAAAGTTCTAATCAGCACACCTGAAGTGATAAATGATTCACAACCCTTAGAAAATACCAGACATGAATATTTTGCTTACTTAAATCTCAATTGTTCTGAGCCGGGCGTGGTGGCGCACGCCTTTAATCCCAGCACTCGGGAGGCAGAGGTAGGAGGACTGCCGTGAGTTCGAGGCCATCCTGAGACTCCATAGTGAATTCCAGGTCAGCCTGGGCTAGAGTGAGACCCTACCTCGGAAAACCAAAAAAAAAAAAAAAAAAAAAAAAAATCTCAATTGTTTTATTTTTTATTTTTATTTTTATTTTTTTGGTTTTTTGAGATAGGGTCCCACTCTAGCCCAGGCTGACCTGGAATTCACTATTGAGTCTCAGGATGGCCTTGAACTCATGGCGATCCTCCTACCTCTGCCTCCTGAGTGCTGGGATTAAAGGCGTGCGCCACCATGCCCAGATTTCAATTGTTTTATTAACCGTTTATGTTCATATATTCATCTGAAAATATGTTGAAAGTTCTTGGTTTATTTACACAAAAGCAGTAGTATTTAGGACTCAAGAAATAGACACTGCTGTGCTTTATAACGATTAAGAAACTTTAAAAAAAAAAGAAAAAGAAAAAAAAAACCTCCTCATTATTGCAACCCAAGGTCTGAAATGAGTTCTGGCTCTCCTGCAGTTCCAGAGTAGGAATCTAAGGAGGGTCCCTTTGGAGGGGGGAGCAAGGATGAAGATAAGGATGGTACCAACATGTACTGTTTTCATACTGAGTATGTCTGTAACTAATAAAAAAGGGCATTCTAGAGAGTGGCTTCCATGAGCAGTGAGGGGTCAGAAGGCTAGGATGTCTGTGAGAGTGTCAAAGCAGTTGTACTGCAAGACTGAAGATGAGACCACATAGGAACCATGTTTGGGCCATGTGAGTGAGGTGCCTTCTTTCTGGAGACCATGGTTTACTATGGAGGAATTTGAGGATGGGGCTTTTGAATTTACAGCCAGAAGTTATTCTTTTTTTTTGATGTCATTGCGTCCCCTGACTATGGTGACTATGGCCAGCATTTGTTATCAAGCAGCCACTTTGGTTATGATGTACCAGCATGCAGAGAGAAAGTCCTTAGTAACAAGCAAGCCAAAATGACTTGTTTAATGATAGTGGATTATAGTTTTTCTTCTGACACTTTCTTCCTTCCTCCCTAGCTCCCTCCCTCCTTCCCTTCCTTGCTCCTTCCTTTGACAAGGTCTCATATCCCAGGATGGCTTCAAAGAGGCAATATAGTGGAGGGTGACCTTAACTTCTAATCCTTCTATATCCTGAATGCCAGACTTATAGGCATGTGCTACCATACCTGAATTAGGTGGTGTGGGAGATCAAACACAGGGCTTTGTATGTGCTAAACACTATCAACTGTGCTACATGTACAGCTCTTGTTTTCACTTTATTACTAGTCCATTAGTGTTGTCTATTCATAAGTAAATGAACATATGTCATAGTGAGATTGATAATGATTTGAGATCTTATATGGCTTAAGGTTCTTAAATATTGTTTCTGAAACTAGTATACCACCTAAGACTCACCTAGGGTCCTTGTTAAAATTTTGAAATTCTAGTGCTTGTAGGTTCTCATGAAGATCTGAGGTAGGACCCCAGAACCTACATTTTTAACAATTCATCCAGGTTACTATAACATGAGTGACCTATCCATGGACCACATTTTAAGAGACTCTTCTCTAAGAATTCTTTATTAAAGTGTACATGTTATAAATAAAAACACATAGCTTTCTCCTCCAAGAAAGCTTTGATTTTGAAATATTGTTCCACTGTTAGGAATGAGGTCGGTACTGAACAGTCCTCTTGAGATCTACAAATAGTTCATGAGTTGTGACTTAGCCCCCAAGAGCTATTGTATTACTGTCATTTTTCTTCATAGATGTTTCTTAAAACATATAGAAGAAATTTGTTGTTGTTGTTGGGGAAGGCAGGCATAAGAAGAAATACGGAGAACAAAGCTCGCTTCATATTTCCTTGCTTACTGCAAGTGGAAACATAAGAGGAAGCTAAAAGTTTACCACCTTTGAGACCAAGTAGCAAAGCATAGACTTGAAATTCTCTGAGAGCAGCATTGCTATTCGTTTTTGCTCTTGCAGTGCCTGCTTGTGATATTGCTTTACTGACTAACTTGGGATTAATAGGATCCTGCTTAAATATTTATAAAATGTTAGTAGATTTGGGACATTTTCTACTCTAAGCGTATTAGTAACACCAAGAAAGTGACAGGACCTAAATTCTGAGCTTTAAAGGGATAAAAATATTTATTTACCCCATCATTGTGTATAATGGCCACTAAACAAATACTTGCTTAATGGCTGTCTGAATGAATAGATACACACATAAATACATATCACACATACACAGACATATCCTATATATGTATGTATCATACGTACATACACACACATAGCCCACAATTGACATTAGTTTTTCATGGCATTAATTTCCAAAATTCACTTGCATCATCGAACTATCCCTTTTAAGGAGAATGGTACAAGATCCCGCTAGGTACGGCAGGTAAAAGCAAAATTGAGAGACTAGGGGTTGGAAATGCCTGCCTCTTGGTATCACAAAAATCCTTTAACAATAACTAGCTTCTGAACCAATTCACTTGAAACTAGTTTACAATCATTGCTTTAGGGGCAGGTGAGATAGATAGTTCATTCAGTAACGTGCTTGTAACATAAGCATGAGAACCCAGGTACAATTTCTAGGACCTATGTAAAAATGTTGGGCATGATGTTGTGTGCCTGTAATCCCAGTACTGGGGAGATAAAGACAGGAGATTCTGTGAGGCTTGCTGGCTAGCCAGTCTAACTTAATTTGTAAACTACCGAGTAATGAGAAACCCTCTCTCAAAAAAAAAAAAAAGATGATATTCATGAAGATGACACCCAAGGTTGTCCTCTGACCGCCACACATACTTGAACACACACAAATACAAACACACAACATTGATCTATAAAAGTGTTGTGAGGTTCCTGTGCAGTGCTTGATACTTCTAGCTTTCATCTCATGGGATATTAAGAAAATTAATTTTTTTGTTGTCCTTATCATTTGGTAACAAGCAAGAGTTTCTTCATATGTAATATTCATTTTAATCATCTAGACACAGAATGTTCACATCTTGCACTTTTTTTATTTATGAAATCTGAAGTCAAAATACTGTGTATATATAAATGGGAAACTCTAAATATTGCGTTTAAATTTATCTTATATATTTTTCTATCAGAGTTTCTAGTTATTTATAGTAGAATATTAATGTTTATTTTCCCTACTTACTTTTCAGATTTCTACTGGTTTCCTAGGTGGGGAACAAAATCAGCACACACTTACTCCTGTAGTGCCACCACTGTTCACCACTGTCATCATCATTGTCATCTCAAAGTAAACGTATCAACTGGGTTGGCTCATAAGAGTATGTATCTCTCTAAATGCAGTGATTGGCTTGATGGTGATCATGTGACTTGGGACTGATAGCTAAGTACTTCTACTCTATAGTGCTACAAATGTAAGTTTGAGGATTTTAGTGACCATGTTAATTACCATATAGGAGAAAGCCTGCACACAGATTCAAGCCATGGAGAAAACTGGTAGATGAGATCAGAAGAAACATGAAGATACTTGAGCCTCAGATTATGGCTATGTCACACTCTGTTCCTCCACTGACCTCTTAAATGAACTTAAACATTCCCTTTTCTATTAACATATACTGAACTTTTCTCTGCCACTTACAACAAACGGACTTTTAACAGAACTAATAGTACTCAGAAGGGATGTGTGAGGTGATACAGAATTGCAGTACATATTTTATATAAAATGCAATATATTTCTTTCTTAGTAACCTCAGCAGAACCATGTAAACTTGGTATGAAATTTTGCTGCAGAACATCAAAACCTTGTAATTAATAAAATGTTTTCAAATAGTCTTATAAAAAGGTTGGAACTACAAGAATTCTAATATGTTATTTTATTTGAACGTATTATTCCAGATAAAAGGGAGGGAAACAACTAAAAAGTAATGTTGATGCTATGAAAATTTCTTCTCTGCATTTCTTATATTTTCAAAATTTTAAACAGAAATATGCATTGTTCATTACTTTCAATAAATTAATAATGATAATAATCAGTAGTTAATTTTACCATTTAATTAGCAATATATGTGCTTAACAGATGACAGGGTTGGTGCTTAAATTTGTTAATTCAGGTAATTTTTTAAAAAATATTTATTTATTTGAAAGGAAAGAGAGACAGACAGGAAGGAAGGAAGGAAGAGAAAGAAGAAATAAGAAAGAAAGAGAGGGAGAGAGAGGAAGGAAGAAAGGAAGGAAGGAAGAAAGGAAGGGAGGGAGGGAGGGAGGAAGGGAGGAAACATGGAAGGAAGGAAGGAAAGAAGGAAGGAAGGAAGGAAGGAAGGAAGGAAGGAAGGAAGGGGAAGAAAGAGAGGCACACCAGGGCCTCCAGTCACTGCAAATGCACTCCTGATACATGTGCTACTCTTTGCATCTGGGTACTAGCAAATTGAACCCAGGTCATTAGGCCTTGCAGGTAAGCACCTTAACTGCTGAGCCATCTCTCTAGCCCCAACTCAGGTAATTCTTAAAACACAACAGGTTTAATGTAGCATCCAACCATCAAGCTGGTCTGTAGTGAGTTTTGCCTCCTAGTATTAAAATTTTTGTGTAAGCCATACCCACACTAAATAGGGCTGACCTACCCAACCAGTACAGTATTGTAGAAAATATGTTATGTGACTTTTGAGGCTAAATCACAAAACACATTGCAGATTCCTCATTGCTCTCTCTTGGAGTGCTTGTGCTAAAGGATGTTGGTTGCCATGGTGTAAGATATGGATACAGCCCTGTGGAAAAGTCCTCATGGCAAAGAACTCCATTTTCCTGCTTACAGCCAGGAACTCACCACCCATATGTGTTACCTGATTGTTTAGCTTTAGTGAGGCTTTAGTGATTGAAGCCCTAGACAATATCTGAGTGAAACCTCATGTGACAACCTGAACCAAGATCCAGTTATGTTGATCATGTAGAAACTGGGAGATAAATATTTCTCGTTATTGTATTGTTTTTATTTTTTTGGTTTTTGTTCTAACACACTGTTCTCTGTGGGAAATAGGCAGCAATAGTGAACTAATGCAATTGGTTCTATCTTATTTTATGAGTGAAAAAAATTAAGAAGTATGGCACCTGGAAAATGAACTTAAGAGCACAAAGAAAATAAATGAAAGCTCTTCAATTAAAACTGAAAGCCGCTATGATTACACACATATGTATGCATATATAATACGAACTGCGTTCTAAAGTCACAATTTACTGTGAGATTTTTGAAAGGGGTAGGAATTATTTGATACTTTGTGTGTTCTGGCCCTTTGATACCTCCTTGCCACTGTGCTTATCAAACCTTCTCCTCATCAAGTGCTAAGAGCAAATTGGGCACCAGAATGCCACCCTCATAGTCCTCTTCTTTCTCTAATGTAGCCATATACACCCATGTGCCCAAGCCAGGCACTCATTGCACAAACAACAATGCCTACCACAGAAGACCACTTGCTTGCATTGCACAGAATGTGTTCCTGTGTGTATATTTGTGTCATTGTGCAGCTAAGGATCTCCTCCTATCACATGCTGCTGCAGTTATTTCTATAGCAACAATGCATCACTTCTGCTAAGTATTCATGTTATTGCTATGACCATATTGTTAACAAGAGGCAATTTAAGGATAAAAGACTTACAGTTTGAGGTTGTACACCATGATGGTTGGGGAAATATGCTGATGGGAGCTTGAGGCAGCTGGTCACATTAAGTCCATAGTGAAGAAGTACAGAGTAACAGATACTGATATTCAGCTCACTTTTGCATTTTTATTCAGCCTGGGACCCCAGCCCATGAAATGATGCTGCCCACAGGTGGATCCTCCCATTTCAACCTGATATTTAAAAATCCCTTACAGATAGACATTCCCAGAGTTTTATTTCCATGGTGATGCAAAATCCTGTGAAGTTGACAATCAGATATTAACCATCACATTTACAGTCTCCTACTCCTTAGTACAAAGGTCTTAAGATGATTCCTTCACTCGGCTTATTCTTTGAAAATAGAACCTAGATGGCTATAGCAGAACCATGTAAGCTACGTGAAACAGGGAGCTGAAAATGTCCTCCAGAACCTCATATGTCAGCTGACGGAGTCTTGTGAGAAGAGGTGCGTCACTGGGAGGTGGGTCTTGGGTCTTTATTGCCCAGTCCTGCTTGCCAGTGCTAGTTAGCCCACTCTTTCTCTTTCTTCCTGTTACTGTGTAGTATGATGTCTGGTTTTCTGCTTTTGCCATGCTCTGCCCCCTCCCTCCATCATGATGAAATTTTCCCTCAAAACTATGAGCCAGAAATAAACCTTTTCCTTCCATAAGCTGCTTCTGTTCCATGTTTTGTCTAATCAATGAGAAGGTAACTGCTACAAACTTCAATGGGGAAGGCTGAACTAATTATAGAAAAGACTTAAAATGAGTAATTAATGTCTATTCATAAAGAGTTCTGCTGTTGTTTTTATGATGGTCTTAATCCACATTAGAGAAAGTGAGTTTTATTGCTAAGGCTACGTTTTATTTTATTTATTATTTGAGAGAGAGAGAGAATGGGCATGTCAGGACCTCCAGCCACTGCAAACTCCAGATGCATGTACCACTTGTGCATCTGGCTTACATGGGTCCTGGGGAATTGAACATGGATCCTTTGACATTGCAGGTAAGTGCCTTAACCACTAAGTGATCCCTCCAGCCCAAAGACTAGTTTTTAAAATATAATTATTTATTTGAGAGAGAGAGTAAAAGAGAGAATGGGCATGCCATGGCCTATTGCCACTTCAAACTCCAGATGCATGCACAACTTTGTGTATCCGGCTTTACAAGGGAACTGGGGAATTGAGCCTGGATTATAATTCTTTGTAAGCAAGCATCTTTAACCACTAAGCCATTGTTCCAGCCCAAGTGAGACTAGTTTTAAAGGGGACCTTCTTACTACATTGGATGCTAACAGTACAATGGGAAGTAAGGAAGACGATTTCAGAACATGTATAAGTATTTCTTAAAAATGGTTTGTTCCAAACAAATCATACACAGGTAGCCTTTCATTAATGACTTCATTTTATATATAACATGGGCATAGCATTGAATACAATAAATATAAATATCTATTTTAGACCCTATTTTCCCCCCATTACCCATATGCTGCCTGTTTTCCCCACTGAACTTCACAGTGCTTGAGGGCAGAAGACAAATGATGAAAAGGCAGTGGCAAAACAATATGATAAGTACCCCAGGCATTAGTATGCTGGCAAATGTTTAACAGCTGGCTCTGAACTGAGAGAGGGTGCTGTGATTTGTAGTTCCTGCCAGTTTTCATGGTGTAAATACTCCCACTGTGACTGATTTCAGGAAAACAGTACACTGGCTGCAAATTCCAGAATATTTCTAAATTTTAGCTCTTCAAAGTAGTATGACGCAGCTCTAGCACACTACTGAGTTAACAAAGTGATTTAGGAACTCACTCATAATTCTTCAAGGAGGAAGTACGCTATTGAGGCCTGGGATAATAGATGGATTTGTATGTGTAAGAGAGTAAGGTGAAGTAGGGACACAAGTAAGTTGATATAATAGAATACTGGGTTCATGGGGGGAAATTGAAAGGGAAGCAGCATGGAGAAAGACTATTACAGACCTGGTAATCTTATATTAACATGTAGCTTTATCTTGAGAACAGAAGGAGCCTGGCATACAGTATGGTTTATTGTAAGGCAGAGATAAAATGTATTGATCTTAGGAGAAGATGGTACAGAATGAATGATGGACATATTTTAAGTTCAATTTGAACCATCTTAAGCAAAACTGAGGAAGTTATTTTAACAATTACAACTTCATAGTGACTAACATGGGTCTAATGATTCCAAAGGAATTTGGCTTGTGAAGTGCTATACTAAACACCAGACTGTGTCTTCAGCTTGCATTATACCTCTGGTTACTCTTTTTTCTTTCTCAAGAGGTTCCCTCTGAAATGTCATTCATAATAAGAGGACAGCTATCCAAAACTTACCTGTTTTAAAATTTCTGACAACAGATGTAATCTAGTTTATTTCCTTCTGGTCTAGAATCCACCCTTTATCCAATCACATGGAGATTCTTGTTTTGGGTTGTTGTAATAAAATACTTGAAGAAAGAGGTTTATTTAGCTCACAGTTCTGGAGGCTCACGAGCATGATATTGACTTCTGGTGACTTCTTCAGGGTGATCACATGATGAGAGAGAGACTGAGAGTGAGACAGAGAGAAAGAGACAGCCAAACTTCCCTTCCATGATGAAAACTTAACCTTTAAAGTATAAGTCAGAACTAAACCCTTTCCTTCTATAAGCTGCTTCTGCTCAGGTGTCTTGTCCTAGCAGGTAAATGCTACAGAAAATTGTTTTTTTTTTTTTTTTTTCCTTTGGTTTTTCGAGGTAGGGTATCACTCTAGCCCAGGCTGACCTGGAATTCACTATGGAGTCTTAGGGTGGCCTCGAACTCATGGCGATCCTCCTACCTCTGCCTCCCAAGTGCTGGGATTAATGGTGTGCGCCACCACGCCCAGTTTCAGAAAATTGTTACAAAGAAGCGAGGTCATTGCTACAATAAATTCGACCATGTGGTGTTTTTGTTTGTTTGTTTTTGTTTGGAGCTGCTTTGTGGGAGAAATGTGGAAGGATTTGGAACTTGGACTTAGAGAAGTCTTATGATGAAGTAAGCAAAACTTAATGGGCAATTCTGGTGAGAATTTGAAAGAGAACCAGTAAAGGTGGGCATTGAGAAGTAGGATGAAGTTCTTGCCAGGAGGTCTTATGAGTCCATTGTGTGAAGCTGTGCAGATGAACCATAGGTTGCAGTGGAGAACCCAGGATTTTAGAGATGCCACATCTATGGGATGGCTACCAAGGAAAGCTGCTGGCTTGGGGTGGATTCTGCCTGGGAAGCATGCAGAACAGCTGGAGAAGTGGAGTTACCTAGCCCTTTTGGGATGCAAATTATTTCATTTTAAGTCCCAGGTTCTATACATGGAACTGCAGGACTTGATACTTAGCCTGCAAGTTTTGAGTTTTGTATTGGTTCAGTCTTTCCTTGTAGTGCTCTAATTCCTCCTTTTTGGAATGGAAATGTTTATTCTGTACTAGTATGTTGGAAGTATGCAACTTACATTTTGGTTTTATGGGGCTCGCAATTAAGAGACTGTATATTGAGTCTCGGATGTGTCTTTGGACTTTTGAACCAAATTGAGACTGGTAAAGACTATGGAGAATTTTTTAGTTGGATTGGATATATTTTAATTCATGAGATGGTCTTTAACCTGTGGGGATCAGGGGTAAAATTTGGCGATTTGAATATAAAACCTCCCCTATAGCCTCATTTGTTTGTTATTAATCCTCTCATACTTATCAGCTTGTGGAGCCTTTGGAGCATGGACCCTTGCTGGAAGAGGTATGTCACTGAAGGTAGCCCTTGGGGTATTATATCACAGGCCCAGTTGATAAACTTAAGTAGCTCACTCTCTCTACTTCCTCCTGACTAATGTGAAGATGTGCTGCCTGGCTACCCATTCCTGTCAATCTTTTCCCACCATGTTGAAACTTCCCTCAAAACTGTTAAGACAGAAATAAACCCTTTCCTAACATAAGCTGCTTTGGATAGGTTGTTCATCCCCACAATGTGAGTGCAACTGCTGCATTACCAGTATAGTACAAATTAAATTTTAACATAATTTTTTAAGAGACAGGTTCAAACTCTAGTATTTCATTACACTGAATAATCAGTTTCATAGTTAAGATTTAAACATTGGGCTGGAGAGATGGTTTAGTGATTAAGATACTAGCCTGCAAGGCCAAAGGATCCAGATTCGATTTCCCAGGACCCATGTAAGCCAGACGCACAAGGTGGCACATGCATCTGGAGTTCATTTGTAGTGGCTGAAGGCCCTGATGTGCCTATTATTTCTATCTGCCTCTTTCTCTCTCTCCCTCATAAATAAAAAAATTAATTAATTAAAAAAGATTTGAACATATCAGAGAATTTAATCAAAGAGGAATGTCCTATTTAGAGTTTGAAAAGATCCTGATGACTGAAAAATAACATCTAATAATAGTACTCACATGTTCCACAGTGGACACTGCAATCCATATATTTGGCCAACCAGGCCAAATGAGCCAACGGTTGCAATAGTGGCATGTCTGTTATGGGGGAAACCAACTGCCCTCTTATTTGACTGGAGGCCCGCTCCTTGGGAGGGAATACTTCCCTGATACTGAAAACCTACAACAGGGCGAGTCATGAGCCCTAGGGGTGTAATGTCGTCTGCTGTCTGGCTAAATGTACATACTATGCTCATCAAACTGTCCAGTAAGCACTTCTCTTAATGGTCATACCCACATATTAATGCTACTCTCACTTTTTCATTAGAGAACTTTCTCTTTTCAGATGGTGGTGACTGGGCTGGAGAGATGGCTTAGTGGTTAAGCACTTGCCTGTGAAGCCTAAGGACCCTGGTTCAAGGCTCAATTCCCCAGGACCCACATTAGCCAGATGCACAAGGGGATGCATGTGTCTGGTGTTCATTTGCAGTGGCTGGAAGCCCTGGCGTCCCATTGTCTCTCTCTATCTGCCTCTTTCTGTCTGTCACTCTCAAATAAATAAATGAATAATAAAAAAAATTTCAGATGGTGGTGACCTTTGGATGACTCAGAAGGCATCACAGTGCTGAGAAGTGACAGAGGAGTACTCAGCACTGCAATATCTCCATTACACCTTAGAAGACTGAGGGTCCATTGCTAAAGAGGTGGCAGAAAGAATGTAAGAGCCAAAGGAAGGGTAGGACTCCTTAAAATGTGCTCCTCCTCATACAAAATGGCCTGGATATCTGTGACCTCACAGTTCCTGATACTATCTACACAAGAGGATCATAATAGGAGGAAAAGATGATGACATTAAAATAAAAGAGAGATGGATTGAGAAGGGGAAGGGATATGATGGAGAGTGGAGTTTCAAAGGGGAAAGTGGGGAGAGGGAGGAAATTCCCATGGGATATTGTTTATAATCATAGAAGTTGTTAATTATAAAAAATAAAAAATAAATTAAAAAATTCCAACAAGAAAAAATATAGTACTCAAGTGTTATTTTATATTTCTTCCTTTTAGTTAGCTTGATTAATATAAATAAGCTACTGTCTTCTCATTAGCCTGAAGTCTGTAGGAACCACAATGAGCAATTTTTTTTTTTTTTTTTTTTTTTTTTGGTTTTTCAAGGTAGGGTTTCACTCTCGCCCAGGCTGACCTGGAATTCACTATGTAGTCTCAGGGTGGCCTCGAACTCACGGCGATCCTCCTACCTCTGCCTCCCGAGTGCTGGGATTAAAGGCGTGCGCCACCACGCCCGGCTAGAGCAATTTTTTTTACACATATAATTTTATGACTTTTTTATCAATGTTGGAAGAGTAGACACAGTAAATAAACAGCATTCATATTTATAGTAAGTTTAGCTATGGAAAGTGAGGCTATTGTCATTATTGCTTCCTTTACTGAGGTTTTATATTCTAGATTTAATAAATGATTTCATATACCACTCATAGAAATACTTCAAATTAAATATTGTTGTTGTCACTGATTTGTCCAAGTCAAATCATGAAGGAGTTAGATGATTCCTAAATGTTGACTAATTAGTGGTGGGATAGAATTTTACTGAATGGTCCAATTCTAAGCCTTCTTTGGATATCCCAGTAGAGATACCAGGTCAGATGCTGCTCTCAATCTAAGAAAGCACGATCTCTTGCCCGTAAGAGTAAGGACCAGGCATGCCAGGGCTTCTTTCGGCTTCAAATGCACTCTAGACACATGCACAACTTTGTGCCTCTGGCTTCATATGGGTTCTAGAGAATCAAACCCAGGCTGGTAGATTTTGAAAACAAGTGCCTTTAATCACTGAACCATTTACCCATCCCTCATAAAATTGCAGAGCTGAACTATATCAGCTGAAGCAAGACATACTAGTGGAGATGGTCATCGAAGGCCAAGCCTGCTGAAAATTCACAAAGCATTTACTGAAAATGCTAGACTTTAAAGAGGATGTGAAAGAAGGTTTGAAACAACTTAACTACTCTTAAGTAGCAGAGACTCCATATAATATAGAATATTATTTGTATAAAATAAATATACCTATATATTGTTTTTAACTCATGATTATATCTAAAGCATTCAATTTTTACTTTGCCTCAAAAAGAGAAGGATGTATGTTAAGCAACAATATTTTATAATTTAGACTGGAAATATTTTGCGAATTGAGGCTATTCATTACACTAATAAATGTACCTTCTATAACATACTTAAACTTAGCCTAAGGCTATAACTCTGAGGTACTTGCTTAGTATTTATGAGGTCTGGGTTGGATGCCGAGCAACACAGACACACACACCTTAAATTCAAGGGAATCGTTCTTACCTAAGAGCGTGTAGGCTTCATACATTTATATTTTGCCTAGAAATTTCTAATTGTAAAGTTCTAATCTGTTAAAAAAAACATAGAAGTTGTTCTTTCTGCTGTCTGTTGGTATCTGACTGGATGGCCTCATTTTTGGAAAAGTGATTATTAGGGCTTTTCTGAAATGTTCATCCACGTAACACCACTTACGTGTGCTTATTAAATCTTTAAGGATGCTAGATAATAAGACTATAATTCAAAATCTTTTGAACCATCTATGTAATTAATGGGAATTACAACTTGAAAGTTTTATTATGACCCATTTTTCCAAATAAGTAGGATATGTTTGTTTTGGCTAGTGGTATATTTATATGTAAAAAAGATTGTAAATCTCAAGAAAAATCTAAGCAGCTAATAGCGAATCACTTTTTCCCCCCAGTTGAGTTGTGCTGTTTCATAATCAGGTCAGAAAACACCATCATCCTCTACGCTTCTCTTTTCCACATTAGACAAACTTCTAGCTGGATTCTTCATAGTGTTAGACTGTTTTGTGATGTGTCTTCCAAGTAGGATTTAATTTCTCCATTGAGTGTCATGGTACAAATCATTATTTCTTTATGATGTTTTTAGGGATGTGCAATATTCCTTAAATAAAGACAGAAAAAAATATTGAAAAGGTAATTTTTTCCCATTTTATAAGAGTGTGAGAAATATAGTAGAGGGGCATTCAGCATCTTACACATCCCTGATAGAGTATATATTTTGATTCAAAATTACTACCAGCTTAAGAAAATTTTTATCTATGACTTGGAACACTATTTCATTGTCAAATATTAATCAAGTGTTCTTTAGGTAACTTTTTTTAAAAAAGAAAGTCATTTTAAAAATTATTAAAAACATGGGCTATGGGATGGCATAGCAGTTTAGGTAACATGCTGGGAGTACAGGTGTGTGTCACCATGCCCTGCTGGGCCAAATTATTTATTTGTGCTGAAAATATGATTAAACAAAGAATCAAAGAATGATCTAGTGCTTGGGAAATGGCTCAGAAATTAAAGGCACTTATTTGCAATGTCTGATACTTCTAGAGTTCTTTTACAGTGGCCATAGGTCCTGGAAGGCCCATTCTTTCTCTCTCTCTCTATTTCCTTGAAAATATATAAATAAAAATAAATCTTTTAAAATTTAATCTATTATTACTTTCCATTACATCTACATCCCTTACTATTTGAGTCTTTTTGGAAATTTATGCCTAACAGAAGAGAAAGTTCTCTTACTTTCTGAGATCTAAGGATCAGGTTTCTTTCTTATAAACCTCATCTTTTATAAATGTTTGTGTAATAACAAAGGGAATAGAAAACAGAGTGATAGAGCAAGAGAGTAGAATGGCTGGCAGCTTGGTTCCTCCTGTTTGCCTTGCCTGTGTGCTGAGCATCATGGACGTCCTTGATGCAATACTTAATTAAACTTAATTACTCCTCCTTTCTGAAACAGGAGAGATTTTCCTCACTGTATGAGTAAGCCTAAAAAAATTAAACCAATTTGTAGATATCACATACATAATAAATGGTAGAGTAGGTACACAGATCACTACAGCTAGAGTTTTCCAAAGCACATTCAGGTGTGTCAACTAAGTACATGACCCACACAATTACAAGATGTGTGATCACATAAACTTCGTCAAAGTTTTGTTTTCTATGGGACTTTCCTAAATCAATACCTGCTGATTTGACTGATCATTGCTAGGAAGCTAATAGAGTAAACAGAAACTTTTACTAATATTATTTAGAAGAGTGTCTTTTGGAAATAGTGTCTGCAAACTCTACTTTGGGAAATAAATGCAATAGTCTCTGTTGCTTCCCAAATGAAACTAATTTAATTGACCTAGTACCAGCGCCATGGCATGAACACATCCTGTCAGAATATGCTGTAGGCTAGGTGTGGTAAAACATCAAATATGTATGGTGATTCTGAATGTATGTAAAGAGTCTTACTGGTTTTCTCTGTTTGCTTGGCAGCCCGAGTCCATAAGTGATATAGGGCTACAAATCCAATCAAATTCATAGAAACTTTTTGACAGAGTGAATCTGCCTATTATGTTATATGCTAAGGTTGAACCTTTCTTGGATTAAAACATTGATTATAACTTTGGATAACATGTGACTGCAATTTTTAACTTTCTAGCTGAAGAAAGGCCCTACTGACACAATAAAGGGTAAAGCACCAGGGAAAGTGTCTTTTTCTTGGTACATGTTTATCCCTTTTGTTTGATGAGTACTTTTGTTAATATGCAATTTTATTATGATTATTTTATGAAAAAGTGAGCATTTTATTACTATTTCTTTTCTTTTTTAAATTTTTTTGTTCAGTTTTATTTATTTATTTGAGAGTGACAGAGAGAGGAAAAGGCAGATAGAGAGAAAAAGAGAGAATGGGCCCACCAGGGCCTCCAGCCACTGCAAACAAACTCCAGATGTGTGCGCCCCCTTGTGCATCTGGCTAATGTGGGTCCGGGAGAATCAAGCCTCGAACCGGGGTCCTTAGGGTTCACAGGCAAGCGCTTAACCACTAAGCCATCTCTCCAGCCCGTTTTTTTTTTTTTTTTTTTTTTAAAGGCAGGGTCTCACTGTAGCCCAGGCTGACCTGGAATTCTGTAACCACAGTCTGACCTCAAGCTCACATTGATCCTCCTGCCTAAGTCTGATTTAATAGTAGAATATAGATTTAAATTACTCATTTGTTCAGTGAGCATCTAAGTGGGCTCCATTCCTATGTTTAGACTATTGATTCTAAGTATCTGATCATGTAATATAATTTATCTTACTTAATCCGTTAATCCTTGAGGTGTGTCCTATTTGCAAAGTGGAAATCGGAGGTTATGTAACTCAGTGTCACACAGACAGTGACAAATTTCACTCCTGTTTTCTTCAGTTTGAAAACCCTTTTTCTGAAGCCTGTCCTTCTTTCTCAAAGGGGTTCACAAATCATCAGGAAGCCAATCAACTATGCAAAAAAGCTACAGTGTAGTGTGGTTCATTCTGTTCTTATTTTAATTTTTTTTTTTTTGAGAGAAAGAGGCAGAGAGAAAAAGAGAGAGAGAGAGAGAAAGGAAGACAGAAAGAGAGAGAGAGAGAGAGAGAGAGAATGGGCACACTGGGGCTTTTCAGCCACTGTGAATGAACTTCAGATGCTGTGTGTCTGGCTGTATGGGGCCTAGAGATTTGGACAGGTGTTCTTAGGCTTCACAGGCAAGTGCCTTAGCCTCTAAGCCATCTCTCCAACCCTAGTATGGTTCATTTTATGTCAAAGATGTGAAGAAGTTTCTCACAGAGCCTAAGGAAGTTTGAATTATCTCCAGTTTCTTCAGTTTTTCATATATCAGTAAATGACATCCATTCCAGCTAGCTCTAGGTTGCTCTTCTTGGCCACCTCATCATCACCCATGCCAATTCTACTACCAGTGTGTATCCCTCCTTATTATTCTTCTCTTTACTGACATAGTTATACTTGTTATCACTTCCCTGCCTCCCCACCACCGACCAAGCATCAGCTGCGAATCATCCTTTGCCGTCCCAACACAAACTTCTTGGCCTCAAGCATCCAGAGTGATCTTTAGAAATCATAAATCTGAGTATGAATTGCCCTTGAGTCATATCTATTAATGGTATTATACAAACCTTAGAATAAAAGCCACATTCTGTACATGGCTTACAAGGCCCTGCTTTTGTACCCAACTTCCTATACATGCGCCTTTCCCTTGCCTATATTGCTTTATCCATTTTGGCTTCTTTTGTGTTCTCAGAACAATCCCAACCATTTTCCTTTGCTTATGTTGCTGACTTGGGTGTCCTTACCTTGGCCTTTTTATGTGCCAGTTCCTATTCATCTTATAGTTTTAGCTTGCATTTGAGCTCTACTAACAGTTCTTTGCTGGTACTTCAAAGTGAGTTCCTAATGTTTTATATCCTTACAGAATTTTCAATAAATTAAAAATGCATGTTTCTTTTTTTGGTGACATATCTGTTGGATTCACAAGGCTGCCAGTTCCATGAGATTAAGAATCATCAGAATGTAGATATTGTTTGAATCTCCATACTAATCCTCATGTATGGACCATGTTTGTAGACTAAGTGAATGAAAACTGATTCTTATTGTAAGATGAGGGAGATGTATCCAAAACATATGAGTCATCTCACTCGTCCGTGTTTGTTTGAGTAGCTACATTTCTTTTGCTTTCATGCTCTTGCTAGAAAAATTGTAAGTAACTCATCATAGAGTTTCCTAGAATTGGAAATGTGCAATGCTTGTAATGCTTACAGTTTGGGTGATTTGCTGTCTATGTAGTCCTGCAGCCATGCATTATGGATGGTTCTCTTAAGTAAAAGCTGCTGGAGACATGAATCAGCAAGAGCTGGAAGCATGCTGCCTCCATCCGGATGCAGCTGTTTCTCTGGCTCCATTCAGCTCTTACTCCCTTGCCACCTAATTCAACCGATCATTTTCTGGAGAAAACAGCACAATAGTTAGTATTTAATAAGACACACAATTCTTTCCCAGAAACAAACAGGATCTGAGTGAGTTGGATTTTTACTTCCCTGTGGTTGTTTATTCTGAATCTAGGAGTTATATGCGAACATTGGGACCAAAACTTCAGTACAGTAAAACTCTAGAGCTGGTGATTTTTTTGTTGTTGAACCACACACAACGTTTTATGTTTTCTTTTTTTTTTTTTTTTTTAATCTGCTTACTAGGCCCTCCTCCAGGACAAAAGGCCAGGAATAGGATAGGATAAAAGAACAGCTAACATTTGTGTACCTGCTGCTAATAAGAAATTTCCCAGATGCTTTACACATGCCCTCTTTCTTCTTCAGAAAGAAAGCCCATCAAGTAAATATGATAATTCCCACTTTATCCCACAAAGCAGAGTACTTAATTAGCTCATTCAAAGTCATAGAACTTGTCAATAACAAGCCTAAGATTAAAAAACCCATGTCTATCTTCCTCTCAAATCTTTTTTTTTTTTTTTTTTTGAGGAACTAGACATAAAACTCAAAACCACTTTTAATTTTCTGATTAGAGAACTAAGTTCAAATTTTGGTCCTGAAGGAACTGGAATGATTAGCCCTTAATTGTAATTCTGGTACATCTGAGAAGCAAAGAGAAAGATCCAGGCTTCTCTTCACCTGGGAATGCAGTATATTGGGTAAATTTTGATATGGAAGCTAGTTTGAAAAATGCACAACATATTTTACCCTTCATGTTTTGAAAAGTGTTGATATGAAACATGAACAATATGTGATGAATGATTGGCCCAGGAAGAAAAGACTCACAGGTAAGGACAAGCAGCACAGGGTGGCATTGGCGGTTGCTTGGGGCACACTTTCTAGACTTGGGATAAGTTGCACAGTGAATAACAAAAGCTGTTCATGGATTCAAAGTCTACAAAGTTTTGTGAGGTTGTTTGGGTTTTGCTATATTTGGTAGTTTGAATAGATGGTCCCCAATATATTCAGTGTTTTATTAGTTTGTAGTTTGCATCTGCCAATTGGCTGGAGGCAGTGTCACTGGGCAGATCCTAAGGCGTGGTGGTGGGTTTGAGATTTCAATCTAAAGATATGCAAAGTGTACCTAGCAGGAGTTCCTGAAGTTTGCTGTGCTATGTGGCATTTAGGCTTCTGCTTCTCTTTCTGTGTTTGGTCCTGTGAATGCAGGCCAGCTTTTTCTGCCATTATGGAACTTTCCCCAGATCTGTAAGCATCAATAAATCCCTTCCTCCATAACTGTGCCTGATCTGGAAGTTCATCTCAGTGAACCTGAAATTGTCTGCTATACCACATAATGCCCAATATCACTTCAGAATTCTGTCAGCAAGTAAATCCTCTTGGCCTTAGATCAGAGCTGTGAGCTAAAATACATTTCTTTTTGTGATAAATGACTTACCTAGTGATATTATGTTACTAGCAACAGAAAACAAACTAAGACATGTGATCTATATGACATTCTACTCAAGTCATCTCATTTCTCAGAACTGAGATTTCCTCACTTATACAATGGGAATAATCACCCTTTTCTATAATTGCAGTGAAGATCCACTGGATAGTGTGGAGGAAGAACCTGGCACCAAAGCTACAGCTCAGGTCCATTCCCTCCTCAGCAACTTTCACTTTTCTTACTTCCTGCTCACTCTTTACTGCATCCTTCCTAATGATCATGTCCCTTTTGTTATTCATATGAAGGCTCTACAGTTGTAAGAAATTTCAAGGACTGTGTGTGTGTGTGTGTGTTCTTTTTTTGAAGACTATGTAGCCCAAGCTGGCCTCAAACTCACAGTCCTCTCCTGACTCAGCCTCATGACTGCTGAGATTGCAGGCCTGCACAATCAGTTAGGTACTATACCCAGGCTATAATTGCTATTAGAGACAGCTAGTAAAACCTGTAGATTTTAATAAAACCATGGTAGACAACCACTCAAGTCTGAGGACCTGAGTTCCCACTAGGCCTCTATGTCTCAGAGTTTTTAGGTCATTCCTTGTCTTAGATTCCTATTCTTTCCCACTTCCTTCTCTCTCTTTCACTCCTCAGTTTCTCAACTAACCCTAGAGTTCTAGCCTTATTTTTTTTTTTTTTTATTCTCCCAGGGATATATTTTCTGGCTGAATTTCAGCTGTGTGACATGGGAGACCTTTCCAGTGAAGATCTGGGAAGAGAATCCATGAACAGAGGCAGAAGCAATAAGCTTAACCCACTGTCTCTTCTATGCTCTCTGGATGGGCAACATCTTCCTTCGGACATTTAGTATAGTACTATTCTCTGCCTGGTGCAATGTAGAACTTGGAAACACAACAGTAAAGCAGATATGGTCTTATAGAAGCAAACACTTCAGTCCATCTCACCGTAGTCCCTTCTTGCCCACCATCAGGAACCTTGCTTGAGTTGGGTGTTTCCCTGGGGACTGTCATTTCAGTTCTCCTTACCCATTGCTTTCCCTTGTTAACTTTTATCTTTTGTTCTGTCCTAAGGTCTTCAATGGCTTCAGTAATTCTTTTTCTCTCAATGGAGACTACCAGTGGTTTCTTGGAATATTTCCAAACTGAATTTCTGACATTATCTTGTTGATATAAGTAAAATAGCAGTGATTTGAACAACACTAAAAGTGTTTCTATTGGATTGTTTAGGACCTCTGAATATAGCATGTGCTTTTAATCTGGATTATTTTCCTAATACTTTTTCCCAAAAGTTAATTTGGTTGGGACACCTTTTTGTTTGATTTGCTTTGGGCTTTGGTTTGTCTCCCAGAATTCTCATGTTGAAATTTAATCTGCAAAATCTTATGTCAATGATATTTGGATATGGGCCTTTGCAGGTAATTGCTATTAGAAGAGGTCATAAAGGTGGGATATCCATGATTCCACTAATTGCTTTATAAAAGATGGGAGAAGGCTCTGGACACTTGTACTGCTTTATCTTACACGGCAGAGGACCCACCAGCAAGAAACTCCTCACCAGATACAGCCCCTCAATCTTTAGCCTCTACAACCTTGAGCTGAGTAAACTTTAATTTTAATAAATTAGTCTGTAGTACTCAGTTATAACAACAAAAAGCAAATCAGGATTACTTGCCTATCAACACCTCCCCTCTCCACCTGCAATATATTTTCTCACTTTCAGAAATAGTATGACAAAAACTGAGAATGTCAGGCTTCACAAGTGTGATGGTTTCATCTTAAGACTCGAGATAGACTTCACTCGTATGGAGTCTGCACCAGTGGTCTGGAGGCATGCCCTTATTCTGTCCTGGCCTTCCTGAATCCTTTCTATCATTTTCCTTCTTTCTGGAGTCACTCTGAAAAATTTTTGCTGTACTCTCTGCTTTTAGACAAGACCAATTTAAGATAATACACTAGACATTCTGACAGATACAGAATATAACCCCCAAACCTAGCATCACACTAAATATTCTCCTGTTACTTGACACACTTATTATGAATTTATTATGGCATCATAGAATGACTTGATTTTAACATTAGTTTCTCCATCTACAAACTAGGTATATTAATAAATCCTACCTCGCAAAAGTTTCTGAGGTTTTAAGGAGAGATTACACATCAATGTGCTTAGTATCACATTTACCACATTAAAAAGCAACTTAATACTGGTGACTGCCTTCTACCACCATCTTTACTATGGCATTAAAAGTAATGTGACATATAAACCTTTATTAATCTTATTGAATGACTGAAATGTTACATTTCAGCCAATCTTCAGACGAATACCTACTTCCCATCCTTGTCTCCAGTTGCTACACTGTATATACAGGCAAAATACTAAAACACCTGATGCACATTATATTATGTAATTAAAGTTAATTCCACTTCCTTTGACATAACCTTTTGCTTGCATTTATTTTTTGCAGGAGAAAAGAAAGTGGATTGCTGAGCAATGTTTTTTGAGTCCTTAACATGTTAAAGGTGTTTTAAAAATTGTGCTGAAAAAGGATTTAAAGGAAAATCAGGTACTGAGTAGGTGAAAGATGAAGAAGAGAGACTTCATCTTGTCTTAGCCAGATAGCGATCAAAGAGGGAACAAAGGCAAGAGCTAGATAAGAAGGTTAAAAAGTAGCCAATGTTGGATAAAAGGAAGGAAATTAAATGAGAAATACAGAAAATCAGAAAAGATTTGTAGGTAATTCAGTGTCAAAGAGGCCTATATTTGAACCAATAAAGGCTGTTTTTTAGAAAAACTAGGAAGTAGTCATTGTCTAGCCTAGTAGTCCCATCTTTCAAGCAAAGAAACAGGCTGATGGCTTAAAAACACATTATGCTCCATTCCCCAGGCTAATTACTAATAACTTGTCCAGTAAGAGCAAATCCGCAATTTCTTAGTGATTGGTTCTACTCTATTATTTCTGATAAAAGACCTTAATGAAAGGGGGGGAGTGGATTTGATCTAACTGACAAATGAGGCATGTGATTAACAAATTAGATCATCTTGAGCATCTGAAACGATATAACTATTAATAAATCTTGTTTAAAGGAAGGTTTACTAGAAATCATTGATAATCAAACAAAAATTAAAAACAGTCTAATTATCCAGTCATGGTAATATGGTTATATATTCATCTTGTAACTATACGAATATCCCTTAAAATACAGTTTTTAAAGAATGATCAGGACAGAAAAAAATTTGTATAATGTTAAGGGAAACACTACTAAATACAAAATTATTTGCCGTTTGGGTCTAGATTTGTGTTTCCCACCCCTTTGATGCCCTCCCCTCCCTCCCCTTCCATCCTAGTGTCTAATCTAGGAGATGCTTGCTGGGTATGTAAGGTATCTTCGGTAGATTCAGGTTAGGTGCTGTAGATGAGTGAGACTATGTGGCGATTTTTTTTTGTGATTGGGTAAGTTCACTGAGAATGATCTGTTCCAGGTTCAACCAAACGGCAATGGTACCATAATCTTCTACTTACTAAAAGATAGACCAAATGGCTGATCCTTCACCAGGCCCTTACAGGGAACACCTGAACCACAAGACACTGGAGAGGGTAAGATTAAGACTAACCTTAATCTCCTACATCTTCCCTCCCTCACTTCCCCTCTCCCTGTCTCTCTCTCTCTTATCTCTAACTCTTGTATATTAGTTATCTTTTTCCTCATTTTCTTAGTGGGCACTGACCTGTAACTCCCAGAACCAGCATGGGGCTATCATCCACAATGAGCTTTTGATCAGTGAGACCTACAAGGTTTCCTAAAAGACAGACAGATTTCTGTCAGAGTACTTGATGACCCACCAAAGGTTAGTGGTAAGACCCTACTGCTGAAGACACCTTATGTGATTGACATGCAAATTAGAATGGCATGGCTGGAAGTTGGAAGAGAGTCAGTCCCCAGACAGTCAGCGCGTCAAGTGCCAGAAGGTGCTACATGGGCGACTGGGGGAAATTGACCAATATCTATCGAAGCAACGCATGGTCTAACCTACTTAGCAGCAAATAACTTATTGTGATGCCCACACAAGTGCAGTGGTGGCACACAGCCATGGTGGGGAACCAACTGCTCTCAATTTGGCTAACTGATCCCCTCACTGGTATGGGACCCATAGCTGGAGCTGGGAAACAAGTCAGAACCATATCCAAACATAAGCCCACTCTCCAGTATCAAGCTACTATCAATTGTGGGCTACAAGAGGGCCTACACCTATTAAATTCTCTATAAAAAAAAAAAAAGTAAGGGTTATCTCATTTGTCCTGGTGCTAACTTACTCTCCGTTGGAGAATCTGCTTCTCTTTTTCAGATAGATGTAGACCCTAAGGAGAGAGCCACCCCATCATACCTCAAAAGGGCCCCGGCTGAAACTAAGAAAACTTGGAGAAACAAGCAAGGGGGCTGTTTTCCTGATGAACCGGACACCAGCACAAGGCGGAAGGAGGTCAGCATAGAGAAAACTCAACTCCTACCAAATCAGAGAGCCAGAGCCTCAGAGGCCCTCAACACCTCATCACTGAAGCAGACCAAAAATGAACCCAACATGGCTCAGGGAAATTTTGCGGAAGAGGGGGCGGAAAGAATGTCAGAGTCACATGTTGGGTCATGATATGCAGAGACATTTAGCTTAGCCATAACTGTGGGCTAACTCCACAATGCATGACCCGTATACCTCAACAAGGAGGGGCCAAGGGGAGGGGGTAGGTCACGGATGAGCCTAATAATGGTACCAAACTGACTGTATTTGCTGAATACAGAACTGACTAATAAATAAAAAAAAAAAATGAAAAAAAAATACAAAATTATAGCATTAATAAGACATCAGTTATGGAGAAAACTAAGAATTACTACATCTGAATGTGCTAAGAGATCTTCAATATTATATTTTGCTAACAGGTAATTTTTATTTTCTTGCTATAGTTCACATTCTCCACATAAATCCATTATTTCACTAATTAGAAAATAATACTTTTTTCACTTTTGAAATCTTGCTTGGAAATTATAATGCATCTTGTTATTACAATTTGAGATCTCATTCTGTGTGTAGATTCAGAATTGGGGTAATATTTTAATTTTCATGCTAAATAGTGTTTCCTTTCATTCTTTGAAAATGACTCCTCCTCTCGTGTAGTAAACTTAGAATGTCCAAATTTCTACATCAAGTCCTATACAGCGTCTATTAGAAATCTGGTTCATTCATTTACACATCTATTTATTCATCCACTATTTATTAAGTACCAACTTTTTCACTGTGTATCATCAACATTTTTAAGTTCAAAGACTGTCTTTACCTTTTGAGGGAAGAAATCAGGTTAGTGACAAATGGGAAATAATTTTAAAATTTTTGGTGTGATAGAATAGGATAATATTCTAGGTAATATTGTAGAATACATTGTACATGGGTAGGTATGTTAATTGATACAGAATTATTGGGTGAGGACTCTATTGGAGGCTGTGGTAGATCATCGTTCTTCAGGGTGGAATGCTCTCATTTGCCCCACCTTGGACATGTTGGCTGCATTTGGCTGAAGGGGAGTCACTTTGGGAACTGTTCTCATCCACATTAACCCCACACTTCCTTCCCTTGTAATTCACTATCCTATGGCAATTCTGAAGTGCCAACCCAACTCCAGAGATACCTATAGGATAATTGTTGTGAATATATTGTAGTTCAGCTTGTCTATCTGTTTGGGTCTGTTTCCTTTATCCATATCATAGGCATTATTCCCAAGACTATACCACAAAACAACTTTTTGCAAACAAATACAACAACACATCAGAATCTGCTACCCAAGGATCATGTCAGAGAATGGGTTTTCCTTGGAGAGAAAATATGATTTGATATATAAAGGATGAGAAGGAGCCAGTCACAGACAAAAATGTTTGAAGCAGGAGGGAACTTGTGAATTTTAAGGAAGGGAAAGGAAAAGGATGTGGTTATCTTGACTAAATTCACACACTTAGAAAATAATGGAATCTGGATTCAAACATGTGTTGACCTGATACTAAAGTCTATGTTTTCTTCTGAGAAATTATGAGTTTCTATAGATTATATGGGGCTTTTTTTTACATGATATGTTAAGTGTTCTACTTAAATAATGTTACACTAGCTGTGTCAATATAATGACCATAAGTTCTTAGATACTTCTGTGACTGGTTCTCAAAGTATCTTAATTTTAAGTATATTAGCAATTTAAGTATATTTAATTATATGTTCTTTCATATTATCTGCATGTATAATCAGTAGGACACATTTGAAAACCAAAAAAATGTTTACCAGTTTTACTTGTATATGATTTGAATGTATAAATATGCTGATAATAAGTATATTTAACTATTACTAATATTAATACTAATTTAAAATGAACATTTAATTCTTCATCCTACAACATGTATTTCATGAATGTTTTTATAGTTCACTATTAATAATTATGCACAATTGTTGTTGGTGCTTTTCAAAAATACTAATACCTAGATTTAGCAAAACATTATGTTAAAACCTGCTGTATTTTTGACTCTTATAGTTTTACTCTTTCCTCAGTAGCCTGAAACACGTCCTCTGAATTTACTGATTGCTTCTCTCATTCATCAAATATTTAATTTATTCCAAATACTAATTAGACAAATTCCATGTACCACTTATAGTGCTAGTCATTTGGAATATACAATATTATGGAATTAATTTTTCCTGAGAATTCAAATTTAATGGTAGCAATATGTTGTACATTTCAAATTTCTCTCTATGTAGATTTTGATGTCCTTGATTAGTGCTGCTCGCACTTTGGTAAGAAAAATATTTTTGCCAATGGTAGGGAGACTCAAAACTTATCAAAGTGGACTGGAGAGATGGCTTAGCAGTTAAGGCACTTGCCTGCAAAGCCTAAAGACCCAGATTCTGTTCCTCAGTACCCATATAAAGCCAGATGCACCAAATGGCACATGCATCTGGAATTTGTTTGTAGCAGCTAGAGGCCCTGGTATGCCCATATTCTCTCTCTCTTCCTATCACTCTCTCTCCTTGCAAATAAAAAGAATTAAAAAACATTTTAAAAGGCTGGGCATAGTAGTGCATGTCTTTAATTACAGCAGTCTGGAGGCAGAGGTAGGGGGATCATCATGAGTTCAAGGCTAGTCTAGAACTATAAAGTGAATCCCAAGGTCAGACTGTGCTGGAGTGAGACCCTACTTGAAAAAAAAAAAAGAAAAAAAAACCCTCAAAACAAAAAGTTCAAAGAGTAAGTGACTGTGAATTGCTCAGTGCTAAATGAGACACTGCTATCATGTTCTCCAAGGCTCAGGATACATTGCTGAAGAAGAGGTACCTAAGATATGAGAGCCACAGGATGGGTTGGAGTGATTTGGAACACTGTCTTCTGGACATAAAGTGGCATTGCATTCATGACCTCACCATAGCTGTTGTTACTTACACAAGTCTTGCGCAATATTGGTTCCATCAACATTCCATTATGGATGATGGAGGAGGATCAAAACAAAAACATTAAAGTAGAAGAGAGACCAGTTGGAAAAAAAAGTGGCTCAGTGTAAGAGAGCTAGAGAAGGAACAACAGGGAGGGGATTATGATCAGGGCACATTGTGTCCATGTATAAAAATTGTCAATAAATAATTAAAAAATTAAAAAAATAATGACATGGGTGATTTATTACTCAAGTTCAGCAGTGAGTACAGAGTTATAAATCAAGAGCTTAGAAAAGCAGTGCATAGTATGGCCTCTAATGTTAGAGAAGATTAACCTGAAATATTAGTAAGTAAAAGGGAATGGGGGTGTATTATTGCAGCTGACTAGAATCACAGAGGGTTTAATTAAGAAAAAAAGAAAGAAAATGAAATGTAAGCTGAGATCTCAGAAAATGGTTACCAAAATGAGAAAATTCCCTTTGGTAGGAAGGGCTGTGGCAACAGTGTCAAGGATCTGAGAAGTACCAATATCTTGGGCTCTAGAATTGAGTAGGAAAGAAAATGAATTTGGAGAAACGAATCTAGGGTAACAAGATGAAGACTATATAATTCATGTTGAAGGCTTTAATTTTAGTTTAGTTGTGTTTTTTTTTTTGTTTTGCTTTGGTTTGGTTTGCTTTGCTATATATATTTATTTTATGTATATTATATATTATATTTGCTTTGCTATATATATTTATTTTTTCCATAGTTATTATACCACAAAATTCCACAAATGCCACATCAAATATTTGCCTCTGGATCTATGTTGTCATTTAAACTCTATATAGGGCACAGTGGAAGATTATAGATTATTAAATGATGATCATGGAACTTCATTATAATTACCATGAGCCAATGTGTACAATGACACTGTTGTTGATGGCTTTCTAATTCTCAGGACCAAGGAAGACTTCCTGGAAGAAGAAATTCCCTACATCCACCACTCATGATTGCATATCCTTGCAAGCCTGCATATATAACTGCCCACTTTTCTTGGGCAAATGGGTCTCTGGCCTCAGACTCATGTTCTTCTTGTTGCATATATGACTGATCACTATGACATCAAAACACTGATGATAATTATATTATCTTATAAGGCATGTGTCATCAGGGGACCTTTTCTAAGAGGCAAGTTTTGTCAAACATCTGATATATATAAACCAGGAAGTAGTGTTGGCTTTAGTCATAATTAACAGATACATAAATATATAAATAAATATATAACACTACTTTCAAACAGAAATTGTTCATAGTATAGAATTCTGGCTAAGCCATTGCTGAGAATCATGTTTGTTTTAAATTGGAGTTGAGGACACTTCTCTGCCCAAACATATGTTTGGAAAAAGAAGCGATTTGGTGGGTACTTTCTGTTTTTTTAAGATTTCAGGCAAAAAGATGAAACCAACAGAAGGAAGTTTCAATCATCTCCTTCCTGGGGAGGGATATAGTATTTGTTTTTCAGTTTGGTCAGTAACTTACTACTTTTCATCACAGAAGCCCTGATGAAGCTAGTAATACAAAGAAGAGATCTCAATATAACAAGGACAAATATAGGACAAAACTTAATCAACATTATACTAACCAGCAAAAAAAACTGAGAGCATATCCTCTAAGATCAGGAATGAGACAAAGGCATCCACTCCACTATTATTCAATATAGTACTCAGAGTCTTAGCTTCTCTCTAAAATAACAATGGTTATCCCATTTATCTGGTGCTGACTCCACTCTCTGTTGGAGAATTTGCTTCTCTTTTTCAGATGGATGCAGATCTTGAGGAGACAATCAGCCCAGCACACCTCAATAGGGCCCAAGCTGAAACCAAGAGTAATTGGGGAAATGAGCAAGAATGCTGCTTTCTTGGTGAACCTGGTACCAGAACAAGGGTGAAGGAGATAGACATAGAGAACATTCAACCTCTACCCAACCAGATATGCAGAGACACTGAAGCTCCCATGACCTAATCACTGAAGTAGACCTAAAATGAACCTAACATGGCTCAGGGAAATTTGCAGAAGAAGGGACGGAAAGATTGTCAGAGCCGCACGTTGGGTCGCTATGCATAGGAACATTGCCTCTTACCCATAACTGATGGCTAACCCCCCAATGTATGACCCATATTCCCCAACAAGGAGGGTCCCCGTGGAGGGATGAGTGCAGGGAGGAGGCTAACAATGGCACCAACATGACTGTATACACACTGTGTACATAACTAATAAAAAATAAAAAGAATCAAATATGGAAGGGAAAATGTCAAATCATCTGTTTCAAGATTACATTAACCTATAATTAAAAGACCTTGAAGACTGCTTTAAGACATTGAAGAAAGAAATCAAAGGAGATAGAAACAAGGAGATTGAAAGAACTCATGGATTGGCAGAATTAATGTTGTGAAATGGCTACATTATAAAAAGCAATGGTATAGATGTTGAAGTATAAAATGCCTTAAATAGCTAAAGCAATCTTTAGGAGACAGATTGATGCTTGAGATATCATGATACCACATCTCAAAATAGATGTTACATAGCCGTAATAACCCAAAGAGCGTGCAACTAGAACAATGAACACCAATGAAATAAAAGAAACAAAACTATACAGTTATAGTCACCTACTTTTTGACAAAGCCATCAAAAATGTACACTAAAGAAACTGTAGCCTCTTTAACAAATGGTCTTGGGAAAACTATATATCCACATTTATTACTTTTTTTGCATGTGTGCATACACAAGTTTGTGCATGTATGCACATATTCGTGTGGCACATGTGCCCTTTGTGCTTGCATGAAGTGGGGTGGACTCACTTGTGGTGGTCCATTTGGACATAGAGTGTCCCACTTCATCACTCTTCCACCTGTTCTTGTTTGAGCTAGAGTCTTTTATTGATCCGGTGATTCCTAGGTCTCTGATGGCACTAGGATTACAGGTATGCATCCATATCTATCAGTTTATGTGAATTCTGGATATTAAAATTTTGGTTATCTTAGGACTCCTCAGGCCCTTATTCTTGCCTAAAAGGTGCATTTAACCACTGAGCAACTTATCCAGCCTGATTTCCACATGAAACTAGATCCACATCTCTCATCCTCTACAAAAGACAATCCAAAATAAGTAAAGACCTTGATGTAAGGCCAGTAACTTTGAACTTCTGGAGAAAAACATAAGTAAACCACTTCAAAGTATAGGCATAGGCATAGGCAAGGAGTTCTAAACAGGACTCTAAAAACATTGTGAGTAATCCCAAAATTTATCAAATGGGATTGCATGAAATTTACAAGTAAGTAGACAACAGTGAAGAGACAGTATACAGAATAGGAAAAACACCTTTGCAAACTACAAATCAGACAAAGAATTAATATACAGGACAGATAAGGGCCTGGAAAATTAAACAAAGATGAAAACATATAACCACAAATGGGGTGACATAATAGATGATGCTCAAAAAAAGAAACTTGAATAATCAGTAAATGCTTGAAAAGTGTTCATTATCCTTTGCCATCATGGACATGCAAATTAAAATTATGCTGTGATTCCATCTCACTGTAATTAGCATGTATGTCATCAAGAAAACAAATGCTGGTAGGACATAGGAAAAGAGGAAACTTTAGGCACTGTTTGTAGGAATGTACACTTGTGCAACCACTATGGAAATCACTGTGAGGGCTCCTCAAAAAACAGACAATAGAGTTAACATTTGACCTAGGTAAAACCCTCTTGGGGCAACACCACAGAAACACTTGCATTTCCATGTTTATAGTTGTACTATTTACAATAGCCAGGAAATGTAATAAGCCTATATTAACATCAACAGATGGATGGATAAATAAAATGTGGTACATATTCACAATGGAATTTTATGCACCTGTAAAGAAAAGTGAAATTCCTTTTAAGGAAAATGGATGCATGAAGATCATTATTTTAAGTGAAATATCCTAGACTTTAGAAGACACCTTTTTTTTTTTGTTCATTTTTATTTATTTATTTGAGAGTGACAGAGAGAAAGAGAGAGGCAGATAGAGAGAGAGAGAGAGAGAGAGAGAGAAAGGGAACGCCAGGGCTTCCAGCCACTGCAAACAAACTCCAGATGCGTGTGCCCCTTTGTGCATCTGGCTAACGTGGGTCCTGGGGAATCGAGCCTTGAACCAGGGTCCTTAGGCTTCACAGGCAAGTGCTTAACCGCTAAGCCATCTCTCCAGCCCAAGAAGACACTTTTTAAATAACATATGTTTTTCCTCATATGTGAAACTTGCTCATTGGTTAAGGTGCTTGCTTGCAAAGCCTAAAACCTTGGGTTCAATTACCCAGTCTCCATGTAAAGTCAGATGCACAAAGTGGCACATGCATCTGGAGTTTGTTTGCAGTGGCAAAAGGCTCTGGCATTTCTATTTCCTTTCTGTCTGTCTCTCACAAAAATAAATAAAATAAATAAATATTTAAAAAATTTATGTGGCCCCTAAATTAAAATTGTATATGTGTGTGTGCATATATAACCATATATAGGAATATGTGGGTGAGAATGAATTATGTGTGTTTGTATATCATGAAACTCAAGAGGGAGTCATGAGAAAGGAGGAAGAGATATTAAGAAAGTGGAAATGGAAAGGGGAATGAAATAAATGTAATAACAAAGCCGATTTTTAATGGGAAGAAATGGAACCAGCTGAATGAAGTATGGGGGGGGCATGAGGCAGGACAGAAGGGAAGAATAAATGAGATCACATTACAATGTATGTATGAAGATGCTAACTTTCCCAGTTTTTAAAAATTTAGAAAATTAAATTATATTTATAAATTTTACCTCATTTTTGGTTTGGGTAACACTATTTTTTATCTTAATTGAAAAATATAACTTTATTAGCAATTTTAGTGTGTATCTCAATGTGGTTTTGAGGATTTTTTATTTTTACATGTTAATGCATGTATATACATGTGTAGTGTATTATGTTTGCTATAGTATGTGTGGTGTTTGCCCATATATGTACAGGTACATGCATTCCATGTTCATGTATGTGGAGGATACAGGAGAATTTTGGGTGCTCTTCTCTACTTCTCTGTGTACTTCCATGAGATAAGTCTCTCCCTCAATTCAAAGCTGCTATATTTGGCCAGTGAACCCTAGCAGTTCTCCAGTCACCACACCTCTCAGACTAGGGTTACAGCCATGTGTGGCCATGTCCAGCTATTCATGCAGGTTCTGAGGAGTCAAACTTAGGCAGTTCCGGTCCTTCCCAGGCTCTCTGCTTGAGTGGCAAGCCCATCTGACCACTGAGCAATCTCTTCAGCCCTCTTAAAGAAACAAACAATGTTTATACCTTTAAATTAGTATATATTAATCACATATAATATATTTCATTATATTATTTTAATAAGTATATATATATATATATATAATGTATTTTGATCATATTCACCCTCATTATCACTCTTGTCTCCTTCTCACTCCCACCGATCCCCTTCTTGTTCCTTTTGACCTTCCATGCTTCTTCTTGTTTTTTTTCTTTTTTTCTTTTGGTGACCAAATGAATTTAATTAGGGTTGCAGGCAGCATCATTATGATTATAGCAGCATGGAACTTGGACAATTTACCAGTGACTATATTACTTAAGAAAATTTCTCTCCTACCTCCAGCAATCACTAACTTCCAAATGATTCTCTGAGAGGGTGGGGCTGCTTGGGTTCCTCTCGCTGGCCCCCCACCAACAATTATCTGGCTACAAGTCCCCAGGAAGGAAGTGGGGCCTCAGGAGCCTTTCCCCACCATGGTAGAATATTGCTAGGCATGTTAAATGCAATTAACCCTAGTTGCTGTGAGTTCATGAGTACAATGGCCATGTCAAGCCCACAATATTCCACCTTTTCATCAGGCTCTTAAATTCATTCTATCCATCCTGTTGCAGTCAGATTCACATTGCTGGCATAAATCTCCCAACCAAGAGCAGCTTTGCGGGGGAAAAGGGGTTTATTTTGGCTTACAGACTCCAGGGGTAAGCTCCACAATGGCAGCAGAAACAATGGCAGGAGCAGAGGGTAGACATCACCCCCTGGGCAACATAAGGTGGCCAACAGGAACAAGAGAGAGTACCAAACGCTGGCATGTGAAACTGGCTATAACACCCATAAGCCCGCCTGTCCCCAACAATATACCACCTCCAGGAGGCTTTAATTTCCAATAGCCATCAGCTGGGGAGACTAGTATTCAGAATACCTAAGTTTATAGGGGACATATGAATCAAACCACCACACACACTCCCTTTCCCCATGTTCCCTGAGGCTTGGACGGAGTTATATAGATGCTCACTTAGGACTGAGCAATCAACTGTCACTATTTTCAACAGTCTGATCATTTGGGTCTCTGTAGTTACTGCTGCCCATGCAAAAAGAAGCCTCTCTGACCAAAGCTGAGAGCAGCAGTCATCTAGAAGTAGAAATGCATATTTAGAAGGCAATTAGACAGGCATCTTATGTTCATTCAGCAAAATAATAGCAGTTGCTTTCCCAGTGTGACTTTCATTTTCTTACTTTATCATTGATGGTAGATATTTTCTAATTTGCTGATTGACCATTTGTATAACTTTTAAAATATATTTCAGTTGAAGTCTTCTGCTGACATTTTAATTGAAGTGTTCATATTTTTTGAGAGTTGTAGGAATTCTTTGATAACTTGTGTTAGATAAGTGATGGGTAAATATATTCTTCTGTTCATTTGTTGTCATTTTCACTATTTCTGTTTTTATTTTATTTTTTTAGAAAAAGATCTTACTCTGTAGTCCAAGCTGGCCTGGAACTCTCTTAGTAGACTATACTGGACTGGAACTTGACTTGATATTACTGGTCCTCCCCCTTCAGTGCTTATTATAGGCATGCATTACTATATCTGGCTTGTTTTACATTTTCATAATGTCCTCTGATGCAAACGTTGTAGCTCATAGGGAGTCTAATTTATCTATTTTTCCTTTTGTTGATAATTTATGTTTTTCATGTCAAATCTAAGACTTTATTACCAAGGTCATGAAAATTTGTCTGTATTCTTTCTTCTAATAGATTTCGAGTTTTAGCTCTTACACTTAGACAGCCCATTCATTTTGAGTGACATTTTATACTTTGAGTTAGTTTTAATGGAGCAAAATCATTCCTTTGCATGTGCTTATCCAATTGTTCCAGCATGAGTTTTTGGAACTCTATTGCCTCCATACTGGATGACCCTGACAAACTAGTGTAAAAGGAATTTATCACAGCTTTTTATGTTTATAGAGAATTTAATAGGTGTAGGCCCTCTTGTAGCCCATGATTGATGGTAGCTTGATATTGGCGAGTGGGCTTATGTTTAGATATGGTTCTGACTTGTTTCCCAGCTCCAGCTATGGGTCCTGTACCACTGAGGAGATCAGTTAGCCAAATTAAGAGCAGTTGCTTCCCCACTATGGCTGTGTGCCAATATTGCACTTGTGTGGTCATCACAACAAGTTATTTGCTGCTAAGTAGGTTAGACCATGAGTTGCTCGGACAGATATTGGTCATTTTTCCCCTAGTCGCCCATGCAGCACCTTCTGGCACTAGACACGCTGACTGGGGACTGACTGTCTTCCAACTTCCAGCCATGCCATTCTATTTTGCATGTCAACCACATAAGGTGTCTTCAGCAGAAGGGTCTTACCACTAACCTTTGGTGGGTCATCAAGTACTCTGACAGAAATCTGTCTTTATTTTAGGAAACCTTGTAGGTCCCTCTGATCAAAAGCTCATTGTGGATGATAGCCCCATGCTAGTACTGGGAGTTACAGGTCAGTGCCCACTAAGAAAAGGAAGAAAAAGATAACTAATATACAAGAGTTAGAGAGAAGGGAGAGAGAGGGGGAGAGGGAGAGGGAGAGGGAGAAGGAGGGAGGGAAGATGTCGAAGATTAAGGTTAGTCGTGATCCTACCTTCTCCAGTGTCTTGTGGCTCAGGTGTTCCCTGTAAGGGCCTGGTGAAGGTTCAGCCATTTGGTCTGTCTTTTTTTTTTTTTTTTTTTTTTTGGTTTTTCGAGGTAGGGTTTCACTCTAGCCCAGGTTGACCTGGAATTCACTATGGAGTCTCAGGGTGGCCTCGAACTCACGGCAATCCTCCTACCTCTGCCTCCCGAGTGCTGGGATTAAAGGCGTGCGCCACCAGGCCCGGCTGGTCTGTCTTTTAGTAAGTAGAATTTTATGGTACCATTGCCGTTGGGGTCTAGATTTGTGTTTCCCTCCCCTTTGATGCCCTCCCCTCCCTCCCCTTCCATCCTAGTGTCTAGTCCACGAGATGCTTGCTGGATATGTAAGGTATCTTGGGTAGATTCAGGTTAGGTGCTGTAGATGAGTGAGACTATGTGGAGATTTTTTTTTTTTTCTGTGATTGGGTAAGTTCACTGAGAATGATCTGTTCCAGTTTCAACCATTTTTTGCTCAAATTTCATTGTGTCATTTTTTCTTACTGCTGTATAGAATTCTATTGTGTAGATATACCACATCTTAGTTATGCATTCTTCAAGTGATGGACATCTGGAGGAAAGATTTTTAATACTTTATTTTTGAGGATAATGCCACCTGTGGGGCTTTCATAAGGAGCAAGGAAATTCCCTTTCTATCTAGTCTGCTATTTTTATAATGAAAGAGTTTGGTTTTGTTTCTGATTTGGGCAACTATTTTGTGTTTAGTTTAGTGATTTTTTTTGCTCTAAATTTCTCACTAAAATTCCACTCAGTTGTGTTTGCAAATTTTCTTGCTTGTTTGTGGGATCTCACAATGTAGCCTAGGCTGATCTCAAACTTAACTACCTTTCTGCCTCAGCCTCCTAAATTCTGCTAGTATAAGCACATATTACTGGGTCTGGCTTTCTTTGTATGTTGTTTTAAATTATTTTTTGCTTATTCTGGAATTAGCTTCCGTAAATGTTTTCTTTATATATCTATATTTTTGTTGAACACTTCTTGTTTCCTTCTACTTATGTGTCATGTTAATTCTATATACATTTTCCACATATCTCATCACAGAGTTCACTGTGCAATAACACTGGCAAAATTTCCTTTTTTTTCTATTCAGGATCAGTCGCGACTACTGTGCATATTTCTTATTTTGGAGCTTACCCTTCTCACTTGGAATTTTATGGGCCTGGCAGTAGGTGTGTTTTGTGAAACACTATAGATGCATGGCACGTGGTGAACACCAAACAAGTAAATGGCATCAGTTGAAAGTATCAGAGACTGTTCCAAGCACTTCACTTTTATTTTATCCCAGTTCCAGGTACAGTTTCAGTTTGTAGTCCATCATGGCAGGGAAGGCACAGTCAGTGGCAGGTGCTTGAAAATGCTGGCCTCACTCAGTCCATAGCGAGGGAGCAGAAAGCAATGATGAATGCTGCTGCTGAGGCAGCTCTCCATTTTATATAGCCCAGGAACCCAGCCTATGGAATACTACTACCTACAATTAAAGTGAGTCTTCCCACCTCAATTAACCTAATCAAGATTCTTCACAGGTGTTACTATAGGTTCACCAAATCTAGGAAATCCCTCACAGATAATTCTAGGTCCTTTCAAGTTGACAATCAATGAAACCTCACACCATTTCCACTAATCATATCCATTTATCCAGGTACTTAGATTTCCATAAATTTCCTTCTCCACTGTCCTTTCTCAGGCTCTCAAAAGTTTGTTATCAAGTTTCAGAATCAGTGATTCCAAGATTCTATATATGACTATGATTTTGAGGCCAGCACGATCTTACATAGGGAGTTCCAAGTCAATCAGGGTTACATAGGGTCCTTGTCTCAAAAACTAACAAAATAATCAAATTTATAATTCATTTTCTTGATATAAATTCTTATTATTTTCTATAATGCTAGAATAATAGACAATATACATATTACTAAATATGGTACATTGAATAGTACAGGTGAACTTTCTCATGTATGGTAGCTGAACTGAAAGGGTTAAAGATCAATATTCCATTCTGTCTTTCCATTCCATCCTTTTCATTACTATGAATGGCTTAGATAGATTACTTAGCTTCCTCATCTGTATCCCTGCTTCTTGTCTCTATCTAGTGTCCAATAACCAACTGTGGTACCTTGAATAAACATCCCCTAATAGATTCAGGAGTTTTATTAAAGTTTCTTAGATTTCTAGCTACTTGGCTGGAGGAGATGTCACTGGCTTAGGGTCCAGCCCTAAAGTGTGCTTGTGGATTTGGAATTTCAGTCTAAAGATATACAAAATGCCTAAGTTCTGCCTGGAATTCCTAAGTGTGCTTGTATGTGGTGTGGCTTTTGGAGTTTTGGCTTGTGGCTTCTCTCTGCTTCAACCTGTAAAATCAGGCCAGCTTCTTCTGCACTTATAGAACTTTCCCTGGATCTTTAAGCTTCAATAAATATCCCTTCTTCCATAACTATACTTAGTTTGGAAGTTCTCAGCAACCCCGAGGTGTCTACTATACACATTATTGACCCTGATGTAAATAGTCTTCCTACAGCACATTTCTGATGATCTACCCAATATTTATTTGTCCTGTAATTTCTGTCCTTCCAGAGTCATTGTTGCACCTTAAGGAACTCCTTATCTAAGTTACTCTGTTTCTTCTCTTCTGCACAGCAGATAAAAGCGCAAGCTTTCTTACCTTGACCTTTTTGATTATTCTTTGAAAAAGATCTTTGCATACTTAAAATATTAGAATTCTTTTCTGAGATCAAGCTTATAAGCAAACTCTACATTTTTGTATGCACTGAAATGCCAAAGGTCTCCATGATATATTTTATGACACTCCAAGATTAAATGTTGCAAACAGCAACATGCAGAAAAGTGTGTTCAGCAGGCCACACTTTTAGTAATAACAGAGAAAAGTGGGAATAGACATATCTGCATTTTTTGCAAAGATTTGCAGAAAGAAAGGGAGAACATAGACAGTATGCAGTTGAAGTTACTGAAATAGATGTCAGAGAAAAGAGGTATGAGTGAAAACTTTTATATATGTCAGTATGGTAAATGAAAACATATTAGCTCATCAGAAATAATTAATCTCTAATCAATCATTAGAACTAAGTGATCTCCAGAAAAAGCAATATTCTGCTCTGTGTTCCAAAATGCATCATATGCACCTTTCTCATAGGGCATTACATCCTATTTAATGAAGTTTTTTTCTAGACTCCCGAAAAATATTTGAAAGAGTTTGAGTGGGTAAGATGAATTGATTATTGTTTTGTTATTCCATCATTCCTGGCCATAATGTCTTACAAATAAATAGCTGGGGATGAGGATATTTCAAATTTGCAGAAAGCTGCTCCAGTGTCTTCAGAGTGTGATGGATATACAGCTCAAAAGAAGCTTCTCCTCCAAAGTTCTGGAGAAGCAATTGATCATATGGCCTTTCTCAGGAGTAGTAGATGGGATTGAGTTTGCATATATGTGTACTGCATGCACACATGTGCAAATATGTATGTGTAGTGCTGGGCTTTAAACCTAAGGCAAAATTATAGAATCACAATCAGCCATTACAAAGTCACACTGAATCGAAGCAGATGTAAATGTGTCTTTTTACCTTGACTTAGAGGTTGCAGAAATACCCAAGGTTAAATTCAATATGGATGCAAAACCTAAAGTAATAAGCTTGTAATGATGGCTAAGTAGCTCTGAAATATTAAATTAAACAAACAACCCCTCCACCAAAAAGAGCTGCAAAGATTGCTCAATGGTTAAATGCACTTGCTTGCAAAACTTGCTCATTCAGGTTAGATTATTCGGTACCCATGTAAAGCCAGATGCACAAAATGGCTCTTGCATCTCGACTTCACTTGCAGCAGCAAGAGGCCTTGGCTTGTTCTCTCTCTCTCTCTCTCTCTCTCTCCTCAAAAATAAATAAAAATATTTTAAAAACAAAAATAAATAAAGATTTATGTGCTCTAATTTTGTTCCTTGTGTAAAACTTTGAAAATCAGTTTTTAGGTTCATCATTTATAAAACAGAAACAATATATCAGGTCAAGCTATTTCAAGGATTCTGTGATGATTATGGAATAAACTGAAAGGTACTTAGGAAATACAAAGAACTGGAAAATGTTAAACAATAAAATAATTTGCAAAGCTGTGAAATTGTTCTCATTTTAGCAGACATGTAACCTGTAAAACATACTGTTGTTTCTCTCTTTGTGAAAGGGAGTAATTATGCCAAGATTACACCAAGATACACACATTTTCCAAGCTTGTGTCAGAAACTTATCATTTATACATTGTTCCTACTGAACCTGTGTTTCTTTCTTTAAGAAATGTTGGGGGGCTGGAGAGATGGCTTAGCGGTTAAGCACTTGCCTGTGAAGCCTAAGGACCCCGGTTCGAGGCTCGACTCCCCAGGACCCACGTTAGCCAGATGCACAAGGGGGCGCATGCATCTGGAATAGGTTTGCAGTGGCTGGAGGCCCTGGCATGCCCATTCTCTCTCTTTCTCTCTCTCTCTCTCTGCCTCTTTCTCTCTCTGCCTGTTACTCTCAACTAAATAAATAAATAAAAATGAACAAAAAAAATTTAAAAAAAAGAAACTTTGGGGTTGAACATGGATCATCCCTGTCACTACTGTGCACAATAAACAGGAGCTACTTTGTGATTGAACACTAGGCCACCAGCAGACACACTGTCCATGACTTTAAATGATAGTTCCTGTTCCTGCAAGGTTTACCATCAGAGATTTCCCAAGTTTCTGTGACCTTGTTCTGTAAAAATTAGGATAACAAACCCAAGGTCAAAAGTGCAATTGGAGATATTCATAGTCATAGAATAAGACAGCACCAGAATTAAAGAGTGATGAAAAATATCTTCATAAATATATTTCTATTAATATGAAATAGAATTTTGCAAAGACTTTTAAATTTTACTATGGCTTTTCAAAAGAACAAAGGCAGAGTCCTACTTACATCAAGTCACTTAAATTTTTGCTTCCTGACTATTCAGGAATGACTTCTGGGAGAAATATTTGAGAATAGACACTCCAGAGCAGATAACCATCAACAGTCAGTATTACTAAGCTCCTCTTATCTATTTGCCTTTACATTGAACTTTTTTACACCATTTTGTTCCTGTTGTCTCTTGTTGAATAATGAAAACATATGCTAACAGGAATGATTATAAAACCAACTGTAGTAATATGCATGAAAATTATTTTAAAACAAGTGATAGGGCTGGGAGATGACTCCTTGGGTAAAGTGTTAAGTTTAAATACCCAGGACTCATGTGAACTTGGACATAGTGGCAAGAGTCTGTTATCCCAGTACTTCTGTGGCAAGATGGGAGGTGAATATAAGAGAATCCTAGAAGCTCATAGGTCAGCCAGCTTGGACTTCACAGAGGTGACAAGAAACACTGACACAAGGTAGGATTGCCTCTAATCTCCCCAAATGCTCTTTAACATGCATACCTGCACTCATTAAAAATGGAAATATTCCCAAGAATACCATCTTAAAATGATTTTATTGTAACCAGTATTTAAAGATGCATTGGGGGTGAGAAGTAGCATGGTGTTTTTTTTTTTTCCATCATAAAATTTGTGTTAATTACTTGCCATTTTTATTTAACTAGAACTTTTTCATCCTTCTCTGGTAGATTTTTTTTTTAAGTTTTCCTTATATAGCTATCTTTTTCCTACTTTCTGTGAATTCATGGCAGTTGATCTCAAACTTCCAATAAGTCATGGTCTGGTCTGAGGTGACCTAGTTCTGAAAGCTATGAATTATGCCCTGATTGGTTTTGGAAATGCTAGAGAGAATAAGTTCTCTTTCTATGGGGTACTAAGAAAATATGTGATAGTTTGAATGTAAAGTGTCCCCTACATAACCATGTGTTTGTGATTAAGCCTCATACTCAGTCCCAAGCTGGTGGCAGTTTGGGAGGTGAAGGCTTCCTGGAGGAGGTGTGCTGCTAATGGTGGGCTTTGGGGTGTCATATCCCAAGTACCCCTTGCTAGAGCATGCTCACTCATGCTACTACCTCCCAGCTGGAGTATGGTACCCAGACTGTCCTGCTATGATGAAACTTCCCCTTGAGATTAGAATCCAAAATAAACGTTTTTATTCTGCAGGCTGAAAGTCTGGTGCCTTTGTTCCTAAAGAACAAGAACATAACTACTACATGATACTAGCCAAGGCTGGAGCTAGTGATGGTATTTGTTTGTTTGTTTTTGCCATTAGCCAAAATTGTGACTGAGCATAGATAGAATATCATCAGGTGAGAAAATTTCTGAACCTCCTGTGTGTAGCCATGGACAATGAACTGAGCTATGTTGATCTGCAAACCAACCATTCCCTCTTTGATTTAGATAGTTTGAGTTTCATTGTTTCTTCCATCCAAAAGAATTATGGCTACAGCAACATTTATCGCACTCTATGAACTGATTTGTTAGATATCTGTCTTTATGAAACTGAAGACTGTAAACATGGGGCAAAAGGTTCCACCGGCCTTTAAATTTTATATTGCCACCATCTAGCTCAATATTTGTCATGGTAGGAAGTAAGAGCAAAGCAGCACATTTTGTATGCAGTTAGTCAGGCTTACAGGCCCAGATAAAAACATACCTATATGCCCTGGCAAACACTAACAGCAAGCATCTAATGACATCATCTTATAGGAAAATTCTACAGTCAAGACATAGATCCAGGACCTCCTACTGCCATCTCCTGGTAAAGAGACCCTAGTAGTACCAACTACCAGTAGTGGATAACAAAAACCTAGGATGCAGAGTATTTCAGTCAATTAAATTGACCTATTCTTCCAATTCAGTGTAATGTCTAAAAGGGGCCTGGGGAGGAATCATACCCTAGACCTCATTGAGGACCCTCTTCAGACTGGTGGGCTGTCCTTTAGACCATTCAAGCTACTTTCTTTGTCCTCCAATGTATAAAATCCCTGTGGTAGTTTGAATGGATGGCCCCTAATATATTTGGGATTTTATTAAAGTTTATAATTTAGATCTGCAGCCACCTGGCTGGAAGAAGTGTCACTGTAGGTGGAAGCTAGGGTCCAGCCCCAAGGTGTGAGGGTGGATTTGGAATTCCAGCCTAAAGATATTAAAAGAGTGGGAGCTTTGCTTGGAGTTCCTAAGTGTGCTTGCCACTTTTTGGTGGTGGATTTTCTTTCTGGTTGGACCTGTGGAAGTGGTGCCAACTTCTTCTACAATTATGGAAATTCCCCTGGATCTTTAAGCTTTGAATAAATTTCCTTCCTCCCATAACCTTTGCCTAGATTGGAACTTCATCTCAGCAGCCTGAAGCTGACTGCTATAAACCCTAAACAAGGTCTCCATCTTGAAACCCAGTTTCAAGTTCCCCCTTTATCTGAGAGAGCTATTACTTTTTATTCTTCAATAAAATTTGTCTTGCTTGACCTTCTTTCATCTGCATTTGACATTCTTACTGATTTTAAGACAAGAACTCAACCAAAGATAAAATTGATAACAACACTAGTTCATGACTATTTGTTGATTAAATTAATAAAAATAACACAATGAAATGATTGTACTGGTTAAATAAAATGCTAAGTGGTCATTACTCTGTTCTATGCTCCTGAAAAGTCCCAACAGACTAAATTAAAAATGAAAATATAATAATTCATCCTAAAATTCTAAAGCTTTTCAGAAATCAGGGGAAAGAGATAACAACCATATTTCTTAAACAGGTCAATTTCTGTAACAATGTCAATGACAGTTCCCTGTTTGAAGTCTTCACCAAAAATATGTAACCTAATGTATCCAGATGTTAATCAGCTTTTTTTCTATTGTGTTCTTTTTCTTCCCATATTATAAGGAAAGTAACTAGAAATGATCAATTTACTAAGATGTTCTTTGCATCTGTTTTATTCAACCTTTATCTGAGCATAAACCTACTGTTTCTGTTTGGCTCATCAGAGCACCTTTTCTGTTTCAATTATGATTAAACTAAATATAATTAATCGGTAGATGATGAGAGACTACCTTCCCGTCAAGATGGTATCCGCCTAACCATGCCGCAACTCCCGAGAAGGTGAGGCAAGGAATTAAGGGGTCACTGGAACTTTTAGGGGAGAAAAATCTCTAATAGATCACCAGTGGGAGGGTGCAGAGGGGCAAAAAAGGGAATCAGCTGATTCCCATGCTTAATTAATTTTAATAAATTAATAATTCTAAAATTTAAAAATAAATATATTAACAATCTTTAAATTTGCTTAAATTTTTTCACATACCTAAGGAACTTTATAGAACTTATTAAAATACCATGGCTGTATTTGAATTATTAATAATTTTTATATTTATCTTTTTTTTTTTTTTTTTTTTTTTTTTTTTTTTTTTTTTAGTTTTTCGAGGTAAGGTCTCACTCTAGTCCAGGCTGACCTGGAATTCACTATGTAGTCTCAGGGTGGCCTTGAACTCATGGCGATCCTCTTACCTCTGCCTCCCGAGTGCTGGGATTAAAGGCGTGCGCCACCACGCCCGGCTATTTATCTATTTTTTAAATAAAAAGGTTATACTCATATCCTCTCTCTCCATTCTACTGAGAGTCCTCCTTGGTGGGGTTATTGGTATTAACTGTGTAGTCCTGAAGGCCTCAGGAGGGGTGAGAGGGTGGTGGTTCATGTTAATCCCACTTACTATGAGGCTCTTAAACATATGTTAAATTGACAACTGAATAATTTAAAGAAGCAATTATTTCTAATACAGATGTAACGAATTTTTTCTTATTTCTGCTTTTTTGTCCTTTGAAACTTCTTGTTTTTGCATATACAATCTTTATTAAATTTAATATCTCAACATGTTATAGTTATTGCCACTTTTACATACAATTTCTATTATAAATAAAACTATAAAAATAAATTTCAGAATACACCTCCCCATTTCTGATTTGAAGCTTCTACTGTACTTCTTTTCTTTAGGTTGAAATTTGTGATTCTTGAAGGTATGCTAAGGTTTTACTTAGCCTACCTTCAATCAAAGTCTATTCTGCTTTAGGCTAATTTTCGTGTATTTAATAGTAATTATTTAATCACCAAAAATTAAGACTGAAAATCATCACCATTGCAAAAATATCCTATCTCTTGTTCAATATACCTGAATGTTGCATTTAAATAATCATTTATCCATTCATATTACCACATGCACTTCTAAAGCATACTTTATTTATTATAAGAAAACATATAGTAAGAACAAGTTTGAGGTACAATGGCTTAAGACAGGAACTTTTAGGTTTAGAGTAGCTGTTTCAAGAATTAACCAATCCAGGGCTGGAGAGATAGCTTAACAGTTAAGGTGTTGGCCTGCAAAGCCAAAGGATCCCGGTTCGATTCTCCAGGACCCACGTAAGCCAGATTCACAAGGGGGTACATGCATCTGGAGTTTGTTTGCAGTGGCTTGATGCCCTGGCGTGGCCATTCCCTCCCTCCCTTCCTCCCTCTTTCTCTCCCTCTTCCTATTGCTCTCTCTCAAATAAATAAATGAATAAAGTATATTTAAAACAAAATAATTACCCAACCCAAAAACTCAATGATTTGGATATTAATTAAACATTAAATTTCATGGCATGATTAATGTGTGTGTGTGTGTATATATATATATAATTCTTGAATTTTGTAATGAAATTATCTTTGATTCTTGCTGTATTCTCAGTTGTATTGTATTCAGCAGGTATTTTGCTTAAAGAAGGTTGATTGCCTTATTGATCATGAGAGGTATTTAGGCCTAGTCCTTAAAACTATATATTCTTTATTAGCTCTTATCAACATTCTTTTGGAGTGCTATTATACTGCCTTGTAAGCCATATTGTTTTGCAACCTTAAAGTCAGTAAATCCACAAAAATTAAATTGAGTTTACAGTAAATCCATGATTACCATATAATCTTCAGTGTCTAAGTAATAATGTACTTAGCTATAGAATTGCATGTAAACACAAAGTGTTGATTATATAGCTGGGGCTGAAGAAATAAAGCGACACCAAATGTGTTGATGGCTGAGAAGCTGTGGAATAGTTTTGTTTTTAATTTCTAGTTTTAATTATGATTCTCACACATCTTGACATTACTCTAGCTGCTTTAAAATGGCCTGAAGATTTACTGCTAAATCTTATGTCTTACATCATATGTTGACAGTTCAGCTTAGTTAAAAATAGAACGTTTTCTGATTTAATGTGACAATAGGGGTCAAAACAACAACCATATTTCCATTTGGCAAATAATATGTCCCTTTTTAGAGGATTTTCATAGTGATTAGTTTAAGTTTTAGGAAGTATTTCTAAATAACACAACTTATCAAATAATAATTTCATTCAAGGTTTATGCCTGTTTAGTTTGTGTCAATTTCCAGCTAGTGCTTGACTTGTTATAAATCATTTTAGTTTAATCTATTATGTTAATCTGTTTTTAGACTTGGCCTCTGTAACAGTTACCTCCTCAGTACTGGGACAAAACAACTGACCAGAAGTATCTTATTGCATGAAAAGGGTTTATTTTGGCTTACAATTTTGAGGGGAAGTATCTATTACGGAGTAAAGCATGACAGAGTGATAAAGGAATTTTGAGTTCCTGATATGCCAATGCACTGACAATTTGGGGTGTTCGAGGGTCCTTGTCTTATGAATTCAAAGAATGATATCCACACACTAGTTGATAAGATTCAGAAAGATTTTATTAAGGCTTAGAATTTTAGGAGGGGAAAGAGAAGGCCAGACACAAAAGACTGAAGCAAGGTAGAGATCTTGCCCAGGGAGGCAACAGGGAATTTGAGAAGAGAACAGAGCTCCTGGCCAGAGAGGCAAGAGAAGGTTTGAGAAGCCTACCTCAAGACTCAGTTCTGGGTTTTTTATGGGGAGTGTCTAAGTAAGGAAAACCAGGTTTACAGATATTTTATGAGCTCCCTGAGTAGGTGTCTTATTTAGCCAGCTTCCACCTGATGCCAGGGATCTGAGGTCAGGAATTTTGAAAAGGGACAATCTTCTCAGAATGTTAATTCTCTAGAGAGTGGAAGGACTCTCAGAGGAGGAAGAGATAAGGAAAGGCCAGATCCTTCTGACATTTCTGACCTGTAGTAAAGTGTAATGACCTATATTTACTCCTTGAGGCCCAAGGACAATTTCTGCACTTAGGCAAGAGAAAACTATTCACTTTGAGGTCCATCACCCCTAAGCTGCCAGTCAATGTCTCTCTTGTTTCAAGAGCAGACAGGCAGGACAACACCTCTTCCCTCTGCTGCAGGAAATAAAAACTGTCTGAATGAGCTAGCTCTGAACACCCAGTTAAATGGAGTAGTAAACCTTAAGGACCACCTTCAGTGACAAACCTCCTCGAGCAAAGCTCCATCTCCCAATCTCCCAGAATCTCTATAAGCTAGGGACCAAGTAGGAGGCTTAGTCACAAATACCTGGGACTATGGGGAACATTTTATATTGAAACCACCCCACCCTCCAGTCTGGATGCTGGGATGTCCAATGGCATGGCAGCAGCATCTGGTAAAGGTCCTGGTGATTTCTCATACCATGGTGAATAGTCCCATGTGGGAAGAATACAGCAGGTTTGCCAGCTGTGTCTCTGTTCTTGTAAAATCACTAGTGCCATCATTGAGTCCTACCCTAAGTCCTAAAGGCTCTATTTCCAGATACCATTAATATATAGCTTTGGTATTTCCAACACATGAGTTTTGGATATTAAATATTTAAATCACAGTGCTGTGCATGTTGCTCTCCTAATATAGTACAGACTCTGTAAGTCTTACAATTATTGAATCTTACACTCATATTGGGCCACAGAGATATATACTTGGTGATGTAATTGTCAAAACCTACTCACATGATTCATGGAAAAGTCTTAATAAAACTGACATGTCCCATCTCCTAATCTATAGTCTTTCCCAGAGTGATAAGATCTGGACAGAAATTATAGGTGTGCAGATCTCCCCCTTGGTAGCTCGAAGTCCAGTTCATCCTATGAAAACTTAAGAGCCAAGATATCAGTAGAACTTAAAGGCAAAGAAGCTAACCAGGAGGTACATCATATACAAGAGAGGGTTATTGAGCTAAGATTTCAAAAGATGATAGTTTAAGAAAAGCTATATAATTTCTTACCTTAAGCCTTCAGCAAGATACATATTAGTTTTAATGCTCATTTCCTTATGTGTAAAATGAACAAGCAAGACCATTTTTAGTGGTTTGAATCAGGTGTGCTCCATAATCTTAGGTGTTCTGAATTCTAGGTTCCCAGATTATGGATTTGGGAGTTAATGCTTCCTGGAGTTAGTGTATTGTTGGGGGCAAGCTCATGGGTATTATAGCCAGTTTCCCCTTGCCAGTGTTTGGCATACTTTCCTGTTGCTGTTATCCACCTGATGGTGGCGAGGAGGTGATGTCCACCCTCTGCTCATGCCATCTTTTCCCCTGCCATTATGGAGCTTCCCCTAGAGTTTGTAAGCCAAAATAAGCCTTTTCTCCCACAGGCTTCTCTTGGTTGGGTGACTTCGGCCAGCAGTGCAAACCTTACTGCCACACCATTATTAGAATGAATAAGTATTAACTATGTGTTTATACTCTGGTATCTAGTACATGTGTAAGTGAGATGGGACTTTGGGAGTCCAAACGCAAACCCCAAACTGCTGCTCATATCGCTTTAAAGAATTTAAATAAAACAAGACTCAGAAGGATTATTTTGTGAATTATTATATCTATTTGGAAGTCAGGAGAAGTGAGGGAAGAGTCTGCAGATCAAATAATGAGGAATGGCAAGGGGGAGTGCTCTGAGAACCAAACAGAGAGGAGTAGATACATCCACATGGGTCTCAGGACCCATATGTATCCTTTCCCACCCTGGCATCTTAGCTGCTGCTAGGGTGGGAAGGTCAAAACTTTACTGGTGGCAAAAACTTCAGATGCTGAGAGATGAAGAGCCCAGGAGCTAGAAAAGAGGGAAAAGCCCAGATAGCCCTGTGAGCAGCCAGGCTTTTATTTGGGGTCTGAGGCTGAATTCAGAAAAAGCACACCTAGGAGCAGCATCCATAAGGGGCTGCGCTTGAACACACACACCTGAGTAATTCTAGCTCTGAAGCAGAAGCTGCAGGCAGGAGGGAGAATATGAAATTGTATAATTTCCCTCTCATAAGAACTTAATAAATATTTGCTGTAGTTACCTTCTTGTTGGTGGGACAAAAAACAGAACCAAAAGCAGCCCGTGGGAAGAAAGGATTTATTTTTGTCTTATAGTCTCAAGAGGAAGCTTCATGATGGCAGGGGAAAGCATGGCACGAGCAGAGGCTGGACTTCACCTTCTGCTGCTGATGGGGATCATCAGAGCGAAGCAGCCAGAGCTAAGCAGCAGGAAAGTGAGTTGAGTGAACACTGGAAAGCTAGGGGCAAATAAACCTCAAGACCCATTCCCAGTGACATAACTTCTTCAGCAAGGTCCCAACTAACATGTTGCCATTATCTGGGGACCAAACATTTGAAACACATGAGTTTATGGGGGAAATTTGGTTCAAACTGCCACATTCTACCCCTGGTCCCCCAAACTCACAACTAAGTCCCCATAGGTTTTTTTTTTTTTTTAAATCAATCTCAACATATTCAAACATCCTCACATCAAAGGTCTCTTAACTGTGAATCTGTAAAACAAAAACACATAATGGCACAGAGTAAACATTTACACTGTAAAAGATTGCATTGCAAAGAAAGATTGACCAATGTGACATCTAAAAAAAAAAGCAGGGAAAATATCAAATCTTGACATTTAGACAACATCTAAGACCCATGATAAAGTTTCTGGGATTGTGCACCTCCAGCTTGGCTACCCACAGACCACAAAGAGCTCTATCATGAGCCAGCAACTCTGCTTGAACAGCCATTCTTTAGTTCTGGTATCTCCAAAATTCCTAGAGGCTCCACTGCAACCCACAGTCCATTCATATATGTATATGAAGAATTTCAATAAAATCATTCAAAAATAAAACAAAAATAAACAGTAACTTCTTTTTGATTGGTTAAGAGATCTGCTCAGTGTAAAGAAACCCATACCTGGAACAGGAAGCCAGTTCAGAATCCTATGGAGACCAAAATTATGTTCTCCAATGACAAGCTCTTACTTTGGCTACAAGAAGGGCTACGTCCATCAAAATTAACAATGCTTATTCCATTTAACCTATGCTGACTTCATTCTCCACTGGAGAATCTGTTTTTCTTTTTCAGAAGGTAGTGCTATCTCAGGAGATAAACACCCCCTTGCACTTCAGATAAATCCCAGGTGAAACCACAGAGGAACTGGGGAGATTAGCAAGAAAACAGCTTCCATGGTAAGCCTGACAGTGTGCACCAGGGTATAGGAGAGAGACACTGAGGACACTCAACACATGCCAAAGCAGAAATCCAGAGGCTCCTAAGAACTCATCATTGAAGTAGACTTAAAACATACCCACCATAGCTCAGGTAATTTTGAGGAAGAGGGGGTGGAAAGAACTATAGGTTGGCACATCATACCCAGAGGCATTTTCCCCCAAATAGCTGACTGCTGCCCCTACAGTGCATAATCCACAACCCCATGGGGAATACCAGCAACCAAATTGAGGAGGGCCCTCAGCAAAATGGAGGCAGGGAGGAGGGAAAACATGGTACCAACACAAGATGTGTCCATACAAGTGTGTTCTTAATTAAAAAAAAAAAAAAAATGAAGGGGGAAAAAGACAGATGTAAAGGAGGAAGACAAGAAATGCAGTGTCAGAATGTGTAAAGCTGGCATAAGAAACCACAATCAGAGTGGGTAAAGCTATAGAAATTTATTTTCTCCTGTTTGTAAGAAGAATTCTGGATTAAGAGCTGCAGGATCTACCTCTCATTCTCCCTCCCTCCTTCCTGCCTTTGTTCTAGCTTCTTATCATCAAAAGCAGTCTTGGCATTCTTTAGCTTTGTATCATTACAACAGATACCTTCATTTTCATATGAACATCTTCCCTGAGGGTATGTGCTTCTGTATCCAAATCTCCAAATCCTTTATATTATGAAGATATCAGTCATGGACTTAGAACCCGTGCAAAGCGTAGATATAACCACATCTTACTTAATTACATCAGCAAAGATTATATCCAAAGTCATAATTATAGGAGTTAGGGCTTAAGCAAGTCAACACTTGTGGTATCTACAACAACCAAAAATTGTTATGATATGGGGGACATAGGTGGTTTTTTTTTCACTTTATGATTTTTATTAGCACATATTAATTATACATAGTAATGGGCTTTGACATATTTTCATACATATACATGATATATTTTGATCATTATTTGTTCCTTTTAATCTCCCTCATTCCCTCCAATTTCCATTGTTTCATTTCCTAACTAGTTCTCCTTGTTTGTTTGTTTTTTTTAGAGTAAATGGGCTGCGACAATGCCCCAAGAAGTCACTGGGAGGAGGGCAGCTTGAAGCCAAGCCTACTAAGGTGCCAAGACAAGCGAGCATGCTCAGATTAGGGAGGAGGTGGGGGAAGTCTGCAGGCAGAAAACCGCGCCTGCTGTGCTGAGTGTGCACTCTAGGGAGCCTGCTGGAAACAGGAAAGCATGTGTGGGGGGAGGCTGTGGGTAGCGAGGATGGAGACAGGGAAACAAGTTCAGGGCCTCCCACACAGCAGGGTGAGTGTGCAGGGGACAGGGAAGCTTTGGCTAAAAGAGGGGCTACATTTATCCCAATCTCCCTAAATTAATAACGCTTATCCCATTTCCCTATGCTGACCTCACTCTCCACTGCAGAATCTGTTTTTCTTTTTCAGAATGTAGCAAGGACCCAAGGACACAAACCACTCCTGGCATTTCAGCCAAGGCCCGGATGAAACCACAGAGGAAGTAGGGAAACAAGCAAGAGTGTTGCTTCCATGGTGAGCCTGACAATCAGTACCAGGGTAAAGGAGGCAGACACTGAGGATACTCAACACGTACCAAACCGCAAATGCAGAGGCTCAGGGAACTTTGTGGAAGAAGAGGCAGAAAGATTGCAAGAGCCAGAGGTTGGGATGTCATACCCAGAGGTATTACTGCCAATCCCCACCACCACCCAACTGCTGCTCTCACAATGCATAACCCACAACCCCATGGGGAATACCACATCCCCAGTGGAATGGGGGCAGGGTGGAGGGAAAAGATGGTGCCAACACATGATGTATTTATACAAAGTATATTCTTAATAAAAGAAAGAAAGAAAGAAGAAAGGAAGGAAGGAAGGAAGAAAGAAAGAAAGAAAGAAATAAAGAAAGAGGGACAAAAGTGGACAATCTAAAAAAGGAAAGGGCTCTTGAGACAATTACGTCCACTCTGCCTCCCTATACCCAGTTTCTACATAATCACTGATATGCTTTCTATTGCTATGTAATAGTTTGTTTCCTAGAATTTTATGTAAGTATAATCGTATACTAATGTATATTTCTGGCTGCTTTAAAAATAGTAGCTTCTACTATGTGAGAAATAAGTTATCTTTACCGCATCAAACAAAATTTATTTACATATCTATAAATGAAAAATAGTAGTTTTATCTTGAGTTTTCTGCAAACTAATGTCTAGTTTTATGGGATTTTAAAATAGCCCAAAGAGAGTGAAAGATACAAATAACATAATGTCAGATATATTTGGTGAGTAGACACTATTCAATACACAGATTTCAACTGAAGACACTGAATAGTCTTTGGTCCACTTGAAATTCTCTTTTCCTTATAACATAAATAAAACCAGATTTTCTTAACCAGGAATAAATTAGAAATAGTTACTGTACAGACAAACCTCAACATCCACCTTGATCACAATGCTCAGAAATTGGAGATAAATAAATATTCCCATTTGTAATTCACACTTCCTTATATCAATTTGGAGGCAACTGGTAAACAGAATAGTATTCATTGGAACCAAGAAGACTTAATGATTTACCTTGAGTTTAATTAAACCTGAGGGTGGGAAAGATGAAATAACATCTTGATATTTCACTCCTGATGACATGTCCAGCCTTCCCATTTAAAACCATAGCCACATATACTATTGCCATGGAGGACTAAATCATGAGTAATTTCCATCTCAAAGCTGAAGAATTTAATTTTTCTAAGTACATAGCCATTCATTGTTCTCATTCTTACCCCCTCTCTTTTTTTCCCCTGCATTTAGTATAAATTGAATTGCCAGGAAATTCTGCCACATATCACATACTATTCATTTCAATCTGTTGACAGGCAATTTTTCTGTAGGACCCTGCTGGGGAATTTGATAGATACAGGGGGTAGTGTGAAAATGTGATCGCTGGTAGTCTTACAGCTTTTGTTCCCAATCTGGTGTTTATAGGTTGCTTTATTCTCAAGTCTTACACAATTTGGGATGGTATATTTTTGTACCTTAATTACTTTCAAAATTAATAAATGATTTTTTTCTTTAAAGTTGTAAACAACACAGTGTCTTTGCCAGCACTGCTTGTAGCTCAGCAAGCTTGTCATATGAAAGAAATCTAGGCACGCTTTTGTTAAATGTTACATTTCTCACACATCTTATTTGTCTGTGAGTATATTGCTCTTTCAGAAAGAACTGCATTGGAGACTAATAAAAATGCTTTGGGTATATTTTTTATACCCATTTCTAAGGTCAAGTTTAGGTCTACTTTTGAAAATACTGCTTTCTCTAGGCAAGTGTTCTGAAACTCTATTGTCCATCATAATTCTAGAAGGGGCTTATTAAAGCACTACCTGAGTTGATAAATGTGTCAAGAGTTGGCATTTCTACAAATCCCTGAGTCAATGATGATGTTGATTTGGAGTCCAGAATTCAAGAACTTATGGTTTGGGTCATGTAGTTTTATGTCTGAGAAAATTCTCTTTGTCCCAGAGATAAGAACAAATCTGCATATAAGTGAAAAGGCAAATGATCCTATTATCACTGCAAAGTACTCTCTCACTCTACAAAAGAAGCCTATTTGTCTTTCATTATCTTTATTCAATGGAAATATTGACACGAATAATACAAAATTGAAGACCATTAAAACTGCTGTATTGAAATCACCCTCAAGTGGCCAACTGATTGTTGTTGATGACATAGAGAGGATAAGGAATCTGAGCTAAAAACCCTCAGGCCATAAACCTCAAGGCTATTTTTTTAAATTTTTTTGTTCATTTTTATTTATTTATTTGAGAGTGACAGAAAGAGAGAAAGAGGCAGAGAGAGAGAATGGATGCGCCAGAGCCTCCAGCCACTGCAAACGAACTCCAGACGCGTGCACCCCCTTGTGCATCTGGCTAACGTGGGTCCTGGGGAACCGAGCCTCGAACCGGGGTCGTTAGGCTTCACAGGCAAGTGCTTAACCGCTAAGCCATCTCTCCAGCCCAAGGCTATTTTTTTAAGCATGTTGTAGCCTATACTTTTCTCTGTAGAAAGAGATGGTCAAGTTTATTGTTCCTATGGTCCCCTTAAGTCCTAATATTTCACAAATCTGATTCTAACCAGAACTTTAAGGGGCTCCTTAGACTCATCTGCTATAGAAATCTAGAACAAGGGAAACCAGTGAAAGAGGGAAGAGTACATGCCCAGAACTCAGAGATGTGCTTTATCCAGGCTTGATGTCAGAGAACAAAGGGAAGAGACAACAGTTTTAAGGTACTGAAGACTGTGACTAGGGAAGGATTAATCTGACTAACATGGTATTAACTATGTCTCTTCATAGAGCTACTATAGAGTTACTAACACTCTCCAGCCACCAGGCTCTGTTTTACATGCACTCACACCTGTGTGCTCAGCTTCATTCAGTAAAAAGTTCCTAAACTAAGGGAAAAGAGCTATTATCATTTTCTCAGTCAAAACTCCAGGTGTTTTCCCAGGAAGCATTCATTCTAGGTCACTAATAAGCTGTCTCTTCTTAATTTCAGGCACCTGAGAGGGTCATAGAAGAAAGGTTGGCTCCTTGAGGTCTTACCTCAGAGTCTGAGATTCCCATGAAAAGTTAACAGGAAGGAGGATAATAGAGCCTATATTTTCTCTCATGTCAGTTTCATATGCATGTATGTAATTTATATATGTGTACGTATGTCTCCTTTATAAGACTCCAGGCTGCTGGGCTAAAGAATATAGTTCATCCATCACTACCTTGTTCTCAAGTTTGTCTTTGGTTGTCTATCAGTCTTATCAAATAAGATGCTCACAGATTTATAAAAGTCCTCACATCTCTGTCCCAAAGTTCTTTTTAGACAGGACCTGCATCAAAAGTGGTGCTTTATAAAGTTTTTGTTGTTGTTGTTGAAAGGACAAATACAATCTCCACTATGTGCATTAAAGTAAATATGAGGCCTATGTTGTTGGTTTGCTGGTTTTTCTCATGTACCTTTGTAGAATCAATAAAATTATCAAGAAGTGATTAAATAAATTGTGCTAAATATGAAAACAAAAAGTCAAATTAAATAATCAGAAAAGTCATTGACTTGACATATACTCACTTCCACCAGAGCACTCTGGTCTGGCCAGGAAGTAGCTATTTATAGACTTTGAGAAGTCTTCCAAGTACCCTTTTAGTGTCTAACTGCCCAGCTTTGCCTGAAGATTTCAAATACCTAATGATATTTCTCAGGAACATAGAAAAGCAAGGACAAGAAGAACTCACAGTTAGCAAAACGAAATAAATACAAAGATCAGAAAAGATGTAACAGACATAAAAAAAAAAACACATGAAAATCAAAGTTTTGTTTTGAAGATAAAATTATCATTTTTTTGTAGGACTAACTAAGAAAAAGAAGAGAGAAGAGTCAAGTGAATACAATCATAAATTAAAAGAAACATTACACATGACACCATGAGCTCTGGCTACAATAAGAAACTCTGCTTTAACAAACAAGGCAAAGAAAGATTGAGGAAGACATTAGATGTCAATCTCTGACCTTCACATGTATGCGCACACACACGCACTTGCACCAGCACATACTCACGCTTCCTCATGTATGCAAACATACATATAGACATGCACCCACACCCCATAAATACATATGTCATGAAAAACCTTAGCAGTTCTGTTTAGAAGGGTTCTGGAAAAATATGTGGGAAAGGAGTAAGTTCATACTGGAAGGTTATATAGATTTAGGACTTAAGCATGGTTCATTGCTATTTTGATATTTCTTTAAAATAGTTTTATTTACCTATTGTGAATAGAGATAGAGAGAATCTGATCTGGCATGCCAGGGCTTCTTGCCACTGTAAAAAAAACTCTAGATGCATGGGCCATTTTGTGCATCTGGTTTTACATGGATATTGGGGAATTGAAACTAGGTGAACTCAGGCCAGCAGGCTTTGTAAGCAAGTGCATTTAACCATCGAGCAACTTCCCAGCCCTATTTTGATCTTCTTATTTGAAAATATCTTTCTGTGAAAAGAAAATTGTCTCTACATTGGCAACCTTTATTGCAAATATTAATTATGCTGGAATTGTTGATTCTCAGCTGTGAAAAGTTTCAACCAGATTCTGGATAGAGGCTTCAATTTTCTTTGTCTTTCTTTCTTGCCTCAGAAAAGATAAACAAATTTAGTAAAGTTTCAGGGAACAAACTCAGTGATCAAAAACAAGTTGCATTACAGACATCAACAGTGAATTTGCTGAGAAAGATATCAGGAATCAATCATATTCAAAATAGCTACAAAATGCAACTAGGAATAAATTTAGCCAAGGAAGTGAAAGATTTCTATAATGAAAATTACAAACCACTAATGAAAGACAATGAACGGGACACACACACACACACACACACAAACATGAAACTTCCCATATTCATTGCTTTAAAGAATTAATGATTGTTAAAATATCCACAAAATAAAAATAGTATTCTTCACAGAAACAGAAAAATATCTTAAAAGCCATGTGGACATACAAATGGCCCCAAATAGTCAAAGCATTCTTGAACAATAAGAACAGAGAAAGGACATTACAATAACTGATTTTAAGATATAATAGCTATACTAACAAAAACAGTGCAGTACTGAAATGACAACATACACATTGACCAGAATAGAGGAGATAATAACATTATTAGAAATAAACCCACTAATCAGCATCCAACTGATTCCTAACAAAGTCAGAAAAAAACAAACATTGAAGGACAACCTCTTCAATAACTGGTCTTAGAAAAACTTTGGCCTCAATTGCTTACCCTATGCAAAATTCAGCTTAAAATGGATCAAAGACTTAAGTATAAGACCTGAAATTATTAAACCATTGGAAAAAAAGAGGGAAAAACTCCAACACATTGATTCTTTTGAATATGACCCCAAAGCATGGGAAATAAAAAGCAAAAACAGACACATGAATTATACCAAATGAAGTTTCTATACAGCAAAGAAGGTAATCAATAGTGTAAAGAGACAAACTACAAAATAGGAGAAAATATTTCACAAGCATTCATTTGACAAAAGATTATTATTTGTAAGATTCAAGCAGCTTAAATAACAACAAAAGCAACTAAAATGGGCAAATCACCTGTAAAGTCACTTTTCAATGGAGAAATGCAAATGCCCAACAAATATATGAAAAGGGTGCTCAACAGAAGCTATCAATAAAGTGCATATCAACCATGCAATAAGATATGCTCTCCTACAATTAGAATAGCTACTATAAAGACTATGAGACTGTGAATAAAAATGGATTGTGTACACTGTTGGTGGAGATACAAATTAGCACAGCCTTTATGAAGAACAATATTGAGGATAAGTAATAATATTGAGGAAAAGCCAAAGGCCAACCAGATGTGGTGGCATTTCCCTGTAATCCTAGAAAGCCAGAGGCAGCAAGATAGCAAGTTTGAGTCCAGCCTGGGATAAATGGGAAGCTCTTATTCAAAACAATAACAAGTGGGCTGGAGAAATGTCTCAGCAGGTAAGCCTCTTGCCCATAAAGCCTAATGATCTGAGTTCAATTCCCCAGTACCCATGTAGAGCCAGATTTACAAAGTGCCACATGTATCTGAAGTTCATTTGCAGGGGCTAGAATCTCTGGTGCACCCATTCTCTTTCTCTGCCAGACCTTTAATCCCAGCACTCAGTAGGTTGAAGTAGGAGGATTGTTGTGAGTTCAAGGCCAGCCTAAGAGTATGTAGTGAATTCCAGGTCAGCCTGGGCTAGAGAGACACCCTACATTGAAAAAATAAAAATTAAAAAAAAAACCCAACAAACACCACCACTAAAAGCAACTCCTCAGAAATAGATGTACCGTGCAATCCAGGTATCACATGTCTGTGTATACATCCAAGAGAAATTAAATAATAGTACCAACTGATACTTGCACTCCAGTGTTTATCTTTGTCATTAACCAAAATATGGATAAAGCCTAGTCCTCATCAGTGGATGAATATATAAAGAAAATGTGAGAAATAAACAATTATTGATATATACACACATATATACACACAATAACATACTGCTCAGGCATAAAGAATGGACTCCTGTTATTTGCAGTAAAATGAATAGAAGATATATTTGTATCACATATTTATATCATATATATGTATATTTGTATTATGTTATACTAATTAATCTAGACACAAATAGACAAATTCCATATTTTCTTCCTCTCTCATCTATGAAAGTTAGAAAAAAGAGGTCAGCCTGAATGTAGAAAAATGATTTATAGAAGCCGGGAAGAGTGGATGTAGCAATGAAAGTAGATTAAGGAAAGTTGACTAATAAGTATTAAAAGTAGGGTTAATAATGGAACAAATTCTGGCATTCTATAGGACAGCTGATTGCATGTTTCTTGATGATCTGGAAGAGAGGAGCTCATGTAATGAAATGGTAAAGATTTGATCGTACAACTTCTTGCTACATGTATGTATTGAAGTAACACACTGAGCTAAGAGTAGTAGTATAAGATGCTAAGCATTTTTGGAGGCTTATGAAGTCCAAACTGAGCTTCATAGTAAAAACCTTTCTCAGAAACAACAACAAGAGAACCATTATAGAGCTATATTGATGAATACAATTATAGTGGTTTGAATTAGACTTCCCCCATAAACTCGTGTGTTTTCAGAGCTTGGTCCCCAGATGATGGTAATTTGAAAGGTGGAGCATTTCTAGAGAAGGTTTGCTGCTGGGGATGGGCATAGGGGTGTCATTGCCAGCCCCACTTACCACTCTTAACCCTTTTGGCCAGCTGCTGTTATAAGATATAATGTTACATTTCTGCTCTACCACCCTTTCCCTGCTATACTGAAACTTGTCCTCCTGACAATAAGCCAAAATAAACCTTTTCTTCTCATGATCTGCTTGCAGTCAGATGTTTTGTCCCTGCAAAGAGAGGGTACCTACAACATCAATTAACATACGTTAATCCTCAAAAGGAAACTCCATTGCCTCAATTAAGTATCTCTGAATGGATGGACAAAAGAACAGTTTCTTCCATAGAAGTTTCAGTGAAAACAGGATGGATTTCTGAGCTCCAGAACTATAAGTGTGTGTATTTTTTTACATTTCTTAATAGTAATGTATTACAGTTATTTATTTTTGATCACTTATTGCAGTGCCTGTAAGGAAGTATAACAGAGATGATGGTCACAATGTGCCTGTGGTATGAAAATGTCAGCACAAGTCAAGGCCCTACATCTTCTGCTATGGCTGCTTCACAGAGCTGACTCTAGAGCTGCCTTTGAGGCTCTCCAGATTGGTCTATGGCTGTATTTCTCAGTACATAAATATATGCCATTTCACAAACTAGTTGCTGTTTCTGAGTCTATTCACAGTCACTAAAATAGGAAACAGGCTGAAAATTGCCAAGATAGCACTTATTCTTGTCCTCACTTAGACTTATAAAATGATATGTTCACAAATTCACAAGAAATCTCTGCTTCTCTTTACTCCCTCTTTTTCTTTCTAGATTTCTCTTTTCCTTTTCCACTAAGGAATTAAGACCTTAGCAGATATACTTTCACTGAAATATTGTGTAGTGCAATTGGGTATATTTTCCTCTTTTAATTATTTTATGACATATGTTTGGTTAGAAACAAAGGAAAATTGTAAGTGGAAAACACAGATAAGAGGAAGAAAGTTTCTAAATGAACTCCTTTTCTGATCTGGCTTATGTGGTTGACCCTTTTGGGACATGTCAAAAATACACAGTGGAGAAAGTAAGCATGGCTGAAACTTTAACAAGAAAAGAGTACTCTTTTGGATATGTGTGCATGTCCAGTGCTTTTTTCATGCTAACATGCCACTTTGAACAACTTATATATGGTTGGTATTCTTTCCACTATTTTCAGTTATAGCATTTATTTATTTATAGTTTTATTCATAATATATAGTACCATGTAAATACTGTTTTTAGGAAGTCACAAGAATAATGTACATGTTCAGTTCATATGCACTTTCTTTCCACTTCTTTTCCCATTTTCCTGTCTCTCTTTCCGCCTCTGTACCCCATAATTACCCCTTCCCTTTCATATCACATGTGTTCTGTTGCACTTAAAGCTCCTTTCCCCCCCAATTCATGGGCCCTTTTCTGGTTTCCTGACTTCTATCTACCCTTACATACACATATTTAACATTTAGAGTTTTAGAGTCTAGGATCCATATGTGCAAGATAACTATGGTATTTATCTCTAAGAGCCTGGGTTACTTCACTTAATATAATATTTTCCTTTTAATTTTAACTTTTTTATTTTTTATAATTAACAACTTCCATGATTATAAACAATATCCCATGGTAATTACCTCCCTTCCCCCACTTTCCCCTTTGAAACTCCACTCTCCATCATATCCCCTCCCCCTCTCAATCAGTCTCTCTTTTATTTTGATGTCATCATCTTTTCCTCCTATTATGATGGTCTTGTGTAGGTAGTGTCAGGCACTGTGAGGTCATGGATATCCAGGACATTTTGTGTCAGGAGGAGCACGTTGTAAGGAGTCCTACCCTTCCTTCAGCTCTTACATTCTTTCTGCCATCTCTTCTGTAATGGACCCTGAGTCTTATAAGGTGTGATAGAGATATCAGTGCTGAGCACTCCTCTGTTACTTCTTCTCAGCACTGTGATGCCTTCTGAGTCACCCCAAGGTCACCGCCATCTGAAAAGAGAAAGTTCTCTAATGAAAAAGTGAGAGTAGCATTAATATATGGATATGAACATTAAGAGAAGTGCTTACTGGGCAGTTTGATGAGCATAGAATATACATTTGGCCAGACAGCCACAGACGTTATACCCCCAAGGCGTCATGACTAGCCCTGTTGTAGGTTTTCAGTATCAGGGATGTATTTCCTCCCATGGAGCAGGCCTCCAGTCAAATTAGAGGGCAGTTGGTTTTCTCCATAACAGACATGCCACTATTGCACCCATTGGCTCATTTGGCCTAGTTGGCCAAATATAAGGCTTTCAGTGTCCACTGTGGAGTATATTCACTGGTGATTTTTCTCTCTTCCCATTGAGCTGCATGAAGTGTGGCTTTCTCCAGCTTTCTATCAGCTGGTCTACATGGAGGAGGTTTTCAGCTCAGTTGCAGCAGGATTTCTCAGTGACCTTGCAGCCTAAGTATGTGGAGTCTTTAACAATAGGGTCACACTATCTACTCCTGGTGGGAAATCAAGGGCCTTGGCAATGGCCTGTAATGTTTTGGGGACATCAGGGACCTCCCTGGCCAACAACTCACTGGAAGGTATCTCATCCCTGTTACTGAACATTTTCTACTTACAATATATGAATCCTGAGTGTTCCATTGTCCAAAAAAATGGGTTTCCATGTGATTTATTTATATCATCTTAGATTTTGATTAGCCCTCCCTCCATCTTTCCTTTACTCAATCTCTTCCCCTGACCTAGGCCTTTCACCCTCATTAATCTGTTCTTCTACTTACATATATACAATACCATCCTATTAGTCCCCCTTCCTTCCTTTCTATTCCCTTATATCTCCTTTCTAGCTTACTGACCTCTGCTAATATAATATTTTCTAATTCCATCTATTTTATGGTAAATTTCATAATTTTCCTTTTCTTTATGGCTAAATAAAATTCACTGTGCATATATACCACATTTCCTTATCCATTTATTTGTTGACAGATATCTCTGCTGATTTCATTTCCTAATTATTGTGTAAAGATTTGTAATAGACATGGAAGTATAGTTTTCTCTACAGTAGGTTGAAGACTTCTTCATGTATATAACCAGGAGTGATATAGCTAGGTTATATGATAAGTCCATTTTTAATTTTTTTAAAAAGCCACACTGATTCCACACTGATTTCTATAGTGGCTGCACTGGTTTACTCTTTTTAAGATATTTCTGTTTGCATTTGCTTATTTATTTAATGAGTGAAAGATACAGAGACAGGGAGAGAGAGAGAGAGAGAGAGAGAGCGAGCAAATGAGTGCACATCAGAGCTTCCTGACACTACAAATAAACTCCAAGTTCATGTTGTGCATCTGTCTTTACATGGGAACTTGGGAATTGAACCCAAGCCTGAAGGCTTCTCAAGCAAGCACCTTTAACTGCTGAGCCATCTGTCCAGTTCCCCATGCCCCATTTTCTTTTTAAAAGAGGATACTGAGACAGAGGCTAAAGTCACATGTGCAAGGTCTCCCAGTTAAAAAGAGAAGGGTAGACATTAATAGAAAGAAGACTACATGTGTATCGAACTCATGAGGAACTGGTTTCTGTCTTGTGCTGCTTCTAAGGTAGACTCTTTTTTTCTTCATGAGCTACTAAAAGGGACTTTCCAGGTATTTCCTGATACCTGGAAGCAATGGGGTTTCTAGACTTATGGATTCCATTTCTTTTGTTCATGTCTTTCCCCTCTTTGTTGGAAGTTATGTTTCTGCCTTCACAACCACTTTGTCACTTCCAAGCCTCCTCTCCTCTCTTCAAATCAGAGACAAGATGGTCATTATTAGTTATATCAGCTATGTGCTGTGGAAAGTGTCCTGCCTATTGACTCAAATCTTCACCTGTGTCCTTTCTTTATTAATACATCATGTTTTATGGAGAATTTTTGGTAGAGAAGTCCCCTGTGCTATTACAAAGAAAGGTATGGCTCATAAACGCATGCTATATCCTAAAATGTGGTTCTTTCCTATTCCTTTGTGAAGATTGATTTTCGCTCAGATCCTTTGGCCCTAGTTCCAAATATATTTAGTGCAGAGTATTATATATTATAATGCTAATGACTACTGGTGTACTATTTATTTATTTTTATTTTTTCCAGTGTGTGTATATGTATCTGGTATGTTTGCATGTGTTATGCATATTTATATGTGTGCAGTTTTATGTATGTGGGGGTTGAAGTTACCATGTTTTTGGAGGTCACAGGTTAACATTGGGAGTATTACTCAATTGCTCTCTATCTTACCTTTTGAGACAGCATCTCTCACTGTGTTTGAAGCTCACCTATATTGAGTAAAATAGCTAGCCCATAATCACCAGGAATCCCCTGATTTTGCCTCCTCAGTGCTGGAATTATAGGCATGTGCTGCCATGCAGAATATTTATATGGGTTCTGGGATTTGAACTCTCAAGTCCTCATTTCTATCTATTGAGTCCTTTTCTCAGCCCTGACTAGTATATTCCAACATACTTTGCCTGCATAGACCTCATTGTCAAAAACCAAAACAGAGTTTTGCTAAAAATAACAGAAAGAAATTTTGATGGGCAAGTAGGTTGTTTTGATACACTGTATTTTTATGTTTTGCCTACTTACCTTCCCTGATTAATTTTTTGTCTTACTCTGAATTTCACATCCTGAATCTGTTAGCACACCATCTACCTCCTTGGGTTTGCCCATTAAAAGATAGCAGCAAGGTGTTGTACGGTGGAAAGGGAGAGAAGTTGGGACATTCACTTCTTGATCCCTCAGCATTCCATGCTAAGGTTGTGGTGATATGCCAGTCTACTGTCTCTGGTGGGCTTTAGAAATACAAGTAGCTTCCTTGTCCATCATATGTAGGAATATTGACTTTCCACCTCCCTTGATCTTCAGGAGCTTCAACCTATCTCACCAGTCATTTCAAATTGTTCAACCCTAATACAAACAGTTCCTTCACTGAAACTTCTTCCATTCAACTTCTACATCTATTTAACTCTACTTTTTGATACTCTGACTTATACCTCTTTTTTTCCCCCAAACCTCCTAGTACCTTCTGAGGAGAAAGTTTCTTAGTCGTGACTGCTTCATTTTTGTTTTGTCCCTGTATTGATGCTACTTTTGTTTGCTTAGACTCTTTTTAAAAATTTTTTTTTCCTCTGTCTATGGGAAAAAAATAGCCTTACTTGTTTTATAGGAAGAAAAATTAAAGTAGTACCTCTTTAAAATGTCGTGAGTTTTGCTCCCCTAGAGGGTGAAATCGATGTGCCCCTGGAAATAATCTGCTGTTCCATCCATATCCCTGTTGTTTTCAGCTCCCTTACCCCAGAGCATAGTATATATGACAGTGTTTACCTTGCCATATGACAACTGGGTTACAATGAGGTTTCTCAGTGCTTGTATTAAAGGCCTTGCAATGTCATTTTTATGGCTTCACATATCCATGTTCCTGAATGTCCCAGACATCTTTAGAAACTTTAACATAGCCATCTACAATAAAATGTTATTAAGAGTTGGAATTTCACCTTAACCAGACAAAAGCTTGATTAAAAACATCTTGTACTGGCCCTGAAGGTCAGTATTTATGACACTATGTTATTTATAAATAATTTGAGAATTATTATAGCAATAAAAGTCGGTGTTCCAAAGAATAGGTATATTAGGGATGGCAAAATTATGGTGACAGTTGAGATCATAGGTTATACCTAAAGCTTCACTGCAGAGCAGTGGAAAATTATCATCAACTTGACTGCAGAGTGCTAAGAAAAACTTGAAAGACATGAAGAACAGTGAATTCCCTAGCACCTAAGAAAGGAGGAAGACCATATTTATCAAAGGGGCAGGGAGAATCTCATGTGCACACTTCAGTAAGTCAGGGTTCCTTCCACAGTTTGAAGACTGGCAAAATTCCTGGCTAATTCTTTTCTGAATCTGAGAAGAGTCTTCCTTCTTGAAAGAACATTGTAGGGCACACAGAATTGTTGGACGGTTCATGGGCCTGAAGATAGTATCTACTTGATTCTAGGAAAGACAATCTGATAACAAGATCTAAGGATTTTTAACAAGAAATTCTCACTTGGAAAGACTTCATTATATATGTCACTTTCTCACTTCTGTGCTTTGAATGCCTTAAGTTCAAGTGGGACTAATTTTTGTGCTAAATAAGCAATATACCAACAGGTTTGAATGCCTCCAGCTATTCATATGTTGACAGGTGTTTATTATTCCAGCAGTTATGCCTGTTTTAAAATTTCCATGCTCTAGAAACCTTCTCCCTATTAACTAGCTGTCAGGCTGCCAGAAAGAACTGTGTAGCATGCAGCCTTTGGGAGGAGCAAAGTCATCAATGGTCTTAACGAGCAGTGGACCCCGAAAGGTTTACAGCTGACCAGCCATGCCGAATGTACCAACTGTTGCAATGGTGGTATGTCAGATTTGATACCCACTCCATGGGAGGGAATTTATGTCTACTACTGAAAGCCTAGTCAAAAACCATATGGGTAAACTACTACTGTTGTGTGGCTAAATGTGTGTATTATGCCTGCCAAACTGCCCTCTAAGCACTTGTGTTTATATATTAATGTTACTGTTACATTTGGTTCAAGAAACTTCTCTTTTCAGATGGTATTGACCTCTGGGTTCACTCCAAAATGACCAAAGTACTGAGAAGAAATGACAGTGGAATGTTCAGCACTGAGACATCTCTATCATACCCTCCAAGGCTCAGGGACCACTGCAAAAGAAGTGGTAGAAAATTGGGCCTGGAGAGATGGCTTAGCGGTTAAGCAGTTGGCTGTGAAGCCTAAGGACCCCGGTTCGAGGCTCGATGCTCCAGGACCCACATTAGCCAGATGCACAAGGGGGCGCACGCGTCTGGAGTTCGTTTGCAGTGGCCAGAGGCCCTGGCGCGCCCATTCTCTCTCTCTCTATCTGCCTCTTTCTCTCTCTCTGTCCGTCGCTTTCAAATAAATAAACAAAAAATAAAAAAAATCCTTTAAAAAACAAGTGGTAGAAATCATGTAAGATCCAAAAGTTGGGAGAACTGCTTACAATGCTGTCATCCAGATACAAAGTGGCCCTGATAGTCATGATCTTACAGTGGCTGACACTACCTACAGAAGACCTGCATAATAGGAGCGAAAAATGATTACATCAAAATAGAAGAAATTCTAGTTGGAAAGAAGGGATTCAGTGGAGGGGGAACTTGGAATGGGGGAAAAAGAGAGTTGTGGGAGGGGATTATGATCATGGTATATTGTGTACAATCATGAAAGTTATGAATAAAAGTTTTAAAAAATCCAATGCTCTTTTTGACTGTTTCTGAAACTTCAAGAATGAGATGGAGCCCCCAAATGATTTTAATAACATTCTTCTAAACATAGTATCTTTGACTATGAGCAAAGAGCTGATTTAAGAGTTTATTCTTATAGCATTCATAATCTAAGAACCATCATGAGACTCTCATTCTACTGGAAGATATCCTGTCTAAAGAGTATCATGAATGCAAGTAAGTTTCTGTGCCATTCAGAGAAGTAAATTAACCTCCCAATCTTGTGATGAGTCTTGTGATACTACTTTGTTGTCACTATGGTTTGGCACTCTCACAGTTTTGATTCTTTTCTTGGCTTCATTTCACACAATGCAAAATTTCTATAAATGCTTTTTTTTTTCTTTTGCTAAGAAAGAAAATTTTCTAATAGGTCTTTTAAAATTCTTAAATAACTTCAATATTCCTTAAAATTTAAAATTACACAAAATTTAATTATGTATAGATGATCCTAGGTAGGATGTTGTTTTAAGTCAAGAATCATTACCATGTAATCTAGAGTGAATAAATGACAATGTACTTAGTGTGGAGGAGTTTAAAAAGTGTGCAACTCTTTCTTGGATATGTGTGCTTGAGGAAAGAAGAAGGAATCATGTTTCTGAGTTATGTTTTTCTTTTGGGAACATATACGTTTCTAATGTTTTGTAATGTGAAGCAAAAAAAGTACTATACTGTATTCTTCATCGGACTTTCTGCATTGTTAAGACGAAGGTCAAATTATCCTACATTTGGAATTTTCAGGATAGCATTGTGGAGAAACAGAAACAAAACAAATAAAATTTGTTGGCTCAAATAGTTTGTGCCTTAAATTTCTACCAGCTCTATTCCTATATTATTTTTAAATTATCTCTCAATTTTTTTTTTCGTTTTGCACTTTGGAAATAGAGAAAGCTCTCATTTCTCAGATTCAGGATTTAAGGTTCCATTATCTGATTATTCACTGTGTACCCACATGTGTTTTCAAGTTCATCCACCTTAATTTAATAGCAGATTGGAAGTACTAAGCAAAGCAATGTTAAAATTGGGATTGAATTGAGATATTTCCCATGGTGGAATATGAAGAAGTCTGATGCATGGCAAACATGAAGTGTGTCTTTCAAGTACAGACCAAACTTGTGGATTTTCCAATTTTAAGAAATTTAAATTCTTTCATCTTGCTTTAATATGGAAAGTATAATATGTAGTATGGCTCTTCTGCATAGAGAATGTAATTGAGCTTGAATATACACATTTTACAAAGTACTTCATATGTTTATTATCCACATGGCCTATACTACCCATTACTTTTACCTCTACCTCAGTACTGTGCATATAACAAAAACTGTTGTAAAACCTTTGAAGCCTAATTATAGTAACTCAGGACCTGGATCACCAGTGCAGCTCACCTTGTGTATGCAGTAGCAACAAATGACCTGAAAACATCAGGAGCTGCCACAAGGGCATGTTTCCTTCTCTTGCTGCAACACCCTTTGTTATAAGCTGAAGCTCTCCTTCTTTTGATCATACCCTAGGATTTAAAGCCACATAGTAAGGCTCAGACTGTAGAGGCAAGGCAATAATGAGAAACTAGAAAATAGAGCCAGACTCCATTACAAACTTGGCTAGCAATCTCAAACTCCTAGACTTAGAATGCTGTAGTAATAGTTCCACTATGGAATATTTCTTATATTGGTGCAAAGGAAAATGACATATGTTCTGTGTGTTAGCTCTTAAAACCTTCTGTTTCTTTGAGAACCATGTCACCTATGCCCATATTTCACTGGTCAGTATAAGTCATATGGCCATTTTTGAGTTCCACAGAGGGGCAGTAGAAAAAATACTCTTCCACAGAGAGGCAATGGAAAAAATAAAACGCTGGGAAAATGTTAATGTTACTTTGCACAGGGGTCATGAGATTGGAAGCAAGACATACTGGGAAAGTGTTATGTCTGAATATATCCTTTCAGCTCTAGGCCAGGCACTCAGCAGCTATTATTCATCACTTCCTTGTCTCAGCTAACCTTGGATGTGATTAAATTAATTGGTTAAGGAAGGCTGGGATGTATTTCATGTGATTAATGCCTTGGAAAACAATTGCAGAAGATTGCATTGATTCATTTCATTTTACATACTTGAAATTAGAGGCTTATGAAGTCTAAATGCAAATTTATGCAAAGTGGGATGCAAATTTATATTGTGAACCATGAGTCTGGGCACCCCCCTTACCCCTACAAAAAGAACTGCGCCACTGAATATGCATGTGCTGCATATGGTACTGCTCTTTTCAAATAGCAGCTCAGAGCTGGCAGCCAAATAAATCCCAAAGACATCAACCAAGGAACAAAAAAGTTTAAAGCCACTTATGAACAAAATTGGAGCTCAAAAGTCTTCATAGTTTCAAGGTAAATATCTAGCAAGATTTGGGTTAGCCAATATGCTGTACCTTGTCCCCTTGACTCTTTGATCTGTTATAGATGAGACTGGGGTATGCGTATTGAACAAAGGAAGTACTGGCAGAACCCATCCTGGAAACTAATTCTTTTGATTACTTGCTTCTAGTGATCACTTGGATGACTGGGTCAAATAAATTTTCATTGCCATAAGCCAGTGCTCTCGTGTGCTGACATATTTCACCCTCATTTGTACCCATCAATGGAGAGATTCTAGTTCCAAGATTTAGATGGGGAATAATTATTAAGGTAGTCTTAAATACAGGCACAAATTTTGCACCTGAATGCATGAGAGTCAGACATAAGAAAAAGATTAACCATTTGTATGCATGTCAATTGGAAGCAATAGTATATAGATTGGTCTGAAAATATCCAAATGGTTCACTGAACACATTCTCTTCTTGTGAGAACCCAGGTTTGCTTTGATGCTAAGCATGCATAAAATATTTTTGGTGAATGTTTATAAATGAAAAGATTTGGGTGTAGTCTCATGAGGGTTTTTCCAATTTAATCTAATTGAGTCAAGATTTAGTCATTTAGTTATTCATTTCTTTGTCAAAGATTTTATTACCCTCAAAAAAACCTAGAAAACACCCAGATAAGTGAAAAGAGGATATATATAGTATATATAAAACACATACACACACACACACACACATATATATGTATGTGTATATATATATATATATATTCTTATATATACATAACTTTCACCTCTATGCCACTATTTTTATTATTTTTAATGCAAATTTATGCAAAAAATTATTTTATTATTTTTATTATATCTTCAGACTGAGAAATTCCATAAATGAAAGTCAGAAGCATCAAGGTGATACTTTAATCCTTTCATGAAAGCCTTTTAGAAAACTATCACTCAGCCATGCTTAGATTTTAGTTCATATATAGTACAACAAATGTGTTTTTAATGTCCTTGGAACTTTATCAACATGAGATTTGATCTATGAATTTAAAAAATATACCTAATGGTTTGTAGAATTTCTATGTATAAAATGTTCCCAGGGAAAAGTGACAAATGGAATGTAGATAATAACTTGGAACTATAAAATAACCAGAAGGTTAAGGTATCTATATATTCTCTCTCTCTCTCCCTCTCTCTCTCGTTGGTCCATAGCTTTAAGTTAATCAAAATTAACATGTCAAGGACAATGTGTCAGTGTACTACATAGATACTGATGCAAAGGAATGTAAAAGTATGAGGATGGGGAGGAGTGCTATGGAGTGCTATCTTCTGGACATTATATGGCCATTTCACTCAAGAACTCATAAAACCTGTGAATATTTGCACAAGACCTGCAGGTATTTGTCCCATCAGCATTCTGCTATGGGTAGGGGAAATTTTTCATAATTCTCACACCTTCCTGAGGAGTTATTGGCAGTTAATATTTGCTGGGAGAGGGGAAGGCATTTTATTCAGTGGTAAATTATGTTCTGGTAAATAATCTACCAGCTACACTCTTGCAAGCATTCCTCATAAAATCAGTGGGTCATGACAAAAGACATCCAAATTAGAAGGCGAATTAGTTGGGAAGAAGAAGGAGTTCAGCAACAGTGGGAGAGGAAAAGAAAAGGTGATGGGGTGAATATGATAAAAAAAATTATACACATTTATGAAATTGTCAAAAAATAAAAAAAATTTAAAATAAAGTAATTCTCATAGAGACTAGGAAGCATTCTAACAAAAAACAATCATAAGATATGTATTGAATACCTCAGAAGCCAATAGATTCTATCCTGTACCTATGATGAGATCAGCACAATTAGGAGACCTCAGCCTACCCTTTACTCCTAGAGATTACAGTGCACTCAAGAGGTACCTGTCCCTCTCTTCACCCTATGAGCTCAGTAAAGTCACAGATCAAACCTAGCACAATAATAATGGGTGACTTTCACCAATTAACATGACATCAAGGCAAAAAATAAATAGAAAAATGTCTGAATTAAATAAAATCATAGATCAAATGGACTTAATATGCGGAATATTATACCCAAACCCAGAATATGTATTCATCTCAGTATCCACAAAACTTTCTCTAAAATAGATCATATCTTAGGACATAAAGCAAATTTTACTGAATATAGGGAAATCAAAATAATTCATTGTATTCTATGTGGTCACAATAGAAAAAAAAAACTACAAATCAATAGCAGGAAAAACTATAGAATATGTACTGAGTCAGAGAGATTAAATAACAGTACTGAATTATAACTGGGTATTTGAAGAAATTAAGAAGGAAATAAGAAATTCCTAGAACAAATGAAAATAACAACAGCAAATCAATCGTAGAATACAGTGAATACAGTGCTAAGAGGGAAATTTATAGCTTTAAGAATCTACACTAAAAAAATGAGAGACATGTCAAATAAATATTTAATGACTCTTCTTAGAATCTTGGATAAAGAAGGAGCAAACCGGGCTGGAGAGATGGCTTAGCGGTTAAGCGCTTGCCTGTGAAGCCTAAGGACCCCAGTTCAAGGCTTGATTCCCCAGGACCCACGTTAGCCAGATGCACAAGGGGGAGCATGGTTCTGGAGTTCGTTTGCAGTGGCTAGAAGCCCTGGAGCGCCCACTCTCCTCTCTCTTTCTCTCTACCTGTTTCTCTCTCTGTCTGTCGCTCTCAAATAAATAAATAAATAAAAATAAACAAAAAAATTTAAAAAAAAGAAGGAGCAAACCCAACATAAGTTAAGTGGAAAGAAATAAGAGCAGGCAAGAAATAAATGAAAAAGACATTGAAAATAATCAATAAAGCAATGAGTTTGTGCTTTAAAAGAATAACAAGATCTATAAACCATCAAATAATCAATAGAAGAGAAATAAACTCAAATTAACAAAATTATATATAAAGTTGGGCATTATGACAGATACTAATGAAATTCAGATGATTATTAGAACATATATTAAGAACACATATTTTAGTAAATTGGAAAATTCTAAAAAAAGGAACTGGTGAATTTATAGATTCATCTTATCTCCAATATTAAACCAAGATGAAATAAATAATTTTAAGAGATGTACAGTAAGTATAAAGGTTGAAGCAGTAATAAAAGATCCCTAAACCTTAAAATGTACAAGGACAGATGGAAGCACTGATGAATTTTATGATATTATCAAAGAAGAACACCAATGATTCTTAAAAAAATTAATTAAGTTGGAAAGGAAGAAACACTATCAAATCTTACTTACAAAGCCAGCATTATCCTGAAACCAAAACTGGATAAAAACAGAAAAATAAAAGAAATTCTTCCAAGAAATAGACTTGAGTCACCAAAGTTATATGACCTTAAAATTGATACTCAAAGACTTTTAGCAAAATACAGCATGCATTCATGGTAAAAATCCTGAAGAAACTGAGAATAGAAGGAATATATCTCAACATAATGAAGGCAATATATGGCAAATCAACAGCCAACATTATATTAAATGGGGAAAGCCTCAAATCATTTGCCTGAAAACAAGGAATAAAACAAGGGTATTCTCCTTCTCCACTCTTATTTAATACAAGTAGTGGAGATCTTAGCTAGAGCAATGAAACAAGAGAAGAAAACAAAAGGGAAACAACTATAAAAGGAAGAAATTAAAGTTCCTCATTGCAAATGGTACCATTTTATTTATAAGTGACATTGGGAAATCCACCCCCCACCCATAAGCTCGTGTGTTTGAATGCCTAATGCCCAGATGGTGGGGCTGGTGGAAAGGTTGTAGAACTTTTAGTAAACAGACCTTTGCTGGAGGAAATGGGTCACTGGTGTGGGCCTTGGGGTTTTAGAGTTCAGCACTACTTGCAGTTCTCTCTCTGTTTCCTGTCCACTGGTGTGATGGTGTGCCCCTCCAGCCTGCCACTTCTTCCCTGTGTGGTGGATTCTACCATTTGAAACTTTAAACCAAATTAAACATTTTCCTTCCATGTATTGTTTCTACTGAGGTATTTTTTTTCTAGCAACAAAAAAGTAACTGCTAGAGAAAACTGAATTGATAAACACTTTTAGCAAAGGGACAGGATACAAAATTAATGTCAAAAAATTTGGAAGCCTTCCTATATACTAAGAGAAGAAAGACATCAGGGAAGCAACACCATTTACAATTTCCTCAGAGATTTAACATGCATAGGAATAAACCTAATCAAGGAGGGTACCACTTTCATAATTAAAACTTGAAAATACTCAAGACTCGGTGCAATCTTTCCAAAATTCCAATGCTACTTTTCAATCTTGAAAAACATTTTAATCACAAAAGGTCTTAAAGTAGCAAAAGCTACCCTGAACAAAACACAACAAATAGAGGAGGAGGTAGTTCCATATTTAATTTCAAGTAGGATTGCAAAGCCATAGTAACAAAAACATCATAGTACAAGCACAAAAACAGACATGTAGATCAATGGGACAAAGACCTAGATATAAGCCTACAAAGCTACAGCTATCTGAAAATAGACAAAAATGCCAAAAATTCTCATTAAAGACCTGTTCACGTGTAGTGCTCAGATAGCTTACTCCTTTTTATATAATCTGTGACCAAAGCCAATGGAACAGTGCCATCTATACTTAGCATGGGTTTCCCCCTATCATTTAACATAATCTAAGAAAATCCCTTGCTTTATTGCCCAGAGATTTATTTCCAGAGTGACTCTACATCCTGTCAAGTTATTTGACAACCAAGATTAGCCTTCACATAGAATTATTATATGATCCAGCTATAACACTCATGGCTATATACTCGAAGAGCTCTACACCATACTACAGAGACATTCACTCATCCATGTTTATTTATAATCTATTCATAACAGCAAGGCAATGGAATGAACCTAAAGGTTAAAAATATGAATGAATAATGAAACTGTGGTACATATATACAATAGAATTCTATTCAGCTATAAATAAAAGTGAAGTGATGAAATTTTCAGGAAAGTGGACAGAACTGGAAACCAATATACTAAGTCAAGTAACCCAAATACAGAACCACAGACACTGTGTGTTCTCCTGTGTATGCAGATCCTAGCTTAAAACTTTTATATATGTCTGTTTATGTGGGAGTGAGAATGTACAAATACCAGCAAACTAGAAAGGGTCCTTTGAGACTGGAAGAAAAAGGCTTTAAGGGAGAGGGGTAGGGAGAAGAACAGAACTTAAGTGATATGAAAGTCAAAGGGGGAAACTGAAGGAGGGATGGCATTAAGCAAAAATGGGGTAGAGGGGTAAAAGGAGGAACAATTCAAACTATCAATGTTCTTTTTCAGTTTCCATCTTCCAAAATAGGCTTAATTAACTTAGTTCTCCTGTCCCTTTTACAAGGTATCTCACTAGTCAATTATATTGATATTATGCTGATTGGACCAAGTGAGCAGGAGGTAGCAACCACTTTGGATTTGTTGATACATCATTTGTGCATCAAAGGATGAGAAAATATCGTACTAAAATTCAAGGGCCTGAGAAAATATCTAGGAGTCTAGTGGTGGTGTGGTGCATAAAGACATATTCCTTCTAAGGTGAAGGATAAGCAGGTACTCCTGTTAAAAAAAAAAAAAAAAGAAAAGAAAAGAAAGAAAGAAACCCAATGCCTAATGGACATATTTGTATTTTGGAGGCAGAACATTCCTCCCTTGAGTGTGTTACTCTGGATTATCTACCAAGTGACTAGGAAAGTTTCAGGTTTTAAGTGGAGCCTAGAATAGGCTAAGTTTCTCCAATAGGCTCAGGCTGCTGAGCAGGCTGCTCTGCCACTTGTGCCATGTGTTCCAGCAGACCCTATGGTACTCCACATGTAAGTGGCAAATAGTGGTGCTGTTTGGAGCTTTTGGCAGGCTCTCATGTGTGGTACCAGGAAGTGGTATCATCTGCAGACATCTATTCTCCCTTACAGACAGCTCTTACTCTGCTATTGGGCCTTAGTTAAAACAGAATGTTTAATGATTCTAAAGATACTTGTGTCCCATGTAAACACTCATCAAAATGCGACCTCAGCAGAGAATAATTTAAATAATCAAGCAGATAAGATGACCCATTCTGTGCATAGTAGTCAGTCTTTTTTTTTTTTTTTCCAGTACTGGTGGTTTGGATGTAAAATGCACCCTATAGCCTCCTTTGTTTTGAATACTTGGTCCCAGCTGGTGGCAATGTGGGAAGTTGTAGAACATCTGGGAAGCAAAGCCTTGCTGGAGGAGGTGTGTTACTGGGAGCCGACTTCTTCTACCTTTGAAATTATAGTGCTTTGTCCTTACTAGAAGAGATACTTATTTTGCATATGGATTAGATATTCATGTATGTGACACTTCTGCCCAAAAACGCCACTGATGGACTTATAGACTGCCTTATCCATTACCATGGTATGTCACACAGCATTGTTTCTGACCAAAAAGCTTACTTCATAGCCCAAAAAAGTGGCAATGGACCAATGCTTATGTAATTTACTGGTACTACCATGTCCCCTATCAACCTGAAGCAGCTGCCTTGATAGAACAGTAGACTTGCCTTTTATTTTTTTTTTTCATTTACATTTATATTTATTTACATTCACATTACATTTATATTACATTCTTCTTCTTCTTCTTTTTTTGGGTTTTTCAAGGTAGGGTTTCACTCTAGCCCAGGCTGACCTGTAATTCACTATGGAGTCTCAGGGTGGCCTCAAACTCACAGCGATCCTCCTACCTCTGCCCCCCGAGTGCTGGGATTAAAGGTGTGCGCTACCACAACCGGCTCTGCAAATAAATATTTTTTTAAAAAGCAAAAAATTCCCTGTGTAAATTATGCTCTGTGTTTGAGTCAAAACATTTTATACATATTCTAGAAGTTTTTTTTTTTTTTTTTTTTTTTTTTTAGTCAGTTCTGTATTCAGCAAATACAGTCAGTTTGGTACCATTATTAGGCTCATCCATGACCTACCCCCTCCCCTTGGCCCCTCCTCGTTGAGGTATACGGGTCATGCATTGTGGAGTTAGCCCACAGTTATGGGTAAGCTAAATGTCTCTGCATATCATGACCCAACATGTGACTCTGACATTCTTTCCGCCCCCTCTTCCACAAAATTTCCCTGAGCCATGTTTGGTTCATTTTTGGTCTGCTTCAGTGATGAGGTGTTGGGGGCCTCTGAGGCTCTGGCTCTCTGATTTGGTAGGAGTTGATTTTTCTCTGTGCTGATCTCCTTCCCCCTTGTGCTGGTATCCGGTTCATCAGGAAAACAGCCCCCTTGCTTGTTTCTCCGATTTTTCTTAGTTTCAGCCGGAGTCCTTTTGAGGTATGATGGGGTGACTCTCTCCTTAGGATCTACATCTATCTGAAAAAGAGAAGCAGATTCTCCAACGGAGAGTAAGTTAGCACCAGGACAAATGAGATAACCCTTACCTTTTTTTTTTTTTAATAGAGAATTTAATATGTGTAGGCCCTCTTGTAGCCCACAATTAATGGTAGCTTGATATTGGAGAGTGGGTTTACCTTTGGATCTGGTTCTGACTTGTTTCCTAGCTCGAGGTATGGGTCCCATACCAGTGAGGGGATCAGTTAGCCAAAATGAGAGCAGTTGGTTCCCCACCATGGCTGTGTGCCACCACTGCACTTGTGTGGGCATCACAACAAGTTATTTGCTGCTAAGTAGGTTAGACCATGCGTTGCTTCGACAGATATTGGTCAATTTCCCCCAGTCGCCCATGTAGCACCTTCTGGCACTAGACGTGCTGACTGTCTGGGGACTGACTCTCTTCCAACTGCCAGCCATGCCATTCTAATTTGCATGTCAATCACATAAGGTATCTTCAGCAGTAGGGTCTTACCACTAGCCTTTGGTGGGTCATCAAGTACTCTGACAGAAATCTGTCTGTCTTTTAGGAAACCTTGTAGGTCTCTCTGATCAAAAGCTCATTGTGGATGGTAGCCCCATGCTGGATCTGGGAGTTACAGGTCAGTGCCCACTAAGAAAATGAGGAAAAATATAACTAATATACAAGAGTTAGAGATAAGAGAGAGAGAGAGACAGGGAGAGGGGAAGTGAGGAAGGGAAGATGTAGGAGATTAAGGTTAGTCTTAATCTTACCCTTTCCAGTGTCTTGTGGTTATGGTGTTCCCTGTAAGGGCCTGATGAAGGATCAGCCATTTGGTCTGTCTTTTAGTGAGTAGAAGATTATGGTACCATTGCCGTTTGGGTCTAGATTTGTGTTTCCCACCCCTTTGATGCCCTCCCCTCCCTCCCTTTCCATCCTAGTGTCTAGTCCACGAGATGCTTGCTGGTATGTAAGGTATCTTTGGTAGATTCAGGTTAGGTGCTGTAGATGAGTGAGACTATGTGGCGATTTTTTTTCTGTGATTGGGTAAGTTCACTGAGAATGATCTGTTCCAGGTTTAACCATTTTTCCTCAAATTTCATTGTGTCATTTTTTCTTACTGCTGTATAGAATTCCATTGTGTAGATATACCACATCTTAGTTATCCATTCTTCTAGTGATGGACATCTGGGTTGATTCCAGCTCTTAGCTATTACAAATTGAGCCGCTATAAACATGGTTGAGCAAATCACTTTAGTCTGTGGTTTGAAGGTTTTAGGGTAGATGCCCAGTAAGGGAATAACTGGGTCTGTTGGTATCTCTATACTCAGCTTTTTCAGAAGTCTCCATATTGCTTTCCAAAGTGGTTGTACCATCCTACATTCCCACCAACAGTGGATGAGTGTTCCTACTTCTCCACATCCTCGCCAGCATTTATTTTTATTTGATTTTTTGATGTTTGCTATCCTTATTGGGGTAAGGTGGAATCTCATAGTTGTTTTAATTTGCATTTCTCTGATGATTAGGGATGATGAACATTTTCTTAAGTGTATGTTTGCCATTTCTATTTCTTCCTCTGTGAACTGCCTGTTCAGCTCTTTGCCCCATTTTGTAAGTGGGGTGTTTGACTTCTTACTGTTTAGATTTTTCAGTTCTTTGTAGATTCTAGAGATTAGGCCTCTATCAGTTGGATAACCCACAAATATTTTCTCCCATTCTGTGGGCAATCTATTGGCTTTGATTATTGTATGCTTGTCTGTAAAGAAACTCTTCAGATTCATGTGATCCCATTGGTTGAGTGACAGTTTAAGTTCATGAGCTACTGGGGTTTTGTTCAGGAAGTCTTTTTCCATTCCTATATCATGGAAAGTACTCCCTAAATTTTCTTCCAGTAGTATTCGAGTTTCTGGTCTTATATTGAGATCTTTGATCCATTTGGACTTGAGTGTAGTGCATGGTGAAATGTGTGGGTCAAGTTTCAGTTTCCTGCATGTGGTTATCCAGTTTGTCCAGCACCATTTGTTGAAGATGCTGTCTTTTTTCCAGCCTATATTGTTTGGGCCTTTATCGAATATCAAGTAGCTATAGTTGCTTGACCCAAAGTCCGGGTCCTCAAGTCTATTCCATTGATCTATACTCCTGTTTTTATGCCAGTACCATGCTCTTTTTATTACTATGGCTTTGTAATATAGCTTTAGATCAGGTATGGTGATGCCTCCAGAGGTGTTTCTTTTGCTGAGGATATGTTTGGCAATGCGAGGCCTTCTGCCTTTCCATATGAAATTTGAGATCATTTTTTCTATCTCTGTGAAGAACAAGGTAGGGATTTTAATTGGAATTGCATTAAATCTGTATATTGCCTTTGGTAGGATTGTCATCTTCACAATGTTAATTCTGCCTATCCAGGAACATGGGAGGTCTTTCCATTTTCTCAAGTCCGCCCCAATTTCTTTTTTGAGTGTTTTTATGTTTTCATTGTATAGATCTTTCACTTCCTTGGTTAACGTTATTCCAAGGTATTTTATTTTTTTTGTTGCAATTGAAAATGGGACTATGTCCCTTATTTCTTTTTCTGTATCTTTGTCCTTTGCATAAAGGAAGGCTACTGATTTTTGTGCATTGATTTTGTATCCTGCTACTCTGCTATAGGAGTTAATCACCTTCAGGAGTTTTGGGATGGAGTCTCTCGGGTCTCTTACATATATAATCATGTCATCAGCGAATAAAGCTAACTTAACTTCCTCCTTTCCAAATAGTATCCCTTTTATTTCCTTCTCCTGTCTTATTGCTTGAGCTAGGACTTCCAGTACTATATTGAAAAGCAGAGGTGAGAGTGGACAACCCTGTCTTGTTCCTGATCTTAACTGGGAATTCCTCCAGTCTCTCTCCATTAAGTATTATTTGGGCCTTCGGAGCTTCATATATTGCCTTTATTAGGTTAAGATATGAACCAACCATGCCAATTCTCTCCAATGTTTTGAACATGAAGTGATGTTGAATCTTGTCAAAGGCCTTTTCTGCATCTATCGAAATGATCATGTGGTTTTTATGTTTAACCTTGTTTATGTGGTGTATTACATTGACAGATTTCCGTATTTTGAACCATCCCTGTGTTCCTGGAATGAATCCCACTTGGTCCAGGTGGATAATGCTTTTGATATGTTGTTGGATTGTGTTTGCAAGGATTTTGTTTGGGATATTTGCATCTAAATTCATCAGGGAAATAGGCCGGTAGTTTTCTTTTCTTGTGGCATCTCTGCCTGGTTTTGGAATTAGGGTGATGCTAGCTTCATAAAAGGAGTTGGGTAGCTTTCCCTGTTCACCAATTGTGTGGCACAGTTTGAGGAAGATTGGTTTGAGTTCTTCTATGAAGGTTTGATAGAATTCAGCTGAGAAGCCATCTGGTCCTGGGCTCTTCTTTTTTGGGAGGTTTTTTATTACTTTTTCAATCTCCATGAGTGTGATGGGTTGATTGAGGTGATTAATCTGCTCTGTGTTTAGTTTTGGTAGATGGTATGTGTCCAAGAATTTATCCATCTCCTCCACATTATCCAGTTTTGTGGAGTAGAGGTTTTCGAAATAAGTCCTGATGATTCTCCCAATTTCACTTATGTCTGTTGTGATCTCTCCTTTTTCATTTTGAATTTTGTTAATTTGAAGCTTCACCTTTTTTTGCTTGATCAGATTGGCCAGGGGTTTGTCAATCTTGTTTATTTTTTCAAAGAACCAGCTCTTTGTTTTCTCAATTGTCTTAATTGTTTCCTTCGTTTCCATTTCATTGATTTCTGTTCTGATTTTAATTATTTCCTTCCTTCTGGAGCTCTTTGGGTTGGATTTTTCTTGTTTTTCCAGTGCCTTCAGGTGGATGGTTAGGTTATTGATTTGGGACCTTTCTGTGTTTTTTACGAAGGCATTGAGTGCTATGAATTTTCCCCTGAGGACCGCCTTCATTGTGTCCCATAAGTTTTGGTACGATGTGTTCTCATTGTCGTTCAATTCCAGAAATTTTGCAATTTCATTTTTTATTTCATCCACTATCCATTTATTGTTTAAAAGTGTGCTGTTCAGTTTCCAGGTGCCTATGGGATTCTTGGTGGGTCTTTTGTTGTTGATTTCTAGCAATATAGCATTGTGATCTGATATCATGCAGGGAATTATGTCAATCCTCCTACATATGTGGAGGCAGTCTTTGTGACCCAATATATGGTCTATTTTAGAGAATGTTCCATGGGCTGCTGAGAAGAATGTGTAATCTGTGGATTTGGGATGGAAGGTTCTGTAGATGTCCGTTAGGTCTAAGTGATCTATGGTTTTGTTGAGCTCTCTTACTTCCCTGTTGAGTTTCTGTTTGGATGATCTGTCTATTACTGATAATGGTGTATTGAAGTCCCCAGCTATGATGGTGTTTGTGGTTATTTCTGTTTTATTGTCAAGTAGGTTTTGTTTTGTGAACTGTGGTGCCCCTGTGTTTGGTGCATACAGATTTATGATTGTAATATCCTCTTGATGGATCGTTCCCTTGATAAGTAGGAAGTGGCCTTCTTTGTCTTTTTTGATTATTTTTGGTTTGAAGTCTATTTTATCCAATACTAATATAGCTACACCTGCTTGTTTCTTATTCCCATGTGCTTGGCATACTGTTTTCCACCCTTTCACCCTGAGGAGATGTCTGTCTTTAATGGTGAGGTGGGTTTCTTGAAGGCAACAGATTGAGGGGTCTAATTTTTTGAACCATCCTGTTAGCTTGTGTCTCTTGATGGGTGAATTAAGACCATTAATATTTAGGGTAATGACTGTGAGATTTGATTTGATCCCTGCCATAATGTGATGGTAAATGTGGGTTGGAGTTTTCATGGACATTGAAGTTTTTTGTGCCTACTCTGAGTTTGGTTGTTGTGATCTGCTTCTTGTAGCCAATTGTGTTTGATTATTTTTTTCTTCTCTGTGGAGAATTTCCTGAAATACTCTCTGTAGGTTTGGTTTTGTGTTCATATAATTGTAAAGCTGAGTTTCGTCATGGAATGTTTTTCTTTCACCATCTATTATGAGGGATACTTTTGCTGGGTAGAGTAGTTTGGGTCGGAAGCCATAGGTTCTTAGACTTTGCAGTGTTTCATTTCAGGCCCTTCTAGATTTCAGGGTTTCCATTGAGAAGTCTGAAGTAATTCTGATGGGGTTACCTTTGAAGGTGGTGTGCTGTTTTTCCCTAGCTGCTTTTAGGATTTTCTCTTTGGTGTCAATGTTTAGAGTCTTAATGATAATATGTCTTGGAGAGTTTCTCCTTTGGTCCAGTCTGTTTGGAGTTCTATTGGCTTCTTGTATCTTGATGGGCCTTTCTTTTAAGAGACTGGGGAAGTTTTCTTCAATTATTTTGTTAAGTAAGTTCTCCATGCCTTTGGTCTGATTTTCTTCTCCTTCTGGTATTCCAATGATCCTGATATTGGGACGTTTAAGTGTATCCCACAATTCCCTCATGTTCTGTTCACAGGAGCTTTTGAACTTACTGAGATTTTTGAACTCTCTAACTGTTTCTTCCATCTTGTCTTCCAGATCAGAGTTTCTGTCCTCCACTTGGCTGACTCTATTCTTGAGAGCTTCTAGCGAGTTTTGGACTTGTTCAATTAAGTTTGCATTTTCTATTATTTTTCTATGTATAATTTCCATCCCTCTGTCAAGCTCCCTTTTCACATCATTTTCTGATTTTCTTGATGATTCTTGGAGTTCTTCCTTGCATTTCTTTATGTCTTCATTTAGCATGGTCAGCTGATTTTTAAGGTCTTCTTTTTTTTCACTCTCCCTCAAATCTCTTAGCTCTCTTTGAAATCCTTCCAATTTCTTATCTAAGCCTTCCAATTTCTTATCTATTAGTTCTAGTTTAGTGATGGCAGCATCCACACGATTGTAGGCCCTTTGTTGCTTTCCTGCAAGTTCTACCAGTAGGTTGGTCAGCGTTGCATTGCTCATAGCTTCAATTTGGTGTTCTGGTCCTATTGGTTCTTCTATGTTTTGGTTAGATGTATTCATTGTGGGACTGAGTGATCTAACTGGATTTTCTTGCATTTGATTTTTCATGTTATTTCTTTTGCGCTGTGTTCTGCCCATGACAGTGTATGGGCAGATAGGTGGGCGTATCAGCCTGGGTTCAAGAACAATGGGAATCTTATGCAGCCTGGGGGAGTTGCCAAGAAGCCTGGGCTTTGGCTGTCACTTGCCAAAGCTGCCTATCTACTGCCTGGCAGGGGCGCCAAAGTTGCCTGAGTTCTCAAGCGGTAATGTGCCAAAGCTGCCTGCGTTCAAGCTAGGAGTGGCACTGAGACACCAAGTACTGAAGCCACCCAATCTCTGGCTGGGAACGCTGGGAACCGGAAGCAGTCTGCGCTCCCCCGCCACAGGACAATGGCGGCCCGCCAGCGAGGCAGGCAGGTAGGGGGATGGCACCTGGGCTGACGCAAGCAAGAGATACAGTCTGAGCTTGTGGGGCAGCTGCTGTGGGACTGGGCACACTCAGTAAGTGGGCGAGTGGACGAGGGTGCGGAGCAGTCTAAGCTTCTGCGCGCAGGGAACAATTGGCGCGTGGTGGCAGCCATGCGGGCTCCGGAGCAGCAGCGGCGGCAGCAGAGGTGCTGTGAACATGGCGGTTATTTGGGGCGAGGGGTTCCTACCCACCCGCGAGGGGACCGGCGATTCCCTGTTCCCCCGCCTCTGTGCCCTCCCAGATTTCTCTCCCCTAAAAGCTACTATATACCCTTAATATCTTGCCTTTCTTTCCCCAGGATTTGCAGTGCAGCTAGGCGGTCGCCATCTTGGCCGGAAGAGGTAGACTTGCCTTTTAAAGACATACTTACAATGACAACTAAGTGGCAGCAGCATGGGGTTCTGAGGCAGGGCTCTCTGGAAGACTCTGTGTACTCTGAATTAGCAAACATATATGTTACTGTTTCTCCTACTGCAGGATTCCTGGGTCCAGGAGAAGGTGGGAATGGTACCGCTCACCATCACCCCAAGTGAGCCACTAATGAAATTTTTGTTATCTATTCTCACAACATTTTAGTCTGCTGGCCTAGAAGTCTTCGTTTCAGAGACACAAAAATCATACAAATAAACAAACAACAAGAACAAAAACAAAGTTCCATTGAACTAGGACTGAAGACTTCACCTTGGCCACTTTGAGTTCCTGATTCCCTTGAGGCTAAGAAAGGAATGACAATGCTAGGAGAGATGATTGCTCCAGGCTACTAGGGTGATACTGAACTGTTCTGCTATAATGAGGGTAAGGAAGAGTATGTCTGGATAGCAGACATCTTTTAGTGTTCCTTTTATATTACCATGTCTTGTGATCAATGTCAATGGAAACAAAACAACCCAATCAAAGCAGGGTGATTAGTGCCCCAAACGCTTCAGGAATTAAGGTATGGGTGACCCCTCAGGGGTCATAACATGCTTTAGTGCTTGCTGAGGTTGATGGAAATACTGAATCAGTACTAAAAGAAAATGGTTATAAATACAAACTAATTCCATATGACCAGTTACAGAAATGAGGATTGTAATTACTATGAGTGTTTTTGTCATTTTTATTGAATGTTTGTGCAAAGAAGATACTTGTGTGGTTTTCTCTTCTTAAGTATTTTATTTATTTATTTTTAAGCAGAGAGCTAGACAGAAAAGAGACAGAGAGAAAGGCTGTTCCAGGGCCTCAAGATGCTGCAAATGAACTCCAGATGCAGATGCCACTTTGTGCATCTGGCTTTATGTGGGTACCAGGAAATTGGACTTGGGTCTTTAGGCTTTTCAAGCAAGCACCTTAAACACTGAGTCATTTCTCCAGTCTCACTTTCTTGGTTTTCTTTCCTCCACTTTTTAAACATGGATTATAATATCAATAATTAAGTTTTCTTAAAACTATGTTAAAGTACTTCAACTGGGGGCTGGAGAAATGGCTTAGCAGTGTAGCTGCTTACCTGTGAAGTCTAAAGACCCAGGTTCAATTCCTAATACTCATGTAAGCCAGATGCAAAAGATGGTGCTTGCATCTGGAGTTAGTCTGCAGTGGCTAGAGGTCCTGGTGTGCCCATTCTCTCTCTCTGCCTTTCTTTCTCTTTCCAGTAAATAAAATATTTTAAAAAATGTTTCAACTATTGTATACTAAAACTAAACATTCCTCAAGGGACTTTGCCATGTATTTGGTAGGAAAGATAATGCATTTCTGGTGGTACATGGAATAGCCATATTATGTTAGAGTGAATTATGACCTTGTTATTGTCATAATTTGAAATTAATTAGGGCATAAGGAGTTTGGTACAATTTGATCTGATCTGTATTCAAGTAAGGGACATACGTCTTCTAGGAAAGATTAAATGAGGGAGCAGGATCTTCCCTTAGAGTGGACAGCCCTTCAAGTGGCAGCTTCTATTCAAGAGGGCTCCAGGAAAAGACTGTTTTTTTTCCTTGCTGTTGTTGCTACTTCATGGTGAATAAAGTACCTTGTCCTTTGTAGATATCATAACCAAACTTCTTCATCCTTCTAAACTGTGGCTCACCAGGAATCCTCTAGGCCTTCAGTGCCAAATTGGGACTGCCAAGACATTTATTCTTGTTTACTGAGAAGCCACTAGGCTCTCAGACCATCTAATCTGTGGATAGTCATGGTTAGACTCCCTATCTCATATCCTATGTCAATCTAATAAATCATATTATAATTTATATCCATTCTATCACTTCTGGTGTTTGGAGAACCCTAACATACATAATACTAGAGAGAAAATTCCTTTTCTTTCTTACCTTTACATGTGGTCATGTGAAAGGAAGATGTGGTGGTTTGAATCAGATTTCCCCCATAGGTTCATGTGTTTTAAATGCTTGGTCCTCAGTTGGTGGCAATTTATGAGATGGAGCCTTGCTGGAGGAGGTGTGCTGCTGGGAGTAGGTTTAAGGGTGTTTTAGTCAGCTTCCCCTTATAAGAACTTGGTTCACTCTCATACTTCTATTTTCCACCTTCTGTAGTATAGGTGGTGCCCAGCCTATATTCATGCCATGCTTTTACCTGCCATCATGAAACTTTCCATAGAGAATATAAACCTAAGTAAATACTTTCCTCCTGTTGCAGTCAGCTTTGCATTGCTAGGGCAAAGCACCCAGCCAAAAGGAGGTGCTGTTAGGACAGGATTTATTTTGACTTGCAGACTTAAGGGGAAACTTCATGACGGCTTGAGAAATCATGTCATGAGCAGAGACTGGACATCATCTCCTGGCCAATATCAGGTGAACAACAGCAGAAGTAGAGTGTGCCAAACACTGGCAAGGGGAAGCTGGTTCTAACACCCATAAGCCTGCCCCTAACAACACACCTTCAACAAGGTTCCAATTCCCAAATTTCCATCAACTAGGGATCAAACAGTCAGAACAAATAAATTTATTTGGTAAATCTGACTTAAACCACCACATCCAGTCCCTGGCCAACATAAACTGATTACCATCCATGATCTAAAATGCAATGCATTCAGTCCAAATTTAAATGTTCCCATAGTTTTTATTAATCCCTATTCTGTTCATACACCTGCATAGTCCAATGTCTCTTAAATGATATATAATACCAAAATACGTGATGGCACAGAATAAACATTCATACTGCAAAATATAGTATTGGGCATAGCAAATAAAAATTGAACCAATACAAGATTTAAAACAAACAGGGAAAACATCAAGTTCCAAAGCTCTCTGAAGTTCAAATTCCACCTCGTAGCCTGGGAAACAATATATCCCCAAGTTGGCAGCTCTTCTTGGAAGCCATCCCATACTCCTGGCCTCTCCATTGGGTTTCCACTTGAACCCATGGTTCATCCTCATGGCTCCATTATGCCTCCACACATGAACTTCTTCTAGCCCTGCTTCCCATTGCCCATAGCCATATTCAAAACCATAAAACTGTTTTGCAAATCTAATGACACTCTCTTTACTGCATTTGTTATACTCTATAATACCAGATGAGCTACCAAATTTGTAAATCTGGGGCAGGGGATAAAGGTGACTTTGAAGACCAGGACACTCCTTCAGCATCCAAGGCCCTTATTGTCAACAGTATGTTCTTTCTGCTGGCCCATTTCAGAACAGCTGGCCCAGTATCGTTGCTGGTTCCCAATGGTGGTAGTCACTCAAAAAATGCAGTTAAACATGCATTGTTTCCAGCCTGAAACTTTGATTTCATTCTGTGCCATATCCTCCTGCTCATACCAATACATTTTTTTTTTTTTTGGTTTTTTTGATTGGTTTTTTTTGAGGTAGGGTCTCACTCTAGTCCAGGCTGGCCTGGAATTCACTATGGAGTCTCAGCGTGGCCTCGAACTCACGGCGATCATCCTACCTCTGCCTCCCAAGTGCTGGGATTAAAGGCGTGCGCCACCACGCCCGGCACCAATACATTTTTTATACAACGCAACCCTGAAGAAGTTCTCAGGATACAGGCAGACAGAAGGCAGCAAGCTTCTCATAGATATTGCTTCTAGACCAGTACTGGTAAAGTTCTTTCTCACCATCATTATCCAAAACTCATAATGTATATTTCTTACTGCATTCATGTCTTTCAACTCTGACCAGAATCCATCAAGCTATACTTGACACATTGCAAGGCATCTCTTAGGCCAATGTTTTGAATCCTTCCATACTTTTCACAAATCAGTCCCAAAAGGACAATAACCACACAGTAATTTTCCTAGCAACAACAATCCCACTTCTTGGTACCAAGCTGATTGTAGGAAAGATTTTATTTGGGTTTACAGAGTCCAGGGGAAACTCCATGGTGGCAGGGAAACCCATGGCATGAACAGAGGGTGGACATCATCTTCTGACCAACATCAGTTGAAAATTAGCAGCAGAAGAATGCTAAAAACACTGGCAAGGGAAGCTGGCCAAAGCATACATAAACCTGCCCCTAACAACACACCTCCTCCAGTAGGGATCCAATTTCCTAATTTCCATTAGCAGGGGATTAAACTTTTAGAAAAGAAGTTTCTAGAGGACACCTGAATCAAACTACCATACCTACTTTTCTTCCTATCAGTTGTTTTTTGGTCATGTGCTTTGACCCAACAATGAGAAAATAACTCCAACAAAAAATTGTGCCAGTGGAGTGGGATTGTTGCTGCTAGAAACTTGACTGTGTGGCTTTTTAGAATTTTTGGAACTGTTTTGCAGGAAGAATGTGGAAGGATTTGAAACCTTGGTCTAAGAGATAACTTGAAGGGCTATAAGCAGGGTATTATGGAGCATTCTGGTCAGAGTCTGAGAGACCTAAATGCATAAAGAACTGTGGACTGTGGTTTAAGCTTGGATTATGAAGGGAAGAATGAAATTTTTCTAGACTGGGCTATAGGCAGCTTGTGTCAGAGGCTAGCTGTGTTTCTCCCATGTCCTAAGAAATTGAGCAGGGTTGGATTTAGAAGGGATAGACTAGTGTGAGCAGAAGTATATGTCACAGAATGAAAGTTGGGCATGATACAACAACCTGTTTCAGCTGCAGTTGTGTGAGAGATTACCAACATTGAGATTTGGCCAGCTCTTCTGCATTGGGACAGCAGGAAGAATGTTGACTCTTTTGAAAATAGGGGACCTGAGTACTGAAGGAGTGTCCTGTTACTTATGTCGGCTTTATTCCCCAGTAGATTAAGAAATTTGGTGACCCACCTGGTATGATGTGAGCATAAGAAATGCATGAAAGAAAGGGTCATTGAATTTGCAATATGTTTCTTAAGTGGGGTTGGGGGATGACCACCAGGCAATGTGAAATAGCATTGTTGGAGTTCCACATGGGGGCTTGATGGAGTCATGCTATGGATAAACCATGGGTTGCAGTGGAAACCCCAATACTTTTGGACATAACAGTACTATGAGATGGCTGTCAAGTATAGGTGCTGGTTCAGAATGAGGTTTTCCCTGGGTTGTGGGCAGCCCAGCTGGAGGAGTTTGAAACTCCAGAGACTTTGTTGTGGGTCCTAGATAGACTTGGAACTGTAGAATATGATGTTTGCCCTGTTTGCTTTAGATCTTGCATTGGTTCAGTCTTTTCTTGCTATAGTGTCTTTTGAAGTGTGAATGTTTTATATGTTTTTGGTTTTAATATGCTCACAGTTAAAAGACCTTGGACTCTGGGAATGTGTGAACAGTGCTGGGATTGATAAAACTATGGGAAATTTTAAAGTTGGAATGAATGTATTGTACTGTACATGATATATTTTCATGAATTGTTGGTGTAGGGGTGAAATATGATGGTTTTTGAATCCTTTGTCCCAAGCTGGTTGTAATTTGGGAAGTGAAGCTTTGCTGAGAAGAGGTTTGCTGATGTCAAGCTTAAGGATGTTGTGGTAGTTTTAATGTATGGGTCCCCAGTAGACTACATGCTTTTTAAAGATTTATTTATTTTTATTTATTTATTAGAGACAGAGAGAGGGAGATAAAGAGAAGAGAGAGAGAGAGAAAGAGAGAGAGATAATGGGTGCACCAGGGCCTCTAGGCACTGCAAACCAACTACAGACATATGTGCCACCTTGTGCATCTGGCTTATGTGGGACCTGGAGAATTGAACCTGGGTCTTTAGGCTTCACAGGCATGCACTTTAACCACTAAGCAATCTCTACAGTACCTACATGTCTTATTAAATCTTGTCTCCAGGTGTCTGGCTGGAGGAGGTATAATTCTGTATGGATCTCAATTCAAGGCTAAAGGTATGCAGAAAAGTCTAATCCCTGGAGGGGTTCCTGCTGTTTTCTGCCTGGGTTCCTGCTGGTACTGGAGTTACCAGAGTCAAATGTTTTAAGGTCAGGCTTCAGCCTACCTTCTTGTCTAGTAATAAGGGCCCTATAGAGGGTGGGATAAAGCCTTCAAATATAATTCTGTCTTCACTTAACATTTTCAAACTGTCACCAGAATAATGCATAAAGTTTAGCTTACTTGACTGGATGGCATCTTCAGTTACAAGTACTAAGCTCTGTCACATTCTTTCAGCACAGAAGTTCCAAAAGACCAAAATCCACATGGTCAGATTCATATCAGCTATTTTCTTGGTAACAATTTTCTGTTGTAGTCAGCTTCACATTACTGGGATAAATTTCCAAGCAGACAGTTTATGAGAGGAATAGGATTTATTTTAGGCTTACAGATCCAGGGGAAGTTCCATTGATGGTGGAAAAGGCTGGCCACATTTTACACAGACCCATGCAGGGAAAGAAACTACCAAATAGCCAGTAATGTCACTGAGGTGGGACCTTCGTGGGGGACAGGACAGAGGGAAATGATGGTAACAACACATGATGTGGCCAGACAAAGTATATACTTTAAAAAAAGATCAGAAAATAGAAATATTTCCATGTTTCTAGTAGAAAAATTACAGTGCCTTTAGTTGAACTTCATATAGCTGAGAAGGAAATGAGAGGCTGTAAACTTTGATGAAAGAGTATGTGCTCAAATCAAGAACAATCCTGGAAAATTTGTTTCTCATGAAAACCAAACTCAAATTCAAATTATGTTCTGAATCCTTGTTTTCTCTAGCACCTCTGCCTTATTTAATAGCAATCAATCCATAGCACTTCTGTGATGTAGCTTGTGTTACAGTAAAATTGGTAACAATAGGCCTAATTGTAATTCCACTTCTGCTCTTTAATTACCAGTTCTGTGACTTTGGACAATATTCTCTTCTCTTTGGACCTCAGTATTCCAAAGGGATTGGCTGTCTAACTTATAGAGCCCGTTCCATATCCCAAGTTCTCCAACTCCCATATTCTTTCCTTTAAAAATTTTTCCACCCTAATTTATAATTTTTAGTGTGCATCACAAATATGGCCCCAATATATTTCTGAGAACTGACAGTTTCCAGAATTCAATGCGCAATAGAGGAAGTGGCATAAATTGAGATGAGCCAGGCCAAGTGGTTTTTTTTTTTTTTTTGATGGTATGACTATTTTTAGCGAGTTTAAATCTCGAAGCACCTAAGGGCTGGCTAAGCACTAAACTACTTCCATGTGAGATTATGAGCTGACTAATAATATATTATTTTCAGCTGGTAAATCTCAGAAACAGTTTGATTTCGTATTTATATTTGTAACACACACACACACACACACACACACACATACAACTTTTGAAGTCATGATGGCACTAGGACTAGGACTGTTAGCTTCCAGTAATTCTTTTTTTTTTTTTTTTGTTCTTTTTTTTTTTGTTTGTTTTTTTAAGGTAGGGTCTCACTCTAGCCCAGGCTGACCTGGAATTCACTATGGAGTCTCAGGGTGGCCTTGAACTCACAGCTATCCTCCTACCTCTGCCTCCCGAGTGCTAGGATTAAAGGCGTGCATCACCACGCCCAGCAGCTTCCAGTAATTCTAATGCAAACTTTATCAGAGTTTTCCTGGTCCACTTATGATGGTCCATGCTGAAACTTCAGCACTGATGGTTCAAACATGTGGGTTTGTTGCTACGTTTTCTCTAGGAAAGATTAACCAGATTTCCAGAACATGTTATATAAACCTGGATTCCCATTTTATTAACTTATAGGAGTTTATAGACTCTGACTATGCAAATATTGTGAATGATACATTATTGATTACAAAATTTACCAGTTAAAGTTATTTGGAAATCATAACACACTTATTGGCTAATAACATTACCAGAAGCTCTTTTCTAGCACCAGGGTAGCTTTGCCAATGACAGTATACTAAATGTTTCTTAGCACATACAGATTTAATACTTCTTGCCTTGACTATCTGTGACTAAGCTTAAAGAACTATAAGTGAACAGAAGTATGGTGAAGAGGAGGCAGAGGAAAGGTGCTTTGTCCCTATGTTTTAAAATGTAATGTGTCCACCATGTGTGGTACATGGGACAGTCACAGGGACCCATATCAAGTGCATTAACTCACTCTAGTTAGTAATGATTCACCTTGCATTTAAATTAAAATACAATATTTCCACTTAGACAAGGTCTAAAAACTGAAGGCAGAATTTATATGAAGGAACAAGGACAATATAAAGGGGATAATGTGGTAAGGGGTAGTCATATGGGCAGGAAAGGAGATACTTGAACAAGAGTGATGAATTATCTGAACATTTTGATAAGCAGTTCTAACATAAGTGGGAGTTCCACACATCTGGTAAGATTCCAAATAATACTGATCTGATCCAAGAGTCATGTCTTCAGTAGCAAGGAAGATTCTGGAATCTTTTCACTCCATCAGAGCAAAGATGACATAGGTTAACTGAAGATGAAATTTTTATATTTAATTTTGGTTGTTCTTTTATAAAAATGATATAATTTTGTAGCTGTGGGAGTGGTATTATTTACTTTCAACCTAAATTATTTTTTAGTAAAAAGATTGAGTGGTTTTATGATAAATATTAAGGAAATATAGTATAGGTGTACGTTACAATAGTAAAACCCATACATATGCAACTGACATAGAAAAGGTCTCCACACATTCTTCAATTGCTTACATGATGTTCTCATTTTAATATGGAATCTTATAAAGTTACTATATAGCATAGGGTTCTGCATGTGGATCTTATTTTCTTACAGATTCTTGTGGCATAAATATTCTATATTCCAATTTTATTATAGGACACAATGAAGGCATTCCTCAGGGGAAAATTTGGAGCACTAATAGCCTTCATAACAAAGACAGAGAGATCCCAAATCAATAACCTAACCATCTACCTATAGGCACTGGAAAAGCAAGAAAAATCCAACCCAAAAAGCTCCAGAAGGAAAGAAATAAGATCAGAACAGAAATTAATGAATTGGAAACTAAGAAAACAATTATGAAAATTGACAAAACAAAGAGCTGGTTCTTTGAAAAAATAAATGAGATTGACAAACCCCTGGCCAATTTGATCAAGCAAACAAAAAAGAGATGCTTCAAATTAACAAAATCTGAAACAACAGACGTAAGTGAAATTGGGAGAATCATCATGAGTTATTTCAAAAACCTCTACTCCACAAAATTGGATAATGTGAAGGATATGGATAAATTCCTGGACATATACCATCTATCAAAGCTAAACCCAGAGCAGATTAATCTCTTAAACAAACCTATCATACTCATTGAGATTGTAAAAGTAATAAAAAACTTCCCCAAAAAGAAGAGTCCAGGACCAGATTGCTTCTCAGCTGAATTTTATCAAACCTTCATGGAAGAACTCAAACCAATCTTCCTCAAACTGTGCCACACAATTGGAGAATAGGGAAAGCTACCCAAGTCCTTCTATGAAGCTAGTATCACCCTAATTCCAAAACCAGGCAGAGATGCCACAAGAAAAGAAAAGAAAACTACCAGCCTATTTCCCTGATGAACTTAGATGTAAAGATCCTGAACAAAACCCTTGCAAACCAAATCCAACAACACATCAAAAGCATTATCGAACTTGATCAAGTGGGATTCATCCAGGAACACAGGGTGGTTCAACATACAGATATCTGTCAATGTAATACACCACATAAATGAGGTTAAACACAAAAACTACATGATCATCTCCATAGATGCAGAAAAGGCCTTTGACGAAATACAACATCACTTCATGATCAAAACATTGGAAAGAATTGGCATGGTTGGTTCTTATCTTAACATAATAAAGGCAATATACAAAGCTCCGAAGGCCCAAATAATACTTAATGGAGAGAGACTGGAGGAATTCCCATTGAGATCAGGAACAAGACAGGGTTGTCCACTCGTACCTCTGCTCTTCAATATAGTACTGGAAGTCCTAGCTCAAGCAATAAGAGAGGAGAAAGAAATAAAAGGGATACAATTTGGAACGGAAGAAGTTAAGTTAGCTCTATTCGCTGATGACATGATTGTATACGTAAGAGACCCACGAAACTCCATCCCAAAACTCCTGAATGTGATTAACTCCTATAGCAAAGTAGCAGGATACAAAATCAATGCACAAAAATCAGTAGCCTTTCAATATCCAAATGACAAAGATACAGAGAAAGAAATAAGGGACATGGTCCCATTTTCAATAGCAACAACAACAACAAAATACCTTGGAATAATGTTAGCTAAGAAATGAAAGATCCATACAATAAAAACATAAAAACATTCAAAAGAGAAATTGAGGCGGACTTGAGAAAATGGAAAGACCTCCCATGCTTCTGGATAGGCAGAATTAACATTGTGAAAATGGCAATCCTACCAAAGGCAATATACAGATTTAATGCAATTCCAATTAAAATCCCAACATTGTTCTTCACAGAGATAGAAAAAAAAGATCTCTCATTTCATATGGAATGGCAGCAGGCCTCGGATATCCAAGAATATCCTCAGCAAAAGAAGCACCTCTGGAAGTATCACCATACGTGATCTAAAGCTATATTACAAAGCCATAGTAATAAAAACAGCATGGTACTGGCATAAAAACAGGAGTATAGACCAATGGAATAGAATTGAGGACCCGGACTTTGGGTCAAGCAACTACAGCTACTTGATATTTAAGAAAGGCCCTAATAATACAGGCTGGAAAAAAGACAACCTCTTCAAAAATGATGCTCGAGATTAGCAAGTTAGCAGCACTCTCAGTTGTCTGTAAATTTCTGATGGTCTCAGGAAATTTTATATTGTATTTAATATACATTCATAGGATCCCCCACTCCCCTCTTCTTTCTACACACTGCTGACTGCTGTCTTTGAGCACTCCTTTCCAAACACACACACACACACACACACACACACACACACACACACATATATGTTCCTTATATGGTTGACTAAACACCTTTGCTTGCCCTTATTCATTGCATATGTTAATGCTATCAATAAGAATACTTTCTGCACTCTTCCATTCACAATGTATCTTCAAAGTGATTTTCAATATCTTTACCTTTATTAATTGTCATTGAACATCAGACATTATTTCTTCCAATTCCTTGTGGATTAACTCTCTGTACCATCCATGTCTTGTCCATTATGCTTGCTAAATATATTGCTTATCTAAGACAGATTAGTGATGGTGGAATCCCCAACAAGGCTTTCACATTTTTAGTTCTCATAATTGCTAATTATAACCTATCATGAGATCCATTATATAGTGATCACTTTATAAAACCTTGTTATTGTGTTAAGATTATGTACACAAATAGAAAAGATTGGCTCTAATAATTGAAGTCAGCCATATTAAGTTATGTGGTCACTCTGCCAAGTTCTTGTACTGTGAAATAAGAGTCCAGGAATATTCTGTGCCTTGCCCCCAGGCTGATACTCCAAAGCTGCTCTGTAGTGATATTGATCATGTGATATAATTGACACTCAGACCTTTGTCCCACAGTAGAATATCCCTTGTAGCTTGGTTGGCTCTTAAAGCTGAATAAACCTGAAGTTTCTGGCATTATATAACACTGCTCTCTATCCATCTTAAGTATGAGGAAGCTGAGCCATGCAAAGATTGTGACCAATACTAAAAAACTGGCATTATGAAGAAGCAAACCAGGATGACTTCAATATCCACATGTTAATTCCTTCCTTATTTTTTCTTCTGCATTCCTGAAATTGTAGCTTTAATCACTGGTTTTGACTTCACATCAGAAACCTCAAGAATATTATTAAAATTACAGTCCTCAGATATTTTGTTTCAATTGATGTCAAATCTAATTTACTTTTAGGTTAAGGCAATTCTCGCATATGCTTAGCATAAGGACCTACCTATCCAGTCACTGCCACAGACCAGAAAATGAAACTGGAGTTGCACTCACTGTTTCTTTAAAATAAGACATAATACTCTATACTGTATGCCAGGTATGGTTTTAAGTATTTGAAATACCATAGAAAGCAAAATGAGTAAAATCTCTGTCAGAGTGATCAACAAATAGGGGTGGAAACTCAGCGACATATTTCCTGATTGTCACACTTTAGTATGATCCCTATATATAAACTGAGGATGTCTGAACAGCTGTCAAAAAAAAAAAAAAAATCTTAGGGGCAAGATTTCTGAAGTGACAGCCCTTAGGGTGACTCTGGCAATATTAACAGTGTGGCAATAGTCAGGAGAGCCAGGGAATGAATAAAGTGATGTCTGAATCATGGGCTGACACTTCCTTATCAAATGTTAGGACTATGCAGTAAAATCACCTGACACACATGCCTAGCACTATTACTTGAGCTGGAGCATAATACAGGAAATGAGGATTGCTTCAAGCTGAATTCGCAACTCTAACACCATTATCACTTTCTCTCATTAGACTTTAAAGAAATATTTCACTTTTGATTACTTCTTGTAGAAAGTCTATATGAAATCAGATAAGCAGATTTTGGAAGTGTGAGCAAACCTGCTTAGCCAAAATTAAAATAGCATTAACTGTAACTAATGAATTTAATATTAGCAAATATGATACTTGTATAAATCCATAGCAATCCTTAGATTCTTTTATACAACCTGCTGTAGTTGTATGGCATCTTGTCCACATTAGATGTTGAATAAATATTGCTTAAGTAGATGTATGTGTCCTGTTTTCTTTACATATATATTCTTTACATATATATATATATATGTATGTGTGTGTGTGTGTGTAGTGTGTGTGCATATGTGTGTGTTTGGTAAAAGCATGAATTATGCTTGGTAAAAAACTATCTGGCCCACCTCCTGTTTTCTTTTTTTATTTGCATTGTCAATTTTGTGTGTTATATATCACAATTTGTACTTGGATACTGAAAGTGGAGCTGTTTTGGTTCACTGGCTATTCTAAAGAACTGGGGTGGAAATGTCTTGAGGAAGGGTGAACGAGTCTATCTTCAGTGGCGCATTTGCTATACCACAGTGATTCGTTAGAAACTGTATTAGCCATGTCCTACATGATTTGTGTTTCTTTCCACTCAGTTCAGCTTGTTGAATAGAAAGCATTCAAACATGTAATCTTATTTTTTTAAAGTGTTTCTAGTTGAGAAATTACTAGACATCAGAAGAACGTATTTCCAGTGACCCATTTTGAGAACAGCAATTCATTAACTATACATAGAAATGTCACTTCAAGAAAAGTCTTTGTCAATATGCACAAATTTCTCTTATAGATTTGTGATTAGCTTCTAATTATAGACTAATTACCCTCTTAATTATCATAGAGGAACTTGTGTGTTGACAGAGAATATATAAATGATGTCAATGAGACTAGTGTGGATATAATGTGCTCCCCCATTGTTTAATGTGTTTTTTTCTCCATGAGTGAATTAAAAAAGGATGAAGACACTCTTTGTATTACTTCAGTAGCAGAGCTTGCAGCTCTAGAATCCTGGTGTTAAAATACAGTGACAGGATTTTCAGCTACCAGGAAAATGACTATAGTGAAATTTCTTATTTCACATCAAAGAGAAGTTAAAGGTAATTTGAAAGAAGGAGTAAAAACTGGACTTTGTTTTAAGATAGAAGCCCAGAAAATTGTAAAAGTGTGTGTGTGGTGTGTGTGTGTGTGTGTTACAGACAGAGACATGGGAACAGAAAGTACCACATATGCTTGAGAGTTTGCCAGTGAAAGGGGAAGGGAGACAAAACATTTGTTTTCTCAGAAAATAAAGTGAGAGATTCCTCTAGAACAGAAGACAGCATTAGCACTATGGACAGAATCATATTCGCTAGCTGCTTTCTTGTTACTTTTATCCAACCTTGATAAGTCTAATCACACTCTTCTAAAATGTTATTCCTTTTGCCTATAGCAAAGAAGGCCTTCATTTCCTTCTTAACTATTTTTCTAGTATAATGAAAGTCACCTCTTGATTCATTTAAGTTAACACAATTACAAAGTACCCAGCCATGTTGTACTTAAGTCCCAAACGTAATTTGTTTTCAACTTCATTGGTTCTCATGGCACTGTACTAGAAATTTCCAGGAAAAGTTGGACACCCAAATAATTGAGATAGTGTAATTGAGAGTTGGATATTCATCCAAGAGTATAAGCTTCCAAGAGGGAATGATTACCCAAACTCTGATTTGAAACCTGCTGTAGTTGTATGGCATCTTGTCCACGTTAGGTGTTGAATAAATATTGCTTAAGTAGATGTATGTGTCCTGTTTTGGGTATCTAATGGCTTCTATGACTTCCACTTTTCAAAGGAACACTCTGTAACCAAAAATACTCTCTCTCTCCTCTTCCTTCTTCTCTCTTACACATGTGAGTGTGTGTGTGTGTGTGTGTATGCACACATGTGTGTGTATAGGCATACACGCACACATGCACACATGCACACATGCTTAAATGCACATACCCAGCTGGTGTACTGTGAGATTTTTGGATTTTTTAGTCTAGAACCTACAATCATTTTATGTCATTGACAGAAGAAAATATAAGGAAAACATTTTTTTTCAAAATGTCTCCTATAATAACTTAAAACAAGAAATAGAAGGGAGTATTAAAAAATCACATCTGAGAAAGAAAATTATAGCTTCTTATTCTACATGGCCATTGTTTATTATATTCTGTTCCAAATAACTTAATGGTGATATGTTCTTGAAGATTTGTAAACCAATATCATCTTGATGAAAAGATTCCTTGAGCAGAGAGATGACACATTCTTGGGCCACCTATGACTTTTATAACTGTAAAGTTAACTACAACTATAACCCATTAACATTTTTCTCCCTCTTCTACTTTTCCAATAAGCCATTGGCTAAACATTTTTTTTAAAAGTAAAATAAAGTTATAAGTTCTAATTGTGGACTGAGAGTTTCTTAATCCTGAACTAGTTCAAGACCCACTGTCTTTATCAATATTACCTGTTAATTCATTTACTTTTCATGGATTATACAAAGAAAAATTTCATTTGTAAGACAAAAAAAGGGCAACTGACCCATGTATATCTATGCAATCAGAAACTTTACACTGCTTCACACTGAAGCCAAGAGCCATGCCCTCCTGCCTGCCTGCATGGATCCGTGTATTAGAACTTAGGTGCCCAAGCTAGAGCCACACCTGTCTCCACCCACCGACTCATCCACACAGATGTGCAAGTCAGACCTGGAAGCCCCCTGCCTACTTGGCCTGCATGAACCCATGAGGTCAGTACCAACACGCACTAATTTTCCTTGCAACTGAACTTTGTTTAGCATCCAGCTAGCTGAGCCTGGACCAGCTAAGTTGCGGGAATACAAAAGATCTATAAAAGTGCTCACTTAGCAGACATTTGCCGTAAACTCATTCCAAATGTTAGGAATATACTTCCAGAACCACTTTCAGATAGCAGGCTAGAGCCAGAGCATAGTCAAAGCTACATTTGGAATAGAATCCAGGGTTGGAGCCTGAGCCAGATCAAGATCCAGATATAGAATCTGGTCCAAAAGAGTCCTCAGACAGTGAAGACAGGAAGAACTGCACATCACAGAGGATCTCCAAGCAGTGAAATATCCTGTTAGGACCTGGGAGAAGAACATGAGAGATATCTTATAGGATACAACAACCAGATGGTGTGGTGGTTTTATTTAGATGTCCCCCATAAATTTAGGTGTTATGAATGCTAGGTCCCTATCTCATGGCAATTTGAGAATTAACACCTCCTGAAGTCAGTACAGTGTTGGGGGTGGGCTTATGAGAGGTATAGCCAGCTTCCTCTTGCTGCTTTTTGGCACACTCTTCTGTTGCTGTTATCAGTTTGATGTTGGCCAGGGGGTGATGTCCACCTTCTGCTCATGCTGTCATTTTCCCCCACCATCATGGAGCTTTACCTTAAGTCTGTAAGCCAAAACAAACCTTTTTTTGTTGTTGTTGTTTTTTGTTTTCTGTTTTTTTTTTTTTCCTCCACAAGCTGCTCTTGATATGATGTTTTCTTCCAGCAATGAAAACCTGATTACAATAGTAAAGTTGGTATCAAGAAGTGAGATCTAGCTGCTAGAAACCTGACTGCATGGCTTTTGGCCTTTTGGAGCTGATTTTCAAGAGGAATGTGAAAGGATTTCAAACCTTGGCCTAAAAGACGCCTTGCAGTGCTGTAAGTATAGCTTGATGGACCATTCTGGTCCATCTGAGTACAATAAGAACTATGGACTGTGACATCTGCCTTACGAGGGTGAGAATGACCATTGCCTGGACTGGGCTAGAAGCAGTTTGTGTGAGAGCTTTGCTGTTGTGCCCATGTCCTGAGGACCTGAGCATAGTTGCATTGCATCGAAATGGAAGGATATAAGCAAAGGGATTTGCAACAGAAAAAAATGAAATCTTTGGGCAGAAACTGCTGCCCACTAGCAGCAATTGTTTGAGAGATTACAGCCATTGAGAATGGTCCAGCTCATCTGCATTGTGACAACAGGAAGAATGCAAACTCATTTGAAGGGGCCTAAATGCTGAAGGAGTTCCCTGTTCTCCAAAGTCTGCTTTATTTCTTCCTGGATTAACAAACTGGAAGCCCTACTTGGCATTATGGAGTATAACAAATGCAGCAAAGAGAAGGTCATTGAATTTACAATATGGTTTTGTATTCTGGAAATGGCCATGGGCAGTGTGAAGCAGACTTGTTGGATTAACTACAAGGAGACCTGATGGATGAATCGTAGGTTGCAGCAGAGACATCATGGAGATGCCAGGACTATGAGATGGGTGCCAGTGAGAGCCATCAGCACTGAATGAAGTTTTCCAGGACTGTGGAGTACCCTAGCTGGAGGGGAGGAATTGGAACTCCAGAGACTCATCATTGCTTAGAATTTTATTGGACTTTGAGATTTGTCACTGACTAGAGTTGTTGGACTTGGAGCTACAGAGTTTGATATTTGCCTTGTTTAAATCTTGTATTAGTTGAATGTTTCTTTGCTATGCCCAATGCAATCTTTTGCAGTGTCAATGTTTATTTTGTTCCAGTATGGGATTTTTGTTTTGTTTTGTTTTGTTTTGTTTTTGGTATTATGGCTCAGTTAAAAGACCTTGGACTATGGAGATGTTTGAACATCATTGGGATTGATAAAAACTATGGGGACTTTTGAAGATAGACTGAATGCACTGTATTTTGCATCATACATATGAGTTTAGGGGGGTTCAGGGGCAGAATGTAGTGGTTTGATTCAGGTGTTCACCATAAACTTAGGTGTTCTGAATGCTAGATCCTTAGCTGATGGTAATCTGAAAATTAACACCTCCAAGATGCAGTGTATTGTTGAGGGTGGGTTTACGGCTGTTATAGCCAGCTTCCTCTTGCCAATGTTTGCACATTGTTGCTGTTGTACATTTGATGTTTCCAGGAGGTGATATCCACCCTCTGCTCATGCCATCATTTTCCCCTGCCATCATGGAGCTTCCCTTTAGTCTGTAAGCCAATATTAAACCTTTTAGTTCCACAAAGTACTCTTGGTCAGGTGCTTTCTGCTGGCAATGCATACCTGACTGCAACAGATGGTATTCTACTCTCAGGAGAGGCTTGAGGATAGAGCTTAGCAATTTGAACACCAGTCTAACACCTCAAACCTAATGCAAACTAATCCCTCCACAATGCTACAAACAATTCCACTGAAGTTAAAAGATGACATCAAAAATTCAACCAATGGCCTAACTCTTGATATACAAGTCCTAGCGCAGAATTACAAATTGTATAAAATCTACAGACAATTTTTCTCCTGAAAAACTTCCAGTCCTCATGTAATAGCCCCGAATAAGAATGAATTTAATAAAATTAAAGAGTAACTCCAAAGAAAATGAATATATTCAAAGGAATGAAAGAGGGTACAAATAAACAGATGAATTTAATACAGATGTCAGTACAATATATGAAAAGTTGAATTCAATAAAGAGATAGAAATACTAAAAGAATACCAAACTGAAATAATCCAGATGACAAATTCAGTAAGTTATTCAGAGGAAATTTCAGGCAAAGAATTTAAAAGAATGATTACACATACAAAGAATTCAAAAGGGACATGAATTAATGTCTGAATGCATTCAGAGTGCACAAATGGCATCTGAACCAATTAAAAGAGGACATGAAAAAGCACCTGAATGAATTCAAGAAGAAAACATATAAACAACTGAAGGAAAATAAGAAAGTCAAGCCAGACCCCCATAACAGATGACCCACAATCCCCATGGGCATAACTGGCAACTGCAAAGAGGAGGGTCCCTTGGGAGAGGGGAGGACAGGGATAAGGGTATTGATGATATCAACATGTGTTGTTTACACACTGAGTATGTACATAACTGATAAAGAAAAAAATTGTAAAAAAAGAAAGTCAAGTCAGGATATGCAAATGGAATTCAATAAATAGAAATACAGAAGTAAAACCACCTGTAATGATGCAGGAAGTGAGCAATTTAATAAACCAAATTAAAAAGCTCAGTGGAAAGTGCAGGTCACACTATAAGGGCTTGAAGACAAGATATAGAAATTGGATCCATCATAACCAATAAAAAGTTAAAAAATATGAAGGGAGCATGAGATATTTGGGATACCACAAAAGTTCAAACTTTTGAATTATGGAAATTATAGGAAAAATGAAAGAACTCTAGACCAAAGGGGTAGAAAAAAATTTCAATATCCTTATACAAGACAATTTCCCAATTGTATGAAAGAAAAGATCATCCAGAAGCAAAAGGCATATAGAACAACAAACAGGACTAGAACAGAAACTTCCTAACTATATTATATTCAAAGCAGTTAATATATGGAATAAAGTTACAACATTGATGCACCAAGTCACATATAAAAATAAGCCCATCAGAATAACAGCTGATGTTTCAATGAAAATTCTAAATTCCTGAAGGGCTTAGAACTATGCATTTTAATTTTTGAGATATCATAGCTGCTAACCCAGAATACTGAACTCAGCAAACCTATTTATTGTTATTGAAGAAGAAAACATTTCAGCGATAAAAGCAGGCTAAAGGAATTTATGGCCACCAACCTGGCACTGCAGACTATACCTGAAGGAATACTTCTGACTACATAGAATAATACATTTAAGATGCTCAGGAAAAAAATAATCAATGATAGGTCAGTTGGGAAGCAAATGAAAATTAACACACAAAACATTATATAAAAAATATAAACATGACAAGTACTAGTATACACTTTTTCAATATCTCTGAGTACTAATGTCTTAATGCCCCATACAAAAACACAGACCAACAAATTTCATAAGAGACACTAAACAATCCACCAGAAACTTCTAAAATTATCTAAAGTAACCTTCAGCAAAGTGGCTGGGAACAAAATTTAACATATAAAAATCAGTAACCTACTTACATACCAATAACAAATTTACTGAGAAAGAAATTTTATTTATAGCTGCCTTAAAAACACCTTGGAATAAACAATAAGGGAAATGACAGATCTCTACACTGAAAGTTTTAAAACATTGAAGAAAGAAAATGAGCAAGACACTAGAAGATAGAAAGATGCTCCTTGATTGTGGATCGGATGATGTCATACTGTGAAATAGCCATCCTGCCAAAAGCAGTACACAACTTCAATGAAGACTCAACAAAAACTCCAGTACATTCTTTACAGAAATAGAAAAGATCATAAAACTCACGTGAAAATACAAAAACCCCTAAGAGCCAAAGCAATTCTGAGCAAAAATAATACTGCTGGGGGTATGACCACAACATAATTAAACTTATACTATGGAGATATAGTAATAAAACAGCATAGTTCTAGAGTAAAACAAATTAATGGAATAGAATCACAGATTAATATATATAATCATGCTACAGCCACCTTAAATTTGACAAAGATGTCAAACATACTCATTGGAGAACAGACATTCATTTCAAAAAATGGTTCTGGAAAAGCTGGATATCTACATGTAGAATGAAAATAGATCCTTACTCCTCACCATGCACAAAAATCAGCTGCAAATATATCAGCAACCTTAACGTAAGACATGAAACTCTGAAACTGCTAAATGAAGAAGTAGGGAAAACAACCTCAGATATAGGTATTGGTAAAAACTTTCTGATGATGACTCCAATCACTAAAGAAATCAATAGTCAAAATATGGGACCTAGTAAAATTAAAATGTTTCTGAACAGGGCTGGAGAGATGGCTTAGTGGTTAAGGTGTTTGTTTACAAAGCCAAAGGATTCCAGTTTGATTCTCCAGGACCCATGTAAGCCAGATACACAAGGGGGCGCATGCCTTTGGAGTTCATTTTCAGTGGCTGGAGGCCCTGATGTGCCCATTCTCCCCTCCCTCTCTCTCTCTCTTCCTTTCTCTCTATCAAATAAATAAATAAAATATATTTTTTTAAAAAATGTTTCTTTATAGCAAAGGAATCTGTTAACCAAGTGAAGAGATGGAAGATTATCTTTGCCCCCCTATACATTGGACAGAATATTCAGAACACACAAAGAACTCACAAAACCACACATCAAGTAATGAAAATTAATACAACTTTGAGATTTCATCTTATTGAAGTTAGAATGGCAATAATCCAGAAACCAAACAAAAACAAATTCTGGCATGGATGTGGAAAATGAGGGATGTTTATTCACTATTGATGAGAATGTAAACTGCCCCAGCAACTAAAGAAATAAGCGTGGGGGTCCCTATCCCCTGTCAGAAAAAAAAGTCACTAACTTAGAATGAGCATATGACCTACTCCTGGGCATTTACCCAAAGGTCTCTATAGCTTACCACAAAGATGCTTGCACATCCATATTTGTTTTGGAGGCCCAAAGACCTCCTCCTAGACCCATCTCCAAGTTCATACCGTCTCCCAACAGTACCAAACTGGGCATCAAACTTCTAACACATGGACCACTTGAGGAACATTTCAAGATGCAGGCCTTGTACATACCACCCAGATACTACTAACCATTCTTCTAGTCATATCTCCAGGTCCACTGAAGATCCCACTCTTTGGTCATAGTTTGTTTGGTAACTGTAATCTTCTCCATTTTTTGATAACTTTGACATATTTATTAACAACCATTCATATCCTGACCTCTTTGATAATTCAGGTCTAATAGCTTTTCCTTTCTTTATGAATTTAACATTTCTTTCTCATGTATTGCTTTCTCTCCAAACTGCCCCACTTCTAAAATCCTAACTTCATTCATCTTTATCTTCTCCCCTATACTTTATACATATGTTGTCCAATTTTAAAAGTTTTCAGCACACCATTATCTGCATAACATAAACAAACTCTCTGATCCCTACTACTTAGCCCCTCTTATTCAACTCAAATTCAATCGTCTTTTTTTTTTTTCTTTTTTCTTTGGTTTTTCGAGGTAGGGTCTCACTCTAGCCCAGGCTGACCTGGAATTTACTATGGAGTCTCAGGGTAGCCTCGAACTCACAGCAATCCTCCTATCTCTACCTCCCGAGTGCTGGGATTAAAGGAGTGCGCCACCATGCCCGGCTCATCTTTCATTTTTATTAGTACTTAGGAAAAAAAAAATCTCTTTCTCTGTCTCTCTCCCTCTCTTGGTCTCCCATCCTCTCTCCTTCTCCTCTTTCTGCATTTTACTCTCCTGGAAATACTAAGACTTTGGATTAATTTTCTATCCTTTGTTTATGTATCTCACTAAAGCTACAGACCACTAGTGAAAAATCCTCACATTCCTGAGATTAATCCAATTTCATTTTAAATACATTCTCTTGCCCTGGAAATCTATAATTCTTTAGTCACCCACTCGGATGGAAAATATAAACTGTATTACCATTAGGGCTTTCTTTTATATTGTAATTGTCTGATGTACTCCCACAACACACTTGGAAAATCTCATGAATTATATGTTTTATTTACAAACATTAAACATAGTTTAAAGAACTCAAGGTAAAAATAGACATATTTCCTATTTACCCTTTTTATGGCCCTTCATTTATATTTTTATCCTCTTTCTTTTTCCTTCTGAAAATCATGTCTTTTGTTGGAATAACTTCCTCTAGCAATACAATTAAAATATTTTATTCATTTACTTATTTATCTGAGAGAGAGAGAGAAAATGGGCACACAGGGCCAGTAGCCACTGAAAATGAACTCCAGACACATGTGCCAACTAGTACTTCTGGTTTTGAATGGGTACTGGGGAACTGAACCTGGGTTCTTAGGCTTTGCAGGCAAATGCCTTAACTGCTGAGCAATCTATTCAGCCCTAGAAATATATGTTAAGAAAATAGAGTCTCAGTATACAGGCTAACCTTACTATTCTTTGGTAATTTTACTTCATTTTTTCCAAAAAAAACTTCCCCCTTTTCTCAATCCTCCCACTAACACTATTTTACCCTCATATTTAGCTGATGGCATTTCTTCATAATGGTGGAAAAATAATAACCATCAGGTGAAACATCATTTTCCTATCAATAGCATATGTTTCATCCTCTTTATCCTATTATCCATTATAAGAAAGATCAATTTTAAATTTTTTCGATTCTCTCAAAAGTTTGCCCTTCCAGTTACCCACACATGATTATGTATGATTAATCCTTATTAACTCTGCCTATTCTCCTCAGAACAAAAGCAGGTTTTAGCATGTGCATTCACAGACACACACACAAAGTGACACACACCTCTCACCATGCTACTGTCTTTCTCATGTATCTGCCCTACTATGATAATTTTCTTAAGTGCCTACGTTCCACAGCCTGCACTTCCTCATTACATGCTTTCTACACTTCCATATACTACATTCACTTATTAATCCAATTTAAGCTGCTTTGTAACATAGATATACTCTGTTTATACCAAGGTTATCAGTGATTTCCACTTTGGTTACTACTTTGTAGAGTCTCCCTCTAGCGCAGACTGACCTGCAACTCACTCTATAGTTCCAGGCTGCCCTGGAACTTACATTGGTACTCCTGTATATGCCTCTGAGTGCTGGGATTAAAGGCATGAGCCATGTGCCCAGCCTATACTGGTTAATCTAAGAGACACTTTTCTGTCCTTGTCACAATAGAATCCTTTCATCATTTGGCATAATCATTATCTCCATGTATTAGTGACTTTCCTTATTGTTATAACCAAATATCTAGTAAAAATTATTTAGGGGAAGAAGGGTTTATTTTGGCTTGCAGTTTGAGTATATAGTCTATCATGGTGAGAGAGGTATGGTGGCTGAAGTGTGAAGTGGGTGGTCAGATTATACCCACAGTCACAAACTACAAATGAATCCTGGTGCTCAGCTTACCATGGGATGATACTACCCATATTCACGGTCTTTCTTCCCTCATCAATTAAGTCTTTCTGGAAACATCTCAACATATCTAGAAGTGGTGGTTCTAAATTCAATCAAATTGACAATGAAGGTTAACCATCACAACTCCACCCCTTGTCAACCTGACATTCAATTACCTTAACTATGACATTCCTCCACTGCTCCCTTTCATCTCATAATCAAAAATACAATTACTCCTTCTCTAAAAGTCACATTGTCTTTAATGGTCCCAATGTTACTGAAGTTATTTGGATCAGAGGCTGGACTCTGACAGCCCAACAAGCTAGGCTTGGACAATCATCCTCAATATGATAACTGACAAGACAAGTAATAGGAAAAAGCAGAGAAAGGCAATTTATTCAATGTGGCCGTATTGGGAATATGGGCCAAATAAAGAAGTCCGGTGACTTTCTAAGTCGACCTTCATGGTTCAGACTAGAGACTTAGAAGTGGACAAGAGGTATGTACAGCTAAGTAGTCCTGCCCAAGGTGTGGTCCATTCCATCATTGATCAATCAGTTTCTCAGTTCTAGTCTCTCCTGTAAGTTCTCAGAATTGTGTGAAACTTCTGACTGGCACCAGGATTCTACCCTCCCTTTCTTTCTCCCAGCATAAGATTCTTGGGGAAATATCCTTATAGACACACTGAGAGATGTATTTCTATGGTGATTCCAATTCCAGTATAGTAGGTTATGGAGATTAGCCACTGCAATGTTCTGGCATTCTGCTCTCTGATCTACACACCTCATGTCTTTCTCTCTCACTGAACACTCTTTTTCTCTTTTCATGTCTTCTCCTCCTTCTGTCTGATATCTCAATGTGGCAGATCCCCAAGTGCTTAATCTTGGGCTGTCTTCTTGCTATATACATATTTTACAGGTGTATCACAAATCATTTTGGTCATAAATATGCTAATGATTTCTACATTTATATGTCTGGCCCAAACCTGTCTGTTGAACTCCAGCCTTAAAACACATTCAGTTTCTAATTTGACAGCTTGTCTTGGTAATTCCCAGACATTTGAAACTTCAGTATATAAAATGTAACTTCCAGTTTCCATGCCAAAATTATTTCTTCCTCAGTTATAACTCATATGTGTATTTGAAAGGGTATCCTACAAAACTAAAATTTAGTCCAAGGGACTCCCATATCTGATTCATTTACAAATTCTTTTTATTATATTTCCAAATAATTTAATTTCATCAACTAGTCCAAGCCTCTATCAGCTCTCACCTGAGTTACTTCAAACCAATCTTCCAATTATTAATCTTTCTCATCTCAAATTTAATCTCTTAATAATTCAAAGCATGCCCTACCTACACAGGCATCAGTTTATGTGACTTCCAGATTAACATTTCTTGCTTTCCAATCTACATAAAATCAGACCAAATTTCATATCATTGCTTCTAAGGCTATCCATGAGCGAGACAGTCCCAAACGGACCTTTCAAGATTCAACTGCTTTCTATGTTCAGACCACACAATTTTTTTTTCAATTCTTGGAAATTCTAAGCTTTTATCTACCTACAAACATGTGTACACTATGCACTTTGTCTAGAATGGTAGAATTTACAATTTTTTGGACACATATTTTGAGTATATTCACTTTTCTTGAATTTCTTTCTTCATTGAAGTTTAAAGTCTGACCTGTTCACTTACTTATTAATTCTTCACAAGAGGTTTGGCATTTCAAAGTTATAAATCATAATTCTGTAATTAATGATTGAATAAGTGAATATCTATCTTTGAACAAAGAATGATGCTGTCCCTACATATTCATTACAATAATTATTTCTTGGGACAGTACTTTTGTAAGGAAAAAAAAAAACAGAGTAATATTTACAAGAAAAATAAAATTAGACCCTTGGTTTTCATTGGATGAATATTCCAGATTCTCCCAAAATGTTTTCTCCTGGCAGTGAGAGAAGAGTGGTATGGAGAAGGAGGTCTGGAAAAGGGCTGAGAAGAGAAATTATCTGTGGGTATAAAAAAAAAAACCAAAAAAAAAAAAAAAAAAAGATAATATTTAGTAGGTAGTTTGACAGCACAGCTGTTTAGCAATACAGCAATAGCAGGTTCTTCCATAGGGTCTATCTTTGGTCCAGCCATGGAATTTCGAGCTGGCTTTCAGTACTAAGCATGAATTACTTCCTATGGAGCAGGCCTCAAATCCAATCACAGAGAAGTTAGTTACCTCCACCTCCGTGTTACAATATAACACAGGACATGTCTTGCCTGGTCGATCAATATTGTGTAATGCAAGATTCACCACTGAGCGATATTGTTGAGGACTTTTCTCTGTCAGCTTTCTGCACAGAACTTTCTGACACTGTGAATGCTAGCCAATAGGAAGGAAGCTTCCTCCTTAGCTCCATCTTGATCTCTCTACTCCCTCCTCCCAAAGGGTGTGGTCTCTTCATCAATAGCAGTTTATCTTCCAGTTTTGATAGACATCCAAAAGCCATGGGGATAGTCTAGATAGTTTTAGAAGCTTCAGAGGCTTCCCTGACCAACAACTCAATGGGAGGTATCTCCTAAAAATGTCAAAAAACCAAAATTTAAAAGTGTTTATTTCTATCTGTGAGAGGGATGGCTTAGTGGTTAAGGCACTTCCTTGCAAAGCCAAAGGACCCAAGTTTGATCCCTCAGGATTCACATAAGCTAGATGTACCCTTGTACATCTACATGTGCTTCATGCATCTGGAGTTTGTTTGCTGAAGGACCTGGTGTGCCCACTCTCTTTTTCTCTATCTATTTGCCTCTTTCTCTCTCCCTCTCTCTCAAATAAATAAAATAAATAAATAAATAAATAAATTTACAGTGCTTATTGCTATCTGTGTTTCCATTTATGTTTTTTACCCCTTACTCCCTCTTTCCATATACCTCCAAAAATAACAGCCCCAGAAAGACAACCAGAAAGAAAACTAACGCTTGCTAAATCACCTGGTCCTGAGATGAGAAACAGTAACAGAAGAAAGAAACAGCAGAAAATCCAGAATAGGGATTCAAAAAAAAAAAAAAAAAAAACAATATATAGGGTGCCATTATTAGATTTTTTGTTGTTGTTTTTTTTTCAGGTAGGGTCTCGCTCTAGCCCAGACTGACCTGGAGTTCACTATGTAGTCTCAGGGTGGCTTCAAACTCACAGTGATCCTCCTACCTCTGCCTCCCAAGTGCTGGGATTAAAGGTGTGCACCACCACACATGGCTCAATCTTATAGTTTATTCTTTCTTTAATTTTTAATATCAGTAGGTAGCAGGGTATGGAGGAAAGTTGGTATATTAGTGCATAAGGCTGCTATAGCAAATTACCAAAAACTTGGTGGCTATGCAAACCTATTACAATCTATTATACTTCCAAAGATTAGCAGTCCATAAGGAATCTTATTGAGCTGAATATATGTCATTGGAAAAGCTAATGTCCTTTAAAATGCTCTCAGGAAAAATTGACAAAGCTTCTAGATGCTGCCCAATTTCCTGCCCTCATGGCTGCATCACTTTAGCCTCTCCTTCTCTTACTATATACCCTACTCTGACTCTCTTGCTTCCCTTTTATAAGGGCTCTGTCATTCCCTCAGTCCATTGAGAAAATGATAATCTCCCTGTATGAAGAATCATAATTGCATCTACAAAGCCCCTTTGCCACAGGAGGTAATACAGTCACAGTTTCTAGAGACTGTGGCATGGACATCTCTGAGGAATCTATTTATCGTGCCACAGCTGGGTTCCTTTTAGTTATATCACTTAGGGAGCATTCTGTGACAAGCATTAGGCCAATCAATTTATCTTTACAAAACTCCTGAAATATATGTCATCTGCATCTTACATTGGAGGAAAATTCAGCTTAATAACATGGAGCCACTTAAACTTATAGTCCTAAATTGGTAAGTCTGGTAGAGTATGAATATAAATTTACATTTGCATAGCAACAAATTACGTATATTTTTCTGCTATGTGGATGAAGCTTCTGTTATTAATAGGTCCAGACAATAGGAAGTTATATAAATGCGTAAACATTATTTTTAGTATAGTAAATACTATATAACTTCAAAGATTCAGATGGCTTCTCTAAATTTTCCTCATATGATTATGCAATCACACCTCATGTTTAGTAAATATTTGGTAAATATTCACTAAATCCACTATTCACCTAGAACGATCCAAGAAGTTGAATATTTTACTAGAAGCCAATGTACAGTTTAATAAAAATGAAAACCTGTAAAGGGCCCAGTGCATAAAATAAGTCACTGTACATAAATTCTAAACTTCCCTTTTCTTCCTTCAGTTGTAACCCATTAAGCTTCATCCTTCTTGCTCTAATTTGAGACTAATTTTTTCTCACTGAAATTGAGCCTGCAGCAGTGATTCCATATAACATGTCAAACTAGACTGATATCTATGTGGATTATATCTGACCTAAAGTAAAACAATTACTTAATTCTGTCCCTTCAGAGTATTGTTGCAGTTAAACTCTGTTTGGAATGAGTCCAAGAATGATGATTTTTCCATAGAACTGAATTCTCAAATTACAGATTAACTCTTCACGATTACTTCACCCTGCTTCCCAACAGAGGCCACAGATAGGAATGTGGGCAGTCAGGGTGTGAGAGGACGGGGACAGAGAAGAAAATGAATCCTTACGATCCAGGGGAGGACAAAGCACTCTTTACTTGGCTAAAGCATTGCTGTAGCCGTTAGCAGATTTGTGTTTGCAAGGACAAGATAATCCACAGGAGTAGACTCATGTTTTGCTGCAATTTTTCTCTGTAGTTTGGGAGAAGAAGCTTTGCATCAACTTTTTCTGATTTATTTTGACCTCTTTTAACTTCCTGTTTATATCACCAGTTCATATATTTTTTGTCATTTCTTTTCTTGATCTACTTATCTATTCTAAGTACTCCTCATTATAAAAATAAAACATTCCTGGCACGTGGTGCATGGCTTTAATCCCAGCACTCGGGAGGCAGAGGTAGAAGGATCGCTGTGAGTTCAAGGCTAAACTGAGACTACATAGTGAATTCCAGGTCAGCCTAGGCTAGAGCAAGACTCTACCTTGAAAAACCAAAAATAAATAAATAAAATACATATAAATAAATAAATAAAACACAATAAGATACTTTGGGGATATTTATTCCTTCTCTCCAAAAGAATCATCTTGTGAGCTGGGCATGGTGGCACACGCCTTTAATCCCAGCACTCAGGAAGCAGGGGTAGGAGGATGGCCATGAGGTTGAGGCTACCCTGAAACTACATAGTTAATTTCAGGCCAGCCTGGACCAGAGACCCCACCTCAAAAACAAACAAACAAACAAGAAATGAATTGTCTGTGAAACAAAAGTTCCTCAGACAGAATCTGTTGAAATAAACTTTTGTACTAAGGATCTGCTGAATTTATAATCCTTCACCAGATCTGAGTCTGCCTAGTGAGGTAGCCACATCAGCCTGTGCTAGATCAACCTGGCCACTGATGGATTGTTCAGAAACTTGACACAACTTGTCAGGCACTCATTGGAGCCCAGCACATTCAATTGAAAAATCATAATTTAAAGAACTACTAAGAAAAAAATCCAAGTGATCCAAGTAACAAATACAGTCTGCTTCAGGCTACATTATTGCTAGTAAGATTATAGTAGAGCAAAGAAGAAGTTCTACTGGAAAAATGGAAGCTGATTTCTTTTTACTATTGAACAATATCTTCTCTAACAATTAAATGTGATGTTATTTAGGTTTTAATAATATGTGCATTAGTGTTAAATGACTAAGTCTACATAAGTATTACATGACTAAGTCACAATACAAATTTAGTAAAAATGAAGAGAAAGAAGAATGACTCAATGAAATTCTTAACTTGTCACTCTTTATGCTGTTTTACAACTGAACCTCAAACAATTCTGAGTTTGTGGAATTAATATGAGGACATTGAGTGATCACTGAACAGTTAGAATAGCTAATTCTTTGGCTCCTTTTCTGCCATTATCTACTTGTGACTTCCTAGAAAGGACTTCTAACTAAGGGCATGCTTTCTTTCTCCACCAAATGAATGGATTAAGTTGGGTAAATATTAGGACTCCTTTAAATTTTAACACATTAAAAATTAAAAATTTATGGCCAATTTGCTTCAGAAATGTGTTTACTAAAGTTTTAGAACCCATATTTTATAGGACATTAACAAAATTACATGAATAAATGGTTCTGTAGTTTAAATAAGTATGGTAAATTTAGAGGTAAGCAAAGTTACTAATATTTCTTTGAGCAGAATATTTCTGAGGCATTAATATGTCAATGTTCATCCTTTGGTCATTTATTCCATTGACAGCTATTTACTAAGTCTCCATGTGCATCATACCCCAGAGATAACCTATTGGATAAGAATAAGTATGGTTGGTTTTAGAGAGATGGCTTAGCCATTAAGGCACTTGACCATGAATCCTAAGGACCCAGGTTCATTTACTCAGTACCATGTAAGCCAGATGCACAAGGTGGTGCATGTATCAGGAGTTCATTTGGAGATGCTGGAAGCCTTGGTATGCCTATTCTTTGCCCCCCCCCCAATAAATGAATAAAATATTTAAAAAAATATGTATAGTCCACATTTCTATGGAGTATATAACATTGGGGTAGACATTTACTACCTAATTATAGTCATGAAATATAAAATTAGTGTCAGAATACTTTGGAGATGTGCACATTGGTGTAAGACATGCATAAGAAGAGTATTATATCATTAAAGAAAGTCAGTGAGAACATCAACCTTCACAATACCATGTAGAACTGAAAATGAGTTTAGACTGGTGACAAAATGGAAAGAGATTTCTGCACAATAGAACATGTTCAAAGAAGTTGTAGTCATCACAACATATAGTAGATTGGGGGGATTCTTAAAATGACTGCAATGTTTCTTCAGTTATTTTCCATAAGATTCCACCTACATGGATGCACACACACACACACACACACACACACACACTGATAGATAGATAGATAGATAGATAGATAGATAGATAGATAGATAGAGTCTTTTGGAATAATGGTCTCTGGAGTGGTCTTTGAATAATATTCCTTTGGAGTAGCTCAATATGAGCTCACAGTATGTTGGCTCCTAAGTACAAGGTCTTATTTTTGAAAGTCAGAGCAGCTCCTATTGTATGTATGTGTACATGGAGTAAGTCTGAGGTAGAAAAAAATTCTCACAATTCATAGAATCTCTTTGCTTTCTAATTATAGGAAGGGGAAATGATCATGGATATAAATGTGCATAGCAGAAATTTTCTTAGGAGATAGTGGATAATGCAGTGAAGATCCTTACTTGCTATGCATTTGTGTAACAGATTCTTACCCCTATAATTTTTGAAACTGGAAAATGTCTTTGACAAAGGTTCCAATAATGTAGCCTGGAATAAAGACAGCATCTACAACAAATGTTGATGGACAAATTGGTTAGCCACATGTAGAACAATGAAGTTAGACCCATTCATATCACCATACACAAAAATCAACCCCAAACGGTAGTGACCTCAATGTAAGACCTGAAACTCTTCAACTGCAGGAAGAAAATATAGGAGGCACTCTCCACAATATAGGAGTTGGGAAAAACTTCCTGAACAAAACCCCAATAGTCCAGTAAATTAAACAATCACTCAACCAGTGGGATCTCATGAAGCTAAAAGCTTTTGCACAGACAAACATGCCATAAACACAACCAATATATCACACACTGAATGGGAGAAAATCTTTGCCAGCTATACCACTGACAGAAGCCTTATATGTAGAATCTACAAAGAACTCAAAAAATAAAATCTACACAATAAAAAAATCAAACAATCTACTCCAAAAGTGGGGCAGAGAACTGAACGGGGAGTTCTCAGAGGAAGAATTACAAATGGCTAACACACACTTAAGAAAATGTTCAACATCCCTAACCATAAGGAAAATGCAAATTAAAACAACTATGAGATTTCTCCTTACTCCAATAAGGAAAGCAATTATTTAAAAATTTGATGACAATTAATGTTGGTGAGGATGTGGGGAAAAAGGAACCCTCATCCACCCCTGGTGGGAATGGAAACTTGTACAACTACTATGAGAATCAATATGGAGATTCCTGAAAAGGATGAATATAGAGCTACCAACAGCCCCAGTTATTCCATTACTGGGAATTTATCCTAAATGTTCCATCCTTCACCACAGAGATATTTGCTCAACCATGTTTATATCTGTTCAATTAATAATAGATAAGAACTGGAACCAGGTGCCCGTCATTGGACAAAAGAATAATGAAGTTGTGGTACATTACACAATGTAATTCTACTCGGCAGTAAGGAAGAAAATGTTACAATGAAATTTGTAAGAAAGTGGATAGACTTAGAGCAGATCATACTCAGAGAACACACATAATCATAGAAAGTTAAACACTGCATCTTCTCACTCATCTGTGGTTCCTAACCTGGATCAGCTTGAGTTGCTGCCATATTTGATAGGCAACTTTAGGCCCAGACAATATGGATGGAAGGGTTTTGTGGGTGGAGAAGGGGAGGGCGTGGAGAAATAAACCCAAAACTAAACCCAAAATGAACTGGTACCATAGAAACCTTTCTCCTTGAAGGTAGACTAAAAGATATAACCCTCAACATGGGTACACGGGGAGCACCTGAGAGAAGAGCCCTGGAGAAGGTGGGATGAAGCCTAACCTTAAAAAAATAATCTTTAGCTTTGACCTGTAGCTTGTAGTACCAAAAATGGGTGCTATCCACATTGAGCTATTGATCACACAGACTTATGAGGTCCCCAAAACAAGATATGCTTCTATCAAAGCACTTGACTACCCACCAGAGGTAAAAGGTAAGGTGGAGGTACCTGCCTGGAATCTGGAAGAGAGCCAGTCTCTAGACTAGAAAGTACTACATGTGCTACTAGGGGGAAGCGGCCAACAACAGTGTGAGCAAGCAGGGATCTAAGCTACTCAGAAGCCACCAGCCAGACAAAGAAGTACACACTAGAACAGTGGTGGCACATAGCTGTGGTGGGTAACCAATGGCCTTCTGATTGGCTTAGTGGAAAGGAACCCATATTATCTTGGACTAGGAACCAGATCTGAATCCTATGGAAACAAATTATGCTCTCCAATGTCAAGCTCCCATTAGTCTTTGACTAAAAGAGGGGCTCTATCCATCAAACTGTCCCTAAATTAATTACGCTTATCCAATTTAACCTATGCTTACTTTACTCTCCGTTGGAGAATCTGGTTTTATTTTTCAGAAGGTAACAAGACCCGAGGAGATAAACCACCCGCTGCATCTCAGTCAAGGCCCAGGTGAAACCACAAAGGCAGTGGGGAGACAAATAAGATTGGGAGACAAACAAGAGTGCTGCTTTCATAGTGATCCTGACAAGCAGTGTCAGGGTGAATGAGACAGATGCCGAGGATACTCAATGCATATTAAAGGAGAAATCCAGAGACTGCTAAGACCTCATCACTAAAGTAGATTTAAAACCCACCCATTATGGCTCAGGGGATTTTACAGAAGAGGGGATGGAAAGATTGTAAGAGTCACAAGTTGAAATGCCATACCCAGAGGCACTGCCTCCCCCACCTCCAATAACTGCCTGATGCTCCCACAATGCATAACCCACACCTCTATGGGGAATATCCACAACCCCACTGAGGAGGGCCCACTGTGGAATTGGGGCAGGGAGGAGGGAAAAGTTGGTACCAACACATCATGTATCCATACAAATATGTTCTTAATAAAAAAAAAAGTGTGTATTTTGTAGTGAGGGCAGATGAGACAGTAAGGGGGAAAATTTTATTTCAAAGTTGACCTAGTTTGTTCACTCTCTTTATTTTATCATATTTTATATCTGGAGGACAAACCATTTTTAGAGGAAACTCAGGGTCAAATAACCAATTCCAAGGTGAAAAATATTTTTTAAATAAGGCCAGATTCTCTGAAATGAGAGATAATTGCTATAATAAGGTGTAATAGGTCTATATAGTATATAAGGCTACTATTTTTAAACCTGAAATGATATTAGCACCTTTCCCAGTGTCCCAAAATAAAGTATAAGGCTTCCCTATAAAGGCATTAATCTCTTTAAACAAATTTGGCTGCTTTGTCCACCATGCTTGGAGGTTGTCTGTCAGTCATCTGTCCGTTTGAGACAGGGTCTCACTATATAGTCCAGTTTCTGCTAAAATTAACTATATATTCCAAGCTGACCTCATACTTATAGTAATATCAGCATCAGCAACTCAAGTACTAGGAAGCAAATATGTATCACCATACTGTTTTCCTTTCTTTTTTTTTTCAACTTGTCCGCCTTATCTGAAACTTTAAATGTGCACATATTCCTTTTCTCATTAAATTGCATACCTTTAACATTTTTTAATGTTTCACTTTTTGTTGTGAACTCTCACTATAAATTGGGCTAAAGAAGGGAGGTGCTAAGGAAAAATGGTTATCAATAGTGTGAATAAGAGGGAAGGAGGTTCTTCAAGTTACAAAATCAACCAGCTGGGCAAGAAGTATAAACCTGTGCAGTAGTGGTACATAGCCTATGTGGTTAACTGTCTATTCCCAGCTTGGAAATGAGACCTGCCCAATGAAAGCGAACTCATACATGGTACTGGGGACCAAGTCAGAATCCCATAGAAAATTCATAGACCTCAGAGAGAACCTCTGTGGCTCATTGGCTAAGAAGAGTTGGTATACATATCAAACAGTCTCTCAAATAACTATGCTTATCCCCTTTAACCTAAGATGTACTCACTTTGGGTTTGAGGAATGAGATGCATAATATATACATACAACAAGAAAAGATAGCTTACTGCCTACCATGAGATGAATCACCTCTACCACAGGGCCCGGGAGTCATTACAGAGGAAGTTGTGACATGAGTACTGTTTTCACTGCTGGCCTGAAAATTAGCTCCAAGGATTTGACAGTGGATACTGTGGTCATTAAAATCTCATCAAAACAGTAATCCAGAGGCTGCAGAAACTTCAACACTAAGTCAGACTTTTGACACACCCACCCAGGCTCAGGGAACATTGTGGAAGAAGGAGTAGAAAGATTGCAATAACATGGGAGGTCTTTCCATTTTCTCATGTTATCTTCACCTTCTTTCCTCAGTGTTTTTGTGTTTTGTTTTGTATAGGTCTTCCACTTTCCATATTGTTGACATTTCAAGGTATTTAACTTTTTTGTTTGGCTATTGAAAACGTGATAGCATCACTTATCTCTTTCTCCATGTGTTTATTTTGGTATATAGGAAGGATACTGATTTTTGTGTATTGATTTTATATCATGACACTTTACAGAAAGAATTCATTACTTGTAGAAGTTTTGGGGTAGGGTCATTTGGGTCACTTTTATATAAAACCGTATCATTTGCAAACAGGGTTAGTTTGAGTTCTTTCTTTCCAATTTGTATCTGTTTTATTTTTTTCTATTGTCTTATTGCTTGAACTAAAATTTCAAGTACTATGTTGAAGATTAATGGCAAGAGTGGGTACCCCTGTCTTGTCCTGGACCTTAATGGGAATGCTTCAAATTTTGCCCCATTTAGTGGGACTGGGCCATAGGTATATTATAAATAGACTTTATTATGTTGCAATGTGTTCCTTCTATTGCTCCACTGTTTTAATCAAGAAAGGGTGTTGTATGTTCTCAAAGGCCTTTTCTGCATCTATTGAAATAATCATGTGGTTCTTGTGTTTCAGTTTATTTATGTGGTGAATTATACTTATTGATTTCCATATGCTGAACTGTCTCTGCATCCCTGGGATAAAACCTACTTCATTGAGGTGGATGATGCTTTTGATGTGTTCTTGAATTAAGTTTGTGAGGATTTTATTGAGAATTTTTTTTAACTTTACAAGTAATTTATTAAAACGCATCAACATTGCAAAAATATGTGTGACAAAGCAGGACATAAATTATTTTATTCCTAACAAGTGGAGTGATAAGACATTACATCTCCTTTAGTAAATCATGACCAGCTCTTAGTAACATAGATCTAGAATTTTCCTTTTTTGGTACATCTGTGTCTGATTTAAGTATTAGAGCAATTCTGGATTCATATAAGGAGTTTGGGAGAATTCCATTTTCCAATTGTGTGAAATAATTTAAGAAGCAGTGTTAGTTCTTGAATGAAAGTTTTGTAGAGCCCACCAGTAATGAACCCATCTAGGCCTGGACATTTTTTGTTGGGAGTTTTTAAATTACTTTTTCAATTTCATTAGACATAACAGTTTTGTTTAGTAAGTCTATCTGTTCAGCACTGAGTTTTGGAAGGTGACATGATTCAAGGAATTCATCCATTTGTTCCAGGTTTTCCAATTTTGTGGTTTTTGAAATATGCACTGATAATTCTTTCAATTTCATTGGTATCAGTTGTGACATCTCCATTTTCATTTCTAATCTTGTTGATTTGTTGAAAAAAGATCTAATTTTTTTTTTTTTTTTGAGGTAGGGTCTCACTCTAGCTCAGGCTGACCTGGAATTCACTATGGAATCTCAGGGTGGCCTCGAATTCACTGCGATCCTCCTACTTCTGCCTCCTGAGTGCTGGGATTAAAGGCGTGCACCACCACGCCCGGCTCAATCTTTTTTTTATTTAATCAATTTGGCTAATGGTTAATCAATCTTGCTTATTTTTTTTGAAGATCCAGCTCTTTGTTTAATCAATTTTAAAATAATATTTATTTATTTATTTACTTAAGAGAGAGGAAAACAGGCAGAGAGAAAAAGAGAGAGAAGGAGGGAGACAGATAGATAATGGGTGTGCCACAGCCTCCAGCAAACAAACTTGAGATGTGTTTGTGACTTTGTACATCTGGTTTACATGAATTCTGGGGAATCAAACCTGGGTCCTTTGCCTTTGTAGGCAAATGCCTTAACCACTAAGCCATCTCTCCAGCCCTGTTTCATCAATTTTGAAATTGTTTTCTTTATTTCCAATTCATTGATTTCCGCTTTGATCTTGATAATTTCTTTTCCTCTGGTAATTTTGAGCTTGTACTGCTTTTGTCTTTTCCGTGCCTTCAAATGGATATTTAAGTTATTTGCCTGAGATCTATTGGAAGAATTAATGTTGTGAAAATGGACATTCTACCAAAAGCATTTTAAAGATTCATTGTGATTCTGATAAAAATTCTGGAAATGGGCTACAGAGATTGCTTAGTGGTTAAGGCACTTGCCTGCAAAGCCAAATGACCCAGGTTTGATTCCTCAGAATCCATGTAAGCCAGATACACAATGTGACACATGTAAGCCAGATACACATGTGACACAGATGGAGTTTGTTTGCAGTAGATGGAGGTCCTAGCATGCCCATTTTCTCCCTCTTTCTCTCTCTCTCTCTCTTTTTCAGCCTCCTTCTCTCTCTCTCTCTCAAATAAATAAAAATTTAAAATTTAAAATAAAAATTCCAGAAATGCTCTTCACAGATATAGAAAAAAAAGTCTCATAATTCATATGGAAGAACAGAAGGCTTTGATTGCCAAAAATATCCTGAACAAGAAATATATTTGAAGTTATCACCATATCTGATTTCAAGATTTACTAATAAGCCAGAAGGTGGAAAAAGTTTACCCTTGAAACTATGGACTCTGGCTGGGAGTGGTCGTGAAGACCTTAAATCCTAGCACTCGGGAGGCAGAGGTAGGAGGATCACTGTGAGTTTCAGGCTATGCTAAGACTACATAGACAATTCAATGTCATCCTGGGCTACAGTGGGACCCTATTTATAAAACAAAAAAAAATGGACACATCAGTAAATACCAGGCTCAGAATTGGTTTGCCCCCACAGTAAGCTGTTGACCATGAAGCCCCCAAAACAATGTACACCAATTCCAAAACACTTCATTACCTGAAAGAGCTAAAAGTTAAGACCCTTTTGTTGAAGACACCACAGGCTGTGGTCACAGGACATCATAATACCATACTGGAACTGAAAGGAAAACTAGCTCCCTCCAAGCTAGCCCTTACAGTGCTGGAAATTCCCATGGGAGCCACTGGAGGACAATGGTGACCAACAGCATGAATAGGCAGGGTACCCTGCAGACTACACAATCAACCAGCTAGATAAGAAGTACACACTTGTGCAATAGTGACATGCAGCCTCTATGAGTAGCCAACTATTCTCTGATTGGACATGAGACCCACTCAGTGGGAAATAATTCAAATCTAGTACCAGAAACCAAGTCAGAGTCAGGAAACTTAGACTTCAGAGAGAAGCCCCCACTGCTCTCCAGAGAAGAAGAGTGGGCTTGTACTCCAAAAAAGTCTTTCAAATAGCTTTACATACTCCCTTTAACACAACTGCTTTCATTCTTGGTTGGATAATCTGTCTTATTTTACAGGTGACAGAGAAAATGTACTAGAGTCAAGATCTGTTGATAAGACAAGAAGATAGCTGACTGCCCACCACAAGATGTGCCACCCCTACTACATCTGCGAAGGCCCAGGAGAAATTGAGAGGAAGTGGTGACATGAATACTGCTCTTACTGCTAGACTGACAACCAGCTCCACGGTGATGGTAACAAATATGGTGGTCAATCAAAACCTATCGAAACAGAAATCCATAGGCTAAGGAGAATTCAGCACTAAATCAGACTGCCAACAGGTCTGCCACAGGCACAGGGAACTTTTTGGAAGAGGGTGTAGAAAGACTGTAAGAGCCACAGATTGGGTAGAAATACCCAGAGGCATGGTTCCTCACTACCCCTATAGTAACTGCCTGAGGCCTTCATGACTGCACAGTGAATACCATGTCTCAGTGAGGATGACCAGGGCAACAGGAGTAGGGGTTAGGGGCTAAAAGAAAATAGCCTATTATACTTAGTATAAAATAATTTAAAATAAAAAGATTGTAGGAGCTACATGGTTCGTAGGGTCAGCCTGAGGCATATTTCCATCTTCCACACAGAGACTAACTGAGGCCTCTAGGACCCACATTGAATACCATTCACTCCACAAAGGACAACCCTTACTGGAATGGGGTGGACGAGAGGGGATATAAGTGTATAACCCTTAAAAATTAATAAAAGAGAAAGCCTGTAGTAATATTCACATAGCCTGGATGCTTGCCATGCTGAAATTTCATGTCCTAAATAAATTATTCCATTACTTTTTAATTCAGCCTCACTCATATTTCACAATACAGAGACAACCTGGCCAGAGTCTTTGGAAGAATGTAATACAAATGGCCTTTAGTACAACTCCCAGAGCATTCCTACTTACCTCTGAAATCCCAAGAGCACAGTTTTTACTGTCCACATTTCAGAAGGCATTTTGATCTTTTGAATTCTCACTAGAATGACCTAGAAAGGATTGTAGAATTTCTGTAGCCTGCAGCTACAAACTCTTTCACATTCCTCCCACACAAAGAAATTTCAAATCCTGAGAAACACATGCACACTTTTATAACAGTAATGACCCCACTTATAGGTATCAATTTTCTGTATTAGTTATTTTCTCATTACTGAACAAAATACATGACAGAACAACTTAAGAGAGGAAACATTTATTTTGTTTCCACAATGTCAGGAGATTTAGTCAATCATAGCATGGAAGGCATGGTATAGAAGTTCCATGATGGCAGAAGCATGTAAAAACTTCACATAGTGTAGCCAGATGAGGTAGCAAAAAGAGCTATACCCACCCACCTCCCAGTGACTTACCTCCACTATCTCAGCCCCATATTCTAAAGGCTCCACAACTAATCAAGAGTGTTATTATCTGAGGAACAAGTATTCAAAACAGAATCCTCCAGATCCGTATTTCAGATTCAAAAAAGAACAGTGTGAATAATCATCTTCTGTTGAATTATAAAGTAGTACCGGTTATTGCTAAAGTTTGGAGTCTAAAAATATCCTTCTGGGGGCCAGGGTCACAATCCATAGCCCAGAATGGCTTTGGGTTCTATGTAACTTTGGTTGACCTAGAAATTTCAATAATTCCGACTCAGCCTCCCAAGTACTGGGATACATGCATCCCCAGGCTCAGGTTTAGGAACTTTATTACCTATTGCTGTCATCTGTTGAGACTTACTTTATTTGTGGTGATAATGATGGCATATTTAATAAGGATCATGAGAGAGTCTTTTGTTTATAGAAAGAATAAGATGGGGGGGGGGGGCAGCCAGGCATTGTGGTTCATGCATGTAAGCTCAGCACTTAGGAGGCTTAGGTAGAAGGATCTGTCAGTCTGAGGCAAACCAGGGACTACAGAGTGAGTTCCAGGTTAACCTGGATTAGAGTGAGACCTTGCCTAAAAGAAAGAAAGAAAAAGAAAGGAAGGAAGAAACAGAGGGGGAGAGGGAGGAACAAAGGAAAGGAGGGAGAGGAAAAATGATGAAAGTAGAAGTGAATACAAGAGAAAATGATTGGGAGACATGATGCCACAAGACCCACACAGCTTATCTAGTTTCACCTGTGTCTTGGTGCAGGATGATGATCAATTACTCCTTAGCTGTGAAAAAAAAATGAGAACAGAAAAAAATATGTGACTGCTGTTTATTTACTTGGGACACTGTATTAGCTTAGCCATTGTGAATTCTTTTGGACATCATTGATGTGGTTGTTTGAACACATACATTTGGTTTGTTCAGTAACCAAAAATTTCAGAACAACTGGTTGAAACATTACTAAAAGACAGGCTATCCACTAAAAGGAAAATAATGCTAATCCCCCCTATTATGATGTTTTGCATATTCACCAGCTATGCTTATGCTGTCTAAATAAAAGTTGTAGAAGTTTAGTAAGTTTAGTATACATCAATGGCAGGAATAACATGCTAGGCTATGTTGTAACAAATAGTGAGGTGTCCTTAGCTTATATCAAAAAGGTGGAATTTTTTCCACACATATGTAAACTGCAGGTTAGTAGTGGATTCTTCTCCATGTCATTTTTACTTAGTGATCAAATACAATGTAATTTTATCATCTTGGATTCATAGATAAGTGAAGCAGGTGGAGTGTGAAAATTATGCATAATAAATTTAATTCCACTTACTTACATTTCACTGGCCAAAATATATTTCAAAGAATAGGAGATACAATCCTCTGTTGTACCCTAAAGAAGTGGGAAATAGTACATAAATGAAAAATAGTAATGTCTACAGTAAAGGTTAATATGCTACTATACAAAAAGCTCTCCTTTAATTTAATCACAGGCAACAGAAACTGGAAACAGCCTCAGAATCTGCCAATTCCAAATGAAGTTCTTACTGTGGAGCTGCTTGAAATTTTGAGCCTGAAAGCTACTTTTCAAGAGATACATTTGGAAGCAACTGAGTAGAGAAACATTCTTGATAGCTTCCAAAACATTGTGTAGTTTAAAAATGACAGTAACAAATGCTTTTTATTTTGAGGGAGTGACATAGCCATTTTCATCTAATAAGCTCTTAAAATAGTAACAGCATTTTTGTTCAAACTGAACTTCTACAATTGCACAAAAGTCATACAAAGCATAAAAAATGACCAAGACCGCAGTTTCCTCAGCTTCTTATGGAGCACATCCTGCAAATCTCAGAGTCCAGCGGTGACTCCTGACCCAAGTAATACTGATACCAACTCTAAGTTCCTCAGTGACACATAGGCAGAGACAGAAGCCCAAACTGAAAGCTGTTTGTGACCTTGGGATTCTGTTACAGTGTTAGTGGTTAATGATGAATTCACCTTTTCATTATCCCAGGAATGTTTAAGAACACTTTAAAGGATATATGCCCAGGCTTAAAAATTATTCTACCTGCTAAAATCTTGGACTATAGATTCCACTTCAGGAAATTAAAAATAGGAAAGAAAAGAACAGTCATACTGTAAAAACCTACTCCATACGTGGTCCTTTATAGTGTCTCCACTTTGAGCTTCCACTTAGTTTCTAATACACAAAGAGTATAGAATTACCTACCATGTACTAGCTAAGAGATGAAATTTCCAACCCAACCATGTGTTGCTGGGAGCAGTTGTGGGAACCAATGTTACAAAAGTCCTCAGCTAAAGGTTGGGTGGGTGATGAGCTCACCAGCTTCGTGATCTGACGTGGGCACAGGAAAGGAGAAGGCAGCCCCCACACAACTGCAGTCTCTGTGCCATTATTATTATTATTACTATTTTCATTATTATCAAGTAGTTGTGAGAGCCTCTCATTATGTAGCCCAAGCTGGCCTTAAACTCACAGCAAACCTTTTGCCTCAAGTACTACAATTATAGGTGTGAGCCACTATATCTGGCTACAGTCTGTAGTATTAACTATGCCAAACAAGGTATGCATTATAGGTGTTTGGAAAAAATAGAAAAGACTGAGTCTTTTGGTTTTAATGAAATATTGTGACTTTATCTGGAGATTTAACTTTTGTGGCCATTATTTTCAACATAGACATAAAATTCTATGGTGAGGGTTTTTCACCTATCCAAGTTTATGAAAATTAGTACAAAGGGCTGTGTATCTACATAGCAGCATGTTTGCCTACCATGGGTGAGGACCTAGAAAAAGGGGGAAACAGGAGAAAGGAGGAGATAGACAGAGCAAGATCATCAATGTTCAGACAAAAAGATGCACATGGAGTTTTTTTTTTTTAATCTATTATGAGGGCTGGAGAAATGGCTTAGAGGTTAAGGCTCTTGCCTGAAAAGCCAAAGGACCCAGATTCGATTCCCCAAGATCCCTGCAAGCCAGATGCACAAGGTGTCATGTGCATCTGGAGTTCATTTGCTGTGGCTAAAGGCCCTGGCATGTCCATTTTCTATCTACCTCTTGGTCTCTCTTTGTAATAAATAAAATAAAATGATTTAAAAAAATAAATAAAAATTGCTTTGAGACAATCTTGATATGTAGCCAAGGTCAGCTTGAAGCTTAATGTGTAGCCAGGGTGATCTAGATCCCCTAGTCCTCTTGCCTCTGTCAAGTGCTGGGTTGTAGCTGTGTGCCACCTCCTGGATGGACACAGACTATTTTAAGTTACTAGTGGAAGCATCTTCTCATTCTCACTTGAGCAGAGACACAATAGCGATGCCAGCCTATAGCGCTCTCCTTATTCTCATCATTAATGTGTTACATACTTCTTGTATATTTTTATCCCAAATTCACATCTGAAAAAATCCTTCCTAATCCATTTTATGTAGTTGAGGACAAATGATTTAATGAGAATAGGAAGAAGAGAGAATGTGACATACTACTTCGCAATTTAAAAAAAATGTGAAGTTTTATTGTTTGTTGCTAATTAAAAATTTCTAAAACCAGAATAGATTTGTTAATATAGGTTTTCTTACAAAGGTTTTATTAGCTATTTCTAAAATGCTATAATGGCTTCATCTTCTGTAGGTGTCAGGAGTTTAGATGCTAGAGTTACAGAGCCTTAGGAGAGAGGGGAGAGCTGCGGAGTGATGGGTTAACTTCATACAGCATATCTCGTCTCCCCTTCCTAGATGGAGCAGAAAATGTCTATAAGACCCACAGCACCACAGGATTAGTGCTGACTGATTGTTAACCCTTAGTGATCCATGATCTAGAGCTGAGAATTCGCTTCTGTCTCCTGCATAGAATGTGTGAATAGAATGTGTGATGTGTTTATGGTGTATGCACATGTGTATGCAGATGTGTGTGCACATAGAAGCTTATGTGTGCTCATTTTTATAACAGGGATACATTTATTTTGAATAAATTGCACTTCTTCAAATTACATGTTAAAATCTATATGAAACACACTTGCACACACACACACACACACACACACACACACACACACATACACACACTCACACAACTTTATGTTCCCAAATTCACAAGTCACAGAAGCCAGGTGAATATGTTCACTGTGTGTCTCTTACAATCATGCCATTTCTTTAAACAACTCTATTAGTCAAGGATATTGTGACAATAGTATCATCACTCTCATATTTACAACTCTTTGTTCAAACCTATAACATATATGATATATATAAATGTATTTTAATTTCTACATGATAGAAGATAGCAATGTTATCTATGACAACACAATTTCAATAATAAATATCTCATCTGTAACTATCTTCACAGGGCAGGTATCTTTCCATAGATACAGTGCTTTCATTTTTTCTCTAGAAATTTGTACATGAGGATCATGCAATAGCAGAAAGAACACAAAACTGAAACCCAAAAGGCCTGTGTTTATATCATTCTAATTATTTTTACTGAGAAAATTATTTTTATTATTTATTTTATTGTATCACTATGGAGCCCAGCCTGGCCTCAAACTTGAGAGCCTTCTGTTGCTACCACCTGAGTGTTGGCATTAGAAGTTTATGCCATCATACTGGCTTACGACTAAATTTATTTCCTGACTCTTTTGTATGTGTTTATGTAACCACATTATTTATCTTTTCTAAACTTGATTATCCATGTATGGAATGAGGAAAAAGCATCTAACCAATAACATCAAACTGCATATAGTTATTAGCTCAAAGAAAATGATATATTTAAAGATCCTAGCAGGCTGTGTAAAATACATACCTATAACTAAGCATGGGAAATTGAGGCAGGGTTGATTGTGAATTCAAGGCTAGACTGGAAATATAAAAGCTCTGTCAAAGCGAGTGAGAGGTAGGGTGAAAGAGAAGGGAGAAAGCATAAAGCATAATAAATGTAAAATACAAATTTAATTTTAATTGTTCAATAAAAGTTTGGATATTTTTATTAGCCAAATTTCTTAGTATTTCTTGTTGGTTCCAAAAACACCACTTATAGGACCTATTTTTCAGAATATTACTAAAAGCTTTTTAGGAGGATTTTGAATAAATAAACTATGACTTAAGTCTTAACTGTTTCACAGTTCACAGTTATATCCACATATGAGAGAGATGGTTCTGATATTAAAATATATAACATACTCAAGCTTATCAGCTACATAGGATAACATAGAGAAAATACATAAAATATCCCTAAAACATTTTCTTTTAATCATGTAATGCTGGGAAAGCTGAGTAAGCCTTAAAAGTTGAGTACCCTATGATACTAGTATTTCACATTGCTCAGCCAAACACCCTAATATACTATTTATATAGCTTTGAGATGGGCACTTCTGATTCTAAATACTGTAAAATTAATTGTGACAGAAAACATGCTGGTGTTGATGCCAGATGAACAGAGGCTTCTTCTCCCTTACTTGCTTATGCATTCTGTTCTCTTCTTCAATCATTTATTTTATCCTTGATACCAGGTGCCTCCCACCATCTTCACCAGGCATCGGTTCAACAGTCCTCATTGTCCTGATGTCTCCATTCATCTTATTAAGACATCACAGATGATATTGATGGCCATTTCTATCAATAACTCTTCATGACCAGCTAATTTCTTTAGTTACAATACTTCCAAATTCTTCTCTCTACTTCAGATATCAATGTTTCTGACCTCACTATCAAACAGGATCGCTGTATCCATGTCCATAAACAGAAGCTGTCCCTCCTTCACACCTTCCATATTTTTATTCTAAACCATCACTCTCTTGATTTGGTCTTTATTTTTTTTCCAATGGTTTCTATAAATTAGCTCATACACAATAAAAATTCTACTCTTCGTAGCTTTTCATAGAACCCCACAGAAACTGAATCACGAATGGTGATATCAACAACGGTTTTAACAGCTTGAAAAAATCTTTTATCCTTTTGATCTTTTAATATCGTGATAACCTTGGGGCACTCCCATCAGCTGTTTGTTCATGCCCACTTTCAGGCAACTGAGAAATTCTATTGCATCAATCTTGACTGCATACACTTTTTTCTGCTTTCAAGAGAAAAAGAAAATGTTTTAAAACATTCTCCCTCTTTTGCTTTAAAAATCCTTTCTGAAAATATTAACCTCCATAACCTTATACTTAACAATTATTTGGATTTAACAATCTGTTTTATTACCTTTATGATTCACTACTCTTTCTCTATAATATATGCCATGTCTTCCTTTTGAAGATTCAGTTTTCATTTATTTTATAATGGTAACATAAAATTTATCATTATAACCATTTAATGGGTACAGTTCAATGTCAATAAGTATATTCACATTACAGTCTTGCCAGTACTATCTCCAATCTACAAGATTTTTAATTTTCCCAACTTAAAACACAGTATTCATTAAACAATGACTCTCAATCCCCTGTTCCTTCAGCTCCAGGTAGTCAGAATTCTACTATATGACTATGGATGGAGCCCACCTCATGTAAGTGGATTTGTCTAATATTTCTACCAAAACTTATGGGACACAATGAAGGCAGACCTTAAGGGAAAATTCGTAGCACTAAATGCCTTCATAACAAAGACAGAGAGATCCCAAATTAATAACCTAACCATCCACCTAAAGGCACTGGAAAAGCAAAAAGAATCCAGCCCAAAAAGCTCCAGAAGGAAAGAAATAATTAAGATCAGAGCAGAAATTAATGAATTGGAAACTGAGAGAACAATTAAGAAAATTGATGAAACAAAGAGCTGTTTCTTTGAAAAAAGAAACAAGGTTAACAACCCCCTGGGTAATTAGATCAAGTGAAAAAAAAAGAGATGCTTCAAATTAACAAAATTAGAAATGAAAAAGGAGAGATCACAACAGACATAAGTGAAATTGGGAGAATCATCAGTACTTATTTCAGAAACCTCTACTCCACAAAACTGGATAATATGGAGGAAATGGATAGATTCCGGGACAGATACCATCTACCAAAGCTAAACTCACAGCATATTAATCTCCTAAACAAATCTATCACACCCATTGAGATTGAAAAGTTAATGAAAAAAAAAAACAAAAACCTCCCCAAAAATAAGAGTCCAGGACCAGATAGCTTCTCAGTTGAATACTATCAAACTTTCATGGAGGAACTCAAACCAACCTTTCTCAAACTGTGCCACACAATTGGAGAACAGAGAAAGCTACTCAACTCCTTCTATGAAGCAATATCACCCTAATATCAAATCCAGGCAGTGATACCACAAGAAAAGAAAACTACAGGCTTATTTCCCTGATGAACTTAGACGCAAAGATCCTGAAAAAAATCCTCACAAACCAAATCTAACAACACAAAAGCATTATCCACCTTGATCAAGTGGGGTTCATCCCAGGAATGCAGGGGTGGTTCAACATATGGAAATCTGTCAATGTAATACAGCACATAAACAAGAACACAAAAACCACATGATCATTTCATTTCAATAGATGCAGAAAAGGCCTTGACAAAACACGATATCACTACATGATGAAAATATTGGAGAGAATTGGCATGGTTGGTTTATATCTTAACACAATAAAGGCTATATACAAAGTGGCTAAAGTCCAAGTAATACTAAATGGAGAAAGACTGGAGGAATTCCCACTGAGATCAGAAAGAAGACAAGGGTGGCCACTCTCACTTCTGCTCTTCAATATAGTACTATAGTCCTAGCTCAAGCAATAAGACAGGTGAAAGAAATAAAAGGGATACAGTTTGGAGAGGAAGAAGTTAAACTAGCTCTATTCACAGACAACATGATTCTATATGTAAGAGACCCAAGAGACTCCATCCCAAAACTCCTGAAGGTGATTAACTCCTATAGCAAAGTAGCAGGGTACAAAATCAATGCACAAAAATCAGTAGACTTTCTATGTGCAAATGACAAAGATACAGAGAAAGAAATAAGTGACATTGTCCCATTTTCAATAGCAACAAAAAAATACCTTGGAATAACATTAACCAAGAAAATGAAAGATCTATACAATGAAAACATAAAAACACTCAGAAAAGTAATTGAGTCAGACTTGAGAAAATGGAAAGACCTCCTATGCTCCTGGATAGGCAGAATTAACATTGTGAAAATGGCAATCCTACCAAAGGCAATACACAGATTTAATGCCAATTAAAATTCCAACATTGTTCTTCACAGAGATAGAAAAAAAATGGTCTCAAAATTCATATTTTCATCTTTTGACTGACTTATGTCACTTAGAATATTATCTCCAAAGTGGATCCATGTTGCAGTATATGTAAAATTTTTCTTCATTTAAGTCTGAATAATATTTTATCTTGTATATGCAACCTTTTGTTTATGAATCCTTTAACTTCAGAAGATATTATTCTAACTACTTTGCTTGGTTTTTTTGTTGTTGTTTTTGTTTTTATTTTATTTTATTTTATTTTTTGAGGTAGGGTCTCAGTCTAGCTCAGGCTGACCTGAAATTCACTATGTAGTCTCAGGGTGGCCTCAAACTCAAGGCGATCCTCCTCCCTCTGCCTCCCAAGTGCTGGAATGAAAGGCATGTGCCACCATGTCCAGCTTTTAAACTACTTTATCAAGAAAAATATATGATTGGTGTTCTAATTTTTATTCTTGTTTGGAGAATACTGAATACTAGCTTTATAATCCACACCTTCAGAATATTTATACATTATGTCACCTTTAATGTTCAGGGTTGGGGAGATTGTACAACTCTCAAAGGTGCTTGCTTGTGTTAGTTCTTTCTCATTGCTGTGACCAAATACCTTCCAAATGGCAATCTAAGGAAGGAAAGGGTTTATTCCATCTTACAGTTTTGAAGGGATACATCCCATCATGGCTTGGAAGCATGGCAGCAAAAGCAGGAGGAGGATGGCCATCACACTGCAGTCGGGAAGCAGAGAGAGAACAGGAAGTGGGGCCAAGCTGTAAAACCTCAGGGCCCATGCCCAGCCACTCATTTTGCCCAGCAAGATTCCACACTGAATGTTCTACATCTTTCTCATTTAGCGCCACCGCAAGGCTCTCAGTATTTAAATACATGAACCTAAAAGGGAGAGGGATCATTTCACATTCAAACCATAATAACTCGTCTCTCTTTTCTCTTTTTTTCTTCAATGGCATGTTAACTCTTTATATTTTTTGTCTATACTTCTAAAATGACACAGACTAAAACCATACTTGGGAGTTTCTTCAGCTCAGGGAACTATTTTTCTATTTCTTCCTCTCTATCTTCTCTCACCACTTCTGGGATAGGTGTCCAAAAATACATATCAGATATCAGAGAAGTATTGGATTTCACCAATGTCTTTTCACATCTCCCTGAAGATTTCTATACATTTATCAAAGTTAGCTATCTAATAAAAATAAGATTTGTTCATAATCAAATTTACCATGCATGAATATGTTTTTAAATTTTTTGTTACTTTTTATTTATTTATTTGAGAGAGACAGAGAAAGAGGCAGATATATATAGAGAGAGAATGGGCATACTAGGGCCTCCAGCCTCTGCAAACGAACTCCAGATGCATGTGCCCCCTTGTGCATCTGGCTAACGTGGGTCCTGGGGAATCGAGCCTCGAACCGGGGTCCTTAGGCTTCACAGGCAAGCACTTAACCGCTAAGCCATCTCTCCAGCCCAATGCCTGAATATTTTTACATGTTTCTACCTAACATTTTTTGCTACTAATTTAAGAAGAATTTTCATCTGATTATATTAACCAGAATTTTAGATCGTTTTAATCATTTATTCATTATCTATAAATTCTTCTAGTCTTTGTTCCATTATAGATAGAAAATATGTGACAGATAATATATAAACAATAGGTAAATATATGTAGATATATGTACATATATACCATCATTGTTCCTTCTAAATGTACTCTTAAAACCTCTGGAAGTTTCTCCCTCTCATTCATACTTAAGTGTGAGCCACTAAAAATCTTAACACATGTCTGGTGGCCTTCAGTGAAGTAGGCTATGGAGATGAATGGGCTACCTCAGGAACTTCTGCAGTTTTCAGTATCTATGCATTGTTCCTTCAATTTTTTAAAATTATCTCAGGGCCATTTTATTTCTCTGCAGAGAGTCTCCAATCTTTTGTTTGGGTAGGCAAGCCAAAGGACAAAGGTGTGTTGAACAGATCAGAGTGATGGGCAGTAAAGCCACATGATAAAATTTTAGAAGCTGAGAAAGAGATGCACAAGGACAATTGCATGTTAACTGTATTCATTTTTCTATTTTTATTTTTCTTCATGGTAGCTATTTTCCTCAGCAGTGCTTAGTGTCCCCAAGTGTTATGGCACTTGAAATGTCTGCCACAAAGCTCTTGTGTTGGATACTTGTTTGCCAGCTGAAGGGCTTCTGGGAATTGTTTGACATAATCAATGGGTAGATTCATAATATGATGACATGATTGGAGGTGGGACTTACTAGGAGTAAGTAGATTACTGGAGGTTTGCACTGGAAAGATATTTCTATGTATACCTTTTCCTAGTCCTCTGTATGCTTTACAGCTGCCATAGGGTGGACAATTCTGTTCCATGACACCTTCTTTGCCATAATGCTATGACTCACTGGACCCAAGGCAATGGGGCCAAGTGGCCACAGACTGAAATTTCTGAAGCTATGAACAAAAGTCCATTTTTCTCCTTTGAAATTTATCATATCAGTGAGAAGATTGACTAAGATACCAGATCAGAGTTTGTCAGCATTAACTTCTTTGGACAGTAAACATCTGTGATGGTTAAGTTCTATTGTCAACTTGATCTAGTTAGGAAGCCACAGACATCCCCATTGGGTGGGTCTCTGGGGTTGTTTCCAGGAAGGAATACCTGAAAGAAGAAGTGTTTTGTCCAGAGTGAGAACTTCCCCCAGAGTGGGCAGCCCTCACAGAGGGGAATTTATATAAGGAAGTTCCGGGAGCAAAGGGTCCCTTCTTCCCATTCGGCTGCCTGTTCTTCTTGCTTCACTTGCACTTCCATCGATTCCATTTGGCTATCCTCTGTCAGCATTAGAACCAAGTTTCCTCAGCCTTGTAGCATGGACTGAAAACCAGTAGATCTCTGAAAGCCTCCAAGCCTTCAGTGCTGGATTGGAACTGTTGAGGCATCCAGGCACATGGACTCAGAATCTCCCTGGTGCCTTGACTCTCAAGCTTGCAGGCTGCTATTGTGGGACTTCTGTAACCTAATCCAAGAAATTTCTCTTTTTTTTAATTTTTTTGTTTATTTTTACTTATTTATTTGAAAGTGACAGACAGAGGCAGAAAGAGGCAGATAGAGAGAGAGATAGAATGGGCGTGCCAGGGCCTACAGCCACTGCAAACGACTCCAGATGCTTACGGCCCCTTGTGCATCTGGCTAATGTGGGTCCTGGGGCATCGAGCCTCGAACCCGGATCCTTAGGCTTCACAGGCAAGCGCTTAACCGCTAAGCCATCTCTCCAGCCTGAAATTTCTTTTTCAATGCAATTCATTCTGTTAGTTCTGTTCCTCTAGAAAATCCTAATATGCCACCCTTCTCCTATATGGGTAGGAAAGTACAGAAGCCACTACTTAGAGCAGAAATTCAGATTGTGGTTCTCATTGCTCCTTATGTAGCCTTTTACTCTTTTGCATGCTCTCTCTCTCTCTCTCTCTCTCTCTCTCTCTCTGTGTGTGTGTGTGTGTGTGTATGTGCCAGGGAACAATTTCAGGAGTTATTCCTCAGGCATCATCACTTTTTTTGAGACAAGATCTCTCATTTTCCTTGAATTTGACAAATATGATAGACTGCTTGGCCAATGAGCCCAAGCAATCCTCCTGTGCTGATTCTCTGTCTCTGGAATTACAAGCACACACCATCATGCTAGGCTGTTTTATGTGGGCTCTGGGGATCAAATAATTCATGTATTCATATTTCAAGGCAAATACTTTACTCATTGACTTCTGTGTTGCCCTCTGTACCACTTGCCTTTTCATTTATAAGATGAAATACCCAACCACAAGTAGCTTATGAAAGGATAGTGTTTATTTCTGACTTACCCTTTTTGGGGACAGGGGGAGTTTTATCATGGTGGAAGAGAGCATGGTACTAACAGATAGCCAGGTGTCATACCAATATAGAAAAGGGAGCAAAAGTGAGCACTGAACATCCTGTGGGGCTGGAATTGTAACCCTAGAGCCTGTTCCCAGTGACATACCACCTCCAGCAAGGCTGTAGTTTCCAAAGGCTCCACCCACTGGGAGTTAGATGTGAGGCTTAATTAGGAACACATTAGGCTATGGGGAGCATTTTACATTCAAACCAGCGCATCCTCCTTATACAAACTTTTAACAACTCTGTATGCAGCCCTATGACTTTTATCAGCCCTGGTTTCTAATACTTCATTGTGAACACTTCTTGAGTTCTGAGTTGTCTCTCTCTCTCCATATATATATGTCTTTGTGACTTAGTTTCTACATTTACAGTAAATATCACATAAAATATATTTATATATTTATCTAAAGAGAGACTATTCTGAATTCTTTTCTTCTTCTGACTATCCATATTTGAAACCTGCCCTCTTCTATATTATAAGTTCATTAGTGTGCCTTAAATGCAAGTGATCTAAAGATCTCCATCATTCATCTTCTTTTCTCAACTGCTTTCACTATTCTTCATCTTTTCAAAACCAGGTCATAAGGTCAATTCTTCTATCAAATCTTCCCTAACTCCTATCTCCTTTGCCTTTCATAGCATTTTCCCCACTATGATGTGTAATAGCTGTTGTTAACATAATTGGATCAAGAATAAAGTAATGTGTGTGAGGCATTTCTAGGAAGGAGTAAATTATCGGTAAGATCTTCCCCTAGAGTGGACAACCTTCCAAAGTAGCCTATATATGAAGAGAAGGCAAAAGGCGTTTGTTTGTTGCAAGGCTTCTCTTGCTTCTTGCTGCCAAGTGCTTCCACCCTATTGCTGCCAACCTTTGTTGACACTAGAACTTATCTCCTTTCACTTTCCAACATGCAATAAACCCCAGTGACTCTCAATAAATCCTCCAGCTCTTCAGTGCCAGATTGGTATCTGTCCACATGGATTGAGACAATACTGGGCGATCAGCCTCTTCAGAATGTAACTAAGATAGCTATTGTTGGACCTTTCAGGCCATATCATGTCAATCTAATATATCCCCTTTGTAATGTATCCTCATTCTTTCAGCTCTGTTTCTCTAAAGATCTTTGACTAATAACCCCACTCTGTAACTTTTATCTATCCATGTTATTTAAATAATTATTCTTGTGTCTGACCATTTCTACCCCAGAAATACCATGGCTTCCTTTCAGGAACTGGTAACAGAACTTCTTGTGGCCTTATTTAGGGCCAGACTTGTGGAGATTCTTGGTAAAATGTGGGTATATATGATGTAAGTTAAAAATCTTTGTTAGCAAGCAGGTAAACTAATAAGAGATTGTGTTCTTTGAATGAGACAGTAAATCTAAAGCAGGTGTTAGTGAGTAGTACATTCTTCAGGTTCTTTTAGGCAGATCTTAGTGCCAGACATTGTTTAGGCATATCTCCCAGACAGACAAGCCAGTGATGTCATACTCTCCCTTATGAGATGTTATAGTCTCCTTAAAGAGGGGACTTAAAATGTAGTAGGAACAATTTATTAGTGTGGTTGTAAATAAAATATGTTTTATTTTGCTTGAACGATCTCAGAAGATCTGTTTCCTGTTCTGTTGTCAGGCAGGTGTTTCTGAAGGGAGTCTCTGGAGAGTGTTTTGAGAATGGGATCAGATATACATGTTTCCCTAGATACCACTAATCTAGACACAGCCCCAATTTAGACTGGGAAATGTTAAACCTTTTTAAAAATGGTTTGGTTATAAGACCCAAGAGAGGAAAATACAAGCATATATACATACATATTTCAAACCAAATAGCATATTTTATCTGTTCAAGGAGTGAACATTTTTCATGTTTCCTCCATCAGAAGCGGGCTCCCATTTTATAAGCAGAAATCCTTTCCTTGCTCATTTCCATGGCAGGGTTAGTTCTGTTGTCACACCCTTTTGCTAAGCCTGCCTGAGAATAGCTCAGCAAACAATTGTATGCTTGGAAGATTTGCTTTGTGCAGAACTGACTTAAATGCATGTGTCTTTTCTTCCACTCTGAGTTGATGTCCCTCAACCAAAAGTCCTTGCTTCCTGTGTGATATGTTTTGCACAAAAATGAAGGATGCTAAACTTTGGACCACAGGGAAGAAAACGGGGATAAATGATACAGGATATGCACATGTAAATACAGTCAATTCATGTAGTTTACAAAAAACTTTTTAAACATTCTTGATTGGGCACAAGTCCTGTGAAACAGACAAGTCTGAAAGGGAAAATAACAGTAGCTGGAACCTATAATTACTATATACCAAGTATGGATCCAAATGATTTTCCTACATTATTAATTTAATCTTCACAAAAACCTGTAGATGTTATAATCCTCTACTTACAGGGGAAGAAACTCAGATTTAAGGAACTTGTCTAAGTTACAAGAGCTAACAAATAATAGATATGAAAGTTTGTCTCCCCCAATAAAACAAGTCTTACAGGATGGAGAGATTGCTCAGTGGTTAAGGCACTTGCCTGTAAAACCTAAAGATCTAGGCTTCAATTCCCCAGTACCCACATACAGCTGGATAGACAAAGTGGTACATAATCTGGAGTTTGTTTGCAGCAGGTAGAGACCTGAATGTGCCCATTCTCTCTGTCTGTCTCTTTATCTCTACCTGTTTGCTAATAAATAAATAAATAAATAAAATTTAGAAATTCTTATGGTAAGATCTAAACATCAAGGTAATTGCTATGGTATAATTGTGCCACTTTTCTAATTATGGTTTTATCACTGTGATAGTACTAAGATGTGATTCAATGGAAAGGCTGTTCCCTCACTGATGGAAAGAAAGCCCTGTGACAGAGGCTTTCTATAGCTTTTGGCATACTTGAGCATCTACCTCCTATCATGGGAAGTGGGAATGACCTTATCAGATTAAATGCCAGTGTTTTGGTCATGAACTTCCTGGCTTCCATAGCTGATAAAAATAATGTTTGTTTATTATAAAGTACTTAGTCTTGGACAGTTTGTTTTTGTAACACAAGAGGACTAAGACTCTGACAAATGTATGAAATAACCTTTGAGAAGTGATTAGACCATGGTACGTGGAATCAGTGTCTGTATAAAAGGTACAGAGAGCTACTTGGCCTTTCTCACCATGGAAGGGTACAGAAAAGAGACACCATCAGTAGGGTCCCAGTTTACAGAAGCTGGCTCACTCTTAATGGTCATAAAATCTTAGACAGTTGTGATGGAAGCTATTATAGTCCCTGGCTTGGGACTTGAGACCTTTCAGTTTACTTTCATTTATTTATGTGCCAAATTTTATCCTTTATATACTTCTATTTTGTATTTTCTCCTCCCAAACACATCAGTCCTTTACTTTTAAATTCACTTTTGCTCAAGTTCTCAGGGCATGGGAAGAACACAGCTAGCCTCTCTTACAGATTATCATCTAAACTGCCTCTAGCCCACTTCCCAAAAAAGTCATCTTTCCCTATGAAATCTCAAAATGCAAGCCTTTGAAGTTCACAGTTCTCTCTACATTTTAGTCTTTCAAACTATCCCCAGAATGGCACATTGAGCTCTGCTTATATCATTGTAAAGCTTCTCTAGTCCAAAGTTCTAAATCCTTCCATGTCCTTTTCACAAACCAGGTAGAAATGACTAAAAAGTAATTTAAAAAAATGCGCATGGTAAGGTTAATCATAGCAATGATCCCACTACTATTATCAATTTTCTGTTGCAGTTACCTTCTCTTTGCAAGGACAAATATATGACCTGAAACAGATTATGTGTTAAAGGAACGGATTTATTTCTGCTTACAGTTTCTAAGGAAGTTTCATCATGGCAGAGAAATCATGGTAAAAACAGACAGTAAGGCATCACATCGTATCACCTCAGCTGAAAGGAAGCAGCAAGAGTGAGCTCACTAGTAATGGAAGCTGGATTATAACATTCTCAGACTTGTCCCCAGTGACACACTTTCTTCCATAATCCTCCACCTCCAAAAGACTCAACTGGATGGGGATCAAGTATGAAGCTTATTGGCAAACACATGAGGCAATGGGGACCATTTTGCATTCAAACCATCACAGATATCTTTCTGAAGGTAGTGAGAACCACTGAGAGATTACATCTCGAAAAATCATATGGGAAAAATCAATGATGGGCAGGAACACCTCTTAGAAACCTATAATGCTTAATTAAGATGGGAAGATGAACGCATCTTTGTATAACAGGCTATTATGGGAATAGAACAAATCACATAGGTGTGTGAGACAGTAAAGAGCTAGGAATTGCAAAACTTGGCTAACTACAAATGAGGAGGGAAAGGAAAAAGCTCATGAAAATGAATACCCAATGGCTATATTGGAGGTAGGGAGATGGCCTTCTTTTGTCTTTTACTTATTATGCATTTTTACCTTATCTCAAATAGTCATTCTGCCATGTTTAAATTGTCTTTGGCAAGTGTGGTGGTTTGATTCAGGTGACCCCCATAAACTTAGGTGTTCTGAATGCTAGGTTCCCAGATGATAGAGATTTGGGAATTAATGTCTCCAGGAAGCAGTGTATTATTGGGGGAAGGCTTATGAGTATTATAGCCAGTTTCCCCCTGCCTGTGTTTGGCACACTCTCATGTTCCTGTTATCCACCTTATGTGGGCCAGGAGATGATGTCCACCCTCTGCTCATGCCATCATTTTCCTCTGCCATTGTGGAGCTTCCTCTAAAGTCTGTAAACCGAAATAAACCTCTTTTTTTTTTCCACAAGCTGCTCTTAGTTGGGTGATTTTTACCAGCATGTGAACCTGACTGCAACAGTAAGTTTATGTTCTTTATTAGACCAGAGCTTCCTAAACTTTTTCAAGTTATTTTTCCTTTTTGTTTGAAATATTTTACATAACCCTGAGAATTAGGTATATAAAATAAAACATTTACTGGTAATTAATTCTAAATAAATGTATTTTAGACTTCCAGTCAAAATGGCATCCATCTAACCATGCCTCACCTCAGGGAAAGAAAGGCAAGACCTTTAGGGTTCATTAGAATTTTTAAGGGTTTGCAGATTCTAGTAGACCTCCAGTGGGAGGGCACAGAGGAGCAAAGTAGGGAATCTGCTCATTATCACATTCTCAGGTAGCCCAACAATCCCCCAACCCCCTCAACCAGCTATTACAACCGGAGTCCCAGTTGCAGATTCCTCCTGCACGAACCACAGGTTATATGAACCCAGGCCAGCAGGCTAGTGTCCCCCCGCCCTAGGATTTCCCACCACTGTGAAGCGCTACACATCCCACTCACCAACCGCCCCCACACAAATGCACCCAGACCAGCAGTATAGAGTTCCCCTCTCTGTAGGCTTTCCTGACACAGGGGACATTTATGCACCACCAACTTCCCACCCATCGCCCTGCGCAGTCCAGGTGCTACTGCACTTCCTACAGGTTACTCTGAACCAGGACAACAAGATATTCCTCACCAGTCCTTCCCCTTTCTTGCCACCCCACCAGGACGACCTCCAGTCCCACCCCCCACCCACACCCCCTGCCCATGCAACACCTGACCCTCAGCAGTCTCATATCCCCACCCTGCTTTGTCACAGGACCCAGTAGTCCCATCCATTCCCTGTTCCATGGTCCCAACAGACCCACTGTTCCATCCCCTCACCTCTCAGCATAGTGGAAGCACCACACATTCCCATCCCCCCCAACCACAGCCCAGCCACACCACCAGTCTGCTTTGTCCCCCTAACACACACACCCTGTACCCTTGGTCCACCTGACCATGCAGTACCATACCCCAAACCACCAAACAAGAAGCCCCTTCACAAGGTCCTTGATCCCGTACCACAGCCTCACCGGCTCCTTCCCTGTAAGCAGGCAGGCCCCATTACCTTCAGAAGCCTAGAACAAGCAAACACAAAAGAAAATAATCATTGAAAACACTTCAAGGGTAAACTACAGCTTCCTCCTAATTTTAATAAGTTTCCTTCCAGTAATGGGCAAACCACAGCACAAAAGGAATGACATGAAAAATCAAATGCAAGTAAATCCAACAAGATTGCCCAGTCCCGCAATGTATGCCTCTAATCAAAACATAGAAGAAACAATAGGATTAGAACCCCAAAATGAAGATATAAGCTATGCAACCCTACCTAAGCAAATCACAGAGGGCCAATAATTGTATAAATGCTTTCCTCACTAGATTAGATCTAATAGAAAAGAATGATGAAGGGTTCCCAAAACAGTTAAATGATCTGAAGGAGAACAAAACAAAAACAGAGGACCCCAATAAGCAGCTGGCTAAGCTCAATGAAGACATAAAGAAATACAAGGATGAATTCAAATAAGCATTAGGAAAATCAGAAAATGCAGGAAAAGGAAATTTGACAGAGGGATAGAAACTGTACATAAAAAAGCAATAGAAAATACAAACCAAATTGAACAAGCCACAAAATGCATAAAAACTCACAAGAATAGAGTCAGCCATGTGGAGGACAGAAACTCAGAACTGGAAGACAGAACATAAGAAACAGTTTGTGAATACAAAAATTTTGTGAACAGCACATGAGGGAACTGTTGGATACCTTTAAATGTCCCAACATTCAGATCATGGGAATACCAGAAAGGGAAGAAATTAAAACCAAAAGCATGGAGAAATTATTCAACAACATTATTGAATAAAACTTTCCCATCCTCTCAGAGGCCTAATTTCTAGAATCTACAAAGAACTCAAAAACCTAAACAATAAAAAGTCAAAAAACCTGGGCTGGAGAGATGGCTTAGCGGTTAAGCGCTTGCCTGTGAAGCCTAAGGACCCCAGTCTGAGGCTCAATTCCCCAGGACCCACGTTAGCTAGATGTACAAGGGGGCACACGCATCTGGAGTTCATTTACAGAGGCTGGAAGTTCTGGTAAGCCCATTCTCTCTCTCTCTCCCCCCCCCCCTCTCTCTATCTGTCTGTCTGCTTCTTTCTCTCTCTCTGTCACTCTCAAATAAATAAACAAAAAATTTTTTTTAAAAAGTCAAAAAACCCACTCACAAAATGGGGCAGAGAACTGTACTGGGAGTTCTCAGAGGAAGAAATACAAATGGCAAACACACTTAAGAAAATGTCCCCTAATCATCAGGGAAATACAAATTAAAATAGCTATGAGATTCCACCTTCCCCCAGTAAGGACAGCTAACATTAAAAAATCTAATGAAAACAAATACTGGTGAGGATGTGGAGATATAGGAACCTTCATTAACTGTTGGTGAGAATGTAAGATGGTACAACCACTATGGAAAGCAATATGGAGACTCCTAAAAAGGTTGACTATATAGTTAACAACAAACTCAGTTATTCCCTTACTGGAAATTTACCCTAAAACCTCCATGCCTCAGTTCAGAGATATTCACTAAACAATTTTTAGCTGCTCAATTCATAATAGCTAAGACCTAGAATCAACCCAGATACCCACCATTAGATGAATGGATAACTAAGATGGGGTACATATACATGATGGAATTCTGCACAGTAGTAAGGAAAAATGACACAATGAAATTTGAAGAAAAATGGTCAAACTTGTAATAGATCATTCTCAGCAAACTCACCCAATCATGGAAAGATAATTGTCACATGGTCTCAATCATCTGTGGCTCCTAACCTGAATCTGCCTGACATGCTGACATACCTAATAAGCATCTTGAGGACCGGATAATAGGGATGGTGGGGCAGTAGGGGAGGGTAAGGATGGTGGTGGGGGGGCACAAAAATGGACCCAGATGGAAATGATACCAGAAAATCCTATATCCTGAAAGATAGACTAAAAGGTTGATCCTTCAGGTCCTTAGAGGGAACACCTGAATCACAGGGCCCTAGAGAGGGTATCTTGACTAACCTTATTCTTTCCTGTTTCTCTCTCTCTCTGCCTCTTCTCTCTTTCTCTTTTACATTAACTATCTTTTTCTACCTTCTTTTCCCTTGGCACTGGCCTGTAACTCCTCATACCAGCATGTGGTTAACATCCACAAGGAGCTATTAATCAGAGAGACATACAAGGTTTCCCAAAAGAAGACAGATTTCTGTCAGAGTACTTGATGACCACCAAAGGTTAGTGGTAAGACCCTATTGCTGAAGATGCCATATGCTGTTGGTACAGAACATGCAGTGACCTGGCTGGAATCTGGAAGAGTCAGAAGGTGCTATATGAGTCACTGTAGAAAAATGATCAACATCTGTCCAAGCAACTCTTGGTCTAAGCTACTGAGCTACAACCTGACATGATGCTCACACAAGTGTAATAGTGGCACATAGTCATGGTGGATAACCAGCTGTTCTAGATTTGGCTAACAGATCTGCTCAGTGGAAGAAAACCCATAGCTGGAACTGGGAAATAAGTCAAAATCATATCCAGAAAAGAGCCCACTCTCCAATATCAAGCGCCTACCAGTCATGGGCTACATCTATTAAATTATCTCTAAAATAATAATGGTTATCCTATTTACCTGGTGCTAACTTCACTCTCCACTAGAGAATTTGCTTCTCTTTTTCAGATGGACGCAGAACCTGAGGAGAGAATCAGCCCATCACACCCCACCAGGGCCCCAGCTAAAACCATAGAGTAATTGGGAAAATGATCAAGAGTGCTGCTTTCTTGGTGAACCTGGTACCAGTACAAGGGTGAAGGAGATAGACACAAAAAACACTCACCTCCTGCCAAACCAGGTATCCAAAGACACAAAAGATCCCAAGATTTCATCACTGAAGTAGACCTAAAACGAACCCAACATGGCTCAGGGAAATTTGCAGAAGAGGGGGTGGAAAGATTGTTACAGCCACAAGTTGAGACATTTTGCAAATTGCCTCTTCTCATAACTGATGGCTACCCCCACAATGCACCACCCACATTCCCCTATGAGGAGGGTCCCTTTGGAGGGGGGAGGACAGGGAGGAGGCTAACAATGGTGCCAACATGGTTGTATACACACAGTGTACATAAGTAATAAAAAATTAAAACAATGAAAAAAAGAAAAGCAAATTTGCATACTAGTGATCCAGCTATGCTTGCTTATTTTCACATACGTAATTAAATCTTGGCTGAATAGGTGCTTTTTCATGATGTAATGCATCTTCAAAAATTTTCAGCTTTGATCAATGTTTTGATTTTATAATTATGAATACTGAGAAAGCTACTTTGCAAACATAGATGAGACAAATGATACAAGAATATTTACAGTCACTTCAAAAGTGGTTGTAAATTCACTTAATGATATTTTCTTTAATAAAACTCAAGTAATCATTCCAAACAATTTGTAAAATCTCACATTGTAACACAATAAAATTCAAAGATGTACTTATGTGATTCATGTAGAGGAGTGGCATTAACCACTAATATTTCTATAGGAGCAAAAAACTGTAATAAAAACACTCCAATTCAAACCATGATAGTCTTAAATCTGAGCTGTGGTATTGGACAGCATTGTTGATATTGCATTGAATTATGGCACACCCATTTTTAGGTGTGCCTGTTGTATGTCCAGAATGAAGGCTGGCTCAAAGTTGTGCCATGCAGGAGTGTGCATTGCCACAAATATTTGGATTCATTACAAATTTGATTTTGAGTTTTTGGTTGTTGTACAGTCAGAAACATTTTACTGGAGTCAAATTTTTCATGATCCCCATATTCAATTATGCTACTCCAAATGAGGCTTTGACATATATTTTTAAAATCTGCTTGAAAACAAGAATCATATTTAATCCATTCCCATACCCCTAATGCTAAATATTTGTCAGATGGTGGAGAATGAAGGAATAAATTAGACACAACTTACTCTTCAGCCAAGAGCACAGCAATTCCTTTCTTTGTCATTTGTGCCTTAGGCTACTTTCCCTGTACCAATTTAGACTTTTGCAAGAATGAGATCCCTTCAGGTCAGATTCTGCTTGAAGAGAATTGCTATTATTGCCACAGAAATGAGTATAGTCCTGTAGACCCATGGCCTAAATAAAATCAGCCCATGGACAAATAGTAACTTTAACTTGAATTGAGAATATGAGGCCCAGACTGGTGGCTTGCTTCCCCAAACCCCTGAGGCCTGATTCCTACAGATACATCATTGCTAAACCATAAATGAATAAGGCTGGATTTGAGAGAAAGCTGCAGATGGGTTTTTGTGTGATAGGAGTCTAATAGATATTTGTTCTTATATATTTGTAAAAAAATAGTCAAACGAGTTTTCATTTCATTTCATCCTGGCCTGAAAAGGACTCTGCATATGTGTTGTGGGGGGGGGGAGGGGTTCCATGTGGACACAAAAATACACATATCACACTAGATAAATTAGCACATCAAATTATCCTGTTCTTCCTATTTCCCTAATTATTTCAAACTCCTTTCACACACATAGAACCATATTTCCTTAAGTGGGAAACAATGTGAATTTTCTTTGACAATTGTAAAACTTACAATTTTCAAACTCAGCCAATGCATTTTGCACAACCTTTATTTTTTCTCAAGGTAGGAAACTGCAGCTCAACAGAACCGAAAAATTGCTTCTATAATATGGGGACTTCATTTCTAATAACAGTACAATGGGAAATAATCTTTTTCCCTTCCACATTGAACATATTTACTGACCAAAGCAAGATACCATCCAGTACTTTGCAGCTACTTATTTAGGACCAGACCAGCCAAATAGAAAAAAAAATACCACAGAGAAGACTAAATAGTCTAATAACTACTCTTTCTAACATTTCCAGCTTTTGCTTTTCACCTCATCCTTTTATTTTTTTTTAACTGAAAAAGCAGGAGACCCTTAGGATTCCCAATATCTGTTTTTATAAGTAAGAAGTAACCTTATCAAAACTTTCCTTGTAATGTGTATGTTTAATTTAATGCCCCACTTTAAAGATATGGCAATTCTAAAGAGTAAAAGATCATAAGGTTTTATGTGACCTATATACAATATTGCCTTTAAGTGACCATCAGCAGGAAGTCTGGGGAACTATTGACAAATATTTTTAAAGCCATTGAAGTGCAGTCATCATGAAAGGAGTTGGTATAATTTTTACATATCTGTACTCTCAGCACTTTTTATGTTTCCTGAAACAGAGTAGGTGCTTGACAAAATTTTAAGTTCTTTTCTACTTCTTTATCTTCATACAGACTAGTAGGGAGGTGTGTTTCATGCATTCCACTCATCTAGTGCCTCCAATAATCTTTATATTTCATACAGCATATTTGTGTCACTTAAGATTCAATTAGGAGGGCTGGAGACATTGCTTAGTAATGAAGGTACTTACCTGCAAAGCCAAAGGACCAAGATTTGTTTCCCCAGGACCCACGTAAGCCAGATGTACAAAGGTGGTGCATGCTTTTGGAGTTTGCTTACAGTGCCTAGGGGCATGCCCATTCTCTCTCTCTCTCAAATAAATAAATAAAAATAAAATATTTTTTAAAAAATATTTAATTAGGAAAAACAAACTACTGGGAGACAGAACCCCAGATAGATAGATGATAGATAGATAGATAGAGAGATAGATAGATGATAGATAATAGTTAGATAGAGATATGTATTTGTGTGTTTACTTACTAAAAGATCTGCTATAGAGATGTGACATATGCAGCTATGAGAACTAGTTAAAAAATCTTTGTAAGACTGCTATCTTAAGGTGGCATGCTGAAGACTGAAGAGCAAAGAGAAAAAAGGAACACAAGTGTTGTAAGGTGAGGAAGAATGTGGACAGGACATGGCACCAGCTAGCACTGTGAGATTGCCTTGGTCTGCCGGTTGCTGTTGCCTTTGACCTGAATGACAAGGGTGTCCCAGATAGCGCCAGCTGTTCATCACAGAGACTGAAGGAGAAAACAGGGGGAAAGGGGAACAATTGCAGACATTTCTAATGAGGCAAGCTGGCACATAAGCAACACGTTTGAGATATTGACTCAGTACTACTTCCCTTCCTTCCTCCAAGAAACTCTTTTGTGATCTACTCTAAACAGAAACGGAAATACATTTTGAGAAATGTACATTAGCCTAGTCAAATAAACCTTTTATAGAGCCATGATAGTATATTATTTAATTGTCACAGTCCTGGGAAGACAGTGTTATTATTCCTACTATATAGGTGGAGAAATTGAGTCTAGAAAGTTTGTGATGTCATAATTAGTAATGGCCACAGTTGACACTTAGTGGCATTGTTCCCTTCTAACTGTAGCACTACAGAAGAAAACAAAATAGATGCTAATAGTACGCATCATGGGTGGGTGAGAATACTGCTTCAGGAGACTGCAAAACATATTAATAGATATCGGAGTAGAACCGATATTGTTACATTGCTGGGGCACTGCTGTGACTCACAATAGTTTTAGCCAATAAGACAGAGATTGGAGAACCTTCTGGTACCACCAAGAAGCCCTTAAAAGAGGGATCTTTAAAAAGTCCTCATTTTGAAAAACTAAGCACTAAACTGCTATAGGACTCCAGATAGGCAATGCCATAACACAACTGCTGTTAGAATTGTTTAGCAGAATGGCTCTGAAGTCAGAAAACCATATACTAAGATGTTTAGCATTACATACTACAGAGAACAGCATTGATTCAAGCAAGTTGGGGTAATTAAATGAATATATAAATATTCATGAGAGATAACTCAGGTTTACACAAAGCAATCGCATATTAATCAGTACTGCCCACCCAAAAGTTTTCTCTCTCTCTCTCTCTCTCTCTCTCTCTTTCTCGCCCTCTCTCTCTCTCTCACTCTTTCTCATGTTATTTGTCCCTCTAACCTACAGGAGGGAGAAAGTTGTTAAGAACTGCCATTTCTCCTGAACTCATTCATCTTTACCTGCCATATATCATGCCTGTTTTGATCAGGCTGCCGAGAAGCGAAGTTCTGATGGCAATTAAATTCCTTCAACAAGTCTCATATTACTTTAAAGAGGGATGTCTTAATGGTATATTACCATGAAATACATCTGCAGTTATGAGGAACTCTCTGTCTCCAGTTCTGAGTAAGAACAGGAAGGAATCATCCACTATGAAAGGACAAATTGCTCCATTTATGGAAATGATAAATAGCTTCAAAAAAGTAAGGTCATTTATAACAATAGGTGTCAGAAGGTTTGGAGAATGAGCAATATATTGAGCCTGATGATCTCAGAGAGAAAGGCTGGTGTGTGACAGGTGGGCAGTCAGTCCCAGCAATGCTGCATTATTAAATTTGTCCTATATCAGGCTAGCAGCCAATTACAGTGCCAAGGTCTGGAAGAATCCTTCCGTCACTCATTGTAGCTGATGGGAAAGGCAAGATGGGAGGGGCAAGGTTGGACTGTTCTTTTGCATCATCACACACCTGGCATACATAGACCATAACACACCAGTTCACTTAAAAAAAATGGGTAACCTGTTCTATTCACCTCTCATGCATTTCCACTTGGGACCACTATTTTGTCCTTATTTAGAACCTTACTGAGCTATATCTTCACCTTAACCATGCTAGACCCAGGAATTCTCAGAAATTGGTGGAGGCTAAAATGAAATATTCATATCATGTGGCCAAGTCAAGAAACCAGAACTCTGAAAACCACTCCAGGGATTTCCAATCCAGCACTGTAGGTCTTCTGGGAATGTCCTTTGCTTTACATAATGTGGGGCGGGGGGGGGGGACACCAGATGTTGAAAGGGGACTGAGATAATCTGTTCTCTTTCACAACAGAAGAACAACTCCCCCAATATCAGAATCACTTTAATTCTGTCTTATTATAACTTATAATGATAAAAGGGGACAAGTCTCATTAACCAGATTGGATTAAAAAACTCATCCAATTTTATTGCTCATTTGAAAGTTGACTTGCCATTGAAAATGTGAGGAACATGGAGATAACGTGGCATATGTGATCTTGAGGAACCGGGTGAAGTGTGCCGAAGAGGAGCTTGGCTCTGCTAAGCATTTGTTCTTACGGGCACCAGGCACAGGCATCATTCAATACCAGCAGAAATCTAACTCATTCCACCATAGAATCACCGGTCATCAGAACTAGTAAGGGGAATCATGGAGTAACTAATAATTTACAAGAATTAGGTATGTTGGCATCTTTTTAGTCAAAGATACCCAGTGACATGGGCATCTCCGGCCACAGTCCTTTCTATCCACTTTGTTTTTGAAGACCATGAAGTTAGAGGTCTTTAAGATAAGGATAATGCACATTTCTCCTTAGAGGACTTCAGATACAAAGAAAGCAAGGACCTTGAGGCATGACATTAGATGTAGTTTTCTTTTTTTTCTTCTTTAAACTCATTTCCTCACACCTAAAATTTTATAATGTAATTGTTCAGTTATTTAAGAGTCTTTTATTTAGGTTATGTCTCACAGGACAAAAAAATAAACACAAGGATGATTAAAGACTGCATTATCAATTTCCATTAATTGAAATGAGTAAATAACTGTTGTAAAGAACCAGATAACCATGCCTTGAGTTGTATATTCAGATCAAAATGTGAACTCAAAAATCTACTTGTATAACAACTATATTTCTCAGCATAAACCATGGGTTTGATCTGTTTCCTGTGACTATTCTATATCTATCTCCTAACACCTAACCTGCAGTTGACAATGTATGCAGTATTGTTCTAATCTCACAGTACAGTTTTGGAAAACTCAAATGCCCATGTAGTAAGAATATGGAAATTTTCATTTTCATTTATTTTGATTTTAAGTTATTTATTTAATTAGTTTTATGAGAGAGAGAGAATTAGCACACTAGGGCCTCTAGCCACTGCAACTGAACTCCAGACACATGTGCCACCTTCTTCGCATGCATCAGCCTTGTATGTATGGCTAACTTGAGTTCTGGGGAGTTGACTCTTGGTTCTTAGGCTTCACAAGTAAGTGCTTTAGCAGTTAAGCCATCTTTCTAGCCCAATTTTTATTTTTAATACCTTCACTGAAGTTCAATCAGCACATAATACCATGAATATATTAATATATATACATATATATGAATCTGTACAAAATGAGCAGAAACAAGCATTGACCTGCTATAAAGAAGTGCTATAGGTTAAGTGGTTCATACAATGGGAAGTTCTGCCAGGTCTTGTCATTAGTATCACTCCATAGTGGTGCACAGCTCTTATCTGGGTCTATAGGATCAGGACACATAACAAGACTAATGGCCAGATGTAGGAATGACTGGTAGTATCTACTTATAACAGATATCCATAAAGTTGGTGAATATATTTTATTGCTTACCAATTCCATTGGCTGGGAAATGAAGACCAATAGAATGCTAGAATGCTCTACTTCCCCCCACCCTTCATAAAAACCTTTACTGCCAATCCCCAATGTGCTAGTTCTGTTATTCAAAAATCATCAAACCAGTTCAATTCCACTCATTCCAGGAATTAAGGACACTGTCTCAGATCAGAAGAGGAATTATTTTTAACTTAGGCACTTTGTTCCCCACATAGTTCGCCTACTACAATTTTTGCTTTCCTCAGCATTTTCTATAGAGAAGAAAAGAACAGAAAAGAAAAAGGTCTCATTAAATATCTGTCTTCTCACCCTATTGTACTATTATATACCATTATATGCTCTTACATCCTAATTTGAGACATTCTACTCCCAAGTGACTATTTGGATTAATAAACTATAGAAGAATGTATTAGAAACCGGATCCTTAAATCCAATCTCAATTTCAGTGCTCTACCCTGAAGTGATGTCAAAATGAATCCCCTAGGCCATAAACTAGGTCATATAAGCTAGCCTGGAAGAACAAACACAAACATATTGTTTGGGTAATAGAGGCAATACAAGTAAAGCCCAAAGACTGATGGTCAAAGGATTGAGCTGCTCTATTCTAAGTTTACTTTCAGACACCTCCACTTACAAGCGATTCTGAAACAGGTACTTCTGCTCAGCCTCTCTCAGTCCCCCTCCCATCACCACATATTTACAAAGTGCTGATGGAGTAAATATGTCTTATGATTACTGACAACGTTTTTTAAAGCATTTGCAAACTATGCTTCTTGACAACAATTTGCCATTAAATGTTGCTGGCCTTCAAATACATTAAGGCATCTCTGGAGACTCTTTAGGAAAATGAAATAAGAACCTTCACTTTTATACTGATTAGAGCACTTAGCACAAAGGTTGGCAGAGCAAAAGGCACTTGAAAGTATTTGCGGGGTAATGGAATTCAATGAAATTGTTTAAACAGTTCTCTCTGACCCTCTGCCAAAATTCTGGTGGGATGAATTAATGGAAAAAATAGGATGGATGATATGTGTCTAATGACAAGAAGAGAAAGTAGAGACTCAGTGAAGGTAAAGAGACCAGTAAGGGTAATTATTGACTATGGGTGACCTTCATGCTACAAGTATAACATTGTCACTATGTAATCTTAGGTAGAAAATAAACTTCTGGGGCTGGCGAGATGGTTTAGTGGTTAAGTGCTTGCCTGTGAAGCTTAAGGACCCCAGTTCAAGGCTCGATTCCCCAGGACCCACGCTATCCAGATGCACAAGGGGGCGCACGCATCTGGAGTTCGTTTGCAGTGGCTGGAGGCCCTGGCGTGTCCATTCTCTCTTCCTCTCTCTATCTGCCTCTTTCTCTCTCTGTCTGTCACTCTCAAATAAATAAATAAAAATAACTACAAAAACATTTAAAAAAAAAAAGAAAATAAACTTCTGTTTAAAAGTTTATTATTGAGACAGAAAAGTTTGTTTGTTTGTTTATTTGTTTGTTTGTTTGTTTGTTTGTTTTTTAAAGGTAGGGTCTTCCTCTAACTCAGGCTGACCTGGACTTCACTATGTAGTCTCACAGTGGCCTCAAACTCATGGCAATCCTCTTACCTCTCCTTCCTGAGTGGTGGGATTAAAGGCATATGCCAAAACACCCGGCTAAAAATTTCATTTTTTTAAGGAAATTTGGTACTTTTTAACCACCCAAACAGTACTGGAGTGATGAAAAACATCAGAATGACTGAAAATTCTAATGAAGTCCATTTTCATCTAAACAAATAGCACTGCTTTCACAACACAGGCCTTTCCATCTATCTTTACAGCCAAAGGATAAAGTTTTATAATTAACTATTAACAATTAGTGGTATCGAGGCATATGCCTGTACAATATCCACTTGTGTACATGTGGATACCTGAGACCCAAGAAGAGCAGTGCAGAAAGGAGCAGCAGGGGGCGGGGGAAACAACCATTGCTTATTGGAAGGTGCAGACTCTGTTCTATTAGATGAGACAATTTGTCTGGGCTGACAGCAAACTTCCCAATGGCCTTTCAAACTATACTTCACCCAGACCTTCTTGTCAACACTCCTGTGTCTTGGAACAAGCTAGGAAATATTCTTAGTGCAAACATTCTTGTCCAAAGCCCTGAGACATCTGAACAAAGTAAACTCATGCATGTTTACTCCCATGACACCCATCAAAGGATTATGGCCTCATATTGCTCTCTGTGAGAGCTAAATACTTTTTGTCTCTGGCCAGGATTTGGATAACTTCCATGATATTTTCTAGGCCTTTGTTGCCTATATGATCATGAAGTTCTATCTTTCATCTATTTCAGATACATTTTGGGAGCTTTGCAAATAAAATTCCTTTATCATCTGCTTGTAAGAAATATAGAGATACAGACAACTGTAGTACTTAAAGGTGTATCAGGAATTGAAAAAAGGGGGGAATATACAATAAAATAAGTATAGTAATTCTGTAGGTAAAGTCTGAAGCTCAAATTATTTTATACAGATAAGCTGTGGTAAACCAGTAATAACAGGCATAATATAGAGAAAGCTTTTCAGCTTAATGAAATTCACTTCCCTGGCTCTACAACTTGTTTTGCTTATGTGATAAATGCACTTTGTGCTATGCCATTAGATATAGAGAAGAAACACAGCACGGAAAAAGCCGGACAAACATGGTTTAAAAAGTGAGTTTTATTTAAACCAACGATGAAAGACAGCTACACCTTGGACCAAATGGAATGCAGCAGACTTGAAAGCAAGGACTGAATCCACCCGCATTCAAATTTTGACTCTTGTTCTTTTATCCCCCAAGATAACTTCCAAGTACCACTGGTTCAAGAAAATAAGACAACAAAACCATGAGCACCTTAAAGGATCTAAATGAGACTCTGTCCAAACAGTATTCATTCCAACCTTCTCTGCAATTGGGTATTTTTTCAGAGTAAAACCTAACACTGACCACTTCATCTCCTCCAACCCCTCTCAACCACTTTCCTTCTCCACATAGGAAGTATGGTTTATTTTATATAACTGCTTCTGAATCTATCCATAGAATGGAAGCTCAAACACATGTTCCATGTTTTAGCTATACATAACATTAACCAAGGGAATATAAAATCTTATGTGTATATAATTAGGTATAAATATATTTATAATAGTTTTAGAAAAGACTTATATTTTCCTTAATATTACCAATATAGAATGATAAAAGCATTTATTTTTCTAAAATTCAACATACAAATGACAACTTAAGATGAAAATTGCAAAGCAAAGAACTCCAGAAGTTATGCAATATATGAATTAATTTTATGTCTTTATATATCTACTCTACATGTTTGTCTATTAGCAAAGACAACAAAAGAAAGGAAACTTTATTCTCTTAAGAGTATCAAGCTACCATCAATTGTGGGCTACAAGAGGGCCTACACCTATTAAATTCTCTATAAAAAAGTAAGGGTTATCTCATTTGTCCTGGTGCTAACTTACTCTCCATTGGAGAATCTGCTTCTCTTTTTCAGAGAGATGTACATCTAAGGAGAGAGCCACCCCATCATACCTCAAAAGGGCCCCAGCTGAAACTAAGAAAAATTGATGAAACAAGAAAGGGGGATGTTTTCCTGATGAACCAGATACCAGAACAAGGGGTAAGGAGATCAGCACAGAGAAAAATCAACTCCTACCAAATCAGAGAGCCAGAGACCCAGAGGCCCCCAACACCTCATCACTGAAGCAGACCAAAAATGAACCCAACATGGCTCAGGGAAATTTTGTGGAAGAGGGGGAGGAAAGAATGTCAGAGCCACATGTTGGGTCATGATATGCAGAGACATTTAGCTTACCCATAATTGTGGGCTAACTCCACAATGCATGACCCGTATACCTCCTCCAAGGGGAGGGGGTAGGTCACGGATGAGCCTAATAATGGTACCAAACTGACTGTATTTGCTGAATACAAAACTGACTAATAAAGAAGAAGAAGAAGAAAAAAAGAGTATCAACACAATTGATTCCTTCTTGGTATCATGAATGCTTGGAAGCTCGATCCTCACACACCAGAATGCCTTTTTCTTTTCTAGATATATGGGAATAGAGCTATAATGAGGCTAAAGTATTCATGGGATAGGAAGATTGGTTTGACAATTGAGTCTGACACATAACACTGATCCTTAAAATGCATTGAACATATCCGGCATTTGGAAAATATGACACATTGCCTCCCCCAAATGTTCTTCTCCATCAATCTTTTGTCTTCCAAAAAGATCCTTCTGTGAAGAGACGTTCTCCTTTGCTGTGGTTCCTAAACATCTGCCCATCGGATTCACTTGACTTGTTAAGGAATACTTTGCCAGACCCTACCACAAACCTACTGAATCAGTATCTCTAGAGCCAGATATCTATGATGCAGTCAGTCCAACTGATCCAACATTTGCAAAAACAAGCAAATTTAGGGAGTACATATTCAGATTTTATTTATTTATTTATTTATTTATTTATTTATTATTTAGTTTTGTACTCAGCAAATACAGCCAATTTGGTACCATTACTAGGCTCATCCATTACCTACTCCCTCCCCTTGGTCCCTCCTTGTTGAGGTATATGGGTCATGAAGTGTGGAGTTAGCCCACAGTTATGGGTATGACAAATGTCTGCATATCATGACCCAACATGTGGCTCTGACATTCTTTCCTCCCCCTCTTCCACAAAATTTCCCTGAGCCATGTTGGGTTCATTTTTGGTCTGCTTCAGTGATGAGGTGTTGGGGGCCTCTGGGTCTCTGGCTCTCTGATTTGGTAGGAGTTGATTTTTCTCTGTGTTGATTTCCTTCACCCTTGTGCTGGTACTCAGTTCACCAAGAAAACAGCACCCTTGCTTGTTTCACCAATTGTTCTTAGTTTCAGCTGGGGCCCTTTTGAGGTATGATGGGGTGGCTCTCTCCTTAGGATCTACATCTATCTGAAAAAGAGAAGCAGATTCTCCAACGGAGAGTAAGTTAGCACCAGATAAATGAGATAACCCTTACTTTTTTTATAGAGAATTTAATAGGTGTAGGCCCTCTTGTATCCCACAATTGGTGGTAGCTTGATAAGGGAGAGCAGGCTTATGTTTGGATATGGTTCTGACCTGTTTCCCAGCTCCAGCTATGGGTCCCATACCACTGAGGGGATCAGTTAGCCGAATCAAGAGCAGTTGGTTTCCTACCATGGCTGTGTGCCACTATTGCACTTATGTGAACATCACGACAGGTTATTTGCTGCTAAGTAGGTGAGACCATGAGTTGCTTGGATAGGTATTGATCATTTTCCCCCAGTTGCCCATGTAGCACCTTCTGGCATTAGACATGCTGACTGTCTGGGGCCTGACTGTCTTCCAGCTTCCAGCCATGCCATTCCATTTTATGTGCCAACTCCATAAGTTGTCTTCAGCAGTAGGGTCTTACCACTAACCTTTGGTGGGTCATCAAGTACTCTGACAGAAATCTGTCTTTCTTTTAGGAAATCTTGTAGCTCTCTCTGATCAAAAGCTCATTGTGGATGTTAGCCACATGCTGGTACTGGGAGTTACAGGTCAGTGCCCACCAAGAAAAGGAAGAAAAAGATAACTAATATAAAAGAGTTAGAGAGAAGAGAGAGAGAGAGAGAGAGAGAGAGAGAGAGAGAGAGAAGCTGTAGAAGACTAAGGTCAGTCTCCATCATACCCTCTTTAACTGTACAAGATTTCTCCCAAGTATTGCACCTGAGATTTCAGTAGAAATCTTGTACTATATTTTTGTGATTTGTACTGTTTTAAAAATCATTAAAGAGCTGGGGTTAAGGGGCTTGCCTTCAAAGCCTAACTACCTGGGTTCTATTCCCCAATACCTATGTAAAACCAGATGCACAAAGTATACATGAATGCATCTGGAGTTTATTTGCAGTAGCTAGAGGTCCTGATGCACCCACCTCTCCCTCTCTCTCTCAGCTCCAGATTTGGGTTCCGTTCCACTGAGCAGATCAGTTAGTCAAATCAAGAGCAGTTGGTTTCCCATCATGGTTGTGCACCACTATTGCACTTGTGTGAGTATCAGGTCAGGTTGTTTGCTATTAAGTAGCTTAGACCACGATTTGCTTGGACAGGTGTTGGTCATTTTCCCGCAGTCACTCATGTAGCACCTTCGGCACTAGACGAGCTAACTGTCTGAGGACTGACTCCCTTCCAGATTCTAGCCAGGTCATTCCATGTTACATACCAACAGCATATGGTGTTGTCAAGCAGTAGGGTCTTACCACTAGCCTTTGGTGGGTCATCAAGTACTCTGACAGAAATCTGTCTTCTTTTGGGAAACGTTGTAGTTCTCTCTGCTCAACAGCTCATTGTGGATGTTAGCCACATGCTGGTACTGGGAGTTACAGGTCAGCACCTAAGAAGAGAAGGAAGAAAATGGTAAGTAATATAAAAGAGATAGAAGAGAGAGAAGAGTGAGAGAGAAGAGAGAGACAGAGAGACAGAGAGAGGAAAATGGAAACAGGAGAAGATTAAGGTCAGTCTTCATCATACACTCTCCATGTAGGTGTTCCTACATTCATGTATTCTCTCTAAGGACCTGATGAAGATTCAACCATTTAGTCTGTCTTTTAAGATGTAGAATATTATGGTACCATTGCCATTTGGGTCCAGTTTTGTGTCCCCCACTCCCACTCTTACCCTCCCCTCCTACCCTACCACCATATTTCTGTATTTTTTTTTTATAATTGTTCTCCTTTCTTATGTGGAAGATGCTTTGCTTTACACATGGTTCTTGTTTGTGAGCATATAGACCAGCCAGAAAATAACTAGTGGATCCAGAATCCTTACCATGTGTTAGTCTAATGCTCTGAAAAGTGAGCATATTTCAAAGATTGCAGCAGCCATTATATTTGCAGTACTCTCTATGTCTGTCTGTCCATTGCTTCTACTATAGATTTTGTCATTTTTCTTTTCAGCTCTGCCTTGTATTAATTTTCAAAGCAAGACATTCCTATCAGCCCCACTGCCTCCTACAAAAATAAATATATAAGATATTATTTTCTGGTAACATATCTGATATCCTGGCATCATCACAGGAACTCTGATTTTTCAACAACTGGAGGTTTATTCTGTAACACCAATAGGGCTCTGGCTTCAGTGAAATCTCTGTAGTGCCATGCTGCCGGCTGAGCTGGCTTCATCTGACTTCTTCTCTGCATGCTGCCTACACATGCTCAGCAGCCATTAACACTAAGAATATTCACTCAGGAATGTATGAAAGAACAGCTCAGGAGAATAAAGCAAACACCTGGAGTCCCTACATGGAAATTATATAATAATGAATGTAGCTTTGGAATCATTTAGTGTTGCTTCCAACGGACCATCACGTCTGAAGTGCTTACCTACCAATAGCCATAGCTCTCTTTGATGGGAAGAGCTGTGGCCTTCTGACTAAACTTTTGAGTACCAGCCAGGTTCTGTCACCTCCATCCTCATTCCATCACAGCGTCCACAGGGTTAATCTTACTGGCTGAACAAACTGTATCAATATAGTACTGTGAGTACTTTAGTATGAACCCCCAGGTTCAGCATTAAAGAAGCCGTATAACCAAGGCAAGGTGACCACTACCAGCATGGAGGAAAAAGCAGACTGTATGCACAACCCTGTTGGAAGGTGCTCCATGGAGAAGGGTCTTTAAAACTGGCCCATATGGAAGTAACTGGGCTATTTAATGACTCATTAAAGAAAATATAAACATAATAGGAGGTGTGATTTTAATAGTAGGTTTGAATAGGAAGATTTTTGGTATTAAAGATGAGCACCATTTTACTTCTACTCACTCCTTGTGACCTCCACAGGCATCAAGCTGGAAATTCCTGACCCTACATCACATCAGACCTAATGAGCCTGACCAATCATAACTTCTTTCGGGGGGGGGGGGGGAATTGGGACATAGGCTAAAATACAAACACGAGCCCATTTGAGTTGTCCCTGTTTGGCCATAGGAAAGTATGTTGAAAGGAAAAAAACCTTAAATAGCATAAAGAACATAGTATTGGTATACTGACAGAGATACAGATAAAAAAAAAAAAACAAAAAAACACTGTGCAACTCAAAAGTGGAAAGCAGATATTCAAAGAGGCTTTTTTGTGTCCTCCTGACTAGCCATACTTTTTACACTTGGGTTTCCACAGGAAGCTGTAGAAGAAATGCTTTTCTACCTACAAGTCTTTATGTGGGGTCCTATTCCTTATAAATAACAATTTTTGGGACTCAGTCAGTAAAGTGCTTCCCTTAAAAGTATAAGGATCTGAGATCAATTCATAGTACCCATGTAAAATGCATGCATTCACACACAGAGAAGAATCCAGCATGTTCCTCTCAATGTAAATAATCACGTAAATATTTTTTTAAAAAAATTCTTAACTAATAAAGCAGTCTTGAATATTGCAGTTGGTCATGAAATGTTAGTTCTCCCTCTAGCATTGTAAATGTCTAAAATTTTTCTAAAGGAAAATAATTATTACTGGGAAGCTGGGCTTCCCTTTTGTGGATTCTTAGTCGCATTAATAAAAGAATTTAGACATTCACTCAGAAGAAAGCTCATGGACAATTTTATTAGCATTTGAGAGAAAAGCAACAGGCAAGCTGTATATTTTGGTAGCTTCTGCAAGGAGGGAGCTGGATAATTGGAAGAGAGAAAGTCATGGTTTTTGTGTTAGGGTTTCTAAGGCAGGCAGGCTCAGCAATAGAGTTCAGCAAGCAGCTGCATGGGGCAGGTGGTGTCTTCAGAGAAGCAGTGAGAGTGTCTTGGCAGAATGCTTAAGATTTTGACTCTGACCAAAAGAAGAAATGTAAAGGAGAGAAGGAAAAAATTCTGTTTTGTGAGATAGAACTGAGATAAGTGGGCAGGCTTAGCAGTGAATACCTTCAAGTAACTGCCTTAAAGGACAGTTTCTATGCCGTTTAAGTACATTATCCCATTAAAGGGATGAATATTTCTCACATTTCCTTAGCATACTTTAGGTGAGTAATCCTCTCTTAACCAGGTGATTGATAGACTCAGGTAGATTAACTCTTACTGGAAAGGACCATATTCTTATGTTTAGGGTAGCATACAATGAATTACATGTTTCCTCCCAATGCCAGTGGTAAGACTCTACTCTTTCAACCAAGAGAAAGTAGCATTCCCTCCACAAAGTTCTGATACTTACATACTCATTTTGCCATGGAAAGTGGAGGTGAGTTCCAAAGCTGCTCTCCATCCCCAATGGCCTTCATACTTGCTAGTGCCTTTCTCCCTCACTAAATGAACCACACTTACACACGTGTGTGTGTGTGGTATCTATATCATATTAATGTGTACTACCTGTGCATAAGTGTGCAGAGGCCAGAGAAGAACATTGGTGTTTTTTATTGTTTTTCTGCTTGTTTTCTTGAACTAGAGTCTCTCATTATGCCTGAAGCTTATGGTAACTGATAACCTCAGACACTGGAACCCAGCTTCATTGATCTTCCAATGTAGGCTGAAGACTGCTAGCTCTCCAAGAACTCTCTAGGCCTATTGTGACAGATTTAGGACAATGAAGTATCCAGACTTCTGGACTGAGCAGTTACTGGGTTCTCTGTCTCTCCAGCCTGCATTCAATCCTCCTGACTCCAGGCAGCTATTGCTGTACTGCCCAGGCCATATCCTATAAAATAATCTAATAAATTCCATTCATAATACATATTCATTCTATCAGTTCTGGTCCTCTGGAGAACCATGACTAATACAGAAGGAATGCTATAAAAGTCTTTTTTACATATCATGACCCAACATGTGGCTCTGACATTCTTTCCACCCCCTCTTCCGCAAAATTTCCCTGAGCCATGTTGGGTTCATTTTTGGTCTGCTTCAGTGATGAGGTGTTGGGGGCCTCTGAGGCTCTGGCTCTCCTCAACAAGGAGGGCCCAAGGGGAGGGGGTAGGTCACGGATGAGCCTAATAATGGTACCAGACTGACTGTATTTGCTGAATACAAAACTAACTAATAAAGAGAAATAAAATAAAATGATACTCAAAAAAAGTCTTTTATAAAAGCCAGTATTATTCACTACAAAAAAAAAACTAGATAAAAGCACAAGCAAAAAGGTATAGACCACTCTCCCTGATGAATGTGAATACAAAATTTTTCAAAAATAAACTACAAACTGAATTCAAGAGCATATCAAAAGACTATTATTCACCATGATGAAGGTGTCTTCATTCCACAAATGCAGGGATCATTCAACAAATGCAAATCAGTAAACGTAAAACATGACATAATTGGATTCAGGCACAGAAATCACATGATCATCTCAATAAATGCAGAAAATCCTTTTAACAAAAACCAGCATTTCTTCATGATAAAAGCCCTGAAGGAATAGGAGAAATACATTTAAACATAATTGAGGCTACATTAGCAAACCTATAGCCTGCATTATACTAACCCTTACACTAAAGCAATCACACTAAAATTAAGAGCATGCCAAGGGTGTTCACTTTCTCTGTGCTTCAATTATAGTGCCTTTGTTTCTTTTTGTTTTTCCCAAGGAGAAGAATGCTGCTCACTCTAAATTAAGACACTTTTGGAATATATGAGCAGATACAGATGTTCCTTGTGCAGTTATTGAACCAGTAATGGAAGGTCAGAAGACCAAATTCTTTTCTTCACTTTTGTGGAATCATATCATCTTTATCTGTGCTTTTTACATTGTATCTATTTTAGTCAGTCTCTCTCAACCAAATTTTTTGTTTCTTTTGTAAAACAGGAAGAAAACAGTAGTCCTAGCCCAAGGTAGGTTAAACCTCCTAGCTCATCCTACTAAAAGGGAAACTGGGGCTGGAGAGATGGCTTAGAGGTTAAGTGCTTGCCCGTGAAGCCTAAGGACCCCGGTTCGAGGCTCAGTTCCCCAGGACCCACATTAGCCAGATGCACAAGGGGGCACACGCATCTGGAATTCCGTTTGCAGTGGCTGGAAGCCCTGGCATGCCTATTCTCTCTCTCTCTGTCTGCCTCTTTCTCTCTGTCTGTTGCTCTCACGTAAATAAAAATAAATAAAAAATAAAAGGGAAACTGACCACTGATTCTACGTCCAGACTTCAAAGAAGTAAAATCAGAACTTAGCCTCTTCAAGTTTCTCTCCAAACTACTTACTTCCTTGTGGATGAGAAGTGCATAAAACAGATAAATTAACTGATTCAAAAACTCACGTAAATTAATTTGTGTGGTTCTGAAAATCTATGGTCAATCCAAGCTCTTTAATGTTGCAGAAATTAAATATTAGAGTAAATTTGTATTTCATAAAGATTCCTATGAGTAGAGAATTGAGTTTGAGAGTGAGCTGAATATAAAAACAGTAATCTTGGGCTTCCAAGGAGCCCAATCTTGTATAAGCATTTGCAAAAGATGTGAAATAAGGGCTGGAGAAATGGCTTAGCAGTTAAACGCTTGCCTGTGAAGCCTAAGGACCCTGGTTCGAGGCTTGATTCCCCAGGACTCACGTTAGCCAAGATGCACAAGGGGAACATGCGTCTGGAGTTCATTTGCAGTGGCTAGAGGCCCTGGCGTGCCCATTCTCTCTCTCTCTCTCTCTCTACCTCTCTCTCTCTCTCTGTCTGTCACTCTCAAATAAATAAATAAAAATAAAAAAAATTAAAAAAGGTGTGAAATAATTGTGACCAGCAAAGAAAATAAAATACCATGGGTTGTTGCATTTCAGAATGTGATGTAATTTTGTAGAGGTTGTGAGTAGAACTTAAGGATCTGAACAGAGTGAGCATGTCACTGTCTTTTGCTATATATGGACAGAAGAGTATTTGTCTTGAGTTTATCTTTTCATTTACCAATAGCACAGAACTACTGTCACATACTTAACCTGTGAAGTTATGTTTGGGTAAATGGTCACATGGGGTAGTGGAATCACCAGAATTTAATTTATAAACTAGTTGCTGGCTGATCCACACTTGGCCACCTGTCAGCTGTGTGATCTTAATTAACCTGTCCAAACTTTATATATGACATCATCAGACTTTTTCCAAGTCCAAAGCCCAGAAAAATGGTCTGGAGAGCACGAGTGATCTCAATACAATGTGCCCTAGAGGCTTTTATGACCTACATACTTATAACTTCAACTCACACCTAATGGAGAGGCCTGTGGTATCCAGAAATCTCAAAGGAGAACAACCAAACTGGTTGAAGCAGTGAATACTTGTAATATTTCTGAGCGAACAGAAAATTTAAGTGGCGAGAACACCTGCAGTTGATTTAGATTAATAGCATTGGGGAAACTCTGAGTGCTTAGGAAGCAGAAAGCTCTTTAAAAGTGCAAAAAAAAAAAAAAAAAACCCTTATTTGCTCAATAGCATTCTAAATATTACAAATAATGAAATCTTTCTTTTATGAGAGTGAGAAGAATTTTTAGAAGGTATTAGGCTGATGCATTAGTCAGGATTCTCAAGAGGAACAGAACTGATATAATGAATATATATGCATTATAATATATATTGTGTAATATATATATTTAATACACACACACAAACACACACACAAACACACACACACACACACACTCACATATATATATATATATATATATATATATATATATATATATATACATATATATATATAGCTGATTTGATTAGATTGGTTTTCAGTATTTGGGCTGTGTAGATCAACAATGGATGTCTGCAGAATAAAGAGTCTGAGAACCCAGTAGCGCTCAGTCCCCAAGGCTGATACTACAGAGGTCACACTCTGGCATGGAAGTCCTAGAGGATCCCTTAAGGAACACTGATCTTCAGTGCACATGGGAAGGCTGAAGAAACTGGTTCACATGCCCTTGACAGTTATACTCACTAGCAAGAAAGATGCTGCCACTGGAAGGGCTGATGACTTTAGTGGAAGGTCTTCCTCCCTCAGGTAATCCTTCCTCACAGACACAAGAGGCATTACTCAATTCCTGTTCTAATCAAATTGACAAAAAGATTTATATGTCCTAAGTGTACCCCTTGTCAACCTGACACCAAAGCACATCCCCTTATGCTGAACTTAATTTCTAAATAAAGAAAACAACGAATACAAAAACAGCATGGGAGGGAGAGCAGCATAATCCAGGAAAGGAACCATGATTTAATGCATTTAGAGTTAAAGCTTTTATTAAGATTGCTGAAAGCACTATGCCAAGATAGCATCAAGATATGAAGCCAAAACAAGCTGCAGGAGTCTGGAAGAGACACAGGAACAGAGAGAGACTGTGGAGATGTGAGGAACAAAGTGAGGTGGTCCAGCCTCTAAGTTTCTAGTTGAAAAGAGTGCATCTGCCCATAAACTACATGAGAGAAGTCACAGAGGTAATGGAGGGCAGGAATAAAGAAGATCTTTTGTCCTTCAAGGTCTCCAAGGAGAGGCTGTTCTTCAGTACCCTACCCTTAGGTAGAACCCAAACCATAATGTTTTTGGTTACTTTGGCAACAGAGGGCTGGCTATTGCCATCCTGTCTGGCCCAAGTCTTGGACAAGTAGGGCGTCTTAAAGGGGCCACATCTGCTTTCTTACAATAATAAGGTCATATTTCCACCTAACATGATGTATGAGCTTCTTTCTCAGTACTGGACCAAAATACCTGATCATAAACAGCTTATGGAAGGAAAACGGATAGTTCAACTTACAGTTTCAGAGGTAGAGTCTGTCATGGCAGGGAAGGAATAACAGAAGTTGGAAATGAACCCTGTTGCATTGCAGCACAGGAAGTAGAGAGGATGCAGAGAGAGTAATCAATACATGGGGCCCAGCTGCAACACTTCAATCCTAGTCTCCAGTGAAACAGATCCTCCAGAAATATTCCATGTTCTTAAGGTTCCATAGCCTTCCTAAACCATGCCACCAGCTGTGAACTAAGTGTTCAAATATGGGAGCCTTCAGGGGACATTTTACTCTTAACCACCACATTCCATACTTGATGCAACCAGCCCTATGGCCATCTCATGATTCAAAATGTACTCAGTACAATATCAATATCCTCATGGATTTTAACCTCTTCAAAAGCTCAAAGTCTCATCTGAGACTCAAAACTGTCTCTTTACTGCATCTTGTAAAACCTAAACACTAGTTATACACTTCCAACATATAATGGCAGAGAGTAAACATTCTTGTTCTAAAGGAGCAGCAAGGGGACACAGCACAGAAAGACGGGATTAAAGCAAGACCAAAACCCAGCAGGGTAAATACCAATTCCTGAATCTCCATGTCCAATACCTGGGACTTGTGAAGAAATACACTGGGCTCTAAAAATCTTGGGTAGCTCAATCCCTTCAGGTTTGCTGGCGGTAGCCTCACTTATAAGCTGGATCTCCCTCAAGCCTTCATCTTGGTGGATATCCTGTCATCCTTGTATCTCCAACATTCTATGCTCTTTATTACAACTAAGGGCTCACCTTCACAGTTTCATACCCCTCAGAGCCTCAGTGCAGGGACTCTGAATCTCCTTCACATTTGTTAGTTTCATCTTGTATTTTTTATGACTCCAAAACCAGTAGCACATGAATGATATATTACCACATTCTCATGCCATCTTGGGATGAAGCCTGCCACCCTGGGGTAGCTTCTGTTTGTTGATCTTAGGGAACAGAGAACTCCTTCAGCATTAGCACTTCAGACCTTTTAGTTTCAAAAGAATTGTCATTCTTACTATCTAGAGTCTTCAAAGGGTTGGATTTTGCCTTTGGGTTATCTTTCCTATTGTCAAAGTTGCCTTATCTGTGATAGTAGTACCTCCTTTAATTACAATGAAAACGGTTACAGTTTCTGTGCCTGGATTATAAACTTGTTCACATTTATTTTCCTGCCAAACTTTATATTTTTTTTTTTTTGTATTATTTGGCTCTGCATTTTGCTCTTTTTCTCTGTAGATCCAAATACAAGCAACAAAGAGAACCCATACCACAGACTCAATGCTATTCTGCCTGGAAATTTTCTTGCCAAACACATTATTCCATTACTTTTAAATTCAGCTTCACTCAGGGTTTCAGGACTTGTATAGAATGCAGTGAGTTTCTTTGAGAAAATACCATCAACTCCTTCTAGTTGAGTTACTGATAAAGACCTTATTCCTCTCTAAAACATTATGACCAAACCATTACAGTTCTGTAATCCTTCTGATCTTCCAAAATCCTGCCAGAATGGCTAATTAAGCTCTTCTTAGAGTATTGAAGGCTTCTTTAGTCAAAAGTTCTAAATCCTTCTACATTCCTCCTCTAAACCAGCTCTAAACGAGTGGGAACCACATGATCACATGTACAACAGGACTGATGCCTCTAATCTCATTTACAAATTTTCTCTTATTTTTTAATTATTGGAACAAAATGCCCAACTAGAAGAAGTTAATGGAAAGGAAAGGTTTTATTTTGACTTACAGTGTCATAGGGTAGAGTCCTTCATAGTGTGGAAGGCATGGCAAAATCAGGACACTGGTGTCATATTGCAGCATGTGAAGCAAGGGAGGAAGCAGAAAGAGGAAAGAGCATGTGGGGCCTGGTTCTAACAATGCAAGGTCTGCTCCCCAGTGGCACACCTACTCAGTATCCACAAATGTACATTTATAAGTATACCAGATGCTTGGGCTACTTTCTGCATCTGAAATTACATGGGTACAGGGGGATGAAATCCAGGCATTCTTTAGGCTTTGCAACAAATGCCTTTAACTGCTGCACCATCTCTCCAGCCCTTATTTCATAATTATTAATGCAAGGTTGGGTAAACTGATCTAGTTGTCCACTTACACATAAAAGAGATTCTCAAAGAATGGCAAGCTATACACCACCCAATACAGATTTCCAAAATTAACAAAAAGTGAAGCCATCAGTGTTAAGGAGTATTCATGCCCAGCCAAAGATGTTCATTTCTGCCTCCAAAAAGCATTTGTTTACTGTGATGTGAACACTGTTATTAGATACTGTTTGGGTTATCCCTGGAAACTTAGTTTTCATCGCCATTTTTGCATTTGGCTGTTTCATCTCTTATGTATAGAACTTCTTTAGTAAAAGCACCTATACGAAAGCCATCCTGCAAGCCCGTGGCACCTGGTATTCTCTGCCTGCTTTTAAAAGGCAGCATTACATGTCCAACGCAAAGGTTCCTACTTGATTACAAAGGGACTATGTTACTGGCCTGCAGTGCTAGTATTTCTCTGATTCTTTGTTTCCTGTATCTGTGACACATAAGTATGAATTCACAGGTGAACACACTATGTGGAACACTTTATACAAGTTTTCTAGTTGACACCTCTGCATGATCCTGTGAGCTATGCAGTATTTTTTCCTCCATAGTTGAAACTAAATAAACCATTCTGCCATGCCCAAGATCACAAGGAGCAGATCTCAGTTTGAATCATTTTTATTCGTACTTTCAATGAATATATAGTTCCAGTTTTCTCTCTGAAATACTGTGTCCAGCCTCATTTCATGGATGGAAAACTCATGTCCTAGCTTTCATAGGAGACCAGGGCTTCTTGAATCCAAGCCTAGATTCAACTCTCTGATTTGATATTGTTTTCATGGGAGACCAGGGCTTCTTGAATCCAAGCCTAGATTCAACTCTCTGATTTGATATTGTTTTCTGCATGCCTATTTAACCTTTGTAGTTCTTAGAAAAGAAGTGTGTTGCTTCCACAGTGTTTTAGCAAAAATGACTAAAGACATCCAGACAATAATAAAAATGACTGTCTATCATAACAATAGCCATCACTTGATGCACTATGTAGCTAATACCACAGAAAGGGTTGCATAACAGGGAAAGACATATGAACCTCTATGAAGCACATTAAGGAAGGCCAGGCAGGAGTTGCAATAGATTTAGATAAATAAGCTCATTCCATTTCTCTCTCCTAAATACCTTCTGAAACAGAAGTTAGACAAGGCACAGTGACTATCTCCACATGATGCCAAATAAGATATTGGAAATCACTGATATAGCCAAATGTCTCCATGGACAGTATGATGCTTTCTGAGAGGTGGGACCTTGCCAGGGATGGGATAACTATAAGAGTTAAGTTTCTCATGTATGTATGTGTGTGTATGTGTGTGTGTGTGTGTGGGAAGGGGGTTCTAGGACAGAAGGGAAAGAATTATCTCAGGCAAAGAAAATTTACCTTTATGATGTGTTTGCCTTCAGAGAACTTCATTTTAGTACATAAAATGTCATAAATAAATGAGGGTGTAGGGGCATGAGACAGAAATAAACTTTAAGAAATAGAAGTAACTACATTGCAGAAGCAATGATATGTTTAGCACATTTGCTCATTTTTATGTTATTTTGAAAATGTATTTGGGGGCTGAGGATATGGTTCAGTGGCTAAAGGAACTTACTTGCAAAGTCTGATAACCTCAGCGCCCACATGATGTCAGATGAAGAAAGTGGCACAAGCATCTGTTTTCAGTAGTAAGACTCTGGTTTGCAGAGTCATGAATGTGTGGATGCACACACAAACACAAAGAAATAAAAATATTTAATAAAAGTGTATTATAAGAAAAGCATTATTTCTGTAAGCTATTATCAACTATTTTCCTATGCTAAACCAGCTATTTTATTCCATACAAAAAAAAAAATCACACCAAGATGAACACAGCATGTGTATGAGTGTGCAAATACATGACATTCAAGACCATCCATAATCTTGATCTACCCATTATGCCTGACACCCCCAGCCCAATGTATCACATTCCCCTAAGCATCTTATTTTCCAGCAAGACAGGCCTTCTTGCTTTCACTGAATGCCAAGGGAACTTCCTTTTGCTCAGTAATTTTTGATACTTCAGATGCTTTTCCCTTTCCTCAAGCTGGAAAAATCTCTGCATACATTTTATGTCCAGCTTAAATACTGCTTCTGTGTGAACACCCTCTATCTCCACCACCCTCCCTTCACAAATACACACAGCCTGAGTAGATGAACTGTGAATGTCTTTATATGTCCACCTCTCCATCCTATTAGCTCCATCATTACTCTGCAAAGTTTCAACTCCTTCAGAGCAAAGGCTACGTCTTATATGCTATACCTTACCTATTTCACTCTCACTTGCTTCTTAGCATCTACTGAATGGCAAGTCTTTGAAGGAGATTTATTGACTGAATTGATTTGATTGATATGGTTGAATGAACACATTTTCCTATCTGTTGCCTAGCTACAATGATGCAAATATATTAAATTAATCCAGTATTCTTCCTAAAAGTAGATCTTTGGTAATGTTTCTATCAGATCTTCCCCTCTATGACAATGACTGAAATCAAGTAAACCATACAATCATTGGCAAGCTTTACCTTCAAGTTCAGCAGTCGTGTTGGGAAGTTTCTATTTACCCCTGTGGTAGTTCAAATGTGATATTTTAAATGTATGGCTTCATAGACTCAGGTGTTTTATTAGAATTGAGCTTGCAACTTCAGCTTCTAGAAGACAGATCCCTGCTGCCCAGTGTGTGGGGGGTGGGGAGGGATGCTGATGGTGTTTGTTTTTCTCTCTGCTATGCTGGTGGGTGATAGAGTGAGCCAGCTTCTTCCACCATTGATGGAGCTTGGTAAACCTGAAATAAATCCCTTCCTTCCATAAGCTGTGTCTGGTTAGATGCTTGCCCCAGCAACATGCAGCTGACTGCAACAATCCCTGTAAATCTACTCCCCATCTATTCCTGCCAGACTCTAAAGTCTAAAAGACTGACTATTAGGAATTACATCACTCAGGCTGTTTTTCTTCTAGCTCTCAATTAACGGGAGACACTAACAGTATTTGAGAAAAAAACAAGGGGTGAGAATAGAGGGAGTATGTGCCTCCTTTACTAACTTTGCTGGAAAATTGTTGGGCAATGCCTTAAATCCTTTATCTACCCACACAGATCATATTGGACAGCCCTTTTACATGAATTAGTTTTCTGGTGGTGCTGTACCAAATTATTACACATACTGTGACTTAAAACACTGCAAATTTATTATCTTACAGTTTTATAAGTCAGAATCTGATACAGATCTCAGTGGACTACTAATGAAGTGTTGTCAAGGCTGCACTAAAAATTTGTGGTGTTGGAGTAGAATCCATTTCCTTACCATTCCAGAATTGAGGGATTTACCACATCCTTTGTAACACCCTTCATCTTCACAGCCAGCAATGTTACATCACATCTTTCTGAACTGTTTTTTTTTTTTTTCATCACATCTTCCTCTAATAATAGCAGGAGAAGTTTTCTATTTTTAAGAAGTTCAGTGATTAGATTGGGCCATCTGGATAATTAAGAGTAATGACCCTATTTCAAGGTCATTGACTTTAACCAAACATCTAGAGTTCTTTTTTACCATGTAAGGTAACATTTGCATAGGGTCTGAGTATAATGGCAGCAGCATCTGTGAGGAATCATTATTCTTCCTCCTGCGTAAGGGTTTCACTGTTATCCCTTCTAGTAACACTGTTCTTTTTATGTGACAGGGAAGGCCTAGAAATGGCAATGGCTTCTTGATATTGCTAATCCCTGGGGCTTCAGCATTCTGTACTCTTTCCCTGAGGGAACATTCCATAACCTCATCTGTGTACACAGTTTCTTCATTGAATTAACACAATGATCCATCACCTATCACAGATATAACTGGTTGGCAAAGGTTCTGTTGGCACGCTACCAGACAGTATTTGGTTTTCTGTTGGAAAGTCATTGATGAACCCATTAGCTTAGTAAGATTGCCCTACTATGTTTTTGAATTAGGATTACGTCCACCCACCACTTAGTTTTCTTGTGTATCTGTGTGGGTGAAGAGTAAAAATTGGTTGTCATACTTGGGAAATATGAAAAGGTGGCTCACTTAACAAAGCCAATAGCTGGGAATCACAATTTTTGGAAAGTATAAAGATTGTCTAACACTTTATCCTCAACCAGAAGAATTAACAGCATAAATTTCTGCTGAAAAGTTGAGTCATACCAACACATTCTTCTACTTCTTCCTCTTCAAAGACTCATTCCACACCTTTCTAATGTGATATCAGTTCCATTGTTTCCTAAGGTCATTTGTTTTGGTAAGAAACACACCTGGGCTTGAATCTCAGCTACATGGCATCTCTAAGCCTTGGTTTCCTAAAACTGCAAAGAAACCAATTCACAGGGTTGATGGCAAATTGAGTAGGCTACATAGAACTTGACATTGTACCTAGCGCTTAGTATGCTCAGTAAGTTATTAATAGTAGTATTAAATTCTCCTAATTTTCAAAGCTAAGATCAAATCCTCATATCCAGAATTCCTTACTAGATGTCAAAGATAGTTTTCCCCCTTTAATTCTTAGAATCCTTGTAGTTAATACAATAAATGTTCACCATTCATCTATAGTGATGATCATAGCCTCTTTCAGAGTAAAACCCATGACATCTACCACCATGGTGTCTCCTGTGCCTAACCTAGTTAGAGTGTAGAAAAAACAGGAAGCATCCATCAACATGGCTTTATCAGTGGATTGCTATCATATAAAATATAGTTCCTCAATCTTTCTTCGGTTCCCACTTTTTCCCATGTCATTCTTTAGAAGGCAGTAAAATAAAATGCATTTGTACATGGAGATAGACTTCTTCCTTCCTCATATAAATCCATAGTGCTCTCTTGCAGTTTTCCGATCATGGAAAGTGTTCTTAATTGTGAATTTAATGCTCTAATAGGTGTCAGAATATGTGCTATAAATTTGACTTCCAAAAAAAGTGACATCTTCTTGACTCCTTACATTAAAATAATATAGATTATTCTGAAGGAACAAATTATCCAAAATCTCAGCTACTGGTTACCAACTAAGATAACAAGAGGTTTTTGTTGTTGTTGCTTTTTTTTTTCTCTTTAGTGACAAACCTGTTGCAAATTCATGTGAGTCCCTAGTGCAACCTTCTGCCAATCAGCCCCTCCTCAATCTAGGTTGAAACAGGATCTTCTAGCTTCTAGCTGCACTGTCTGGAACAAGCTGTCCCTTAAGCTGTTGTGATAGGAAAAGACAATACTATGTTCTGTCACTATCATATTTAAATCTTGAAGTCCAACAATGATACCTTCTCTTTATATCCCAATGGTCAGAACTATGTTATAATGGTAAAGGGCCTATTGAATTATAATCCACACACTAGCCTATAGCCTTTATAAAGAGAGAAAAATCAGATAAAAGCAAAAGAGTTTTATCTTTCTATCTCATTTCCTAAGAAACTGATTCTCATTGTGCTCCACCTATACTATAGACTCTGTAAAGGCAGATATTTAAACCAATAGAATGCTACTTCTATTTGCAAATATGTCTCTAACACAATTTCTGGCATATTACCCAAACATACTTAATTTCACTTTTTTTATTTCTCAAATAGTTACTGAGTCATTTATTCTTGCCTGGCATCATTCTAGGTGATCATGATATGGTCCCAAGCAAAATATGTACATATCCCTAACCTCTTGAAACCTACATTTCAGTATGAAAGGAAAACAAACAAAAAAGTAGCAATAAAGTGGACATGGATGAATGTTACAGAATAAATACAGCAAGGAAAGAGGTTAATAAGCATATGTGTGGAAGGACTCAGGCCAGATAATGGCTTTGTGCAGCCCAGCAGGGATGATACCCTAATGAGAAGTGAACACTTCTCGCTGTGGCACACTTAAACAAAAATCAAAACTGTAGCAAGACTGCTTAAGGAAGACCCCAGTGGTGAGATTGAGAGTGCTGGAAGGAGGAGGTGAGAGACTGGCAAGAATCAGAAAATAACCAAGAGTTTCGGAGTTCTTTTTTCACTCCTGACAATAATGCTATAGAGGCCAGGAAATAGTCAGTTTTTGATTTTTCTCCCATCAGAGGCATGGAAAGTAACAAGAGCTCATTTTATCCAGAGCCCATCGGCAAATTTAATTGGTTGTCTCTGTCATGCATTCCTAGCCATGTTTTGGTATTTGCTTTTTCTGCTCAAACAAAAAGCCTAATAGCATCTGTAGAGTCCATTTAAATGTCCTTTCTTAAGACTATTTCTTAAGGCTACGTATACTCTCTTCACCCTAGTGTGAAATTTCTGCTTTATGAATTGTTAGAAAAAGACCTTTTCTAAAAAAAATCTATGATTTGAGGCCCCTTTGAAGAATACTCTTGCTGTGTTGGTGTTTCTTTAATTTTTCTTTCATGTTTTTATGCTCTCCATCCTACCCAGATAATCACCTAGGCTATGGTGTTCTTGAATGCCAAATTGGCATTTGTCTTTAGTAGATCCAACTCTTTTCTTATCATGTGGCTGATCTCTGCTCAGCTCCTAATAACTATAACTTTTTCTTAGAAAAAAACAGATATTCATAAAACCTTATACTGTTAAATCTTCCTCAAAATGAGAGGGAGAGAGTAGGGCAGCAGATGGCCCAAGTCCTGTCTTAAAGCTCTAATTTATTAAGGCTCCTTGTGTGGCCTTGAACTTATTTATTTTCTTCTTCTGAAAGGTTTATGGCCTCTTAAAACTTTAAAAAAAGTACAAAATAAAATTTATCCCCTTTACCATTTCTAAAATTTTTATTTATTTCGTGTGTGTATGTATGTGTGTGTGTGTGTGTGTGTGTGTGTGTATACACACAAGCATACCAGGGCCTCTTACCATTGAAAATAACACTAGATGCTTGTGCTACTTTTTGTGTTTGGTATATATGGGTAACATCAGAATTGAATGACGCAGGCTGTGCAAGCAAGTGCTTTTACCTGCTGTGTCATCTTCCCACTCCCCATTTTAAGTGTACAGTGCATTGTCACTAGCTATAGGCACGTTGTGGTCAAATATATATAGGTACTATCATCTTTCCGAATGCTGGATCAGTTGAATAACAACTTCAGTTTCCAAATGCCTGGCAATGACCATTCTACACTGTGCTTCTAAGAGTGTTCCTGTTTGAGATATCTTGTACAGTCTTACTATGGAAGCTCACCCTTTATTCCTAGAAGTGATATTGCTGGATTATAAAGTAATCTTATTTTTAATATTCACCATTGTATTTTTTCTTATTTTTTATTGACATCTTCCATGATTGTAAATAATATTCCATGGTAATTACCTCCCTACCCCCAACTCCCCCTTTGAAATGTCACTCTCCATCATATCCCCTCCCCCTCTCAATCAGTCTCTCTTTTATTTTAATATCATGATCTTTTCCTCCTATTGTGATGGTCTTGTATACATAGCATCAGGTACTATGAGGGCATGGATATCCAGGCCATCTTGTGTCTGGAAGAGCACATTGTAAGGAGTATTACCCTTCCTTTGACTCTTAAATTTTTTCCGCCACCTCTTCTGCAATGGACTCTGAGCCTTGGAAGATGTGATAGAGATACTGCAGTGCTGAGTACTCCTCTGTCAAGTCTTCTCAGCACCATGGTGCCTTCTGAGTCATCTCAAGGTCACTGACATCTTAAAAGAGAAGCTTCTCTAACCAAAAGTGACAGTAGCATTAATATATGGGTATGAACATTAAGAGAAATGCTTACTAGGCAGTTTCGTGAGCATAGTATATACATTTATCCAGACACCAGCAGATATTACATTCCTAGGGCTCATGACAACCGCTATTGTAAGTTTTCAGTATCAGGGATGTATTCCCTTCCATGGAGTAGGCCTCCAGTCAAATTAGCGGGCAGTTCATTCCCCCATATCAGATGTGCCGCTATTGCACCCACTGGCTCATTTGGCCTGGCTGGTCAAATATAAGGCTTGCAGTGTCCACTGTGGAGTATATTCACTGGTGATTTCTCTCTCTCCCATTGAACTGCATTCAGTGTGGCCTTTTCCAGCTTTCTGTCAGCTGTTCTACATGGAGGAGGTTTTCAGCTCAGTTCCAGCAGGATTCCTCAGTGACCTTGCAGCTCAAGTATGTGGAGTCTTCAGCAATAGGGTCTTATCATCTATTCCTGGTGGGAAACCAAGGGGCTCATCAATGGCCTGTAATGTTTTGGGGGCATCAGGGACCTCCCTGGCCAAAAACTCACTAGAAGGTATCCCATCCCTGGCACTGAAAATTTTCTAGTAACAATCTTTGTTTCCTGAGTGTTCTATTGTCCAAAATTAGGTTTCCCTATGATTTATTTATACCCTCTTAGATTTTGATTAGCCCTCCCTCCACCTTTCCTTTACTCAATCTCTGCACCTGACCTCAACTTAGGCCTTTTCACCCCCATTAATCTGTTCTTCTACTTACAAATGTACAATACCATCATATTAAGTCCCTCCCTCCCTTGTTATTCCCTTTAAATCTCCTTTAAAGTTTACTGGCCTCTGCTATTGAGATTTTTTCCTTTATATACAGAAGTCAAATCATTTGTAGTTGGATCCACATATGAGAGAGAACCTGTGATGCCTGGATTTCGGGGACTGGGTTACCTCACTTAGTATAATCCTTTCTAGATATATCCATTTCACTGCAAATTTCATAACTTCATTTTTCTTTACCACTGAGTAGAACTCCATTGTGTAAATGTACCACATCTTCATTATAAATTCATCAGTTGAGGGATATCTAGGCTGGTTCCATTCCCTAGGTATTGTGAATAGAGGGGCAGTAAACATGGCTGAGCAAGTATCTCTAAGGTAGTGAGACGAGTCCTTAGGATATTGCCTAGGAGTGCTACAGCTGGGTCATATGGCAGATCTATTTTTACCTGTCTCAGGAACTTCCACACTGATTTCCACAATGGCTGGACCGTATTGCATTCCCACCAACAGTGTAGAAGAGTTCCTCTTTTTCCACATCCTGGTCAGCATTTGTGGTCATTTGTTTTCATGATGGTATCCAATCTGACAGGAGTGAGATTGAATCTCAATGTAGTTTTAATCTGCATTTCCCTAATGTCTAGGGTTGTAGAATTTTTTAAAGAAGTTTATATGCCATCTGTATTTCTTTTTTTCTTTTTTTTTTTTTTGAGAAATCTCTATTTAGTTCCATAGCCCATTTTTAAATTTGGGTGGTTTGATTTCTTATTATTTAATATTTTGAGTTCTTTGTATATCCTAGATGTTAATCCTCTATCAGATGTATAGCTGGCAAAGATTTTTCTACAGTTCTGTAGATTGCCTCTTTACTCTATTCACAGTGTCTTTTGCCATACAAATTCTTTGTAATTTCATGAGGTCCCAGTGGTTAACCTGTAGTTTTATTGCTGGAGCAATTGGAGTTATATTCAGAAAGTCTTTGCCAAGACAAATATGATGAAGGGTTTTCCCTATGTTTTTCTCTACCAGCTTCAGAGTTTCAGGTCTGATATTAAGGTTGTTGATCCATTTGTACTCAATTATTGTGCATGGAAAGCGATAAGGATCTATTTTCATTCTTCTACAGACACATATCCAGTTTTCCCAGAACCACTGGCTGAAGAGGCTGTTTTTTAATCCAATGAGTATTTTTGCCATTTTTGTTGAATATCAGGTGGCTATAGCTACCCAGACTTACGTCTGGGTCCTCTATTCTGTTGCATTGATCTATATATCTCTTTTTGTGCCAGTACCATGCTCTTTTTTTTTTTTTTTTTTTTTGAGGTAGGGTCTCACTCTAGCTCAGGCTGACCTCAAATTCACTATGTAGTCTCAGGGTGGGTTTGAACTCATGGTGATCCTCCTACCTCTGCCTATTTCTCTTTTAGTCCCATTCTCAAAGAGCTTTGCAAGATGATTCACAAAACTTTTGTCCAAATGAAGCCTCTCCCATGGACTTGTCACTTGAAATGAATGTGTCCCAAGAGACTATCTGAGATAGCAGATGAATGAGTGGGTGTAATTCAGTTTGACAATAAGGAAACAATAATAATCTTCCCAAATTGCATATAAATAGAATTTTGCTTGAATCTGAGTAGATTCTTATGGAAATAGTTGACTAATGGCATATACTTCAATGCACAAGTACAATAAACAAGGGTACTTTTACTATATAAAATAGATAGTAACTTACTGAAAGAGATATAAAAACTAGTACCTTTTGCTGAGCAATTGTCAGGGCCATGCTTCTCACAAAGTCTTTATGAAGTTATCACAATTGTTTATTTTGGCACTTCACCAGTAGACTTACTGCTACTCCTTGAAAATGCCTTTCATCATATTTGTCTTTGTATTTCATTAATGCTGCACAAGGGTTAGCATATGGTAGAGGTGCAATAAATGTATATGGACTCTGTGAATGAATGCACGAGTACATTAGTTTTAATTTATACTTAAATTCTGTGTTTAGAAGCTTAAGACACAATGGCAGTAAGCACAATAGGAAAAAAAAATGAATGATGTGTTTTTATAAGAGAACCTTAGTAAATATATATACCACACAATTTAAACTAAATCTTAATGAAGAACAAGCCAAAATAGAACAGAATTGTTTGAGTTAATGAATGCATGATCAAATACACTAACAAGAGTGAGAACATGGTCATTTATATCCTTCCATGATAAGCTTGGTTCTGGAATCACACAAAAAAGTTTAAAACCTCCAGACCTTATAAGACACTCAGCATTGATTCTCAACCTTTGCACATTTGACTTACTTTTGAACTCTAATATCTATGCATTAGGCTCTTCAGCATAATTATATCAGAACCTATAAGATTTTGATCTACTTGATGTCAATAGCTTTTAAAACTACCCAAGTGATTACAATTATAGTCAAGGTTGAGAGCTACTGGCTTCTAGTGTAGTGGAGGGAAGTAATGAAACCAAATTCAATGAAGAAATTTCTTTCAATCTTCTAAAATAAAGGTCTGAATGAAGATTAGCATGGAGTCAGCATCCACTGCACACTAAGCGAGGCACCAGGAATTTGACAGTAGTCTCAGTTCATGCTAATGACATCCCTGTGAGGTAAGTATAGTTGTCCACAGCTTCATGTAGAGAAGTTAGGCTACAGATGACAAACATAATATCTTCTATAAGGGAGTTTTCAAGTATACAACAAAGGGCAGAACATAGAAAATAAATTAGCAAAAGGTAGAGCAATTTCAATGGAATTCAGAAAACCTTGTCCATGAACACATACTGTTATCAATCATGTTTATGCCACTTAGTTTATCAGAGTCACTAGAATGAGAGCAATAGGGCTTAAAATAAAAATCTTATAATGTAAGAAAAGGTATGTTAGACACAAATAGTATCCTAACAACAAAAATACGTGACAGATGCCACAAATGGAGGGCTGGTCAATGCTATAGTCATCAAGAAGTAATATAATCTGACTCAGGTTGTCATAGTTTATAGACAGTTCTTGACTTTGCTGATCCAAAAATGTATTGGTTACTGGTTTGTACAAGACACTGAGACATAGCAAGCCAGCTTTCAAGAATTTAGTGCATAGACCATACTGTCAAAGTACTACTCTATAACTCTATTACTCAGTTCAAGGTTATTATATAAAGGAAGAAGATGGAAAAGGAGACAGAGAGAGATAACAGCAAAGGAGGGAGAGAGAAAGATGGAGAAGAAGAGTAACAGTGATTGCATTAGCTTTGTTTCTACATGGAGGCTTAGGAAAAGGTATGTTCATAAGGTTTTCTCAGGTATTAGAGGTTCTGGAACCATAGGGACTTAATACAGCTTCCTAACTGCAATGGTTATTACACATCAAAACAGAACTCACAAGGAAAGTTTCTTAAGGAGATATTTCCTGATGATACAGCAGAGCTCTTAATGGTTAGATAAGAGATAAAGCATCTCTCTGTTTTGGAAAACTATTAGCACCTTTAAAATAACAGAAGTGGAGGATGGGAAGCCTTTAAACATATTAATATTATATGCTTATAAACCTCAAAGGACTTTATTATCTTCATAATATAAACTAAAAAGGCAAGAGAATACAAGACTTCCACATACTTTTGAGCCAGGAAGACTCTTAAAGGAGTGAAGGTCCTAGTTATGGAAAGATTTTATGTTCATAAAATGAGGGCAGGAGTGGAAAGACTGTATAAAACATTACAAGTGGCAGGCCTTACATCACATGACCATAATCTTCAGCATTTGGAGATAGAGGCAAGAAGATCAGTTTAAGGTTAGCCTTAACTACATACTGAGTTCAAAGCCATCCTGGGCTGTGGTGCCAGACAGATAGCACAGTGGAAAAACTGCATTCAACACAAGTATTAGGACTGGAATTCAGAACCCACACCCATGCAAATGTCAAGTGGGTATGGCAGCCACCTGTAAACCCAGATCTGAGGAGGGAATCCCCAAGGCCAGCTGGCTAGTGAGATTATCTGAATCATTAAGGGATCCAGGAAGATTGATGCCTACTTTTGGCCTCCAAATGCACACTTGTACATATGCACCCACACATATATGTGCCACCCACATATGAACATGCATATACACATGCATGTACAACACACACATACATATGCAAAAATATTATTATTCATATGGAAGCAGAACACTAGAAAGATCTGTGTCTGTGACTCCACTACTAGTTTGTGTGAACACTTGCCTTCTAAAAATCACCCAGATATCCAACACCTAAAGACTGCTTAAAGTATACTGTACCTAGAGTTAATCACTTGGAGAGAAAAAAGTACAATGTATGACCTAAACAAACAAATAAAAAGTGAAGGGTCTAATTTGAGAGGTAAGTAATGTTTTATATCAAAAAATAGGATGGAGAAGAGCAAATGCAATGGCTCTCACAAGAGCAAAGGACAAGGAATAAAATTGGAATTGAAAGTCATGCTTAGCTTTCCTTGAACATAGAAATAAAGAACTTGGATTTGGAAGCAGTAAAAACAATACTAAGAAAAGAGACACCAAAATAGAAAGCTCAACTTCTTACTGACCTACTTATATATACTATCACTAGGTATAAATAAATTTACAGTCAGATATTTTAAAGTGCATACACTGTATTAAATAGAACTATCAGTATTTATCAAACAGAGTCAAGGAGATAGTTCCATAAAATCCAGATTCTCCATTTACCAAGTAAAATTTTAGTAGCTTAAATTGCTTTGGATACTCTTTTAATTCATATATATATATATATATATATATATATATATATATATATATATGTATATATATATGTATATATATATATATATATGATCTTGTTTCTTCCCTTGTGAGGAATAAATGCATGGAAATCTTCAAATTCTAAAACTATTCTGTATTAGACTTATTCATGTGCAAAAATAATCTTAAATTGCTTTTACAGCATAAAACTGAGGTTGTCTTTTTTCTTCTTCAGCTGCCCAAGTGTCAAAAACAGCTGAACAGATGTTTTCCAAACATTCAACAACCAGAACATTCACCTTTGAAGTGAAGTCAAGTATGAAAATTTACATCATAGCAGATAAGTTTTCAAAAAGTTATAAGCAAGTAAAATGAGGTAGAGAAGTAGTGACCTTACATATCATGTGTACTTGACAAAATATCCTGAAGGCCAAAGGTCAAGGAAATGTATTTATTCCTCATATGTTAAGTGAATCTGAGAAGACTTCATTGTCCCTACTGTCAAATGACTTGGATGCTGATAATCTAAGCAACAATGTCAAATGTGTAATCACACCTTATTTCATACTGTGATAGCTAGTCTCTGTCTGTCAACTTCCAGAACTTCTAATCACCATGAAACAAATCTAGCAACTCTATGGATTTCTAGATTAGATTAACTGAGATGGAAAGACCATAAGTAGGGGTGGAGCCATTCTTGGGCTTGGGGCCCTGGACTGCATTAAAAGGATGAAGCTAGCTGAACATTAGCATTTATTGCTCTAGTTTCTCCATGCTCATAAGCCAGTGTGACTCTGACTTCCCGCTGCTGCCATGATGTCCTCACAATGATGGACTCCCTCCAAAACTGTAAGCCAAAATTAAATCCTATCATTTTTTTCAGCTGTTGTGGACCTTTTAGGAGGAGGATACTGTCTGAAAGAAGGTTACTGGGAGTGGGTCTTGAAATTTTATACCTTGGCTCCACTCATTCTCTGCTTCCTACTTTTGGCAGCAATGTGACAAGCTGTCTTGCCTTTCCTCCTGCACCATAATGGAATGTATTCCCTCAAAACTATAAGCCAGAATAAACCATTTCATTCCTTAATATTTCTATCACATATATTTATATTATTTATTACAATTATAAGTTATGGTTTATTATAATATTGTTATGTGATTTAATTATGTATAATTTATGCATAATTATGTATAATCTATCCAGGGCTGTTTTTCTAGAGAACTCTAATACAGATGTGAAAGGAATATCCATGTGTGCAGGGTGAATTGAAGGATGTCTTTTGCCACACTCCCTTGTTTCTTCTGAAACTCTCCCACCCATGCCCAATCACAAGCTACTCAGGACTTTTCCTTCTCTTCTACTGACCATAATACCCTTATATGTGGTCCCTGGAATTTTACTGTAAAGTCAAAGCATGTCTAGTATAGTTTAAGAAGTATATAATATATTCATAGAAAAAGAATTCAATGGCAGTTAAGCCAATGGGATTCAAATGCCCTCTGTGCTATACTTAAATGGAAAATCTCAAAGTCTGTTTCACTGTTCAGTGGTAAAATCATTTGAATAAATGATATGTAATTTCTCTTTCAAATTTTAATTTATATACCAGTGCATACAAATATAGATTGCTGGCTATTTGATGGATTACTTCCCATTGAACCATTTCCATTGGCCTGATTAGCTGATAGTAATCTTGCTCCCATTTCCTTATCTTAATGAAAGTAAGCCCTAGTTGTAATGTAATCCTTGACTGCAATGTCTTCATTTCTGATTTATTTCAATTGACAGAGTCACCATAAACTTTAAGATCTGTCTCCTCAGTTTTGAGTTAATGGTCACATTCCCTTACAAGTTGTCTCCCTTGTAGCAGAGATAATTTATTTAGAATACTGGTAAACCTTGAAACCATCTGCACCCTCAATATTCCTCTTCATGATTTCATGCTTCATTCTATAAAATGTTTTGTATTTTATATTCTGTGCTGGAAAGGGGAAAATTTCCCCCTTGATGATTAAGAATATTTGGAAATGAGATATTGTGTGGCACTTAGATATACTATGAAAAACCTTCTAAGGGAAGGGTAGACTGTATTGGTAATTTAAAGTAAAACAATCCAGTGACTACTAGTAAAAAATAATTGAGGATTTCATTAAAATAAGAGAAAGTTAGATGACAACATAATCATGGTTGGAAAAATGCAAATAAATAAATAGTGAAAACAAAATTAATGAATAAACATAGAATAGGACCGGCAATTAAATGGAAGAAATCACCACACCCTTTCATTGCTTCTGCCCATCTATCCTCAATGGCAGATCTTGTTAACTGACTGAGCTAGTTTTCCTGATAACCTTAAGCACTTCCTCTCAACCAGGACCCAAGCACCCTCAAGTAACAAATTTGGACACAGAACATTCAGGTAAACCTAGTTTCCAGTGTCATAACACAAATATTAGCTGAATTCCTATCACTACTAGTTAGGCACTGACATAGGTGCTATGAATATTAGAAAAGAAGAGGAAACTCCTTGCTCAACTCTAAAATGCTTGCAAATAAAAAAAGGAAGAACTAAGGAAGAATTAATACTGATAACAGGCAGAATAGTAAAAGTGCTTCATAGAAACCATAAAGGAGTCATAGATTGTGTGTGTGCGTGTGTGTGTGTGTGTGTGTGTGCATGTATGTTGTTTCTAGAAGGAGCTAGCAACTGATATAGAATTGTGGAAATCAGGGAGAACTTCAAAGATGGAGTTGAAAGAAAATGTCATGAAAAAGACATGATGAGACTGGAAGGGTAGGGTACTCTGTCAGCATCTGCCACATGGCCAAGAGGATCTGCAGAGAAATAAGGTCTACAGGTAGGAGGAGAGCTGAGGATCACAGAAAGGATATTTACATGAGGACGACCATCACAGAGGCTGAACACAGGGTACATGGAAGGCAAACGTGATCAAGATGATAGATCATGTGGATGTGAAAACACGAGAATCTGATTTTTATACAATGTCCATATAAATAAAAGGGATGGGGTACTGAAGAGATGGCTTATCAGTAAAGATGACTGTCTGCAAAGCCAAGGGACCTCAGTTTGATTCCCCAGGATCCACATAGGCCAGATGCAGAAGGTAGTGCCTGTGCCTGGAGTTTGATTGCAGTGGCTGGAGGTCCTGACATGCCCATTCTCTCTCTCTCTCTCTCTCTCTCTCTTCCCATCTTTCTCTCTATCAAACAAATCAAAATAAAATATTTTTTAAAAAAAAAAAGTGGATGGGGTTTTGTGTTTTGACTGATGTGTGAACTGTGACCTACACGGGCTGATAAGAAAAATTGAGATAGAAAAAGAAGAGGGTCATCTTTTATTTAAAATGAAAAAATCTGAGTCAGCTTTGTCTCTGTCTATAAAAGGAAAACCTGTTTCTCTATTACACTTCTGACATAAAATGTGTGGGTTTCCATGCCAAGATGTTCTCTAATTCTCTGCAGACACCATCTGGGTGCCCTAGTATTTAATTCAAATATGACTCTAACCAGAGCTAGCACAGATCTCACATGTAAAGACTCAGTTCAGGAGACTCTTCACTTCAGACACTGCTTAAAAGTAGTGGGTTGCCAGGTTAACCAAACTTTTGTCTGACTTTGCTAGAAATTGAGGGTTTGTTTGTTTGGTAGTTTGATTCAGGTGTACCCCCATAAACTTAGGTATTCTGAATATTAGTCTCCCCAGCTGATGGCAATTGGAAATTAAAGCCTCCTGGAGGTGGTGTATTGTTGGGGGTAGGCTTATGGTTGTTATAGCCAGATTCCCCCTGCCAGTATTTGGCACCCTCTCCTATTGCTGTTGTCCACCTGATGTTGGCAAGGGGACAACCTGTGCTCATGTCGTTTTCCCCTGCCAACATGGAGCTTCCCCTTTAGTCCGTAAGCCAAAATAAACCCCTTTTCCCTACAAGCTGCTCTTGGTCAGGTGATTTCTGCTAACGATGTGAAGCTGACTGCAACAGTGAAGTTGGTACCAGAGGAGTGGGATTGCTGCTAGACACCTGATAGTGTGGCTTTGTTAGAACTGATTTTCAAGAGGAATGTGGAAAGATTTGGAAACTTGGCCTAAGAGATGCCTTGCAGTGCTGTAAGTACAGCTTCATGGACTATTCTGGTCAGAGTTGAAAGACCTGAATGCAGTAAGAATTAAGAACTGTAAGGTTTAGCTTATGAGAGTGAGAAAAAGCTTTACCTGGACTGGGCTAGAAACAGTTTGTGTGAGATACTTGCTGTTATGCCCATGTCCTGAGAACTTCTACAGGGTTTCATTGCTTTGAAATGGACTAGTATGAATAGAGAGATATGGCACAGAAATGAAATCTGTGGGCCTAAACTGCTTCCCATTCAGCTGAAATTGTATGATAAATTACAATGATTGAGATTGGGCCAGCTGACCTGCTTTGAGACAAAAAAAAATAATGCAGACTTTTGAAGGGACCTGAATGCTGAAGGAGTCTCCTGTTCTTCAAAGTCTGCTTTATTCCCCCTGGATTGACAAACTGACACCCAACTTGGTATTATAGTATATAAGAAATGCAAGAAAGAGAGGGTCATTGAATTTGCAACGTGGTCTTATGTCTTAGAAATAGCCATTGGCAGTGTGAAGCAGGTTTGCTGGGTACCTGCATGGAGACCCAGTTGAGCTGTGAGGATGGACTGTGGGTTGCAGTGGAGATCCAGTGGAGATGCTGGGACTACAAGATGGCTGCTAAGGAGAGCTGCTGGCCCTGGATGAAGTTTTCCAGACCGTGAGTAGCCTAGCTGGAGGGGTAGAATTGGAACTCCAGAAACTTGTTGCTGGTTAGAATTGTCAGATTTAGAGACTTTTCACTGGCTAGAGTTGTTGGTCTTGGAGCTACAGAGTTTGGTGTTTGGCCTGTTTAAATCTTGTATTGGTTGAATACTTTTTTGCTATGGCCAATGCTATCTGTTGCAGTGTGAATGTTTCTTCTGTGTCATTATGGGTTCTTTTTTGAGGAGGGATTGGTATTATGGCTCAGTTAAAAGGCTTTGGTTTATGGGGATGGTTCAACATCATTAGGACTGATAAAAAGTATGGAGACTCTTAAATTCATACTGAATACATTGCATTTTACATCATGGATAGTTGTCAGTTTATGGGGGCCAGAGATGGAATGCGATGGTTTGATTCAGGCGTTCTCCATAAACTTAGGTATTCTGAATGCTAGTCTCCCCCATGATGGCAATTGGAAATTAAAGCCTCTTGGAGGCAGTGTATTGTCAAGGGGTGAGCTTAATGGTGTTTTAGCCAGTTTCCCAGTGCCAGTGTTTGGCATACTCTCCTATTGTTATTGTCTACCTGATGTTGGAAGTAGTGATGTCTACCTTCTGCTCATGTCATTTTTTCCCTGCCATCATGGAGCTTCCACTTGAGTCTAAGACAAAATAAACCTTTTTTTTTTTTTTTTTTTTGCACCATCTGCTCTTGGTTGGGTGATTTCTGCCAGCAATGCAAACCTGACTGCAACACTTTGACTTCCTCCTCAGGTTCAAAAATTTATTATAGGGCTGGAGAGATGGCTTAGCGGTTAAGCGCTTGCCTGTGAAGCCTAAGGACCTCGGTTCAAGGCTCGATTCCCCAGGACCCACGTTAGCCAGATGCACAAGGGGGCGCACGCATCTGGAGTTCGTTTGCAGTGGCTAGAGGCCCTGGCATGCCCATTCTGTCTCTCTCTCTCTCTCTCTCTCTCTCTCTGCCTCTTTCTCTCTCTGTCTGTCACTCTCAAATAAATAAATAAAATGAACAAAAAAAAGATTTATTATAATGGGTCATAGCAAACAAGGAAACACAACTTAGCTTATTATTCAGAATATTTATAAAGGTACACATGAATAGTCAGGTTATTATCATATAGTGCAAGACCCAGAAGATTCCTGATTACAGGACATCCGTGTCTGGGGAGTTGGAGAGCACTGCTTTGCTAGTACCTCTTTCAGTTCACCAGCCTGGAAGCTCCCAGAACCCTGTAGGTTAGGAGTTTTGCAGAGGTGTCATAACATAGAAATGATTGATCAAATAATTAATGTCATTAACTCTTTCTCCCCAGAGGCCAGGGATAAAGCTGACAATGCCAAACTTTTAATCATATCTAATCATATGGTTGCTCTTACTGGTAGCAATGCTACCCTCAATCTAAGAGCCAGCACCAGTCCTCCTGTTAGCATAGACTCAGACAGTCAAAAGTAACTTTATTATAACTAATGAAAAGTACTCTTCTTGTCCTTATCACTCAGGAAATCTCAGGTTTGCAAAGCCCTTGGGTCAGGAACTTGGATCAGTAAGCAAGTCCTAGAACACAAGATATTCCTAGTACCCCTAACAAAAACCTTTTAGGAGCTCTGTGTCACATACCAGAGACAGGGACAAAAATTATATTTCTAATTATTTTACAGGCTTCTATAACAAAATGCCACATACTGGGTGGCTTAAACAATAAACATTCATTTATCACCATTATGGAGGCTCGAAGTTCAAGACCAGGGGGCCAATGTAATAGAGTTCTAGTGAGAACCTACCTCCTGGCTAACAAATATCTCTTTACTCTCTTGTGTACTCACATTGTGAAGACAAGATTCTTGGATATTTATTTCTCTTATTATAAGGGTGCAAATCTCATGATGAAGACTCCAACCTTATATCCTCATCTAAATATAAGTCCTCCCAGAAGCCCTACATTCTGATTCCATCATATTGTTGGGGTTAGAGATACAACATATATGACTTGGGAGAGGGTGCACAAATGTTCACTCCATATCATGAAGGAAGAGATTATACATGGCGATACACTCCTTTTGTAGGAAAGAGGAAAAACTGTAACAAACAAAAACAGCCTTTTATATTCAGGGCCAGGCCTCCCACGAGTCAAGACAAGGCTCTCCCTCAACATATGATGGCATCATCATACGCAAGGAATTTACTCTGCCATCACTTATGCTGGCTTAATATTGTAGAATGAAACTACTTGGCACATGAATGACAAGATTTATGGATTGAAGAAGCTTTAAAGAGTACTGAGGTGTCCCTGAGTGTGTAACTCTTCTCCTCTCAACCCAACCCTAAAGCCCCATAAAGTATTGCTACAACTCTGAAGTCTACCTCCTGCCTTCCATTTTAGTGGTGTGATGTTGCTGTCTTGCTATCCTCAATCAATTATGAAACTTACAACCCTGAAAAATAATACTGTTCCAATATAGGGACCAGATTTTATCAGTACCTTTAACCTCAGCACTAAGATTACTGCTTGGAAAACATGAAATCTTTAATATTTCTATGCAGAAACTCAGTTGGAAGAAACTGCCTTTAATGTAAAGTCATCATCTTGATTGTTCAGTTGTTTATTGATTGCTCTTTCCCACAGATCCAGGCTCTTTCCTAGGCACTAAATCCAGAAAGATAAATGAAAATTAACCCAAGATAAACCACAACTAGTAATTATGACTTGTATAAGGGCAGATAAAATGTCTGGGTTATAGCTCTCTTCATATGAAAATCAAAGCCAAAGCTGTCTAGTTCACCCAATCATCTATGCCTTCATTAACAATTAAGCTGATGCATATTGGATGCACTATAATAAGAAGCTGCTGCACTAACATTTTATGGGGAGATGTAAGCAAATATCTGTTCAGCTACCCCTGATCCAGGCAGGGCACTGACAACAGACCAAGGCAATAGTTACACCAAAGCCGAACCAGTGAGTTTGTTGGCGTTACTAATAGGACCATGGGTAACTGAAAGATGGCTTTCTCAACAAAAATTCCACCTCTGCATACGCGATGATTCACTGAAGCTGGAGCTCACTGCATGACTGACAGGCAGCCCGCTGGTCCTGGAACTCATTGCATGACTTGTAATCAGCTCAGCGGTTGGAGAATCTCTCCTTTTGCAACTGTTTACTGAAGAGGTGGGTCTAGTGGATCTTTCAAGTTTCAGGAACTTCCTATAACCTGTGAGTCATTTGCATCATGAGTATCAGAAGCTCCCTTCCTTTCTTTAGGAGGGAATGTTTGAAATTAGAGGAACTTGTAATACAATAGGAGCTAACACAGATGAAAAAGTCATGGGGCCTTTACCATTATCCTATCAGTCAAGTACCATATGCAGTGTAATTGGTACTGGTAAATGTATTAATGAAGGTCAGTAGGAATGTACTGTAAGAGCCTGCTGAAACAGGAGTTATGCATAGAGTTTTAGTGGGAAAATACTTTTATACATGAAAGGCATGCATTTTTAAGAGAAATTTGGGACCTCACATTGCAAAAGTCTCTGCTGTCCTATGCCTGTAGGAGAGCTACTTCTAAGGGGTTTTCCCAAATCTTATGTCTGGCTTGTTAGAGAGCAGCCCAAGCCTTGCTTGACCAACCTATGCTTTAGTGTCTCAACCAGAAAAGTAGGATGCATGAAGGGTATGTCTACAAGCTCCCAAGGATCCTGGGACAATAAATTATGTACTACTTGCTGTCCTCTGAGCTTCCAAAAACTAAAGAATAGACTGAAAATGTGAGATACCAAGGCCCTATTAACAGCCAACTTGGATGGTCCCAAAGTAGAGGTGTCTGAATTACAACAGACACTAATTCTTCCCTGCGTCTGTTTATATTCTGAAATGTTTCTTAAACGTTTTAGTTCAAGGTAGAGCATTTTCAGGTAAGAAGGATGGTTCTGTAATCAACAATATAGTGATTTATTTGAGGGTAGAAATAAAGAGATAGGAAAAAGTACCTTTTAAAATATCAACTCTTCCCCAGGGATGCACACTCAGTTCCTTCTCAAGCTGAAGAAGGCAATTTAATTGTTCATAACTTTATTGACCTGACAAGCAAATGAACCTTGCCAAAGACAACCCTTTTGTGGGTCTGAGGAGGTGAGCACCATGGGGAATAGACTGTGCAGTGACTCCTTTCTTCCCACACCTTTTCCTTTCCTCTCCGTAACATAATGCCCTAGACAAGATTCCATCTCTCTTTTCCTCACACACCTTCTGTTCAGGAATATTTTTTTCTTATGACTGGCTTGGAATTTACAATATTTTTCATTATAACATTTTAAATTAATACAAATGAGAATCTGTAACTAAAACTATGCACTTGTCTGTGGACACAGTTTGCTGTTTCAACCAAGATGTGTTTTCCTGGAAAATTTTAATTCTCAAAAACAGAAAAAAAAAACAAAACCAGATCTTCTGCGTTCTAGAGATAGCTCAGCTCTTAAGTATACTTCCTGTGCAAGCATGAGGGCATAAAGGGGCCTAAGAGACCACTTAAGTTTTATTCCAGAATATACATAAGCAGCTGGGCATGGCCAAGCATGTCAGTAACCCCAGAACTGCAGGGGAGCAGAGACCAGAAAATTTCCAGAGCTCAGGATAAAAACTGCAAATTCGTGGATTAGTAAGAGACTCCAGCTCAAATAATAAAGAAAAGAAGAGTGATGGAGAAAGACACCCAATGTTCCCTTCAGGCCACCACATGCAAATACAGGTGAGCGCACAGAGTGCCACATGGGCACATACACATGCATAACACACACACACACACACACACACACACACACACCCCACAAGAAAACATATCTTCAGAAATTTGGAAGTCTACAAAAATATTAGAAAAATTATATCATAGTAAAACATCATTTTACATGATTAATATATGCTAATAAAATATATCTCTTTGAAACAGCTCATTTACTATATTCTAGTATTTCTCAAAACTCCATGTCTATTCTCATACAAGCTCCATTTTCTTTCTAGCTCTGTGCTCCATGCAAATTAAATCCCATATCACACTTGTCTTATGAGTAAAGCTTTATTACAACACTGCTACTTTCATGTATGTGTTGTCTATGGCTATTTTCATGCTACAGTGGAAGAATTGAGTGGTACAAAATAGGATTTCTTGGTCCTCAAAACCTAACATATTGACTACATGGCAATTTGCCAACCTCCTTATCCAAATATCTCTGGATATGTCAACATGGTTTCCTTGTGTCCTCCTTGACCTTAAAAAGTCCAAAATTTAAGGCAATCGCATTCTCAAATCAATGCACCTTCTAGAATTTATTAAATGTCATTACTATCAACCTAAATGGCCTTAACAAGATATTGGACCCTTCGTTCTTCCTTCTTTCCGATTATCCTTAGAACAATCTACTACTGTTATACCACTGATTATACCATTCTCATCTTTCAAACTAGAATTATGTTTCCAAACCAAAAGTATGCTGTTAATCCTATAATTAATAATTTAATAGATTTTAATTAAGTTGAACTCTTATTGAGTATAAAAACTTTCCAGTCTCTTCCATCTGTCTTATTGAAATCTGAGGACCATTGGCTGTTGCCTGAGTCTTCTAACTTCATTTCTCTTAGACTCCTACTGCTGTTGAAATGACTCTCATCTCTAAGTTTTAGGTGTGTTATTTTATTACCAATCTGTTCCTGAAGAAAACTTTATCATACCTTAGGGTCCAGTAGAAATGTGACTCCCTCAGGAATATGCTTTCTCACATCTGGAATATTCTTTGATCACCACACTCGTGGTTGTTCTTCCCCTGCTACAGCCTCATTATATCTGACTGTTAACATGTGATGTATTCTCAGCTATATGGTAACTCCCATGAAAGCAGTTACCTTGTCTCATTTATTATCCATAGCACTCGGAAAAGAGAAAATACTACTCACTTGTTAAATGAGTGGTTGAATTGATCCATCTAACATCAGCAAAAACAAGCTTGAGAGAAAGAAGGGAATATACACAAATGGTTAAAGAGTGACCTCAGAGAATTTTGACTTCCCTTCCACTACCTTTTGATTGGAGTATATTGTAACAGTGAGGTTGTTGTGAATATGTGTATGCTTTGGCAAGTAATGGAGTTATTGGTATGAGGAAAAGATAGGAATGAAAAGACCATAATACTGTATTGGTCAAAATCTTGGGTAATGTTGCTCCTGACAGTTTGTGCTGTCATTTACATTAAGACACCATTCCTTATACTAAAAGAAGCTTTTCTATTATAAGCTTTCTTCTAGGTAGAAGTTAAAAAGATTCAAGTAAAAAAGATAAACCTATATGTTCCATTGAACTTATAGGACATCAAGTAATATACTACTTGCACAAACAGGCTCCATACTACTGAAAGTCCATGGCTTCTTAGAGGTCCATAGGATAGGAATTAAAAGTTTCTTATGGTACATTATGGAGAACTATTCTTCAACTTTTCAAGTAAGTACCCTAAGGACACATTTAGTTTGCATTTACAACTAGTCTTTTAGTTTGAAGTAGAATGAATAAATAGAAACCATGATAAAAAAAAAAAAAACTAGACAAGAAAGGCATGGTACAAATATGATGCATATTGCCATTTGAAATATTTCAGAGGAATATATAAGAATACTACATAGATCCTTTCTACACATAAAAGGAGCAATAATTCCATGTAGCTGCCTTATTTCAGAAAGAAGCTACAGAATAGTAGAAAAAATACAGAATTCTATCTCTAGGTGTTCAGCTCCTTATACAGTATGATTGTAATGAAGACAAGGGAGTTCAGGCTAGAATAAGTTTAAAGACAGGATTTAGAGAGAGATAAGAATAAAGAAATTGTGATCTCAGTCTATAAAACACTGATCTTCACAAAGAGAATTATCCTGAAACCATCCAGAAATTTATAAGGCCTTTAGGGTACAAGCTATGCTGACTCTTTATAAGAGTTTCCAATGAAGAACAAGAATTTAGGACAGAAAAAAATTAAAATTACCCCTAAACATTATGGAAGAGCCTGTAGATAGAACATCCTAGTGACAAAAGCCTTTGAGCTTCTGCAGAATATTTTTTTTAACAATAACTTCTAGCACTTGGAAGGACTTGCTGGGTTGGAGGAGTTTGTCTGAGACTATTGGAATTGTGCTGCTCAACTCTCAGATGTGTGATATAATATCCTACATGGAACAAGAACATCTTGAGGAGAGTATTATGACTAAATGGTTATTTCTTCATGCCCTGGAGCATCTTGCCATGAACACTGGTGAGCACTTTGTGGAAGCTAAGCTTCCAACCCAAGCTACTTTACCCAGGAAAAGTACCCCTCACAATATATGGTGAAAGAAAATCTTTCCATGAAAAAAGTCAACTCTATAATTATATGAACACAAAGCCAAACCTACAGAGAATACTTGAGGGAATACTCCAGATAGGACAGTTAAACAACCAGTCTCAGAAGCCAACAAAGAGAAGATCACAATAACCAAAATAGACGAGGCTCAAAATTGTACATAACACAAGTAAGAACACAACCCCATAAAACACCTCATCATGGCAGGGATTAATTCAAACATAACAGTAATAACCTTAAATATTAATGGTCTTAAGTCACCCATCAAAAGACACAGGCTACCAGGATGGATCAAAAATCTGGACCCTGCTATCTGTTGTCTTCAAGAAAACCCACCTTACCACAAAAGATAGACACCTGCTCAGGGTGAAAGGTTAGAAATTGATATTCTAAGTAAATGTAAATAAAAAACAAGCATGTGTTGCTATATTAATATTTGATAAAATATACTTCAAACCAATAGTAATCAAAAAGGACAAAGAAAGCCACTTCTTACTCATCAAGGGAATTATCCAACATTAGCACATCACAATCATAAATATATATGTGGCAAACACATGGGCACCAGTTTATAAAACAAAATCTACTCAACAATAAAACATAAACAAACACCAACACCATCATAGTTGAAGATGTCAGTACTCCACTACCATCAATAAACAGATCATCCAAGTGGAAAATGAACACGTAAATAACAGTGCTCAACAGCATCATAGACCAACTAGACCTAACAGATTTTTACAGAACTTCCCACCCCAACTCTACAGAATTCACATTCTTTTCAGCAGCCCACAGAACCTTCTCCATAATTGACCATATATTAGGCCATAAAGTATTCCTTCATAACGTCAGGAAAATTGAAATAATTTCTTGCACCATGGCATATCACAATGCTTTGAAGCTAGAAATTAACAAGAGACAAATCAACACCACCGCCAACTCCTGAAGAATAAACAACACACTTTCAAACAGTGAATGGGTCCTAGAAGAAATCAAAAAAGAAATTGTAAAATTCCTAGAGTTGAATGATAACAAAAACACAACCTACCAAAACTTATGGGACTCAATGAAGGCAGTTATAAGGTAAAAATTCATAACCCTAAATGCCTTCATTACAAAGACAGAGAGATCACAACAAATCAATAACCTGACTGTCCACTTAAAGGCACTGGAAAAACAAGCATTCAACCCAAAGAGCTCCAGACTAAAAGAAAGAATCAAGATTAGAGCAGAAAAATGAATTGGAAAGTAGGAAAACCATTTAAAAATTCAATTCAATGAACAAAAAGCTTGTTCTTTGAAAAAATGAACATGATTGACAAACCCCTGGTCAAAGGGATCAGCCACAGAAAGGAGAAGTCTCAAATTAACAAAATCAGAAATGAAAAAGGAGAGGTCACTACAGATGTCAATGAAATTGGAAGAATCATCAGGGCACACTTCCAAAACCTTTACTCTACAAAATTAAATAATCTGGAAAAAATGGATGAATTCCTAGACATATACCACATACCAAAACTAAACTCAGAGCAGATAATCACCTAAACAAAACTGTCACATGCATGGAGATTGAAAAGGTAATCAAAACCTTCCCCAAAAGAAAAGTCCAGGACTGGATGGCTTCTCAGCTGAATTTTATCAAACCTTCATAGAAGAACTGAAACCAGTTTTTCTCAAACTATTCCACATAATCAGAGACCAGGGCATCCTCCCTGACTCCATTCATGAAGTTAGCATCACCCTAATACCAAAACCAGACAGAGGTGCAAGAAGGAAAGAAAATTATAGGCCTATATCCCTAATGAACTTAGATGCAAAGATCCTGAACAAAATCCCTGCAAACCAAATTAAACAACACATCAAAAGCATTGTCCACCTTGATCAAGTAGGCTTCATCCTGGTGATGAAGGGATGGTTTAACATATGTAAATCGGTCAATGTAATACACCACATAAATAAACTGAACCATAAGAACCACATGATCATCTCAATTAATGCAGAAAAGGCCTTTAACAAAATACACCACCACTTCATGAACAAAACACTGGAATGAATAGGCATGGAGGGTTTATATCTCAACACAATAAAGGCTATATATAAAGCTCATAAATCCCAAATAATTCTTAATGGTGAAAAACTCAAGGAATTCCCACTGAGATCTGGAACAAGACAAGGGTGCCCACTTCACCACTGCTCTTCAAAGTAGTACTGGAAGTACTAGGCCAAGCAATAAGACAAGAGAAAGAAATAAAAGGGATTCAAATTGGAAAGGAATCAGTTAAGCTAACCCTATTTGCAGAGGATATGATCCTATATATAAGTGACCCAAAAATCTCCATCCCAAAACTTCTAAAGGTAATAAGTTCCTTCAGCAAAGTGGCAGGATACAAAATCAATGCACAAAAATCAGTAGCTTTTCTATGTGCAAAGGACAAATATACAGAGAAAGAAATCAGTGAGAATGGCCTATTTTTAATAACAATGAAAAATAAATACCTTAGAATAACACTAACAAAGGATGTGAAGGAACTATATGATGAAAACATAAAAACACTCAAGAAAGAAATCAAGGAGGACTTAAGGAGATGGAAGGACCTCTCATATTCCTGGATAGGTAGAATTAATATTGTGAACATGGCAATTATACCAAAAGTAATATATAGATTTAATGTAATACCAATAAAAATACCAACTCATTCTCCATTGAGACTGAAAAAATGATCTCAAAATTCATATGGAATGTCAGAAGGCCTCAGGAATCCAAACATATCCTCACTAAAAGAAACACCTCTGGTGGTGTCACCATACCTGATCTAAAGCTATATTACAAAGCCAAAGAGACAAAAACAACATGGTACCAGAATAAAAACAGAAACACAGACCAATGGAACAGAATTGAAGACCCAGACTTTAGGGCAAGCAACTACAGCTGCTTGATCTTTGACAAAGGTGCCAATAATGTAGACTGGAGAAAAGGCAACATCTTCAACAATGGTGTTGGACAAATTGGATGACCATACATAGAAAAATGAAATTAGACCCACTCATTTCACCATACACAAAAATCAAGTCCAAATGGATTAAAGACCTCAAAATAAGACCTGAAACACTTCAACTACTGGAAGGAAAAATAGGAAGCACACTCCATGATATAGGACTGGGAAAAGACCTCCTGAAAAAAAAAAAAAACACAGGAAATAAAACAAGCATTCAACCAATGGGATCTCATGAGGCTAAAACCTTTTGCACAGACAAACATACCATAAGCAGAGCCAATAGATTACCCACTGAATGGGAGAAAATGTTTGCCAGCTATAACAGTAACAGAAGCCTAATATCTACAAAGAAGTCAAAAAACTAAACAATCAAAATCAACCAATCCACTCCATAAGTGGGGCCGAGAATAAATAGGGAGTTCTTAGAGGAAGAATTACAAATGGCTCACACACACTTAAGAAAATGATCAACATTTCTAACCATTAAGGAAATGTGAATTAAAACAACTATGATATTCCATCTTACCCCAGAAAGGCTAGCAAACATTAAAAACTCAAATGAAAACAAATGTTGGCAAGGCTGTGAAGAAATAGGAACCCTCATTCACTGTTGTTGGGAATGTAAGCTGGTACAGCCACTGTGGAAATCAATTTGGAGGCTCCTGAAAAGGATGAATATAGAGTTAACAGCTGACCCTGTTATTCTCTTACTGGGAATTTACCCTAAAATCTCCACATCTCAGTTCAGAAATATTTGTTCAACCATGTTTATAGCTGCTCAATTCATAATAGCTAAAAAGTGGAATCAACCCAGGTGCCCATCATTGGATGAATGGATAATCAAGATGTGTATATCTACACGATGGAATTCTACTCAGCAGGAAAAAAAAATGACACATTGAAATTTGTAGAAAATGTTTGAACTTGGAACAGATCATTTTAAGTGAACTCACAATCATAGAAACACAATTGTTGCATGATCTCACTCATCTGCAGTTCCTTACCTGGATCAACCCAAGTTTCTGGCATAACTGAATAGCATCATGAGGCTTAGGCAATACGGAGGGTAGGGCTTGGGGGAAGGGAAAGGGTGTGTCAAATGGCTATACAAAATATGAACCCAAATTGAACTTGTACCATAGAGTCCTATATCCTGGAAATCAGACTAAAATTGGAGCCCTCAAGCAAACCTTAGAGGGAGCACCTGAATGGAAGGGACCTGGAGAGACTGAGATGAACCTTAATCTCAAATTTCTCCTATTCCTTTTTCTTCTCTGGCTTTGTCTTTTTTCTTTAATTCCCTATACCAGGATATGGTTTACATCCACAATAGCTGTTGACCAGAGAGACCTACTAGATCTCCCAAAACAAACAGGACAGATTTCCTTCACAGCACTTGATTACCCACCAGAGGTTAATGGTAAGACCCTACTGCTGAAGACACCAATTGCTGTTGGCACGGACCATGGAGAGACCTGGTTGGAATCCAGAGGAGAGCCAGTCCTCAGATAATTAGTCCATCTAGTGCTGGAAGGTGCTACATGAGCTACCAGGGGAAAGTGGCCAACATCTGTCCAAGCAACTCAAAGTCTAAGTGACTCAGAAGCAAACAACCTGGTGTGATGCTCACACAAGTGCAATAGTGGCACATAGCCATGGTGGTTAACCAACTACTCTTTGACTGGCTAATAGATCTGCTCAATGAAGAAGAAACCATATCTGGAAATGAGAAACAAGTCAGAATCATACCCATATAATGATTTTGCTTTCTATTTTCAAGCTTCCACTAACCTTACACTATTAAATTGTTTAAACCCTTATAATTCTCTTTAAATTAATAATGGTTATCCCATTTAATTGGTGCTGATTTCATTCTCCATTGGAAAATCTTCTCTTTGTCAGATGGGATCTGGACTTAAGGAGATAAACAACCCAGCACACTTCACCCCAGCCCAAGCTGAAACCACAGAGGAATTGGGGAAATGAGCAAGAATACTGCTCATTTAGTTAAGCTGATATCAGCACAAGGGTGATGTATATTCAACACCTGCCAAACCAGATATCTAGATGCTTCCAAGTGCCCATCACTGAAGTAGACTTAAAATGATCCCAGCATGGTTCAGAGAATTTTACGGAAGAGGGTACCAAAAGATTGTTAGAGCCACAAGTTGGGACATTTTGCACAGAGACATTTCCTCTCCCCCATAACTGACTGCTACCCCCATAATGCATGACCCACAATCCCCATGGGATTGGCCTGCATCCCCAATGAGGGAGGCCTCTTCAGAAAAGAGGCAGGGAGGAGGGAAAGAAGGGTACCAACAGATGATGCTTACATACAAAATATGTCCATATCTAATAATAAAAAAATGAAAAAAGAATATTTAAAAGTAAAAAAATCCTTAGAATGTATTTACCATATTGGAGATCTAGTTAAATTTGTTTTATAAGTGACTATTCATTATTACAGGCATTTCTGAAATGATCATATGAAAAGTATTCCTCAGGTTGTTACTAGATCTAAGGTATATTTTATTAGGATTATCAAATATTCAAGCAAGAGTCTCCTTTCACATATATGTACACTGGTATAAAAATAGATAATTTATCATGTGTAATTGATCCTAAAATCGTACCTGTTTTGATATTCATAAAATCACTTGAACTTAGCTGTGTTTTGAGCTTTATAATTTAATTAAAAGACAACACTTGGCCTGGTCTTTGCTCTTTAAAAATGTCAAAAAATCAAAATCTTCTATGACTTGGAATGCTTCTGTATATACTATGAGAATATGAAATATGTTAGGTGTTAAATTCAATATGCTTTAACTTTAAATGAATGTGCATGATTTCTAAAGTTCTTTCCAGAAATCTGAACTACATCTCCAAATCTTATTTTATATTAACTTGTTTCTTCTTTAATGAGTATTTCTTATCTTTTTCTATTTGAAGTCTGAACTTGCTTTGTTGTAGCCATTTTTATTTTATAATAAGTTTTCATGATTGCAATATAGTCCATTCTCTTCTAATGAAAAAAAAATTAATGAACTCTTATATCTTTAGTTTTAATAACAATTTAGCTATTACTCTAAATTTGCTTTATTTTCATATCATGTGCATATGTGTCTGTGTGGATCTGACCTCTGTCTATTGAGTTACACTGTACTGTATAGAATGCCATTATAGTAGTTTGAATGCAAATATATGTAGTTCATAGACTTGGCTATTTCTGATTATGTTTCCTACTTAAGTCTCCAGCAGAAAAGTCCCTACTGGCTGGGTGGAGGCAGGGGGATGTGACTGAATGCTGATCTTCAGCCAAACCCTACTAGGTATATGGAGAGCCAGTTTGAGTTCTGGCTGTTGGTGCTTGCTGGCATTGTTTTTTTTGTTTTGTTTTGTTTTGTTTTCTCTCTCTGTCTCTGCTGTGGATGCTGAAGTTATTCTTCTTCTTCTACCATGATGGAGTTTCCCCTGGAATCTGTAAGCCTGAAATAAAACCTTGCCTCCCCTAAGCTTCTTTTCATGGGGTGTTTGTCCAAGTAATGAAAAGTTAGCTACAACAGAAAATTGGTACTAAGAAGTAGGGGTGTTACTGTAATGAATCTGACCATGTGGTTTTTGGTCTTTTAAAATGTGTTTAAAGAAGGAATGTGATAGAACTTAGTACTTTGGACTGCAGAAGCCTGGCAGTACTGTGAGAAATCTTGATGAGTTACTCTGGAGAGAGTTTGAAAATTCTAAATGTAGAAGGAATAGTGGACTATGAATGCTTGACTTACGAATTTTTTAAGGGGAAAGTGAGGATTTTTTTGGAACTGGGCTACTGGCAAAAAGGCTTTCTGCAGTCTTCTACTCATGCCCTGAGAGTTTTAGCAGAGTTGAATTTAAAATTAATTGACTGTTGTGCTTGTTACAGTATAGAGTGGCATTTTATCATATAAAAAAATCAAACAAGTTTGAAATTATTAGCACAGACACTTCTTTATCACTGATTATGGTTGTTGGGCTTGGAACTGTAGATATTTGATGTTTGCCTACTTGTTATTAATTTTGCATTGTTCCAGTCTCTCCTTGTTATGCTTTTTTCAGTGGAAATGTTTATTTTCTACCATTATCTTTTGGAAGTATGTGACTAGTGTTTTGATTTTATAGGGTTCACAGTTAAGAGGCAGTCTTAAATCTCAGATGATTATTTGATACAATGTTAAAGCTGGTAAAGACTATTGGGACTTTTTGAAGTTGTACTGAATACAGTTTACATTGTGAGATCATTATCTTATGGGTGTCAGGGGCAAAATATGGTGGTTTTTTTAAATTTTTTTTCTTCAAACTTTTTTTCTTTATTAGTTACTAATATGGTGGTTTTAATATAAATATCTATCCTCCATAGACAAAGACGCTTTTTATTAAGTTTCCTACTTAAGTCTACAGCAAGCAGATCTCTGCCGAAGGGGATATTTCACTAAGATCAGACCTTTGATCCAGCCTTACTAGGCATGTTAAGAGCCACTTTGAGCTCTGACTGCAGGTGCAGGCTGGTGTTGGCAGTTTTCCCTCTGCTGTGGACACTGAAATGAGTCAGCTTCCTCTGCTACTGATGGAGCTTCCCCTTGTTTCTTTATACCTAAAATAAGTCCTTTCCTCCCATAAGCTGTTTCTGGTCTGATGTTTGTCAAGCATTGAAATAGTAACTGCAACAGCCATCAAGACTATGTGGTCTGGGCATTGGTGAAGCATTGTATCGATGTGGTTGTGTTATTCCCTCATTTATCTGTTAGGTTCAGGCTGAAGAAAAACTTAGTTTGATGCACTCACTCATGATCTGCTTTAAAAAGCTTCTTATCTGTTTGGGTAAAGCTAACTATTCCTAAAGCTCCACTGCCATGATCAAAATGAACAACAACAACAACAACAACAAAAAAAGAAAACAGAAGAATATGAATTGTCTCAAATAGCAAGGAATGAAAAAAGGCATAGTATGAATAAGTGTTCTACAAAATATTAACCATCTTTGGTTCAGCCAACTTCTCAGTGGACACAAGAAGTTTGCAAGGGCAATACCAACCTATAGAAGGGATTGTGCCAATAATCTTTTTAGGTTCCCAAGAATCTAGGATAAAAGGATTTGTTAGTAGCCAAATGATCACATAGAACTGTTGGCAATGTAATTTTGAGTTATTTCATTTTGCAGCTGATATTGAAACAGAGAATAAGCAGCTGTTGTATTTGGTAAAGAACATCCATGACTTTATAACACATACCCTAGGAGAGCAAATTTATGGAGAATAAACATATAATAGGTGAGCAAGTTAACTATGGAAATGAAAGTTGCAGTGAGTGATCACTGAGAAGATATACATCTACTTCAATCCCCAAACTATGTCCTTATTCCAGACATGCATCACAGGAAAGGGGTGGTTGGGGACTTGAGAGAAGTAGAACCCTGTTTCTGAGAAGTTTTACCAATACTCTTGCCCAAGAACTTTATTTTAATGCTTCAAAGAGGTTTTGCATGATACAAATAAGACTTTTTGCACCTTTCAAAAACTGTTCCATCCATCTAGGATAATCAGGCTCAAAACTGGCTGTATTAGTTACTTTACTTGGGCCAAATACCTAACAAGAAACAACTTAAGAGTGAAAGAGTTTATTTTAGTTTCTAGTTTGAGGACTATAGTCCATCATGGCAAGAAATAAAGGTAGCAGGAGCATGAAGCAACTGGTCATATTCATTCAGTGCATAGTTAGGAAGCATAGAGCAATGAATGCTGGGGCTTAGTTCATTCTCTCCTTTTTATTCACCCCAGCCCATGGTGTGATGCCATTTACTTACAATAATCTTCAATTAACCTAATCTAGAAACTCCTTTACGTTGTTCTGAGATTTATCTTCTAGGTGGTTTAGATCCAATCTCACTTGGCAATTGAGATTTGCCATCACAATGATCAATGGGGAAAATTGAACATCTAAGAAATGGCTCGCTATGGCAAATATAATTGGTAGGAAAATTAGGTTATCAAGTTACCTAGACAATGTCCTGACTCCCTGAAGATTTATGGGTGTTTTTCTCTAAGCATGAGACTCTGGTGCAGGATTTGATAGTTTTATTTGCTCAAGTTTTGGTAGTCTTGAGGGTATCTGAACCAGGAATTAACCAACCATAGGTTCTAGATAGTCAGGTCAGAGCATCACCAATATGGTCTTCTTGTATAACTCTCTACCATGCTATTCCTTGGTTCACTCTTTCTTTCTCTCTTTGTACTCCTTTATTCATTGACAGAATTATTTACAAGAAAAATGTCTTCTGAGGTAATAAACCCTTTGTACACTATTTTAAAAAACCTTTTCAACAGATGCCAGTGATTTCATTACAAAGAACCCACTGCATAGTACTTTCAAACAAGTAAACAGAATCATACAACATTATCATTCTATGTCCATCTTCCTAGAAAGAACATATCTTTTTTCTAGTCAAAATGATTTCATATTTTTGCTATTTGAATAATGATTTTATAAAGATTCTTTTAAAAAATGCTTCAGGAATTTGGGTGAGGGTTGAATGAAACTTTTACTATGTATTATATTCCATTCTAAGCCATCTGATATTTTCCCCAGTGCATTGGTTACTGTGGTAAATGAAATACAAAATTCTCATTTTATTTTACTTCAACTAAATAACTCTCATCTGATTACATTTGTTTCTTCTCAATACCTGTGAAATATATTAAAATACAACAAGCAATAATTCATTTATTTTTAAATAAAGCTAATATATACATGATGGGGAACAAGTTATAATCTCTACATTTATCATTAAATTATTGCATAATTTTAAAAATTCAGGGATGGGGCTGGAGAGATGGCTTAGCGGTTAAGCGCTTGCCTGTGAAGCCTAAGGACCCCAGTTTGAGGCTCGATTCCCCAGGACCCATGTTAGCCAGATGCACAAGGGGGCACATGCATCTGGAGTTTCGTTTGCAGTGGCCGGAGGCCCTGGCGCGCCCATTATATCTACCTCTCTCTCTCTTTCTCTCTCTCTGCCTCTTTCTCTCTCTGTCTGTCACTCTCAAATAAATAAATAAAAATAAACAAAAAAGTAAAAAAAATTCAGGGCTAGAGGGATGGCTTTGTGGTTAAGGCATTTGCCTGCAAAGCCAAAAGACCCAGGTTCGATTCCCCAGGACCCACGTTAGCCAGATGCACAAGGGGGAGCACGCGTCTGGAGTTCATTTGCAGTGGCTGATGTCCCTGGCATGTCCATGCTTTCTTTCTCTCTCTCTCCTTCTCTTTCTCTCTCTCTCTCCCTCTTTTTCTGTCATATAAATAAGTGGATAAATAAAAATACTTTCTTTTTTTCTTTTTTATTTATTTTCTTCTTTATTAATTAGTTTTGCATTCAGCAAATACAATCAGTTTGGTACCATTATTAGGCTCATCTGTGACCTATCCCCTCCCATTGGCCCCTCCCTGTTGAGGTATATGGGTCATGCATTGTGGAGTTAGCCCACAGTTATGGGTAAGATAAATGTCTCTGCATATCCTGACCCAACATGTGGCTCTGACATTCTTTCCGCCCCCTCTTCTGCAAAATTTCCCTGAGCCATGTTGGGTTCATTTTTGGTTTGCTTCAGTGATGAAGTGTTGGGGGCCTCTGAGGCTTTGCTCTCTGATTTTGTAGGAGTTGATTTTTCTCTGTGTTGATCTCCTTCACCCTTGTGCTGGTATCCGGTTCATCAGGAAAACAGCCCCCTTGCTTGTTTCGCCAATTTCTCTTAGTTTCAGCCGGGGCCCTTTTGAGGTATGATGGGGTGGCTCTCTCCTTAGGATCTACATCTATCTGAAAAAGAGAAGCAGATTCGCCAATGGAGAGTAAGTTAGCACCAGGACAAATGAGATAACCCCTAATTTTTTTTAAAGAGAATTTAATAGGTATAGGCCTTCTTGTAGCCCATGATTGATGGTAGCTTAATATAGGAGAGTGGGCTTATGTTTGGATATGGTTCTGACTTGTTTCCCAGCTCCAGCTATGGATCTCGTACCACTGAGGGGATCAGTTAGCCAAATTGAGAGCAGTTGGTTCCCCACCATGGCTGTGTGCTACTATTGCACTTGTGTGGGCATTACAACAAGTTATTTGCTGCTAAGTAGGTTAGACCATGAGTTGCTTGGACAGATATTGGTCATTTTCCCCCAGTCGCCCATGTAGCACCTTCTGGCACTAGACGCACTGACTGTCTGGGCACTGACTCTCTTCCAACTTCCAGCCATGCCATTCCATTTTGCATGTCAACCACATAAGGTGTCTTCAGCAGTAGGATCTTACCACTAACCTTTAGCTCTATTTGCTGATGACATGATTGTATTTGTAAGAAACCCGAGAGACTCCATCCCAAAACTCCTGAAGGTGATTAACTCCTATAGCAAAGTAGCAGGATACAAAATCAATGCACAAAAATCAGTAGCCTTTCTATATGCAAATGACAAAGATACAGAGAAAGAAATAAGGGACATAGTCCCATTTTCAATAGCAACAAAATAAATAAAATACCTTGGAATAACATTAACCAAGGAAGTGAAAGATCTATACAACAAAAACATAAAAACACTCAAAAAAGAAATTGAGGAGGACTTGAGAAAATGGAAAGACCTCCCATGCTCCTGGATAGGCAGAGTTAATATTGTGAAGATGACAATCCTACCAAAGGCAGTATAAAGATTTAATGCAATTCCAATTAAAATCCCTACAGTGTTCTTCACAGAGATAGAAAAAATGATCTCAAATTTCATATGGAAAGGCAGAAGGACTCACATATCCAAACATATCCTCAGCAAAAGAAATACCTCTGGAGGCATCACCATACCTGATCTAAAGCTATATTACAAAGCCATAGTAATAAAAAGAGCATGGTACTGGCATAAAAACAGGAGTATATACCAATGGAATAGACTTGAGGACCCGGACTTTGGGTCAAGCAAGTATAGCTACTTGATATTTGATAAAGGCCCAAACAATATACGCTGGAAAAATGACAGCATCTTCAACAAATGGTGCTGGACAAACTGGATAACCATATGCAGGAAACTGAAACTTGATTCACACATTTCACCATGCACTACACTCAAGTCCAAATGAATCAAAGACCTCAGTATAAGACCAGAAATTCGAATACTACTGGAGGAAAATTTAGGAAGTACTTTCCATGATGTAGGAAATAAAAATACTTTAAAAATTCAATTACTATGATGAAATGCAAGTGATCTTTCTGTATTGTGTTTTAGTGATTCACATTTCTTATACATCCTTTTTAAAAAATTAAATGTACTTCACCAGTCCTTCACTTTTATACACTAATGGAGATTTTCCCATGCTTCTAATAGGTTCAGAGCAACTACCATCTACCAGAATGTTGCCTTACCATCTTGTGTATGCCATCTAGTGGTCAGGTTGAGATCCACTGACATAAAGGTCATCCTCCAAGGTCTAGGAATCCCACAATGGAAATGGTGCTTCCTGTGTTACATATGGCATGGAAATGTAAAATATCTACTGAAATTATTGGACGAGAAACATAAAAAAATAATGTGTATTGAGGAACCAGATGACTGCTAAAACAACTAATGAGCTATTCTAACAAAAACACTATCTTGGGAAGAATCTAAATAATACAGGTCACAATCATTAAAATTATTCACTCTTAGCCAGGTGTGGTGGTACACACCTTTAATCCCAGCATTTGGGAGGCAGAGGTAGGAGGATCACCATGAGTTTGAGGACACCTTAAAACTACATAGTGAATTCCAGGTCAGCCTGGGCTAGAGGGAGACCTACCTCAAAAAACCAAATATATATATGCATATATATATACATATATATATATATGTATGTGTGTATATATATACATATACATACATATATATATATATATGTATTCACTCTATCATGAAAAATACACAACCACATCAACTTTATTGATTATGCTCCTAGGTAATGCTGTGGGCAAACTCACTACAATAGAGTCTGGAGCTGCAAGAGAATAAAAGTAATCACCGGACTCAAGTCCTTATAAATAGTTTTCCAGAAACATTTGTATTGGTTTTTGGCACTTTCTCAGCATCAATACATTCTGAGCCGAATTTTCACTCATTCAGCAACTATATTTTAAGTAACTTTCATGCAATAGGCATTCTCTGAGGGCTTAGACAATGCAAGAAACAAAGCAACTAAGACATTTTCCTCTCTTGAACATCATATATCAGAAAGACAGGAAGAACAATACGATTATAAAATTCTAGAATATCTTTAGATGGTGATTAATGCTACCAATAAAATGAAGTTATGGGCAGTAAGATGAGTAAGATGGAGAAAAATGGCGAGGATTGAGGGGATCCACTTAGGTTGAGCTAAGGATCAGAATTGCAAGTAATAAGGACAACAAACAAGAATGCCTGAAAGTTAGATTAAAAGTTAGACTGACATTGCAGGAAGGCTGTCACTGTGGCTCAAAATTATCAAGTCCAGGGAAGTCAGTAGTTGGAGATGAAAATGAAGATGCAGGCAGGAGCCAGATTATTTTGAAGACTGAAGCCATGCTGAAGAATATCTTACTTTTACAGTTAAATAAAACACAAGAAGTTCTTTGAAGTTACTTCAGCAACCATATGGAGATCAGACAGAGGGCCACAAGTACATGCAGACACATCAGTAAGGAGTTCATGGAAGGCATGCAGGTGAAAGTCCTTTGTGCATAGAAAGGAGGTGATGGCAGAAGGGTTGAAGATTTAATTTTTATTTTTAAGAGAGAATGGGTTTGGGGGAGAGAAAAGGAGAGGAAACCAAGCTGAGGAACAAAGATTGAAGACTAAGGGCTAGAGAGATGGGTTGGCCATTAAGGGCTTGCCTGTGAAACCTAAGGACCCCAGTTCAAGACTGGATTCCCCAGGACCCATGTTAGCCAGATGCACAAGGGGCGCCAGCGTCTGGAGTTCATTTGCAGTGGCTGGAGGCCCTGGCGTGCCCATTCTCTCTCTCTTTTTCTCTCTCCCTCTGTCACTCTCAAATAAATAAGTAAAAATAAACAAAAAAATTTTTAAAAAGATTTAAGATTAAGAATTAAGAATTTAAGGAAAGACCATTAAGCAAAGAGTATACTATTTAAGGGGTAGAGAGTGGGAGAGGATATGGAGAGTTCTGTTTGTCAGTGTTAGGTTTCACTGAGTGGTTAGAAACTTCTAAGGCAATTACAGAATTAGAGACTTTTGTGAGGGTATAAAAATTTAAGAGGGGATGAGGGTGAGTGGGATGAAGGAGAGGAATAGAAGGGATAGGATTAACCAAAGCTAAAGAAATATGAAAATCCCATATAAAAACCTACTTTTATCAGATAATTTTAAAATATAGTGTCAAAAAAAGATTAATGCTACTCCCAGAAGACATACTATATTATAGGAAAATCCCAGTGCCAGGGGTGAGATACCTGCCAGTGATTTATTGGTGGAGACCCTCGAGTACCCCATAACAATACAGGCTACTGCCACTACTCTTGGTTACCCACCAGAAATAAATGGTAAGACCATATTATTGAATACATATGCTTTGGTTACAATACACTGAAAAATCAAGCTAAAACTGAGCTGGAAGCTTCCTACCTGTGACTAGTTTTAATAGTATTAGAAGGTGCTGTGGGACTACTGGAGGAGAAAAGTCATCAATATTCTAACCTAGCTGTGGACTCTGAATAGTACATAAGCAAACATTCAGGCAAAGTGTGCTCACTGATGCACTAGTGGCATGCAGTGAATGGTTATTGGGTACAGGGAGGCATTCTCTTCAGCGAAGTATCACTGGTAAGTTGCATGTGCTATCTTAAATAACACTTTTATCGTGCTCCTTCAGGAAACCCTAATTAAACTCAGTAAATTGAGAGAGAGGGGAGGGAGAGAGAGAGAGAGAAGACATTAACATAGAAGAGGGAAGAGTAGGGAAAAAGAAAGGGTTCAGGGAGAGGAAGATGTAGAAAACGGACAAGAGAAGGTATTGAGAAGGGAAAATCTATACATGAATGGTCAGTAAAAAAAAAAAAACAAAAAAACTCTGAAAACTTGCTATATTTGTTAATAACTAACCACTAAATGTGTTTCAAGAATGAATGCTGTGAACAAGGCTTAAATTGTTTAGATTACTTCTTCCCTCCTGGCTTACTCAGGAATTCTAGACTGCACGGAATTGTTGAGGCATCTTTTAGTATTTATGCAGCCATGCATTATGCTGGTAACTACAAGAACTAAGTTGAACAAATAGCTCACTCGCCAATGTAGGAATCAAGTATGAGGCAAATGATCATAAAGTATGTAGATAAAGTCTGTGATACTTAGGGACAATGTAGTGACATCTGATCACTTCTGGGGTGTTGGTCTAGAGGTATGCAAGCTGAGATCAGAAGCCACTTGCCATATGAAAACCTACAGGGAGAGAAGCACAATAGCATTTTAGGGAGATGAATTAATTACTACACATGGCAACTGGGGAAATTGATAAAGATTAATATGATTGGACTCAAAATGTGAGATATGAGTCAGGAAATGTAGACAGAGGCCATAAAGGGCTCAGATTATGTCCTAAGGGCAGTGGAAACTAGGAAATGACAAGTTCATCCTTTGTTCTGAAGTATAAAGAATGGATTAGAGGGAAGAAGAGAACAAGTCTTTGTGAGGCATTCTTCCCTTCACAGTATATGCTCCTAATACCCATCAGCTCTACCAAACCCACAAAAAGACTACTTTGCAATGCAAAATAAAAAAATAATTATATGGGCTGGAGAGATGGCTTAATTGTTAAGGCACTTTCCTGAGAAGTCCAAGGACCCAGGTTTAATTCCCTAGTGCCCACATAAACCAGATGTACATGATGACACATGCATCTGGAGTTCATTTGCACCAGCTAGAGACCCTGGTATGCCTATTCTCTCTCTCTTGCTTGCTCTGTCTCAGAATATATAAATAAATAAATCCTATGAAATAGAAAAAAAATTTTTTTTATTAGTCAGTTCTGTATTCAGCAAATACAGTCAGTTTGGTACCATTATTAGGCTCATCCGTGACCTACCCCCTCCCCTTGGCCCCTCCTTGTTGAGGTATGCGGGTCATGCATTGTGGAGTTAGCCCACAGTTATGGGTAAGCTAAATGTCTCTGCATATCATGACCCAACATGTGACTCTGACATTCTTTCCGCCCCCTCTTCCGCAAAATTTCCCTGAGCCATGTTGGGTTCATTTTTGGTCTGCTTCAGTGATGAGGTGTTGAGGGCCTCTGAGGCTCTGGCTCTCTGATTTGGTAGGAGTTGATTTTTCGCTATGCTGATCTCCTTCCCCCTTGTGCTGGTGTCCGGTTCATCAGGAAAAACAGCCCCCTTGCTTGTTTCTCGAAGTTTTCTTAGTTTCAGCCGGAGCCCTTTTGAGGTATGATGGGGTGGCTCTCTCCTTAGGATCTACATCTATCTGAAAAAGAGAAGCAGATTCTCCAACAGAGAGTAAGTTAGCACCAGGACAAATGAGATAACCCTTACTTTTTTTTTTTTTGTAGAGAATTTAATAGATGTAGGCCCTCTTGTAGCCCACAATTGATAGTAGGTTGATACTAGAGAGTGGGCTTATGTTTGGATATGGTTCTGACTTGTTTCCCAGCTCCAGCTATGGGTCCCATACCAGTGAGGGGATCAGTTAGCCAAATTGAGAGCAGTTGGTTCCCCACCATGGCTGTGTGCCACCACTGCACTTGTGTGGGCATCACAATAAGTTATTTGCTGCTAAGTAGGTTAGACCATGTGTTGCTTCAATAGATATTGGTCAATTTCCCCCAGTCGCCCATGTAGCACCTTCTGGCACTAGATGCGCTGACTGTCTGGGGACTGACTCTCATCCAACTTCCAGCCATGCCATTCTAATTTGCAAGTCAATCACATAAGGTATCTTCAGCAGTAGGGTCTTACCACTAACCTTTGGTGGGTCATCAAGTACTCTGACAGAAATCTGTCTGTCTTTTAGGAAACCTTGTAGGTCTCTCTGATCAAAAGCTCATTGTGGATGATAGCCCCATGCTGGTTCTGGGAGTTACAGGTCAGTGCCCACTAAGAAAATGAGGAAAAAGATAACTAATATACAAGAGTTAGAGATAAGAGAGAGAGAGACAGGGAGAGGGGAAGTGAGGGAGGGAAGATGTAGGAGACTAAGGTTAGTCTTAATCTTACCCTCTCCAGTGTCTTGTGGTTCAGGTGTTCCCTGTAAGGGCCTGGTGAAGGATCAGCCATTTGGTCTATCTTTTAGTAAGTAGAAGATTATGGTACCATTGCCGTTTGGGTCTAGATTTGTGTTTCCCACCCCTTTGATGCCCTCCCCTCCCTCCCCTTCCATCCTAGTGTCTAATCTAGGAGATGCTTGCTGGGTATGTAAGGTATCTTCGGTAGATTCAGGTTAGGTGCTGTAGATGAGTGAGACTATGTGGCGATTTTTTTTCTGTGATTGGGTAAGTTCACTGAGAATGATCTGTTCCAGGTTCAACCATTTTTCCTCAAATTTCATTGTGTCATTTTTTCTTACTGCTGTATAGAATTCCATTGTGTAGATATACCACATCTTAGTTATCCATTCTTCTAGTGATGGACATCTGGGTTGATTCCAGCTCTTAGCTATTACAAATTGAGCCGCTATAAACATGGTTGAGCAAATCTCTTTAGTCTGTGGTTTGAAGGTTTTAGGGTAGATGCCCAGTAAGGGAATAACTGGGTCTGTTGGTATCTCTATACTCAGCTTTTTCAGAAGTCTCCATATTGCTTTCCAAAGTGGTTGTACCATCCTACATTCCCACCAACAGTGGATGAGTGTTCCTACTTCTCCACATCCTCGCCAGCATTTATTTTTATTTGATTTTTTGATGCTTGCTATCCTTATTGGGGTAGGGTGGAATCTCATAGTTGTTTTAATTTGCATTTCTCTGATGATTAGGGATGATGAACATTTTCTTAAGTGTATGTTTGCCATTTCTATTTCTTCCTCTGTGAACTGCCTGTTCAGCTCTTTGCCCCATCTTGTGAGTGGGGTGTTTGACTTCTTACTGTTTAGATTTTTGAGTTCTTTGTAGATTCTAGAGATTAGTCCTCTGTCAGTTGGAAAACCCACAAATATTTTCTCCCATTCTGTGGGTAATCTATTGGCTTTGCTAATTGTATGCTTGTCTGTAAAGAAACTCCTCAGCTTCATGTGGTCCCATTGGTTGAGTGATGGTTTAAGTTCATGAGCTACTGGGGTTTTGTTCAGGAAGTCTTTTTCCATTCCTATATCATGGAATGTACTTCCTAAATTTTCTTCCAGTAGTATTCGAGTTTCTGGTCTTATATTGAGATCTTTGATCCATTTGGACTTGAGTGTAGTGCATGGTGAAATGTGTGGGTCAAGTTTTAGTTTCCTGCATATGGTTATCCAGTTTGTCCAGCACCATTTGTTGAAGATGCTGTCTTTTTTCCAGCGTATATTGTTTGGGCCTTTATCAAATATCAAGTAGCTATACTTGCTTGACCCAAAGTCCGGGTCCTCAAGTCTATTCCATTGATCTATAGTCCTGTTTTTATGCCAGTACCATGCTGTTTTTATTACTATGGCTTTGTAATATAGCTTTAGATCAGGTATGGTGATGCCTCCAGAGGTATTTCTTTTGCTGAGGATATGTTTGGAAATGCGAGGCCTTCTGCCTTTCCATATGAAATTTGAGATCATTTTTTCTATCTCTGTGAAGAACACTGTAGGGATTTTAATTGGTATTGCATTAAATCTGTAAATTGCCTTTGGTAGGATTGTCATCTTCACAATGTTAATTCTGCCTATCCAGGAACATGGGAGGTCTTTCCATTTTCTCAAGTCCGCCTCAATTTCTTTTTTGAGTGTTTTTATGTTTTCATTGTATAGATCTTTCACTTCCTTGGTTAACGTTATTCCAAGGTATTTTATTTTTTTTGTCGCAATTGAAAATGGGACTATGTCCCTTATTTCTTTTTCTGTATCTTTGTCCTTTGCATAAAGGAAGGCTACTGATTTTTGTGCATTGATTTTGTATCCTGCTACTTTGCTATAGGAGTTAATCACCTTCAGGAGTTTTGGGATAGAGTCTCTCGGGTCTCTTACATATATAATCATGTCATCTGCGAATAAAGCTAACTTAACTTCCTCCTTTCCAAATTGTATCCCTTTTATTTCCTTCTCCTGTCTTATTGCTTGAGCTAGGACTTCCAGAACTATATTGAAAAGCAGAGGTGAGAGTGGACAACCCTGTCTTGTTCCTGATCTTAATGGGAATTCCTCCAGTCTCTCTCCATTAAGTATTATTTGGGCCTTCGGAGCTTCGTATATTGCCTTTATTAGGTTAAGATATGAACCAACCATGCCAACTCTCTCCAATGTTTTGAACATGAAGTGGTGTTGAATCTTGTCAAAGGCCTTTTCTGCATCTATCGAAATGATCATGTGGTTTTTATGTTTAACCTTGTTTATGTGGTGTATTACATTGACAGATTTCCATATGTTGAACCACCCCTGTGTTCCTGGAATGAATCCCACTTGGTCAAGATGGATAATGCTTTTGATGTGTTGTTGGATTCAGTTTGCAAGGATTTTGTTTAGGATCTTTGCATCTAAATTCATCAGGGAAATAGGCTGGTAGTTTTCTTTTCTTGTGGCATCTCTGCCTGGTTTTGGAATTAGGGTGATGCTAGCTTCATAAAAGGAGTTGGGTAGCTTTCCCTGTTCATCAATTGTGTGGCACAGTTTGAGGAAGATTGGTTTGAGTTCTTCCATGAAGGTTTGATAGAATTCAGCTGAGAAGCCATCTGGTCCTGGGCTCTTCTTTTTTGGGAGGTTTTTTATTACTTTTTCAATCTCCATGAGTGTGATGGGTTGATTGAGGTGATTAATCTGCTCTGTCTTTAGCTTTGGTTGATGGTATGCGTCCAAGAATTTATCCATCTCCTCCACATTATCCAGTTTTGTGGAGTAGAGGTTTTTGAAATAAGTCCTGATGATTCTCCCAATTTCACTTATGTCTGTTGTGATCTCTCCTTTTTCATTTTGAATTTTGTTAATTTGAAGCTTCACCTTTTTTTGCTTGATCAGATTGGTCAGGGGTTTGTCAATCTTGTTTATTTTTTCAAAGAACCAGCTCTTTGTTTTGTCAATTGTCTTAATTGTTTCCTTGGTTTCCAATTCATTGATTTCTGCTCTGATTTTAATTATTTCTTTCCTTCTGGAGGTCTTTGGGTTGGATTTTTCTTGTTTTTCCAGTGCCTTTAGGTGGATGGTTAGGTTATTGATTTGGGACCTTTCTGTCTTTTTTACGAAGGCATTGAGTGCTATGAATTTTCCCCTGAGGACCGCCTTCATTGTGTCCCATAAGTTTTGATACGATGTGTTCTCATTGTCGTTCAATTCCAGAAATTTTGCAATTTCATTTTTTATTTCATCCACTATCCATTTATTGTTTACAAGTGTGTTGTTCAGTTTCCAGGTGCCTTTGGGATTCTTGGTGGGTCTTTTATTGTTGATTTCTAGCAATATAGCATTGTGATCTGATATCATGCAGGGAATTATGTCAATCTTCCTAAATATGTGGAGGCAGTCTTTGTGACCCAATATATGGTCTATTTTAGAGAATGTTCCATGGACTGCTGAGAAGAATGTGTAATCTGTGGATTTGGGATGGAATGTTCTGTAGATGTCCGTTAGGTCTAAGTGATCTATGGTTTTGTTGAGCTCTCGTACTTCCCTCTTGAGTTTCTGTTTGGATGATCTGTCTATTACTGATAATGGTGTATTGAAGTCCCCAGCTATGATGGTGTTGGTGGTTATTTCTGTTTTATTGTCAAGTAGGTTTTGTTTTATGAACTGTGGTGCCCCTGTGTTTGGTGCATACAGATTTATGATTGTAATATCCTCTTGATGGATCGTTCCCTTGATAAGTAGGAAGTGGCCTTCTTTGTCTTTTTTGATTATATTTGGTTTGAAGTCTATTTTATCCGATATTAATATAGCTATACCTGCTTGTTTCTTATTCTCGTTTGCTTGGAATACTGTTTTCCACCCTTTCACCCTGAGGAGATGTCTGTCTTTAATGGTGAGGTGGGTTTCTTGAAGGCAACAGATTGAGGGGTCTAATTTTTTGATCCATCCTGTTAGCTTGTGTCTCTTGATGGGTGAATTAAGGCCATTAATATTTAGGGTAATGACTGTGAGATTTGATTTGAACCCTGCCATATTGTGATGGTAAATGTGGGTTGGAGTTTTCATGGACATTGAAGTTTTTTGTGCCTACTCTGAGTTTGGTTGTTGTGATCTGCTTCTTGTAGGCAATTGTGTTTGATTATTTGTTTCTTCTCTGTGTAGAATTTCCTGAAATACTCTCTGTAGGTTTGGTTTTGTGTTCATATAATTGTAAAGCTGAGTTTTGTCATGGAAAGTGTTTTGTTCACCATCTATTATGAGGGATACTTTTGCTGGGTAGAGTAGTTTGGGTTGGAAGCCATAGGTTCTTAGACTTTGCAGTGTTTCATTCCAGGCTCTTCTAGCTTTCAGGGTTTCCATTGAGAAGTCTGAAGTAATTCTGATGGGGTTACCTCTGAAGGTGGTGTGCTGTTTTTCCCTAGCTGCTTTTAGGATTTTCTCTTTGGTGTCAATGTTTAGAGTCTTAATAATAATATGTCTTGGAGAGTTTCTCCTTTGGTCCAGTCTGTTTGGAGTTCTATTGGCTTCTTGTATCTTGATGGGCCTTTCTTTTAAGAGATTGGGGAAGTTTTCTTCAATTATTTTGTTAAATAAGTTCTCCATGCCTTTGGTCTGGATTTCTTCTCCTTCTGGTATTCCAATGATCCTGATATTGGGACGTTTAACTGTATCCCACAATTCCCTCATGTTCTGTTCGCAGGAGCTTTTAAACTTACTGAAATTTTTGAACTCTCTAACTGTTTCTTCCATCTTGTCTTCCAGATCAGAGTTTCTATCCTCCACTTGGCTGACTCTATTCTTGAGAGCTTCTAGTGAGTTTTGGGCTTGTTCAATTAAGTTTGCATTTTCTATTATTTTTCTATGTATAATTTCCATCCCTCTGTCAAGCTCCCTTTTCACATCATTTTCTGATTTTCTTGATGATTCTTGGAGTTCATCCTTGCATTTCTTTATGTCTTCATTTAGCATGGTCAGCTGATTTTTAAGGTCTTCTTTTTTTTTCACTTTCCCTCAAATCTCTTAACTCTCTTTGAAATCCTTCCATTTTCTTATCTAATCCTTCCAATTTCTTATCTATTAGTTCTAGTTTAGTGATGGCAGCATCCACACGATTGTCTGCCCTTTGTTGCTTTCCTGCAAGTCCTACCAATAGGTTGGTTAGAGTTGCATTGCTCATAGCTTTAATGTGGTGTTCTGGTCCTATTTGTTCTTCTATGTTTTGGTTAGAAGTATTCATTGTGGGAGTGGATGATCTAATTGGATTTTCTTGCATTTGATTATTCATGTTATTTCTTTTGCGCTGTGTTCTGCCCATAACAGTGTATGGGCAGATAAGTGGGCGTATCAGCCTGGGCTCAAGAACAATGGGAATCTTATGCAGCCTGGGGGCATTGCCAAGAAGCCTGGGCTTTGGCTGTCACTTGCCAAAGCCGCCTATCTACTGCCTGGCAGGGGCGCCGAAGTTGCCTGAGTTCTCAAGCGGTAATGTGCCAAGGCTGCCTGCGTTCGAACTAGGAGTGGCACTGAGGCACCAAGCACTGATGCCGCCCGAACTCTGGCTGGGCACGCTAGGAACCGGCAGCAGTCTGCGCTCCCCCACCACAGGACAATTGTGGACAGCCGCGCAGCAGACAGAGGGCGAGTGGAGGAGAGTGTGGAGCAGTCTAAGCTTCCGCACGCAGGGAATAATCTCACTTGCCAAAGCCGCCTATCTACTACCTGGCTGGGGCGCCAAGGTTAGTTGAGTTCTCAAGCGGTATTGTGCCACAGCTGCCTGCGTTTGAGCTAGGAGTGGCACTGAGGCACCAAGCACTGAGGCCGCCCAGACTTTGGCTGGGAACGCTGGGAACCGGAAGCAGTCTGCGCTCCCCCGCCACGGGACAATGGTGGCCCGCCGGTGCGGCAGGCAGGTAGGGGGTGGCACCTGAGCTGACGCAAGCGAGAGATACAGTCTGAGCTTGTGGGACTGGGCACACTCAGTAGGTGGGCGAGTGGACGAGGGTGCGGAGCAGTCTAAGCTTCCGCGCGGAGGGAACGATCGGCGCGCAGTGGCAGCCGTGCGGGCTCCGGAGCAGCAGCAGCAGCGGCAGGGGTGGAGCTTTGAACACAGCGGTTATTTGGGGCGAGGGGTGCCTACCCGCCTGAAAGGGGACCAGCAATTCCCTGTTCCCCCACTTCTGTGCCCTCCCAGATTTCTCTCCCCTAAAAGCCACTATATACCCTTAATATCTTGCCTTTCTTTCCCCGGGATTTGCAGTGCAGCTAGGCGGTCGCCATCTTGCGAAATAGAAAATTTCACATAAAACTTTGAATGACCTAAGTATAAATGAATGCTGATACTTAAATAGCCCCCCTTACATTTTCTATTCCCTTTTGTGTGTTCAAAGGGGTAAGAGAGGAAATGTGTTCATGCTTATATTACTACTGATCTCTGTTTATGCCTTTCCAGGTTCTTGGCATACAGTTCAAAGAACTGAAAGGGCACTCACAAATGGGGAGGCAGCAAGATGCTTTATGAAGAGCCAAGCATAAGTACAAGCTCTGGACACACTGCCAAGAGAGGCAGCAGGCAACCTGAGTGAGAAAGCACTGAAGGGCCCTCTGTTATTGCTTGAGGCTTCTTTGGAAGGGGTGCAGGAGGATTTGGTTGCTAAGGGATATGGTAAAGGTGGTTCTCAATTTTGATTGACAGGCTTGAGTTATATAAGCTTTTCTCTACTGCAAGTGTCCCTTCCCATGAGGACTAGGATTGTAATCATATACATATACAATCATGCATAGGTACAAAATAGTAAACATGGATTTCTTCCTAGAAATTCACTTACATGATACAGCTTGTTTTACTGCACATGAACCCCAAACCTCCCCAGCCCAAATTGACACCTGGATTCAGTTCACTGATATATCCTGGAACATATTTGGATAGAAATGGGTCATGTCCTAAGTGGTTACTAATGGGAGTAATTTATTCCACTGTTTGAAGTGGAGTGTTTGTTCAGGCAGCACTTCTCAGGTGGTGTTCCCGGGCTGCTAACAGGTTGCTAGGTGTGCTGTTAGGAAAGTGGTGTGTTTATTAGCCAAGGTAACCAGCATCCTGGATTTCTAAGTTTTTCTTTATGTTTGCTTGCCACAATTTGTTGACTTCTAAGTCTATCTGTTGGAGAACCCATTACTAAGCAGGAGACAGTAATTAGGTGAGAGTTGTTGGCTTGTTTGAGAATGGTTGTCATGAGATAATTAGAAGATAATTGGAAAAAGTTTGGTGATGAATTGCTATCAGAAGCCTGAGGGAAACAAAAATGTCAAGGGTGACTCCTGAAGCTATAGCTGTGCACCAGGATGAATCATGCCACTCATGAGATATGAAGTAAAGGAGGACTGTGTTCTAAGAGTTTGGTAAAGAGTCACTAAATGGAAGACACAGAGTACTCCTCTTGCCCAGTGAGGCACTGGTAATCACAGCATGCATCCCCTCCTACTGAGTCTCAGGTAGGGTCAATACTTCTGATGAGGCCAATTGCCATTCTAGAGCAAATGCAAACCCCTTATCCAAAAGTTACATAAGTGCATGACCCGTATACCTCAACAAGGAGGGGCCAAGGGGAGGGGGTAGGTCATGGATGAGCCTAACAATGGTACCAAACTGACTGCAAAAAAATAAAATAAAATAAAATAATAAGAAATGAAAAATAAAGGGTAGAAAAAAATATATATATAGTCAATGGAAAAGAAATTTTGAGTGAATGTATCCTATCCATCCTTTTCAATTAACCTTTTAACTTAAACATTCAGAAAAACAAAGTTCTAACATACATGTTATGCTGTGATATTTTCTTTCATCTACAATTTAGAATGCTACCTTGTTCATATTCTGAGAACAATGTCAAAGTGTTGGAAAAATAAGTCAACATTAAATGTGAAAGTGTTGTTTAGATGTGAATAACAAATAAGATATGAAAATTAGTTGGACATCATAGTCAACACCAGTAATTTAGTAATTCCAGCCTTCATGAGGCTTAGGGAAGAGGATTAGCATTGAAGCCCAGTCTGAACTACAAAGTGAGACTGTCTCAAAAAAATAAAAATAAAAATGCAAGCTAACAGTTGCATTTGATGGTCTTAAGCTTCACAGGATTATGTACTAATTCTAGGAAGAAAGCAAGTAAACATCTATCACATCACATTGAAGATTAGAGTGCTGACAAAAATTTTAGGCTCAGGATCACAAGACTGTTAGTGACAAAGGTTAGGTAGGGTTTGGTGCCTCTTGATTCTTATGCCACTTTCCTTTCCTATGGACCGTACTGTCTCTACAAGCATACCAGAATTCATCCTGGAACTCCAGTTGGAAGAAATATATGGAAAACTCACAAGTCAGCACGTTAGATTAGCTATAATTATTACCAGTCATGTTCTTAATTTTGTAGATCATAGTGTTTTAACAAAAACCTTTCTTTGCTATTCTTACAATCTTGTCAGCACTCTCAGCCCACACTTTAGTGTCTAATACTGTACCACAGAGTAATAGAATTTTCCTTCCCTCCGTTTGTAAGAGGGCTGAAGGAATATCATGATATGATCCATGAAGCTAAGACTTCATTTAAGAAAATTCAATATTCATGTATCCAAACTTACAAAGAGATAAATTAAGGGATATTACTCAAATGATAGCAGACTTCCTTATAGGTTTGCTTTTAATAGCATACTCCATTAGAACTTTCTAAATATTTATAGATAATTAAGTATTTGACATGAAGATTGGAGGTGGAAGGAGAGAGCCTTAAAATTAGAGTGTTAAAATATTCAACTAACTGATGGAGATGAAAGTTTAAAAATAAAATCTACTTAAATAACACTGTAAAACAATGCAAAATGTAGCCTCAAGCATCAGAATAATCTCATTGGAATGGAAAATGCTGCCTCTTGGTGGGTGGGGAGGAGGTGGGAAGAAAATTGATCAAATGAATGATTCTGGCATTAGGTCCATCTCTAATTTAGTGGGTAAGTGTGAACAAATGCATTATAGAGGCTCCAGGACATGTGTTCTAGCAAATAACTGAAATGGCCATGTTCTTAACTTTTTGATTTTTGTCCTCACTGTTCCAAAATTAGGAGATAAAATTTCAAATAGAGTTATATTTGACACAGAGATATGCTGATTTGATGATTTCTTTTATTAAAATTCCCTCTGATGTGTTACATGTATTCTCTCCCAGAATCTCACTCTGAAACACTCCTACTCAGTAACATACTTGTTCTCAAAATTCACACTCCTCTGCTTTTGGCTTTTTGGTCTTATACAACTTTTGGGCCAAAGTAACCATATTTGATCTAAAAAGTTTTCCAATGGAAAGAGGAGGAGAAATGAAAACTAATTTTTACTTCTTAATGCATGTTTTGTCAGATCATTGTCAAATACTTGAAATGAATTGGATATAGCCACTTAAATTACCTGAAGAAAGAAGAGGATCCTTAAAGGTTAGGAATGCCTAATTTGTTTGCAAAATAATTTACAATTACTTAGAGGCAAGAAAAAAAAGGAGGGATTCAGAGGTAGAAACAAAAGGAAAACTGGCCTAGCCAGTAGAGGAATGAAGGACATTCCATGCTTAAAACATATAATGAGGCAACCAAATAGATCCTCAATGGATCCTCAACTGGATAGGAAAGATGGATGGATAGATGGATTGATGGACAAGCAGATAGACAGACAGATGGACTTGAGGATGGCAGAAAAGAAGGAAGAAGGGAAAGACAAAGAAGAAAAGGAGAACTAGAAGAAGAAAAGAAAAGGAAGAGACTATTACTGTAAAAAATAAGGAAACTGGTGAAACCTGAAAATGGACTACATTAGATCACAGCAATGTCTTGGCAGATTTAGTTTGATAATCACACAGCAGAATAGTATTCTACTGTTTTAAAAGTGATGCATTAACATATTCAAGAGTGAAAGTGGGGCTGGAGAGATGGCTTGGCAATTAAGGCACTTGCCTACAATGCCAAAGGACCTCATTTTGATTCTCCAGGACTCACTTAAGCCAAATGTGTAAGGTGGCACATGTATCTGAAGTTCGTTTGCAGTGGCTGGAGGCCCTGGAGCAAGCATTTTCTCTCTCTATCTCTCTTTCTCTCTCTCTCCCTCTTTCTCTCAAATAAATAAGTTAAAAATTAAAAATTTAAGATTTTTTTAAATAGTGAAAGTGCACACTTATAATCCCAGAACTGAGAGGTCAAGGCCACCAGTACACAGAGTTCAAGGCTAGCCTGAGCTACATAACTCAAACCTGCGTACAAAAAAAAAAAAAAAGAAGAGGGAAAGAGGAAGTCAGAGTAGGAGAAGGAAAGGAGGAAGGAAGGAAGAAAAAAGGAAGAGAGGGATATAGGAAGGGAGAAAGAAAGGAAAGAGAAAAGAATGAGAAGTCATAATGCCTATAACTTTTAAAAATCATCATAATAATAGTATATATAAGTTGTAAAGCCAGTATGCCATAAATATAAGTAATGTTATTCTTGCAGCTCTTCTATAAATTTGAATTTTATTTTAAAATTTATTGAAAAAGAGAATAGTAAAGAGGCTATAATGAGTTAAAGAGCCCTTATATTTTAAACATAAACTGGGATCTGAAAAGAAATCAAAATAAATATATACATGGATCTCTTTCTTTCCTTGAAGAATTTGAGATAGTTTACATATAAATATTATAAAACAACAGCTAAATCCATGTTCTCATGTGTAGTTCATATGGAGTTCAACTAAAACTATTAACTTGGAAAGAAGACACGGAGTTCATATGGAGGCCCTGTCATTACTACATGCATAATCTTGGGCAAATTGCTTAACTACTCCATGTCTCAAATCATCATCTGTAAAACATGGATAATAAACTATTAGCATTGTTATAAGAGGTGAAATGATCCTGAAGAGTGAAATAATGCAAGTGGTAAGATTATACATGGCTCATGATAAACACTAAATAAATTTTAAGTGTTCTTATTTTAAAATATCAACCTAGAAAGTTGTGGCAAAGAAAGACCTGTCTCAATCCCAAAATAAGGAAGGTGTAGCAGACAGCTTCGGGTTCACTGAGATGAACTTTCAGACCAGGCACAGTTATGGAGGAAGGGATTTATTGAAGCTTACTGATCCAGGGGAAGTTCCATAATGGCAGAAGAAACTGCCCTGCCTTCAAAGGCTCAAGCAGAGAGAGAGAAGTACAAGCCTAAAGGTCAAAAGCCAAAAGCCACAGCACACTTCAGGAACTCCAGCTAGGCACACTTTGCATATCTTTAGATTGAAATCTCAAACCCACCACCACACCTTAAGATCCACACAGTGGCATTGCCTCCAGCCAGATGGCTAGAGATGTAAACTACAAACAAATAAACAACTGAATATATTGGGGGCCATCTATTCTATTCAAACCACCACAGAAGGCTAAAGACTGATCAACCAACATTAGTCTGTTAACAGCATGCTTCAAATTTGAATCACATCCTGAAGGTCAAGTAAAAAGTTGAAAAAGACAGTCACATCAGAGAAGGATAATCACATTTATTTCTGACAGGATACAAAACTTTCTATCAAATTCTAAAGGAATTAATTTAGGTAGCATTGTGTATTCTGTGAGAAATGTTGCCCTAAGCAAGATTACTACAAAAGATGTAGTCATAGATTTAATGTAGCTTTTAAAATACAATTATGAAGGCTGGAGGGATGGCTTAGTGGGTAAGGTGCTTGGCTGCAAAGCCAACAGACCCAGGTTCAATTCACCAGGACCCACATAAGCCAGATGTACAAGGTGGCACATGTGTCTGGAGTTAGTTTACAGTGGTTGGAGGACCTGGCATGTCCATTCTCTTTCTACCTGCCTCTTTCTCTGTCTCTAAATAAATAAATAAATAAAATATTTTAAAAATGCAATTATGGAAGAAAAGTTAAAGGAATGTATCCAAAGAGGATGCAATTAAGATACATATTTCAAAAGCAGCTAGAGTATTGTTCTGAACAACAGTTCATCCAACAGGACATATAGATTCCTCAAAGGAATGAACTAAGTTCCTCTGAAAGTCTCTTCATAAATATCACTCCTCTTAGCAGGGATTAGCCAATGGTTAAAGAATACAGCAATAGAGGGCCTCAAATGGAAATATGTTGTCTTGCTTCTTAAAACCAAATCCAAATATTTAGGAGACTCCTACCCTATCCTCACATTTTTGTGGCTTGCATGCATCCTACTCACAATCTCACCTAGACAAACAGGTAACAATAAGTTAGTTTTATTCATATGGGCCTTGCTAGAAAGGAACTTCATGGATAGTCATTTCATATTCTATCTTCCTTCCTAAGAGGCTGCAGGATTTCAATTAAATTACCATACAGAATTATCTAGAAATTATCTGAAAGCCAACAAGCACATGAACACACACACACACATAATTCTTAGCTAAAATCCTAATCAGTCGAAAATGTAATTGTTAATCAGTAGAAATCACTATAAAACAAGAAATGGGATAAGCTGGTAATTGAATGGGAAATTGCCCAGAAAAGACATTAAAGGTAGGGAGATTTTTGATGAACCAGCCTAATAGGATTCAATATGATCATATGTTTAGGGTATGAGATTCTCCCAAACTGAATTATTAGGATTCTTGCTACAATTGACTGAGGGAGGACCAAGGCCAAGGTCAAGACTTACTTGAAAATTAGGCTCTGAGGAGCCTGATCACTGTTTGGTCGAGGGGAAATCTTTGTAACTACATGTGCAGAAAGTGTAGCCAGAAACAAAGCTGATTTCTTGGTATTGTGGTTGTAATGGAATGAAATGAAAATTACTTAAGATTAAAAATAAAACCTGTGTAATTACAGTAAGAAATTAATTATTTTTACAACTTTACAATGGAAGGTATGGGTATGGTACTTTCAATGTATGTCCCACATAGACTCAGGTGTTCTATTAAGCTTGTAACTTGGATCTCTAGCCATCTAGCTATATCCTGGAGTCCAGCCCTAAAGTGTGTTTTGGGGGCAGATCTGATTTTCCAACCCAAAGGTGTACAGAGAGGTTTGAGCTCTGCCTGCCAACCCTGCTGCTTGCTGCCAGGTTTGTGCTTGCTGCTTTTGTTTTTTGCTGTGGTTTGGTTGTTTCTTGCTATTTAGGTGCATGAAAGTAGCTTCTCAGGCCATTGATGGAACACCGCTCTCCACCACCAACACATCTGTGAGCTTGAAATAAATTTCTCCCTCCCATAATCTTCATCTTGTTTGGATGTTCATCGCAGTAGCATGAAGCTGTCTACAACTGAAAGCAATGAACTTTCTCAAAATAGAACAATCTAATACCTTAGTGGGCTCAGTAAATTTCGTATCTTTACTATCTTACATTACTTTCAAATTCCATTAAGAAGAATTTTAATGGAGCCAGGAAATGTGTAATAACTTACTGCCCCTGTGTTTGTCCTGGGTTGCACTAAGAAACTACTGATTTAGAATTGCATTTTCATCTGATTAGCATTATAGCTAGAAATTGTGTGTGTGTGTGTGTGTGTGTGTGTGTGTGTGCGCGTTCACGCCCATTTGTGTGCACATGCACATGCTTGTTTGCCTTCATTTATTCAGATCATTTCTAAATATTGCTATATGGTAATTGAGTTGTAATGTTGCAGCCCCTCTGAAAGGAAGATAGAGTATAAAATGACTATCCAAACAGTTCAGCCCAGCCAGTGTGGGCCATAAAGGAAAGGAAAATATTCTATTTACCATCTTTCCCCTTGGAAAAATGTTATTTCCTGGGAGGTCAAAATCCTACACTCCAGTGCCAGTCAGAATTAGAAAAACCTATTCAAATGTCCTTTATGAGCCCAGAACAACTGCCAGAGCTCTGTAGAAAGTGTGTGGATCAGCAAGTATTTGGAATAAAACAGCTGTGCCTGGTGGCTGCACACAGCTAATGGCTCCAACACAGGAAATAGGAGAGCCTGGGAAACACCTTCCTTTCCTCACTGGAAAGGCCCCTCAGCCCTCACTTTTGAATGGGTGAGGTGCTAAATCCTGACATGTGCTAAAAGCTGGCATGGATTTAGAACAGACATTAACATGTATGTCTCAGACACACATGTTCTGAAGTATGGGCAGGTTGAAGGGTAGAGTTATGCATGTTTTTCTGCCCTTTCTCAGTTTTCATTTTCTCTAATCCCTATCCATCCTGGAATGAATACAGAAGCACATCTGATACCTTTTGTTTAGCAGAAGAGATAGACAAAAGAAAATGTTACATATTTTAAGAATCTTCCTTTGTATCTACCATATTTCTCATATATCTCCCATGGAGGCCACTGAGTTCTCTTGAGGCTGCTGGCTTCAGAAGTTCCAGACAGCTTAAAATAAAGCACAGAGCTGTCTGTGCTTTTGAAATAGTGACCACAGTCAAGCAGCAAATTCAATAATCCAAAACAACAGCTGGCGGTGAGGGAGGGTGAAGGAGGCTGGGTAGGTCCAAACTCATACAGGGGGAAGGTTTTTGAAGAGCCTCTTTGTATATGCATGCACCAGCCATGCAGGATGATAAAATGTTATCTGCAATAAAAGGTATTCTCTAGTGGCTTTCACATGTTAATGAGCTGCTGATCACACTCTCTGGGTTCAGAAAGGGGTGTGGCACTGTCTGTCCAAAAGCTGATTCTTGTCTCTGCTGACAAGTGTCTCAGCTGGAAGACCTGGTTAAGGAGTAATTGCTAACTGCAGAAACAACAAGCAGAAAGCAGCAGTGAGCTTTCTATGGCAATAGAACAATAGTCAACTCACCCAGCAAACTGGGGTCTCTACCACACAGGCAGGACTTGAAGAGATTCCTAGCATTTAACCTTTTCCTTCCCATGCCTTTGAAATAGGCAACACGAACAGAAAGTGTTTGGAAAATCTGTCTGTTTCTCTAATTACAATGGCACAAGGACATAAAGCCTCATTCCCCCATGTCATTTGGAAAGGTGTCTGTCATTGTATGTGGGAACACTCCATCAAAGAAAATAAAAGCACAGTAGATAATAATTAAAAAATGTGATAAAAGGCGGGAGTCATTTTTTTTCTCTCAACAAATGTAGATTTTAGTAAAAATCACCATCTACCCACTCATACATACGCATTAACCTTGAAATCTGTGGCAGCATTCTGCTTCCTCTTTGAAAATAAAAGGAATCATATTTGAAGGTGCATAGTTGTAGTTAATTCTCTTGGCCAATTTGCATTCCAACTCTTTCACATGTGTGTGATATATGTCTGTGAGTTTGTATGTGAGTGCTGGTGCACACAATGCCACAGCACACATGTAGAGGTCAGAAGACAACGTCAGTGTCAGTCTTTGCCTTCCACCCTGGTTTAAGGCAGGACCTCTCCTTTTTCTTTTTCAGTGCTAGCTGGACTCAAGTTTCCTGAATTCTCCTGCCTCTACCACCCATCTCACCATCGACAGCTGAGATTATTGGTGCTCTCTACAATATTTGACTTTTATGTGGGTCCTGGTGAGGGAGAAACAGGAGCCAGGTTATTATTTTTAGGGAGTCAGCTAGGGAAAGGCCCAAAAAGAGGGAACGGGAAATGTCATACTATCTGCCAAGACTGAACTGGAATTCCACCTCTGATTCAGTCTCATCCACAATGGTTGCAGCGCCCTGTCCTGTTCCCCAACCTTGCACACTACCCCCCATGTGAGGGTGCTCTGACATTTGCTCCTCACATGTATTTTTTTTCCAGATGCCTTTTTCACTTTGTTAAGATTTTACTCCAGACTCTGGGTCTACCATGTTTGCCATTCCTCTACAAACTAGGTACACCATGTGTTTAATTCCTCTGAACTCAGGGTTTGCCATATGTATAATAACTGTCTTGACTTTCTTTCCATTTATTTTCCAGGTGTCCCCATTTCCCAGCCCCTACTCGGGGCTTTTTCTTGGTTTTCTTACTTAAGCTACAAGTCCATCTCTACCTGATCTCTCCACTCTTTCCTGTGTGGAGGTACAGGGCTGGCACTTCCGTGCAGTGCTCCCAAGCTATGTGTGAGTGTTTCTCCTTGCTCTTTGCCATGGCTTCGAGGCCCTATCTTTCACATGTGTATAACTATACACTATTTCACATGTGTATAACTATTCCAGTCTTTTCCTAGATATCAGTTTTCCCTAAACAAACCTTGTAATTCATAATTTCTCCCTAAATAAAGTAAGTAATTTACAATTAGTGACTTTTAATTTGTTTATTTCAATTCTTTATTAAAGTAGACAAGAGTCCAAAATTTGGGATTTCATAAGCCCTATCAGAACTCCAAAACTTCCATCTCACTGGGGATCTAAACTCTGGTGATCACACTAGCATAGGAACTGCTTTCACCCACTGAAACATCTGCCAGTCCACATTTCAACTCTTTTATTTTTAGACAATGTACTTAGAAGCTAAGAGTACTGGCTTTGAATCTCACAACAGGCACTATTTACTTGCAAGAGCTTAACTAAGACCATGAAGAGTAAATCTATTGTTTTGGGGGAGGTACTTTTTTTTTTCTTGTTGTTACAAATACAGATAAAATGAGAATGAGTATACTTTTTGTAAACCTAATTAACCTGTTATCTCAAATCTTTTTTCTGTTAACCTCAAGTTTCTCAACTCTGCCCAGCTACCCCTCATAAAACTATAAAGTCACCCCAGTTTTATTCTTTTCACATTATAGAGATTAGGTTGTATTTATGCCACTAGTGTGTTGCTTCTGTGTCATTTACACACTGACTATTGTACTTGCAGAACAGTGCTACTGATGAAGAACAGGAGAGAGAAATCAGCTAGGAACCTTAGGAGAATGGGGTCCTAAAAGTGAACAGTTTCCTCTTTCGGCTAAAAGTGGTAAATGTCCTGGAACCTGTATTGGGGAGGGATATGGTTCTTCAGTTCTTTCTTATCTCATTTTCCTTAAAGGATGCCATGTCGTCTCCACCTTGGTGAAGGCCAGATAAGTCAGAAGGGTCTGGTCTTTCCTTATCTCTTTCCTTGAAGGAGATCCCCTTCCCTAGAAACCAGAAGCAAGAAAGAGACGAAGTCTACAAGGTGCCTAGATACCTGGCAGGACAACTGGATTGACCAGTGCATCCCACCATCCAATTAAAGTCTTATACCTATAAGAAAACCTAGTGAGAGCCACCAATTCTATTACCTGCTTGTGATTGCTCCCAACTTGGTAGCTTTACTTTCTTTCCTAAAATACCCATTTCTGGATGTCCTTCCTGTTTACAGGAGTTCTGCCTTCTGTCTTTCTCTTAAGTTCTATAATACAATCTTTCTAAACCTAATCCTGTGGCCCATGGACTTCATTCATCAAGTTCAAGATATAAGTGTCTGGCACCCTAACTCCCCAATTAAAAGCCCAACCAAAACCCAAGAATGGTTATGATGCTCTCAAAGCTACCCCAAATTGCATGTACCAGTGATAACTCCATTCAACTTACTGAACATTTACTATGTTTAGCAGTACACAGGAAACTATACAAAGAGTACATCCATTATTTTTTCAAGGCCTTTTTCGTTTATGAAGGTCATAACAAAGTACCATGGACTGGATAACCTGAACAGAAATATACTTTTTTATAATTCTATAGGCTAGAAATCTGAGCTCAAGGTGCTCGCACAATGATTCCTTTTAAGGCCTCTCTCCTTAGCTTGCAGTTGTATGTCAGGAGTAGGGACTCCAAGATTGAGGCCTTGAGACCAGTAGGTGAGTTAATTAAGAATACTGTAGTATCAGCTCTAAGCCTGGCAGCACCACGTAGAAGGAAGAGGGAGTCTGCAGCCAGCCTACAGGTGTACAATGCTGGCCACAGTTCTAGGCAATATGTTGGTTAAAAGCACCAGCAGGAGGGGGAAGAGAGAGAATAAGAGAGTGAAAGAGACAGAACTAAAATAGAAGAAGGTATATATGTGAGCATAGAGTAGGAAGTTGAGGACGAAAGGCAGGAAAATATAAAGAAATGCATGCCCTTGTGGTGAAAGGGGGATCAGAGGAAGAAGGACAGATACCCTTAGGGCATAGCAAGTGGGTGGGGGAGCGCTCCTGTGGGTGCAAGCTCAAGAGAGCAGCCAGGTGGTTTGGGTCTTCTCTGGAACAGAGTAGAAAGCAGCCCCATTAAAGGAAGGCTTCAGTAGTTTCCAGTTGGGAGAGGAAGGGAGCTCTGAGACTGTCAGCAGCCATCTTCTCTTTGGGCCTCCACATGTTCTGCCCTCTCAGTGTGTTCCAGTTTCCTCTTCTTAGAGACACCATTCATATTAGACAAGGGTCTACCATAATGATTTTATTTTACCTTAATTATTCCTTTAAAGACCTTAGGTCAAATACACATACATTCTGGCATACTGGGAGTTACTTCTGTGGGGTATAGGACTTTAGCACGTGAATTTGAGAGGTTAGGGAGAAATACACTTCAGCCTGCGATAAAACCTTTCATATTTCTTATCTTTTTTATTCTCACAAGTCTTCAAGATAATTTTTGAGAGGAGGTGAGATGATAGCTCAATCACTAATGTTTGCCATGCAAGCATGAGGACCTGATTTCAGATCCCTAGGACCTACATACCATACCAGGCATGATGGCTTGCACCTACAATCCAAGTGCCAGGGAGAGGGAGCCAGGGGATCCTTGGCATTTAATTGGCTAGCTAGCATGAGAATGGGTGAACTCTGGATTTAGTGAGTGAGAGAGACCCTGGAATAAGGAGCAGAGTGACAGAGAAGACAACTCATGTCAACCTCAGCCTGTTTAGGGGTGATAAGGGCCCCTGAGGTGGAAGCAAGAAGTGTCCTTAGGCCTGTTAGCTAGAATCTGGTGTATTTTCCCTATCTTTTTTCCCCCTCCATCCTTATCAGATGAGGTGAATAACTGCCTCTGGTCTTATCTCTTCCCTCCATAGAAGGGAAAGAAATGTAATTCAGATTACTGTCTTCCTAAGGAACTGGTGACATCCAGACACCTGGCACCAAGACTAAACTGACCAGTTCAGACCCCTATCCAGTATAGTCTCTTAAAAGACCCCAACTGGGTCTCTAGGTAGGTTTTCCCATTTTCTGGGAATCCCTCCTCTGCTTCTCTTTGGCTAAGAGCTCTGTATTCGTTGCTCATTTTGAGCTCTATGGAGCTGTTGCTCTATAATCTCTATAATAAAGTCTTTCTAAACTTCATCCTCTGGTCTGTGGATTTCATTCATTGAAATTCATAAGACAATAATCTTAAAAGGCACTGACTCAGTGGAAGCTCTGAGTGACTGCAGCCATCTTGCACCTTAGCTCCTGAGTTATTGCCCACCCATGAGCCAAGAAAGGCTCTGGTGCTCTCAACGACACCTAAAAATTCCCATTTGAGGCTGGAGAGATGGTTTAGCAGTTAAGGCACTTGCCTGTGAAGCCTAAGGACCCAGGTTTGATTCTTCAGGTCCCACATAAGCCAGATGCACATGGTGGCACATGCGTCTGGAGTTCATTTGCAGTGGGAAGAGGCCCTGGCATGTCCATTTTCATGTTCTCTCTCTCTCTCTCTCTCTCTCTCTGGCTCTGTCCCTGCCTCTGTCTCTAATAAATAAATAAATAGATAAAAATAAATCAGAAAAAAAATTTAAATTCCCATATTATCTCTGGATTCCACAGGCATATGCACACATGTGCACACACTCTGATACATATGTACCCTCACACATATGAATATGCATACACATATGCACATACATAATACCACTATGCCCACAAGATAATTTCTGAGGACCAGGACTATTAACAGTATTAGACTATATCCTAAAGTCCAACAGAGACTGAATAAACCTCAAAGCCACTGGTTTGTGAACAAATGAAGGAAGAAGTGCACAGACGTAAAATCAATAACATAATTATCCTTGCCAAAAAAAGCAAATCAATATTATAAGAAGTATGAATTAAAAGTACACATAGGGACTAGTACAAGTCAAAACTTAACTTAATATGTTCTAATCCTTGGCTCATATTTTATCTTTCTTGTGGTAATTTTAAAAAAATTATCATATCAGTAGATAGGAAGGCTACTTACTGAAAAAAAAAATCCAAGAGTCTGCTTCTTAGTGAAAGGTGATTCCAACTGAATGCTATACTGAATAAAAGCAACATGCTCATTAAATCTGCTTCTGTTCACCCAAGAAATATTCTTTTCCGAAGCAAGAACTAATCAGTGATCCTTGCACAATTAGTTCTGCCCCAGGAGTCTGAGGACAATATTGAGTTTCAAAAACATTTGCAGAATTTTCCAGTTTAACCTATACACTTTAGAAAGGAAAATAATTCGGCAGAGAAAATCTACAGTGAGTGAGGCGTCCTTTTAGAACATGGTAACTCCTGGGTTACCACAATTTAATTGTGAGGAAGAACTTCAACATCCTTGTGTACATGGAGGGATAAACATCTCGAGACGAAGTCACCATGCTGAGAAGAGAGTCAAGTGCCAAGCCAGTGTCCTCTTGTGTACTTCTTCCTTCACAAACATTTCCTAACTCAGGGTGATTCACAAATATTTAACAATTTGTAAGGCATGGGCACTATTTAAGCAGTATTGATTCTGCCCAAATACAGAACAATGCAAATAGAATAGCCTGGCCATTTAGGTGCATGTTGATTGAAAACTACACATGTATCCAGCCACTTTTCTTAATTCCATTTACTGTATCCCCACATCTCCTGGTGAAATAAGAAAACCTGTCTTTATATGATGCAGGAAGACTTCTGTCCTGGGAACTAGAGAAGCTCTAGGTTTAGCCCTTGTTCTTTGAGTTTTATGACTTTGGGGAAGAAATGTTCATGGTTTTGTACTCAGCTCAAAAACTGGGCTGAATTTTCTCACCCATGTGCTATGAAGATCAGCATTAACAGGGAAGCCATTGCTCATGACATAGAGCTGTCCCATGCATGGAAGAAGCTAATCAGCATTCTATTTAAATGACTCAAAATTTTCCATAAATTTATATTGTTTGAAGACAACTCATCTAGATGATATCTAAATCCCTTTCTTGTGTTAACTTTTCAGTGTTTCTTGAATATGTGAAAAGAGCTCTACACCAGTGAGGTTTGCTTTGCACTGGCCCATGGTCTTCTCTTTTCCCCCATGATGACAAACTCACAGATGTTCCAGCTCAAACATGTACCAGCTCCCTGACTTCAAAGTCTAAAATACCTCACATCACTTGCAAATGAGTGTTCTACAGAATCGATAGCTCCACCTAGTCAGTGATCAAGCAGATCAGCACATTAAATGTTTCAGAGGCGTACCAGCAGAGTTCAGTTGGAAGAAACAATTATCTGACCCAATAATTTAAGTGAAATGGGATTGAATATAGGAGCTTAAATGTTTTTTAAGATTTTAGAAGGTTTAGAGGAAAATCCTTAGGCCATGTTGACCTCTAGAAAAAAAAATGCAATAATACATTGAAGCGTCCTTTTAGAACATTGTAACTACTGGGTTATCACAATTTAATTGTGAGGAAAAACTTTAAAATTATTGTGCACATGGAGGGAGAAACATCTAAAAATAAAGTAACCATGCTGAGAAGAAGGGAGTCAAATGCCAAGACAGTGTCTTCTCATTTACTTCTTCCTTTACAAAGATTTTCTAACTCAGGGTGATACACAAAATATTTAACAATGGCTAGCTCCATTGAGACAGTTGCTTTCTCTGCCTCTATAAGAAAGGTGGAGTGTATGAGGGCTGCATCTGGAGCTGTGCTCTCAAAGAGTATAGTCTCACAATGGTGATCCAAAATCAGAAAAATCACCCCCTTCACCATCACTCACAGCACACTGTCTTTTGGAGCCTGTGAAGTGTTTGCTCACTCAAAAGTAAATGAAGAAACTCACACATGACCATGAATACTATTGGCAACAGAAAACAAGCAAAGTAGCACAAACAGAGCCCCCATCTCACTTCTAAATCTCATGGTCCATCATATGTTTTGAAAACCAAACTTATTCCCAGTACAAAAATAAGTGAGTTTTAAGAAAACAGATTTTTAACAATGCAGGAAGGCACAGAGAAAGCTTGATGCCAAATGCCCATCTGTCGCATCCTCTATGAAGGGCTTGGAGTTCTGACACAAGCTGAAGTACAACTCTCCTAAGAAAGAAAGCATACCATAAATATGAAAGTTTATATGAGTTTCAAAGATATGTATAGGACTCATAAACAGCACGACATTCCATGAAGAATCCTTACACTATATAAATTTCCTTACACTATAGCAAAGTTTCTAGACCGTGAAATATTGATAACTTTGTTGTAGGGGATCTTCTTTGTGCTTCCCTTTGAGATATGTTTAGTAGCATCTGTTGCTTTTACCCAGTAGATGCCAGAAGTCCACTTTAGTTGTGCCAACCAAAAGTATTTGTAAACATATCCAAGTGGTGTCTTGAAAGCAAATGAAACAAAACAAATATATAAGAACCCAGTTCCATCCTATTTATCTTTTAATGATCAATATGAACATAAAACTTTGTAGGGAGAAAGCCTTTATCAACAGAGTCATTCAGAGAAGCATCATGGAGGTTAAATATGTAAGTTACAAAAATATACACTAACAAGATCATAGATGACATATTCAAAGATGGTACTAGAAGAGAGATTTTGTATTGTCATTGAATAGGCAGAGCTTAGAATTTATACTGAGAAGACCTTTGTGAGTTAATTGTATACGTCAACTTCACTGGGCCATGATACTTAGCCAAATAGTATTTTGGGTGCATCTGTGATGAAATTTACATTAACCATTCACTTAGCAGACTGAATGAATAGGATTGTCCTTCCATGCATATAGGCTTCATCCAATCAACTGAAGATTTGAACAGGATCAGTAAAAAGGCATTATTCCTGCCTGGCTGTTGGTCTCTCCTACATTTGGGACTCAGATCAAAACATTGACTCTTCCTGAGTGTCAAGAATGCCAAATTTTATATCTGAGCTTAAATCATCAACTTTCCTGGTTCTCAGACCTGCAGACAGACTGGAACTACATATTGTCTGTCCTTGGTCTCCAGCTTGTCAAATGCAGATTTGGTGTTTGTATTCCCCATGATTAGGAGGGACAACTTCTTATGCTACTTTTCTGCATGCATATATCCTGTTGATTCTGTTTCTATGGAGAGTCTTAATATAGCTTAGTTCAAACGTTATTCTGTGAACTTGGACAGCTCACTTATTCACTCTGAGCTTCAGGTTTCTTCTCTATAAAAATAGTGATTATAGCTGGTCATGGTGGTGCACGCCTTTATTTCCAGCACTCGGGGGGCAGAGGTAGGAGGATAGCTGTGAGTTTAAGGCCACCCTGAGACTACAGAGTGAATTCCAGGTCAGCCTGGGCTAGAGTGAGACTCTACCTCGAACCCCCCCCCAAATAAAAATAGTGATTATGGAAATATTCATGTTCTGTGATTAGGGCTTGATTGAGGTAATGTGTTTTAGTACTCTTTACATATGATGTACAATAACTGTGTATTTTGTTTTATTTATTTTAGAGAGAGAGAAAGATAGAGAGAGAGAAAGAGAATTGTTGTGCCAGGGCCTCAGACACTGAAATTGAACTGCAGACGCTCGTGCCACCTAGTGGGCGTGTGCAACCTTGGGTTGGCCTCATCTTTGTGCATCTGACTTACATGAGACCTGGGGAGTTGAGCATGGAACCTCAGACTTTGCAGGCATGCTCCTTAACAGCTAAGCCATCTCGCCATCCCAGAACTATGTATTTTTAAAGCATTTTTCTTCTTTCAAACATAGCTACCTTGATTCAGTGGGACAAGTATCTACAGCTATGCTTGTCCTCTTACCTCAAAGAACGGAATTAAAGGAATTCTGCTCACTTGATAATGAATAGCTCTTCCTTCTCATTCATTTTTAAAGTTTATGAAGATTATTTAAATTTGGCATCCTTCTTAATGACAAATTGAGAATAGTTAAGCACTTAAACTTTAGTAAGTTTTCATCTATATAAAAATTGGTTTTTGAATTCTAGACATTAAAGAAAACAATTATTGGGTATCAAGAAAACCAAAACCATAAGTATCAGAATTGTTTCTGTCAATGGAAACAGTCTAAAAATGTGAAAAACAGTCACAATGAAAACCCACAAAATCTAGTTGGTAATTACATCTTTCAAATTTTTTTAAAGATATCGTAAACTAGAAATGATCAAGGTTTTTTTTATTAAATGAAAATCTCATCTTCCAGCAGAAGCCATTATTCACAAATCAGTGCTTACTGCTATAAAGAGAAAGCTTAATGGATGAACATTGCAGTAAAAGTGAAGGACCCTCCAAACAGATTTTAAAAAGAAATTATAATTCAGCAAATTCTCTTTCCTGTCTTGTCTTGTTCTGTTTGCATTTCCATTTTTTGCTATTGCTAATTCCAAAAGCCAGATTTTCACTCTATTCCCATTCTGTTCATCTTTGCTATCTGACACAAAAGACTTTTTGTTATAGGAAAAGATGTTCTGACGCCTGGATTTGAAGCTGAATTTGAAGCCCTTTTGAGCCTAATTCATCTACTTCTGCTAATACATAGTAATCAAACAGTGAAGGCATTATTAAATCTCAGTATAATCCACAGCTGTTCAGATGTATCGAGAGGCAAGGGCTTTTTCCTTAGGCTTTGATTGGCATGAGGACATGAATGTTGTCTTAAAACAATAATACAAGTATTTTCCAACTAAAATAAATACATTAATAAAATACTTCTATGTTACAAGATAGACAATTTATCAAAATCTAATAATAGGGTCTGAGGAAATGGCTTAGTGGTTGATGGTGCTTGCTGGCAAAGCCTGTCAGTGCAGGTTCAATTCCCAGCTACACACATAAATCAGGGGTACAGTCTTTTATTGCTATAACACACATACCCACACACACACACACACACACACACACACATTGTGATTGTTTGAATGGATGTTCCCCAATAGATACAGTTTTAGTAAAATTTCTTGGATTTCCAGTTGCCTGGCTGGAAGAGGTGTTACTGTGGTAGGATCCTAGAGTCCAGCCCTAAGTGTATTTGGGGGCAGAAATGGAATTCCAGAATAAGATATGCAGAGAGCTTGAGTTCTACCTGATGTGTGCTTGCTTATGGTCCTGGTGTTAGTATTACTCTGTGTGTGGACCTGTGAAAGGGGGCCAGCTTCTTCTGCCATTATATAACTTCCGCTAGTTATGTAAGCTTCAATAAATCTCTTCCTTGCATAACTTGTGCATGGTTGGGAAGTTCATCCCAGCAATGTAAAGCTGACTATGACACACACACACACACACACACAGAGAGAGAGAGAGAGTAGAGTTTTTAAAAGTTGAATTGTACTAATTGTCAGAATGAGTTTCACCAATGTAAAGTCATAAAATTGATAAAGATGACTGATAATAGAATATGATCTTAGTTAATAAATTCTTGAAGGAAATAAAAATTAGTAAATTAGTACTGTTAATATTTTCCTTTGAGTACTAATATATGCTTGAAGGGTTCTGAAAAGCTCTGCAATAAAGAAATTTCACTTCATTCCTAATGATTTCATAGGCACATTTAACTGCAGAACCTTTACTATATAAAACATGTCTTCATGAACACCAGACTAGAATCTTTGCAGTGCAGTTTAAAAATCGAGGATTAGGACCTCAACCTGCTATAGCACTAACCTTACCCTGACAGACATGCACATACCCCAAGATTATAATCGCTATTTAGGGGGAACTAACTTTTTTCTTTCTAAAGTAACTCTCCAAAACCAGCTTTCTCTCACCATCAACACACAGTAACCTTGTGAATATTGTCAAATTCTGTTCTCTAAGATACAGCTGTTCCAACCAACTAGTGGGAATTTTGAGGATAGATAAAAATGAGAGTATCTACATCTGTCAAGGTTTCATAATTTACCAACAGGGTCATCTTGAGCATTCTCCTTGATCACACTAAGACTTAACTTGCTACTCTACAACTTAAGTGTGACAATGATACCTATTAGGTCACTGTGATGTTCCAGTGAGATGATGCCTGCATAGTAAGTCTATAAGACATAAATGAAGTGAGCCAATACATACATGAGTCACACCATTCAATCTTATTTTACGTGTGCTCTCCTTCTACGTTGTAAATTATTCTTTGTGATGAGACTGCTGTGTAAATCTTGATAGACTGTGAGCATTTCTAAGAGGACTATACCAAAGCAAAGCAGAAGATCTGGCTCCTCCTTGCTTTCCAGCCCCATCTCACACCTCTCTTCCTTTTTGTTCTCTGTGCCAGGTACCCAGGGCCTCAATCAGTTCTTTAAATGTGCCAGGGTGTGTGTCACATGTGCTGCTTCCTACACCTGAAACATCCTCTTTCCTATTATCAGTTTTCTAAGAATGAGTTGGATTGTAGTTGAAAATACCTTCTCTGTTTAGATGCCATCTCCTCACCAGACTAGTCTAGTCACCCCATGCTCCTCCCTGTAATAATGTGCATGCTTTATTGTATCCCAGCTTCTCCCCTCAACCTCGGTTTTGGAACAGTTTACCATTGTTTCCTCCCAAATTTATCATGGAATACAGCATACTAGTTATTTTTTGAGCAAGTAGCTGGTGTTATAATCCTCAAGCAACACTCAAATTCCATCCTCCATCTTCACATAACAAAAAGATCTTCTAACATAAGTCATACACAGCCCTAGCAGGGGGAGTATTTATAATGTTTGGGAAAATTCTTCTGCATAATCCAGGCATGAAAGAGCTCACTCAGACTTAAATTAATTTAAATAACAAAAAGACCAACTTTTACTTATTACAAACTTAATTTTTCCCCTCTGGTAATCGTATTTTCATTTAGAGGATGTAATTGAAAGAAAAAAAGTAACTTGCCTGCAGTCACTTAACTAGTAAATGGCAAAGCTGGCATCTAATTACTAGATTTGGTAATTTGAAGCAATTCCTTAAGTTATCACAACACCATCCTGTCTCATGGCAATCAAAAGTAAGACAGCCAGAAAAAATTCTGAACATAGACATTGAAAGACATATGAGGGCTACCTGTGGCCAGCCGATCAATGCCAAGCCAAATCTATAGATAGGAGGGACTAGTGTTGTACATATATAGCACTATCCATAGAATACACTCATATCAGAAACAAAAATGGTCTCTCCCACTATGACCTCTTATTCATGGGGGTTAAAGGAGTGTAAAATCTTGACTTAAAATCAGTCAATCCTTGGGCTGGAGAGACAGCTTAGCAGTTAAGTGCTTGCCTGTGAAGCCTAAGGACCTCAATTCGAGGCTCAGTTCCAGGACCCACTTAAGCCAGATACACAAGGTGGCGCATGGGTCTGGAGTTCCTTTGCAGTGGCTGGTGGCCCTGGTGCACCCACTCTTTCTCTCTCTCTGCCTCTTTCTCTCTCTCTGTTGCTCTCAATAAAATAAAACGCAAAAGGGCTGGAGAGATGGCTTAGCAGTTAAGCGCTTGCCTGTGAAGCCTAAGGACCCCAGTTCGAGGCTCGATTCCCCAGGACCCACGTTAGCCAGATGAACATGGGGGTGCTCCTATCTGGAGTTCCTTTGCAGTGGCTGGAGGCCCTGGCGCACCCTCTCTCTCTCTCTCTCTCTCTCTCTCTCTCTCTCTATCTGCCTCTCTCTCTCTCTCTGTCACTCTCAAATAAATAAATTAAAAAAATGAACAAAAATAAATAAATAAAACGCAAAAAATAAAAAATAAAAAAAATCAGTCAATCCTCAGTTTTAATCACTGTTTTGCCATTTCAATGTTTTGTGACAATGGTCTTGTTACCTACCCTTTTGTATCTATCTATAAGGCAGTGATAATCCTATTTAGGAGGTATCGAGAAAAGTTCCAGCTGCTTCACTGATCTGGAGTCCAGAACTATTCCTTCCATTTCCCTCTGTTTGACCAGTCATTTCTAGCAGAAGAAGCTGCATCCTGAGTATCAGCTGCCTCTTTCCCTTCCTCTCTATTATGGATTCTACCAAAGAGACTCCTGCTAAGACTCAGTAACTTAGCCTTGAGAAAAGGTGGAGAATTGACAAGGGAAGATAACAGATCATTTGCAAAATGACTTTAAAGTCATTTGTCAGAAATGTCATGAAACTCTGTACAGAGAACACAGTAGAATCTTATGTTCAGTGATGTGGGATAAAGCCAAGCCTAAAAGAGACTTCCAGGTTGTGAAACTCAACCCCATTTACCTTCTCCATAAAAATACTGATGTCTATATAGTCCCAGACAGCTTTCATTACTATATTCATCTGTCTCTGGCCTCAGACCTTCAAAACCCTACCAAAACACAAATCCCCTGCTAAGGCTAAAGTTAAAAGGACATTGAGTTTACAACCAGAAGATGGTTATGTGAGATTTGGCACAGACTCAAAATGGGAACAAATGGGAGCCTTCCTTGCCTGATGCTGTTTCTGCTCTAGAGGCAGCTTTGGTACCAAAATGCCCCACACTCGTCTAGTAAAGTCTCTGTGAGGGAATCTGGCTCTACACCTGGGCTGCCTATTGAGTTCATCAGCAATTCTTTTAAATGTTCAATTAACAGTGAGAAGGAAAGCAGGGCAGAGTTGTATTTAACCAGTGGGAAAACTCATATCCAAATAATGGGAAACAGGAATTCGCAGCCTTGAAAAGTGTGAGAATGTAAGCAAAGCAGTCAATGATGTCATTAACTAGAAAAAGAATCTCACAGAAAGTGGCAAAAGAAATAAAACACAAGACACTCGGGGCTGGTGGGGTCACAGTGTGTTTGGGACTTGTGCACTCAGGCCTGTGAAGGGCACTGCATGTTTGGGACCTGCGCAACCAATCTACGCTGCCAGTGGCCTGACAGGACCTCTTCCTCACCCCTACTTCTCCTGTGTCAGTAGAACTTTTGTGCTTTGACCATCTCTTCTGCTGGTGCCAAGCTGCACCACTGGCTGCCTCTGCTCACTAATGCCCCTGTATCAGCTAACTCCGTAGACGGATCTCCAGCCTATTCCATGATGCCCAGTGCATCACATACCCCTCTCCACCCACAAGAGCTTAGAATGGAGCACCTCAACATCTAAAATGTATGGCTTCCAACCCCAAACTATTGTACCCAGTGAAAGTATCCTTCATAATAGATGGCGAAAGGAAAACCTTCCATAATAAAACCTAGCTGTACGACTATATCAATGCAAAGCCAAACCTACAGAGAATGCTTCTCCACAGAAGAGTCAAACAAGCCACCTCAAGAGCCTAGAAAAGGAAAAACACGAAAACCAAAAGTAGAGCAGGCATGAAAATGTATAAAGTCCAAGAAAGCACCAAACCACATAAAGCCTCAAATAAGGTTGAATTAAACCAAACCTCACAATTATAGCCATAAATTTTAATTTCCCTAATCCATTCATCAACCCAATCCATTCATCAAAAGACATGAGCTAACAGGGCAGATCAGAAAAATATGGACCCTTCTATCTGCTATCTTCAAGAAACCCACTTCACCACCAAGATACACACCTTCTCAAGGTGAAAGGATGGAAAACGATTTACCAAGCAAATTGAATTAAGAAACAAGTGGGTATGGCTATATTAATATGAGACAAAATAGACTACAAACTAAAAGTGACCAAAAAGGACACAGAAGGCCACTTTTTTATTCATCAAGAGAATGATCCAGCAAGAGGACATCACAATCAAAAATTCGTATGCACAAAACACTGGTCAACCAGTGTATAAAAAAAAATCTACTTGGAAACAAACCAGACAAGTGACAAAACTATCATAGTAGGGGATTTCAGTATATCTACAGAATATTCCACCTTAATTCTATTTAGTACACATTCTTCTCAGCAGCCTGTGGAACCTTTTCCAAAATAGATCATATATTACAATATAAAGCATGCCTTCATAAGCTCTGGAAAATTGACATAACTTCTTGCATCATATTGGACAGACCACAATACATTAAAGCTAGAAACTAACAACAAGAAAAACAGTGGAAATTATACCAGCTCCTGGAGACTAAACAACACACTATTAAACAATGAATGTGTCATGGAAGAACTCAAAAAGGAAATTGTAAAATTTATAGCAATGAATGAAAATGAAAACACAAAATATCAAAACTTATAGGACAAATGAAGGTAGTACTAAGAAGAAAATTCATAGCAATAAATGCCTTCATAATAGCAACAGAGAGATGTCAATTTAATAACCTAACCATCCACCTGAAGATGTTTGAAAAGAACAAACAATCCAACCCTAAGAATACCACATGGAAATAAATAAAAACAGAACTGAAATTAATAAATTGGAAACTAAGAAAATAATTAAGAAAAATGACAAAACTAAGAGCTGTTTATTTGAAAAAATATAAACAAGATTGATAAACCCCTGGCCAATTTGATCCAATGTAAATAAAAGAGAAGTTTCAAGTTAACAAAATTAGAAATGAAAAGGGAGAGATTACAATAGACACCAATGAGATTGGAAGAAGCATCAAGATATATTTCCAAAATCTCTATTCCACAAAATTGGATAATCTGGAAGAAAAGGATAAATTCCTAGGAATATACCACCTACCAAATCTAAATCCAGAGCAGATAGATCTCCTAAACAAATCTATTAATTACATTGAGATTGAAACTGTAATCAAAAACCTTCCAAAAAGGAAAAGTCCAGGACCTGACAGATTCTTATCCAAGTTGCAGCAAACCTTCATTGAAGAACTGAAACCACATTTATTTTGTTTTCTTTTTTGTTTTTTGAGGTAAGGTCTCACTCTATCCCAGGCTGACCTGGAATTCACTCTGTATTTCAGGGTGGCCTCGAACTCATGGTGATCTTCCTACCTTTGCCTCCTGAGTGCTGGGATTAAAGGTGTGCACCATCACGCCTAGCAGTGAAGCCACTTTTAATTAAGTTTTTTTTTTAAACATAATTGGAGAACAGGCAGTGCTCCCCAACTCCTTTCATGGCCTAGTATCACTCTAACACCAAAACCAGGCAGAGCTATAACAGAAAAGAGAACTATAGACCTATAACCTTGATGAACTTAGATGCAAAACTCCTGAACAAAATCCTTGCAAATTGAATTCAACACAACAAATGCACTATCCACCTCAATCAAGTAGGCTTTATCCCAGGGATGCAGGGATAGTTCAACATATGCAAATAGATTAATGTAATATACTCAATAAGTAATCTTAAACACAAGAACCATATGATTATTTCAATTGATACAGAGAAGGCCTTGGACAAAATACAATACCATTTCATGACCAAAATACTAGAGAGAATAGGCATGAAGGGATTATAACTCGACACAATAAAGGCTATATATAAAACACCCAAAGCCCGAATAATACTTAATGGGGAAAGACTTAAGGAGTTCCCATTAAGATTGGGAACAAAACAGAGGTGCTCACTCTCACCATTGCTCTTCAACATAGTGTTATAAGTTCTAGCCCAAGCAATAAGACAGGAGAAAGATACAAAAGGGATACAAAATGGAAAAGTAGTCAAATTAGCCCTATTTTGAGATAACATCCTATATATAAGTAACCCAAAAGACTCTACCATAAGATTTCTAAAGGTGATAAATGCCTTCAACAAAGCTACTGGATAAAAAAACTAACACATAAAAATCAATAGCCTGGGCTGGAGAGATTGCTTAGTGGCTTTGGCATTTGTCTGCAAAGCCAAAGGATCCTGTTTCAATTCTCCAGGACCTATGTAAGCCAGATGCACAAGAGGGCACATGCATCTAGAGTTTTTTTGCAGTGGATGGAGGCCCTGGCATGCCCATTCTCTCTCTCTCTCCCTCATGAATAAATAAATAAATAAAGCATTTTTAAAAAATCAATAGCCTTCCTATATGCAAAAGACAAATACACACAGAGAGAAGTCAGTGAGGCTGTCCTGTTTTCAATACCCACAGAAAAAAATCTCAAATGCCTTGGAATAACACTAAAAAAGGAAGTGGAAAATCTACATAATAAAACCATAAAAGCACTCAAGAAAGAAATTCAGGAGAACACGAGAAGATGTAGGGACCTTCCATGGTCCTAGACACGTAGAATTAAGGTTATGAAAACAGCAATTCCACTAAAAGCAATATATGGATTCAATGCAATGCCAATAAAAGACCCAGCATAATTCTTCACACACAGAGAAAAAAATAATCTCCAAATTCATATGGAATAGCACACATCTAGATATCTAAAGCTATACTACAAACATTTAGTAACAAAAAGAGCACACTACTGGTATAAAAACAGGCATATAGACCAATGGAATAGCTATTTGAATTTTGACAAAGGAGCCAACAACATGCACTTGGGAACAAAGAAAATCTTCAATAAATGATGCTGGAAAAATTGGATAACCACATGTAGAAAAATGAATCTAGATCTACTTATCTCACCAGGCACAAAATCAACTTCAAATGGACTAAAGTCCCAGTATAAGATCTAAAACTCTCAAACTACTGGACGAAAATATACCATAAACAGAGCCAACAGGCTACCCACAGAATGGGAGAAAATCTTTGCAGCTATACCACTGATAGAAGTCTAATAGCTAGAATCTATAAAGAACTCAAAAAAATTAAGCAATAAAAAAAATGAAACAATCCCCTCAAAAAACGGGACAGAGAACTCAAAGAATTCTCAAAGGAAGAAATACAAATTGCTCATACTCACCTAAGAAAATATGCAACATCCTGAACCACCCAGGAAATGCAAATTAAAACAACTATGATTCCAATTACTCCAGAAAGAATGGCAATCATTAAAAAAAAATCAAGCTGGGCGTGGTGGCACATGCCTTTAATCCCAGCACTCGGGAGGCAGAGGTAGGAGGATTGTCATGTGTTCGAGGCCACCCTGAGACTCTATAGTGAATTCCAGGTCAGCCTGGGCTAGAGTGAGACCCTACCTTGAAAAAAAAAAAAAAATCAAATGACGACTGGCATGGTGGTGCAGGCCTTTAATCACAGCAATTGGGAGGCAGAGGTAGGAGGATCGCTGTGAGTTCAAGGCCACCCTGAGACTACGTAGTGTATTCCAGGTCAGACTGAGCTAGGGTGAGACCCTATCGGAAAAAAGAAAAAAATCAAATGACAATAAATGTTGATGAGGATGAAGAGAAAGATGAACGCTTATTCACTGCTGGTGGAAGTGTAAACTTGTAGCACCACTATGTAAATCAATATGGAAACTCCTGAAAAAGATGAAAACAGAGCTACCAACTAACCTAGCTATTCCTCTACTGGGCATCTACCCTAAAGGCTCCATTCTTCACTGCAGAAATATTTGCTCAACCATGTTTATAGCTGCTCAATTCATCAGAGCTAAGAACTAGAAACAACCCAGATGCCATCATTTGATAAATAGATAATGAAGATGTGGTACATATACACAATGGTATTCTATTCAGCAGTAAGGAAAAATGATATAATTAAAATTAGTAGGTAAATGGACAGGCTTGGAACAGATCATTCTAAGCTAACTCATACAAGCACAGAAAGAAAAAATCTATATGTTCTCCCTCATCTGTGGTTCCTAAACTGGAACAGCTTGATTTACAGCATACCTGACAGACAATTGAGGGACAAATGAAAGAGATAGAAAGGTTTTGGGAAAGAAGAATGGGAGATCAGGGGGAGATATACAAAAAACAAACCCAAATGAATTTGTACCATAGAAACTTCCTCTTGGATAGCAGACTAAATGATGTAACCTTCAATAGTGTGATAGTTAAGGTGTCGTCAACTTTATCTGTTTAGTAATCCACAGAAATCCCTTTCGGGTGGGTCTCGGAGGTTGCTTCTATGAAGGATCAACTAAAAGAGGAAGTCCTTCCCCCAGAGTGAGCCCTTCCTCCAGAGTGGGTGGCCCTGATCAGAGGGGGACTTTATATAAGGAAGCTCTGGGTAAAAAGATCCCCTTCCTTCCTTCCTTCCTTCCTTCCTTCATTCCACTTGCCTGCCAGAGCTGCTCGCTACCTTCCAGCATGGATTGAAGACCAGAGCAGACTGAAGACCCACATCAACTGAAGACCCACGTGGATCGAAACCCAGCAGCTCCTCAGGAAGCCTCCCGGCTTTCTGGCACCATCTGTAGTGCCGGGTTGGGGCTGCTGAGGAATCTGGCCACATGGACTGAGCAGCTACCAGGTTTGGTGATTCTCAGGCCTGCAACTGCTATTGGACTACCATAAACTAATACAATAAATTCCCTTTTTAAAATAATTCATTCTAGCAGTTCTGTTCCTGTAGAGAACCCTGACTAATACAAATAGGATCATGGAGAGATTTTCTAGTAAGAAGGGACCTGGAGAGGGTGGGAGGAAGCCTAACCCTGACACATTTGGCTCTCACTTGTAACTCCCAGTACCAGAAATTCGTTGCAACCCATGTTGACACTGTTGATTGCAGAGAATTAACAATATCCCCCAAACAAGACAGGCTTCTGTCAAAGTACTTGATTACCCAACTGAGGTAATAGGTAAGACCCTATTGCTGAAGACACCACATACTGCAGATGCAAAACATTGAGAAACTTGGCTGAATCTGGAAAAAAGTCAGTTCCCAGTGGTTTGCCTCTATAGTGCCAAAAAGTGATACATGATCTGCTGGGGGAAATGGATAACAACATTATGAGCAAGCATGGGACCCTGCTGTATGAAAGCAACCAACTTGACAAGATGAACTCACCTGTGCAATAGTGGCACCTAGCTTAGGTGGGTAACCAATGGCTCTGATTGTCTGAGTGATCTGTTAAGTGGAAAGTAACCCATAGCCAGAATGGGAACCATGTCTATCTCAAGGAAGTTGCTACAAGGAAGTTATTTCCCTCCCTCAAGATGGAGATAGTTTACACCAAAAGACTGGTCATGAACTGTTACAAAATGCCTTCATGTGACCTGGTTTTGAAGATCTACCTGAGCTTCAAAGCTCCCTGTGAGGTCAGCTGGGTCTTTGCTGCACTGCCCAAGGTTCTGCTTCTTCTTCTGTGGAGTCCTACCACTCTCATTCCTTATGGTAATGCTCCCTGTGCATGCCGCAGAAGTCTTCCATCATGCATGCAAACACCATCTCCACACTTGCTTCCTGAGGGACTTCAAGAGCCTGCTATAAGAAGTCATACTCCAACACTTGATGGCAGTGTATATTGGAAAGAAACTGTACTGACTGAAGTTTTCAAGTCTGAAGGGCTCCAAAATAATGATGAGAGAACAGACCAATTGTAGCATCACTGAAAACAAGTCAGTTTTTCCTAAATGAGTCCTTCCCAAGCACAAGAAAGGAAGAGAACCAGCATTCCATACCACACTTGTCCCCAAAACAATTTCAAACCCTGCTCCCAATTTAATAAGCATTAATGCTCCTGCTACAGTCAGCATCTGTCACAATGCAAAGGGCTGGGGGGCTGGCTGCCTCCCCTTGAGCTGATTCCCAAAGCTGGAACAGCTGCTGTGGCACTGACTCCCATAACAGTCTTTGCAGGCATGTCACTGAATTTCCAGAAACAGTTCAGTTTGTGTTCATTCCTGCCCTCCCTCTCTCTCTCTTTCTCTCTCTCTCTCTGTGTCACACACACACACACACACACACACACACACACACACACACACTCACTTTAATGCTGCCATCCAGTGCATGGGCTGCACTGGATTATAAACACAGGGTTTATAAAAGGTGAAAGATGAGATGATGTCATGGTTTCTAAGGTAAAAAAGCTCTCTGTTCTTCCAGATTGGTTTATCTAATACCTCAATTTTCCTGTTTAAATTTTAAAATAAGCATAAGATGGTTCAATAGTCCTTTGTTATTTGAAAAAGAATTGAATCTGTACTAAATAATATTTGCTTAAGGACTGTAAATAATCTAAAGATAATTTAATGTATACAGGGCATATATAGGTTTTTCTAGTTTTCATTCTTTTGGTAATATGAAATAAACATTTTTAAATGTGATTAAAATTTCTGCCTCATAATCTAACCACAACATAGGCTTCCATTGTTTTGTTGTGCTCTAATTCATTGTTCTAATTCCTTATATTTTTATATTTAAGTAGGTAGAGGAAACATTGGATATAAACTTCTGAGGTCTTATTCATGCTATGAGCTTCAGAACTTTAATGAATAAAAAGAACAAAAAACATGTACCTAATGAGACCCTTGGATGGACTTTGTACTAATTTGAATTTTAATCTGAAATTGTAAAAGCTGCTTGCTAGGATGAGCATTATTTGTGTGCTGATTGGCTGAAAGGAGCCAGTGCACATATCATCCTGCAGCTATGCTGATGAGCCCCGCCTCTGCCTCCATTGCAGAGAAAGATAGCCAGATGCAAATCTCTTCAGAGAAAAATTGTCAGGTTGTGGTGGGAGCAGCTACAAACTGCAGGCATTATGAAGATGGCCCACTTGGGACATTAAAAGAAGTGACCAATTAAGTGTCATCCTGGAAGGGCATCACATGAGCCTAGCAATGGTAACTCCCTGGTAGCCTTCCTCTCCCAGCTATCCTTTTTTTGTTTGTTTGTTTGTTTATTTGTTTATTTTGTTTTGTTTTGTGGAAACTCCCAAGCAGATGCACTCTGCAAAGCCTCATGAAATCCCGTCAGCTCTTCTGCAGTACTCCTACTCCTTGTTCTTTCCCCAAACTGACTACAGATGGAATGTCATTTCCTCCTGGGCCAGGATGGCAGAGTTGAGTCCCAAGGGGGCAATTCCATGATGCTGCCCTCTGCTTCTACTGTCCAGCTTCCCCAAAGCCTTCACTGTTGATAAGAATGACCACAAGCCTCTGCTGGAGGATGAAGTTGATCCTGGATTCATGTTCATATTCATAGAAAAACTTGAAAAGGCCCACAGCTATGTAATGGCTCCCCATAGGATCTGCTCACCTCTGATAGCATACATTGCATCAAGATATAATTAACTCTTGCAAAACCATAACAGATTCTTCTTCACAGAATGTTCCCATCTTCATTGTTGTGTTTGGTGTATCTGCTGCTATTTCATTTTATAGCTGAGAAAACTCATAATCATAGAAGAAGATTAGACAGATATTTTTCTGTGGCTAGTTTATGCAAGTAGAAACTACCAGGAATGAGCCATGGCAAATTACTTCAGGTAGAGAATTATATTCCATTTATAAATGAACAAAGGGAAAGAAAATTTGTATTATCATAAAAATCATATCAATGACTTTGAATTTATACTTCAGCCACTTTGCCTTTAAATCCTTAAACTACACTTCCCTTCCAATCTAAATCAACTAACAACATTTATCTAGTGAATATCTTTCTGAACCTTTTAAAAGCACAGAATGCTTTGAATGTGCCTGGATAGGCAAGTTGCCCCCATATCATAGTTCTCATCTTCATTTGACATCAGAACAGGGAATAGATCCAATATTGTCATCACTATCATTATCATCTCCATTATGCTTTCATTATCATCATCATTATCTTCATCTGATCCTGTCTTGGAACTCCCTGTAAGCACTTCTTCCTGACCAGGCATTTTTTTTTAGAACACAAAGCAGACAAACTCCTTACTTTAGAGTTGCATTTTGTGGTAATGTTCAGTAAGAATAGTCTCTAGAGCTTGTTGAAATTAATGAACATTTATAATAAGTGACTTAGAGAAATTCAGTGGTAGACCCAAAGTAATAGGAATCTGTTTATACAAGACAACCCTTGTAAATAGCATAAAATTAATATAGTACTCAAAAAAGACTTAATTAACATTTAACTACTGTGTATTTTCTATCCATTAACTAAATATCTCAATAAATGACTTGTGGAATGGATAGTTTATCCCTCCTCCCTTTTGGCTTTCAACACTAATGGGGGATGTAACAGGACGAAAATGCTTGATAAATCCACAGAATAACTATCAAGCAAGGCTCAGAAGTGTTCCCCCCAGGACGTGAATATCACCCCATTGTATGGAACCCTTCCTTTTTAAAACATATGTTATTAATTTATTTGAGAGAGAGAGAGAAAGGGGGGGGGGGAGAATGGGTATGCCAGGGCCTTTAGCTGTTGCAAACGAACTCCAGACACACACATACCACCTCATGCATCTGGCTTACTTGGATTCTGGGGAATCAAACCTGGATTCTTTTGGCTTTACAGGCAAGTACCCTAGCTTATAAGCCATCTCTCCAGCCCTGTATGTGACCCTTTCTTCAGAGCATCTTATCTGCTTCACTGTGAAGGACAGAAGCAGATTCAGGACATGCTCACAAGGACCTGGCATTTCCAACCACACCAGCTGTCTTTCCAGCACCTACCAGAGTTCTTTCTATGCCATGCACATTTAGCAAATATATTGTGAGTTAATTAATCAATGATCGAGACTTGCTTCTTCTAATTGCTTTGATAAAAAGACTCTATGCTGTTCTCCTGTTTCCCCTGTGCACCACTGTACATTGGAGTATGAGTCTGCAGATCCATGCACCCCTCCCATGCTGCATACCTGCCCCTGCCCACCTCATATCAAATGGCTTAACATACTGAAATCCATAGTGTAAATCATTATATAAATGGACTCATGGATGGGTCACATGATGATTTCAATTGATGCTGAAAAGGCCTTTAACAAAATCTAACACCCCTGCATGATAAATGTCCTGGAAAACCTAGGGATAGAGGGAACATATCTCTACAATAAAAGCTACTTATATATGACAAACCTACAGCTGGCATCAGGCTAAAATGAAGAAAAACTCAAGGCATTTCCACTAAGATCAGGAACAAGATAATACTGTCCATTCTCTCCACTTCTACTCAATATAGTATTCCAAGTCTTATCTAGAGCAATATGACAAAATAAAAAAAGGGATATAAGAGTAAAGGATGAAGTTAAAGTATCTATACTTATAGATGACATGATTTTATACATGAGAGACCCTAGGAACTCCATCATTAAACTCCTAGAAGTAATACTTTGCTCAAAATAATACTTTCAGCAAAGTGGTAAGATACAATATTAATATATAAAAATCAGAAGATTACTTAGATACATTGACAAACATAAGAAAGCGATCAGGAAAATAATCACATTCATAATCCAAAAAAAAAAAAAACCCCTTGGACTATACCTAACCAAGGAAGTAAAAGGCCTCTGCAGTAAAAACTTTAAAACACTGAAGCACTTGAGCTGGAGAGATAGCTTAGCAGCTAAGGTGCTTGCCTACAAAGCCAAAGGACCAAGGTTCTATTCCCCAGTGCCCATGCTAGCCAAATGCACATGGTGGTGCATGTGTCTGGACTTCATTACAATGGCTGAAGGCCCTGGCTTGCCCATTCTCTCTATGTCTCTCTCTCTCTCAAATAAATAAAATAAAATATTTTAAAAAAAACACAGAAGAACTTGAGGGGACACAAGAAGATAGAAAGACCTTCCATGCTAATAGAAAAGAGCTAATAATTTTAAATGTTATCCTACCAAAGGCAAATGCAATTCAATCCCAACCAAAATTCCAGTACCATTCTTCACAGAAATAGAAAAAAAAAAGTTGTAAAATTCATATGGAAGCACAAAATATCCCAAACAGCCAAAGCAATTTGAGCAGAAAAATACTTCTAGTGGTATTACCAGCAAAGCTTCCTCTTGAGACTGTGAGCTGAAATAAAAACTTTCCTCCCCTCAGCTGCTTTTGGTTAGGCATTTTGCCCTAGTAACAAGGACACATGGAAATCATTGTAGAGATTTCCCAAAAAGCTAAAAATAAAACTGTCTAAGGACTCTAAGCTCCACTTCAGAGATACTTGCTCAGCCATATTTACTGTTACTGTACTGTTGCTAGGAAATGGCATCAGCCTAGAGGACCATCATCTAATGAATGGAATATGAAGATGTGGTACATATAAGCAATGGATTTTATTAAGCTATAAAGAAAAATGAAAATATAAAATATTCAATAAAATGTTTGGAACTGGAAAAGATCATAGTGAGTGAAGTAACCCAGAATCAGAAATACAAACCTGTTTTCTCTCTCATATGCAGACCCCAGCTTCAAATTTTTAGATTAGCAGGTAATAGAGTGAATGCCTATGGAGGCCAGAAAGCTGGAAAGGGACCATGTGAGAAGAGAGAAGTTTTATTGGGGCGGGGGGGAGGGAGAGGAGGAATAGTTAACCACATAGGATATTAAAATAGAAGGGAAATAATAGTCAGGTGGAAAGGTTTAAACAGGAGTAGGGTTAGTAGAATGAAAAAGAAAGGAGGAAGTCAAAGAATGAACCAAAACTAAGGATATATTAGTAAGCCATATAGACCTCCTAATTGGTAAGCCAATTTAAAATATAAATTAAAAAATAAGGTATTTGAATGAAGGTCCCCAGAATGAGTGGATAGATCTACTCCTAGAAGCCATTGAGTATTACTCAAAAATTCAAGTACCAAAGATAACATATGTCTAAATAAGTTATTGGTCAGGGAGGCCAACAGAAGCTCTTGAAACAATATTGTTATTGCCATTTCTCTTGGTTGCCTACAAAACTAGATGGTAAGTCCCTATTGCAGAAGACACCATATGCTTCAGGCCCAGGTCACATACACACCAAACTGGGCCTCGGCTGGAAACTTCTGCCCTGGTGGCTAGTTTTCTTTGTGCCAGAGGTGCTATGCAAGTTGCTAGAGAAGGAAAATCATCAACAGTACTATCCAGCTGTGTACTCTCTTTACTCCACATCGAACATGCCAGGCAAGGTCTGCCCACTGGTACAATCATGGCATGACTTATGAGAGTAACTGCTCTCAGAACAGATTTGAACCTCACTCTACATGAGGGAAATCATGCCTGGTTCTATAAATCTGGCCAAAAGCCTGTGGCTAGGAACATGGGCCTTAGGGGGTAATACACTGCTGCAGTTATGCTTAGAAGAAAGCTTGCTGAACTGCTTTCTAAATATCTGTTTGTTCCCATAGATTGCTACTGTTAAAAGCCTCAACCACAGAAGTTTATTTATGCAAAGGGCAAAGGTAAATTCATAGATGCATAACAAAAAGCCTGTAACAAATTTCCAGTCTCCTGGCTGGCTGGAGGAGATCTATTTGGCCGTAGATCTAAATTTCAGCCCAAAGGTACACAAAGAGGTCTGAGCTCTGGTGGTCCTGCTTGCTGCCAGTTTGTGTTTGCTGCTTTTAGTTTTTTGCTGGCTGTTTGCTTGTTTATCTCTGCTTGGATGGATGAAGCAGCTTCTGCTATTCAAACTCTCCCAGAGCACCGCCCTCTGGATCTATAAGCTTGAAATAAACCTCTTCCTACCAAAAGTGTCTGGTTTGGATGTTCATCCCAGCAACATAGAACTGACTACTACACCCTCCAAAGCCCAAGGAGCTTAAGGAAGAATTGAAAAAAATGTAAGAACCAGAGGATAAGAAGGTGGGCTACAGAATGCATTCATGAACTCAGAGCAATTGTGGTTTTCTACACAAGCTTGAATCTGTAAATATTTCATCATGGATGGGGATGGCTCATGAGACCCTAAACTTTCCAAAGCAGCTAGGGGAAGCTGATTATTGCTGAAAGAGGGAGTAATGTCCTTCGGTAGTGTAACTATTGGAGTATTGCCCAGTCTCCAATAAATAACCTCCCTCCCAGGAACAGGTAACTCTAACTTAATGCAGCATGTCAACAAAAAGCATAATAGAAGGATGAGGATTAATTGAGAAGACGAAGGATTTTAATGGGAGGGGAAGAAGGTAAGAGAGCATGTTTGGTAGACAGAGGAATCAAAATGTATTGTACATATGTATGAAAGTGTCAAAACTAAAAAAGTAAAAATAAATAGAAAAAAATTAACATAAAAATACACTTGGAGAGGTGGCTGTTCAATTAATGGTGCTTCTTTGCAAAGCCAGAGGGCCCAGGTTTGATTACCAGTACCCACTTAAAGCCAGATGCGCACAGTGGCAAGAGTTAATTTGCAGTGGCATGAGGCCCTGGCACAGCCATATTCTCTCTCTCTCAATGATGATGCTGAATCCTCAGCTATATTCCTCCTTTTTATACAGTTTAGGAACCTAGTCCATAGGATGATACTTCCCATAGAGTGGGTTTTCCCACCTCAACTAATGTATATCTAGAAAGTTCCTCACAGACATGACCACAGATTTATTTCCATGGTGATTCTAACTCCTGCCAAGTTGACAACCAGAGGGTAACTGTCACAAAGGGTTTATTTTGGCTTGTAGTTCAAGGTTGCAGTACATCATGACAGGGAAGGCATGGCAGCAGGATCATGAGGGAATAAATCACACTGTGTCCATACTCAGGAAGCAAAATCAGTGATAGATGAATGCTAGTGCTCAGCTAGCTTTATCTTTGTTATCCAGTCCAGAGTCCCGACCAACCACTCAAATGGTGTGGCCCTTAGTTAAGCTGTATCTTCACATCTCAATTTCCCTATTCAAGATAAACTCTTAAAGACAAGCCCAAAGGCTCATTTCTAGTTCCTTTCAAGTTGACAATCAATATAAATCATAATACATACATTGCCCCATCCATGCATCCCTGGAATGTAGCCCCTTTACCATGGTGAATGATCTTCTTGATATGCTCCTGAAATCTGTTTTCAAATATCTCATTTACATTTTTGCATTTACATTCATCAGATTTCCATATAATTTTCTTTTGTTATTGCTATTGTTGTGTCTTTTGTAGGCTTAGTGTCATGGTTTCATTTTGGTAGATCACATCAGTCTAGAATTACTCCATTCCTCCTGAGTGCTAGGATTAAAGGCATGCATGAGCATGCCTGGATTCTAATTTTTTAAATGTAAATACTTATAGCTATGAATTTCCCTCATATAACTGTTTTAATTGGGTCTTAGAGGTTTTGATGTCTTGAGCTACTTTCATTCCATTCTAGAAAGTTTTAATTTTTTTTCTCAATATCTTTGATGATCCATTTATCATTCAGTAGTATGCCTTCAGTCTCCCTGAGTTTGTGTATGTTCTGCACTTTCTCTTGCTAGTGATTAGTTCATTGTAGTCAAATAGATTACAAGAAGAAATCATTTCAATCTCAATTTTACTGTAGTAGTTAAGACTTACTAATGTATGATACATTTCAGAAAATTTCCATGGGGCAGTAAGAAGAGGCATATTCTTCAATGTTTGGATGGAATGTTCTATAGATGTCTGTTCATTATCTTTGATCTATGATGTCATCAAACTGATATATTTCAGTTTATTTTTAAACATTTTGTTTATGTATTTTATTTATTTACTTTAGACAGAGAGAGGGAGGAGAGAGGGAGAGAGAGAGAGAGAGAGAGAGAGAGAGCGAGCAAGAATGGGCATGATAGGGCCTCCAGCCACTGCAAACAAACTCCAGATACATATGCCACCATTTGTATCAGGTTTACGTTGGACCTGGAGAATTGAACCTGGGTCCTTAGACTTTGCAGGCATGCTCCTTAACCACTAAGCCATCTCTCCAGCCCCTCAGTTTATTTTTTATTGAGGTGATTTATTATTTTATCTTTGTTAATGTCTGCATGCTTTAATTCATCTATCATGCCTTCCATCCTTGCTATTCTGGGTTTTATGAAGGAAGAATACTAGACAGCAGAATGGGTATAGAAGCATATAAAACAATATACAGCCTAACTGAGAAATATACAAGCTAAAGCAAGACCATTACAAAATATTTCTACAAGACTAAAAAGAAAAACACTAGCAGAAACAAGACAAGTAGAATAAATATAGAATAGATTTAAAGAAAAATAATTATATCAGTCAATATTTCCTCTTTGGTAGATCAGGTTTTGAGTTATGGCCCTTTCTGTGGTATTTCATGTAGCAAACTATGCTGATAGGGGAAATGTAATTTGCAATTTCATTTCAGCCTCATAAATTTGGTTTGCTGTATGTTTTGTCCAAGTGGGATTTAGACTAGCTACATTATGGAGTGAGTCTCTGACACAACTGTGCATCTGGAGTTTGTTTTCAGTGGCACGAGGCCCTGACACACCCATGTTCTCCTGTTCTCACTCTCTCTCTTTCTCAAATACACACAAATAAGTAAATATTTACAAAATACTTTTCATCATATAAGTGGCAGCTAGAAGGTACTAGACTTTGAGTATTGGCCCATAGGCACTGTGTCGTATTGAGGATCAAGCATCTTTTCTCTAGCAGTCAAATTAAACTGAATATAAGAATATTAAGTACTTGCATGAAGTGAGTGTTGTCATTGGTCTCTAGTTTTGCAGCAACATTAAGAAGTTCACAGTGTTCTGGCATCAATAGTGATACTTTCCAACAGGCCCTGGAAAGCAACATTAGTAACCTGGTGGGCACTAGTAGATATCCTGTGCTATTCACATCTACGTAGTTTCTCATCAAGTTGGAATACACTCACAACTAGGACTGTCATCTATGTAGAACTTCCTGGAACACATAGGAAACACTTCTAGCTTAATCAGTGTGACAGTAAGAAGACACTCAGATTTACTCAAGGATAAATTTCTGGAAATTATTAGAAATACTTGCAAGAATTTCTAAAACAACTTTGTTTTTGTAATCCTTTTTGATTGGGAACTTAAGGTAAGGGCCATCAAAATTATGTTTTTAATATTAATTCTACCACCATTGTACTCATAAGCCAAAGAGACTCAAGAAATTTGTCTCATACATCAGCTAATAGAATGAAAATATCTCAGTACCTCCCAAGAATTAGAGTAATTGCTTTCAAGCCACTTTCATATTTTTTGCCTATATAATGTGGTTCTGACCACTAGATTAAGCATCTTCACACTCCAATGTATGAATAATAATAGGACCTAGGATTGTGTTAGTCTACCTTCAGACAAAACATCTCTGACATCCATAAGCTCTTTCCTGAACCTATGCTCTTTCTTGTTATAGTAAATTTGTAGCTAACTAGGCCTCAGTTTTAATAATAGTTACTGCCTTTGAAAAGTTATATTATATCAGCTGGAACAACTTAATTCAGCTTCTCTATTTCTTAGTCCAAAAACATTAATCTAAAGCATGTCAGTCTGAATATGGATGGTAGCATATCTGTATCACTATGAAATAGGGGACAAAATTGTGTGGTATAATGTCTGCTAAGTATTCAGTAATATATTTTGTGCCAAAACACCTAAAGTGGACGGGGAAGGAGCCATAGGCCTATGCCCTATTTCTACAGGCACATCTTACTGATGTTTTAGATGTGGGTTACTACTCAAAAGTGCTTCATCTTTATTACTCTTATAATTTCTGTAATTTTACCTCTTACTTCCTGGTTCTCTTGTATATTTGTTAGAAGTTTAATAAGGAGGATTTGCTTACATACTAGCAAGTAGAAGGGCTAGAAGGTAATATCATGATAGATTCCTACTTTTAGACTTGGGATCACCAAGTATTAGGCATCTGCAATAACCCACTAGATTAACCACTAGATTATTCTGAATGGACAGAAGATACTGACAGTTCCTGTTTTCTCTTTTTCACTGAGTTAGCTCCACTATTATGTGATACAGTGACCATAGTGATGAGGATAATGTAGTAATTATTCACTTATTAAGCATTACTCAAATGTCATGCATCATATTTGCTCACAGAATATCTGAACATGATTGCTACATATAAGATAATTATTTCATTCATATTAAATGTAGATATTTGGGTTGACTTGCCAGGCACATTATAATAGACAAGGATTACAACTTCAGTTCTGACACTAAAATTTGTACTTTTTCTCTTTGCAATGCTGCCACTTTGATGTGGGGCTATGAAATATTCCCATTCTACTCCTTTGTTTCTTCCCACCTATTTCTTCCTTTAAAAGAATAATATATTTTAAAATCTTTGTTTCTTTTCTTTGTTTCTTTTTCATCCAAAGAAACACATTTTATAAATCATTTTTAACCATAGCAAAATCATTTTTTATTGGTGCCTTGAAAAAATGATAGTGGTGTCACACAAGGCACTCTAAGAGGCTGGTATATTATAGAGTGAAACTGCTTAAACTGCAGCCTCACGCTGTGGTGCTGCTCACAACTGCTTCTTAATCTGCCACCCTGGAGCTTTGAGTGACAACCTGTAAAGGTTCCTGGTAAGTTCTAGTTACAGAAAGGTCCAAATCCACATTTATTTATTTAGCCAAAGTGTATTAAATGGGGACTGTACTGAAGGCTCCATACTAGGTACTAGGAATGAAATGGTAAGTCATGGTCTAGGCCCCAATATAAGATGCCCTCTAGTGTGAAAAATCAAGCAGACTGATAATTAAAATACAGTAGGTGGAGTGCCACAATAGGCCAGTGCAGGGTGCCATGGGTGGAGAGGAAGTAGTTCAGATACAGGAAGGATTTGAGTCAAGAGCACAATTCCTAGCATATTTGTTATGGCTTGAATCTGAATACATCTCACAGGTTCATGTGTTTAAATACCAGGTCCCCAGATAGTGGCCCTGATTTGAGAAGGATATAGAATGCTTAGGAGGTGAGGCCTGGCTAGTGGAAGTGGGTGACTGTGGGTGGTACTTTAAGTGCTAAAGCCTCGTCCAACTTCTTATCCCATTCTCTGCTTACTCCATACTGAGAATAAGCAGCCACTGCCATGAACTCCATCATGCACTCTCTAGCATGTCTTCCCTATCAGGATGAACTGAAACGCTCCTGAAACTGTATGTCACAATTAACCTCTTCTTCCTTAAGTTGATTTTGCCAGGTATTTTGTCACAGCAACAATAAAGGTAGCAATACAATAGTTAGCATCAGATATGAAGGACAAGTTCACATTAGTCAGGCATGCTAAATGTCTTCTTCCACTTGTCCTGGTGCTGGCTATCATTTGCTGAGAAATCAATACCCCACATTTCAGTAAATTAAACCAATAGTTGTTCTCTGTGCTTCCAGATCAATCTGCTTAAAGAGATGTATAAGATACAAGAATTACTTAAGGGTACGAGTAGCTGTAAAGTCGAAACATTCATTAGGGTAAGGAAAGCAGCACTGTGCATGCTCCCCTGACAAGGAAACCTATGACATTGGTTGGAGATGAAGATGACCCAGCTAGTCAACCACTTCCATATATCACTTTTTTAATTTAATTTTTTCAGTAGCATACAGAGATCTAGGTACCATTCATTCTAGCCCTTACAAATACAATTTGTTTTAGTTGATTCTTCTTCCCCTGCTCCCCAGTCACCCTCCCTCTATCCATGTCTCTGCACCATATCCTCCCTCATCTGTTTATGTGTCACAGGTGTTGTTTCATCTTTTCCTCACTCCTCTTCCTACTCATCTTTTTATACGCAATCTTTGATGCCATTGTAACTGAATTGGTTTTACCCACATGTTATTCTTTATGGTTTGTTTTGTTCACCCTCGCTTTCCTTATATCCTGTTTTTGGAGTCCTGAGCTGATCCATATAGAGTGACCACTTTTCTTTATGTCTTGTTTTGAAACCCACTGGTCAGTCCCTCATGGAGCTAAACCCCTATTTACAATGAGAATGACAAAGGCAACTTCTGATGAACAGAATGTAAGACAGGGTCCCTGATTTCAGGGTGTTGCAGAAAACTTTTCTCCTGGGATGACACAAACACATCTTCATTCCAGACAACAGACCAAAGTATGGTTGCACCAAAACCTGTTTCAGTGAACTAATGAGTTTGTTGTGGTTACTTCATAGCAGGGTAAGGAGTTGCTAGCAGGAATAATAGATGAGACAAATGCAGTTGTATCTCTGAAAAGCCTACCCCGGCACAGGAAGCGGCATCTCTGGAGCTCACTGCACAGCCTCCAGGCAGCTCAATCAGAGAGTCTCATCTCTAATCAGTTGTTTTCCCTTTATCTAGCCTTAGGGCAGGGACTTTCAACCCTTGGCATCCCAAGTCTCCAGAACTGAATGCTTCAGTTTATAACATAACCTTGGGGAGTGGTTGTGGGACCTTTAAGTTTCAGGTCTCCCAGACTTGACTTCCTGAATCAGAGCCTCCTTCCACTCTTCAGGAGAGACTATTTCAATATGATAAATAACATAAGGCACAAGAGCACTATATTCTACTGGGGGGGGGGTGGTACAAAGAACTATCAAAGAGTACTGTAAAAACAGTGGCAACTCATCAGAATCAGAACCCATGAATCAAGAAGTCTTCACAGAAGATGGTACATAATTGAGGCCTTTAAGAGAGGGTCAGCTTGATGGAGGCAACAAAGAAAATTGGGCTATTACATATGCAGGGAACATCAACATGAACAATGTAAATGAATGTAGCTCACAGGGTAAAATGTGTGCAAGACTGTGTAGAAACTCAGTGAAAGGTTAAAATAAGAAAATTATTTGATATTTAGATTTGAATCACCACATATTTCAAAGAAAACTTCAATACACATAAATTTGATCAGAAGAAATTACATTATGAAAACATATGAACTCAAAAAATATTATTGGGCTGGAGAGATGGCTTAGTGGTTAAGGCACTTGCCTGTGAAGGCTAAGGACACAGGTTTGATTCCCCAGGTCCCACATAAGCCAGATGCACAAGGTAGTGCATGCATCGGGAGTTTATTTGCAGTGGCTAGAGGCTCTAGTGTGCCCATTCTTTCTCTCTCTCTCTTTCTCCCCCTCTATCTCTTTCTGTTTATCTGCCTCTAAAATAAATAACTAAATATAAAATATTTTTTTAATTATCTCTTTATTTGTGTATTGAGGGGAGCAAATGTAGAGGTCAGAGGATAACTTCATGATGTCTCTATTCCACCTTCTTTGAGACAGGGTCCCTTACCACTGCAAGCAAACTGACAGATACAAACACAAACTAGCTGGACCACAAGAGCTTTGTATTCTCATGGCTCTACCTCCCATTGCCATAGGCACACTGAGAATCACAGATGCATGTGCCACTTTACATATGGCTTTATGTGGAGGGTGTGGAATTCAAACTCAGGCCAACATGGTCATATAGCAAGCAGCTTTAACCACTGAGACACCTTCTCAACCCCATTTAAAAATTATTTATATTTTGAGTGTGAATTTTATGTGTTGCCCTGCCAGGGCATCTTGCCTCTGCAGAGAAACATCAAATGTACCACGCTTTGTGTCTTGCTTATGTGGATGACTTGGAAATTGAACTCCAGGCCAGCAGCCTTTGCAAGCCAACACCTTTCAGCAACTTTATACAGTATGCCATCCTCCCAGCCCCACATATGGATTTTTAAAACTTGGAAATATTTAAATCTTTTTATTCCTTATAAATCCTTTTTCTTTTTGCATGAAGAAAATAGTTAATCACTGATCTGGGAATGGTGGTGCACACCTTTAATCCCAGCACTTAGGAGGCTAAGATAGGAAGATCACCATGAGTTCAAGGCTGGCCTTGGCTAAAATAGAGATTAGCCTGAGATAGAGTGAGCCTGCTTCAAAAAAAAAAATCAAGTACTGCTATCAAAACAGCTGCTCTGATGATGGAAACATTCTAGATCTATAATGCCTCATTTGCTGTTCACATATAGCTGAAGTGTGACTAGTATGGTAGAATAATTGATTTTTTAATTTGAATTAACTTAAGGAAATAGCCACATGTAGTCATCAGCTATGACACTGAAATGAACATCTCAGATGTGTACTAAAGTCGTCTCAAAGCTGGTTTGAATGGTATAGACACATGCTGTCATTTCCCTCTCAACCTCTGTATGTAGAATCAACTTTAGCACTCTCCTCTGACCCTCATTTCTGTAAAGACAGCAGAGTATTTCATAAGGTATTGCAATACTACAGTGCTTAGAAAATAATTAGGTCAGGGTTTCTCATTTCTGAAATGTAAAGGTCACCCTAAGACCATGAGAGTTGAAGCTCCCTTGAAAACTAAGCAAATATTTGTAATTCCAGATTCTTTCTTTCTTTCCTTAAGCTTCCTCTCTGCCTGCTGTAATGAAGTCTGCAGCTTAAGTGATCAAAAGCTTGCAGCATCCTCACAGTGGCCTCCCACCAAGGCTCCTAGAAAAAGGAGGCTGATGGTCATGCGCTGGGAGCTCTGTCACTGTGTTCTCAGCTCCTTGAACCCCATGAAACAGAAGAAAACTAAGCTAAAAATTCAGCTCTCAACATTTTGGAACATTTGGGTTTTTCCTTAGATATAAAAATCCTTCAGTGCCTTATGCTCAAGAATGTATATTTTTCCTCCTAAAAATAAGTGAGCAGCAGGTGCCACACCAAACAAGTCTGAAATGATTTAAACTGCAGTTGGGAAGACTCCATAATGCAATTCATTCCAATTACTGCTCATTTGGAGCTGGGGGAGGGTTTTGGTCTAGCTGTATACATTTCAGATCATTTCTATTGGGCAGATACGATTCTTTTATCAGTCTCTGCAAGTTCAACTTATGATCCATTTAGAGTAATGAGCATGCACAAGCATACACATCCCTATCAAAGGTCAACATCAGTCAATGCTTCTAAGAATAGGTAATGTGCATCACTTAAGGATTATTTCTAATTCATTTCCTATATTCTTTATGACATTTAATGTTCTAGCTCTATTATATCACTCTTAGAAAAATGCCATACATAATTGGCTTGGAAAGATATAGGCAAGGGTGTAGATTCTATTGTGGTTACCAAATAAAGTTGAATGTTTTGTACTAGAGGCATAGAAAGTTTCTTCCTATGTTTCTAGATAAAGTAAAATCCTTATATTTGTATCTTATTATTTGTATTATTATTATATGCCTGAATGTCACATGGTGTCTTGAAAATCAACTTCACAATACCTGAAATATATGAAATCAGCCAGAACTGAGTCCAAAGGATATATGTTGACAGTTCAAACAAAATTTGGAATTATTCTTGAAAACATATCTGCAGTTATCTTAATCAATTATGGATGTGAATACATATGTATAGATAATAATATTTTAAAAATATGTAGGAAAGCTTCATGAAAAAAGAAAGCTTCTACCCCTAAGAAAGTAAGAAGTTTAGGTTGATTGCTGCAGCCCAGGAAGAATAGATGATCTTGCCTCATTGTCTTTGACCACACCTGCAGTTCTCACTGACACAAAGCAAGTTATATGGGAGAAGAGATCCAACAGGAATACTTTGCTAATGAATGTCTTGTGTAAACTTGCAAAAAGAAAGAAAGGCAAAGGATAAAGACCAGAGGAACTTTGTAAAGATGAAATTATGCAGGATGGGTCTGTTTCTTCGTAACATAAATCTTAGACAGCCAATATTAAACCAGTTTATTTCCTACATCAAATTTTCTCCTGTACACTTTCCTCCCGAAATTTATTTTTCAGGCTGGAGAGATGCCTTAGCGGTTAAGTGCTTGCCTGTGAAGCCTAAGGACCCCGGTTTGAGGCTCAATCCCCAGGACCCACGTTAGCCAGATGCACAAGGGGGCGCACAAATCTGGAGTTCGTTTTCAGAGGCTGGAAGCTCTGGCGCACCCATTCTCTCTCTCTCTCTCTCTCTCTCTCTCTCTCTCTCTCTCTCTCTCCCCCCTCTCTCTCTCTCTCTGACTCCTTCTCTCTGTCACTCTCAAATAAATAAACAAACAAACAAACAAAAAATTTTAAAAAGTTAACAACTTCTATTTTTTAAAAAAATTTCTTTTTCTGTGACCCAATCTATAATTATTATCTCTATACAGAATTTATATTAATATTTTAGTTCTTTAATTTACCCAAAGTAAATTAATGAGTTAATGTAAAATGAACATCATAAATTTCTATAGTTGTCTGTTATCAAACCAACATTATGTGACATATCATTGTTCTCTTCCTTCAAAATGATAATAGTGCCAAATGCTGGATCATACAGATTTGTTGTCCTAATCCTCAGAGGAGTACTGTATATGTTAGCAATGGCCTTGGTGAGTTGGCACAGTGCCGCATACCACACTATTTCTTAATGGTTGAGTTAGCTATAGACATCTTGAATAACTCAAGGCCATTTCAAGTTCATGCTACAGAAAATTAAACAAATAAGCCAAAATTTGATCAGCATCATTTGAAACCAGGGAAATGAGTCAGTGTACATTAATTGTGGATATTACATTATTTCCGCTCCCTCCCTCCTGCCAATTCTTCACTCTTCTCAGAATCTACATCATTTCCTATTTAATTTTGTAGTTTCTACCACTAAATAAAATAGAAGAGAGTACTTTCTCATCCCTTAACTTTGGGATGAGGCACATTGGGTTGGTCATCAGTATATGGTAGAAATTAACAGAGATAACCTACACCTTAAGAATCTGCATGTGTTTCCACATGTCCTCTTATCCTTCTGGTAATAACATCGAGGAAAACATTCTTGAGCTTGCTCACAGGCCCCAAATGTGGTGATCCTTCTGGAGCAGACCTTCTCCAGTCACCCCAGAGTGAAGAAGTGTCCTATAGCCATCTGTAGACTTGAGATGAGTAGAACCCTCACCTGAGCACAGACTAGATCTGACAAAACCCAGAGAGCTGCTTATGTGTGGACAATGCTAAGTGATTGTCATCTTAATTAAGCCACCATGTTTTATGATTGGATTGTCTGGCATGAAACACTGATGTTGCATTTACAAACAAAGGTTACCTTCCATAGGAGTCCACCATAGGTGCTTCATACAAGGAGAGAAAAAGTCTTCACCATTTTTGGAAATCTTTATCCCCACCTACCACATAGACTTCTATAGAAGGCCATTTTCTTCCCTCCTGATTATATAAAAACCTTGCTTTTCCACAATCCATACAGCAACTTATCCTCTTGATTAAGTATATTTTTCTCTCTAGGTATTTGGTACCTCATCTGCTAAGCTTTGGTTTCTGATTTGGTAAGTGGAGCTAGCTGCAAAGTTTTCATTATTATTAGATTAAGTTCCCTGTTAGAGATAATGCTTGTAAAGCCCCTCATAGCAATAGTAGGAACACAGTAAGAACTCAAAAAACAGTAACCACTATAACTCTCACCCTTGAGAACCACTTTCTTTCTAATTATCAGCCCTGACTTCCAGCAATAAGAATACATTTACTCTTATTAAAACTATGTAAAAAATAGTTAAATCAAAGAGAATGACTAACTCATTCCAACTTTATTTTTATTTTTTAAAATATTTTATTTACTTATTTATTTGAAATAGAGAGAGACAGAAAGAAAAAGAGAGAATGGGCATGCCAGGGCATGTAGCCACCGCAAACAAACTCCAGATACATGCTACACTTTGTGCATCTGGCTTACATGGGTAATGGGGAATCAAACCCATCATCCCAACTTTTTCATGAATAATACTTATATCATTTGGAAAAGCCTGCTTCCAATACTATTATGCTTTATTGTTCTCTCTTCTCAGTAGTTCTGAACCTTGGATAACTTTAAAATTATCTTCAAAATGTTCTTGATCTCTTTGGAGTGGTTCTAGCCTTGATTAGCCTAAAACCATGAGATTCCAAATGAACCAATATGTCAGTAACAGCATGAGGTTGAAAGAACATACACTAACATCTTCCCTTGGATGATTACAACATGAAGGGAAGTAAGTGCACTGATGTAGATACAACTACCCAAGGTTGCATGGGCTAAGCCAATTGTGAATGAAGCTGACATTATTACACAGAGTAGAAAATACATGAAATACTTGAATTGGCATAATTTAAGGAGAGAATAACAAATAAATCATGGCACAGTTAAGGGCAGAATATTAGTAAACCACAGGGAATATTCTGAACTCCAGAGACAGCAACAGTAAGACACCAAATCTGTTGTGGTGAGAGAAGAAAGCATTTACCTGAATGAAGAGAGAAGGAAATCTGTGGAGTGCAACTCCTGACAGATGTGCACTTTGACAGAGGAACACCAAGCAAACGTCAAGGGAGCTAATTGACTTGATCCATATTTGTCAGCTTCCAGGACAGAGACTAAGGTGGAAAGAGGATCTGAAAGGACAAACATAGTATACCCACTATACAAGGTCACAGGAAACAGCACCCCAAAAGATACTTGCTAAGCCTATAAGTGGGAATGTGCTTGGGAGTTGACTGGTCTCTGGGTTCTCCCAGGCATTCAGAATTTGAATCATGTTGGAATAGCACCTAAGAGATGTCTCTACAAATCCAAAAGGCATTACAAAAGATAGACCATGCATAAAATTGTATTATGCTAGAAAGCGAACTACAAGTGAGGAACTTTGAACTCTTCCCAGATCTTTTTTTGTTTGTGTGTTTGTTTTTTTGGTTTTTTCAAGGTAGGGTCTCACTCTAGCCCAAGCTGACCTGGAATTCACTATGGAGTCTCAGGGTAGCCTCGAACTCATGGCGATACTCCTACCTCTGCCTCCCGAGTGCTGGGATTAAAGGCGTGCGCCACCACGCTCGGCTCTTCCCAGATCTTTAATCCAGGGGAAAATCATGGATAATAGTCCTCAAATAATCTACCCTGGTCAGAGGAGGTTTTGCAAACCATCCAAGGAGAAAGAACTTTCCTAAAGTGCAAGTTTTAAGCATAATCCAAAATTGGACTATTTTCATGCTAGTTAAAATTATTGACATGGGATGTTTTTATGACGCTATTATAACTAAACCTTTACCTCTAGATTTTCTGGGTGAGAAATTTACTGTTTCCAATGAGACCCCCTACATCCACCAACATAGCTGTGGGAAGTGAGGACATTTGGAAACAGCAGTCATCAGCCTCTATGTGGTGAAATGCTGGTTTGGGTTCAATGGCACTCTGAAGAGAAGAGGGTAGTTTGGCATTTTTAATTCCTTGTTTGCAAATTTCATTAGCATGTTTGCATACCTAGTTGCTTTTTAACTGAAATGATGCATTTGTTTTGAATTTCCATAATTTTTCCAGCATTTCTGCAAACTCCAAATGATTTCATCACCATACTTTCCTAGAATCATCAGTGGATGAGAATGCAAAGGAAAGTTAAAGTCTTCCCTAACATCTCCAATTCTCTAAGGTTTATATTAGAATAACAAGGATTGACAGTGCAATAAAGAACCTGCAGCTTATGTAGGCATGTTTTCAGTGTGGCATTATCCATCCTCACATGTTCTCAATAAGTAAACTCACCAACCAGCTATCATTTTCTGTGATCTTCATTGCTTGCCTTCAGGCCTATTCTTTTTCCTAACATTACAAGATGGTAGAAAATAATGCCATGAACATTTCTAATGCTCACTATATAGTTTTCTCATCGTTATGACAAAATATCTGACAAAAATAACTTAAAGAAGGAATAGTTTCTTTTGGCTCAGAATTAAAAATGCAGTCCTTCATAATTAGGAGGCATGAAGGCAAGTGCAGGAAGCAAGCGATCACATTGAATCCACAGGCTTGAACAAAGAGCAGTAGATGCCAATCCTCAGCTAAATTCCCCCTTCTTATGCAGTTTACCTGACCGTGGAATAGTGCTACACAGTTAGCATGACTCTTCACACCTCAATCTAGTTGAAAACTCCTGACAGACATACCCAGAGATCGGTCTCTTAGGTACTGTAGATTCAACCAAGTAGATAGTTGAAATTAACCACCTCATTCACCATGATAACCTCTTCATCTCCATTTGCCTACAATGAAGCTCCATATTGCAGCTCTAGTTTTACATACTGACTCCTAATCAAACAGCATGCATTTTGGAAATTCAGCTCCAGCTTACTATGTTTTGTCTGAACCATCCTGTAAAAATGTTACGGCATACAACCCCTTTTAGAATAAATTATTATAAATGTAGCAGATATTTTAAATACTGTCCTCACTAAGCACCTTGACTTTCTCCAGCTTTTCTATACTTTCTGAACTCTGTTATTTTCTGTCACAACTTAGAATACACTTTCAATCATTCCTCTCCATAATCCTATAAATTGATACTTCCTCAAGACTGCCTTTGCAACACTTCCCATGGGACTCCTCCCCAACTCCAACAACCTGAGTGCATCCCTTCTCTGAGACTACCATGTGGAGCTTTACCCATCTGGTCATACTGGCTAAAATTAAGGCCATGTATTTTTCCCCATCACCACATGAGACAAGGGAAATACCATGGTTTGTTGTCTGTAAGTATAGAAGTTGTCAATAAAAAGTATATATTAATAAAATAAAATAACTCATTGGTTTATTAAAGCAAAAAATATGTTGCGTTTGGGATCATTGCAGGCACCTAGTACTGAGTGCATGCTCAAAGATGGGCTGAGTTCATGAATAAATGACTTAAATGAAACAACTAGAGAAAAAAAGTACAGATTACTTAGCTAGAACTAAAAGTCATGATTGAGGCCTATCAGTTGTGATAGCCCTCTGGCATCAGATGCTAGGCTGATAGGCTAGAGCTGTTGAGGATTACAAGCCCTGGCATCCATATTTCCTGTTCCACATGTACCTTGTTCTCAGTACAGTTAAAGGATGGTTATATATACCAGGAAGCTATTCTGTACAGCAGTACAGCCTTAAAGGCACTGGACCTCAGAGAATACTGTCTGCTATGAGACATGGGTTGAGTCCTCAAAGTAGGTCTTTGTCCCTCCAACCAAGCTATAAGCTTTTCAAGGAAAGAAACATCTTAAGTTCTCTACTTCCCCTTTCACAACCTCTTGCTTTACTAGAATTAAATACTCAGCAAATGGTTAGGAAAGACAATATTTCTGGGAAAAGAAAGAAAAATGAAGTTTCCTTATTAAGGAATACCATGCAATAACAAATAATCTCCCAGTGTCTTACCACAGATGAATTTTCTCTCCCTCTAGAGGAATAATCCAATGCAGGTTTACTCCTTAGCACACAGCATGTGATGGTTTAGAGACCCTGATTCATCTTGTGATACCCTTGTAGGGGGCTATAGCATCTTAGTATACCCAGTTGAATAGGAAGGAAACTTGAAGGAAACACATCTATTGCTTAACATCCATAGCTCAGAGGCTGGGGAGATGGCTCAGTGGACAAAGCACACTACAGCACAGGCATGAAGACTGAAGGATGGGCCCCGCCCACCATAAACATATAAGTGTCAGCTTAGCCTGAGGTGGAGATAGCAGAGCCTTGGGGCAAGCTTTTTAGCTAAATTAGCAGAATCAGCAAACTGTGAATTCAAGTGAGACATCCTAACTCAGTCCATAAAGGGGAGGGCAATGAAGGAAGACAAACAATACCAACTTCTGGCCTCCATGTGTACACTGCATACATGCGCTCCAGCACACCACACACACACCCCAACGCACACCTTGGCTCAGAATGACATATGTAATTTCTGTTCCCACTCCATGGATGAGCTCTAGTCACATAACCACCCCAAGAGTTAAGCAGCTTGGAAAATATTTGTGGACAATCTCTTCCTCATAACAATTGCACATGAGAAGAGGGAACCCCAGCTGCGGTATTCAGGAATCTTTCCTGACACAGAGATTCTTTAGTTAGAAAATAGTAATAAAGAGTTATATTCACATAAAATTATCTCATTTGCTCTAAAATACAGCTCATTCTTACTATAGAATACAGCCTTTTGATCTATCTACTTCAACATAATCTGCTTCTACTAGAGTTTTTACTGAACTTGTTGAAATTTCCATAGTCAGAGTATTAATTTGGGAGTTCACAAAGATTTCCCTCTAAATACTTTTTCTAGAGAAGATATAATGTTCTCCAAATTATTCTACAGAGCACTGAAAATATATGTGTTGAAATATTTCCTAACAATTACATTTGGGATGTCCAGTATGATATACTTCCCTCTTAAATGTGTACAATGCATGTTAATACAAAAAAAACCTCTCAGTATTATTTTATTATGAAGAATTTCAATCTCTGAATGCTGTAGAAGGAAAATAATGCAAACAGAAATTCGTATTCACTGACTCTCATAAGGGTCAGACATCATGCTATCTAGTTATAAGATAATCACACCCTATGAAGTATGTTCATTTCTCCAATTGAAAGAATTAGAATCAAACAAGTTAAGTTCCAAAGTTCCACCATTAAAATCTGCTTGTATCACTAAGAGAAGTAGTCAAGAAGTCTGTACCATCAGATACACCATCCATAAAAATAATGAAGTTACCGGCGTTCTCAACTTAACAGCAGGATGATGGTGGGGTGCATCCAAAACTCTGTAAGCCCAGTCTAGCAAAACTCTCCATAAAATACACTGGTCATTTCTAACTGAGCATCACTGGCATGGGTGCCCAGTAGTAAGAACTAAACAAAAACAGTAGCAAGTCCATAGCCTTGAACACATTCCCACAGAAGTTCCCAAGAACTGCTAAAACTGAATGTGAAGTTTTTCTCACCAGCCTTGCTTAATGAGGCAACACCTCATTATAAGTGGTATGACACCTCTTAAAACATCTAAATGCTCATTTACATGACCCAGAGAATGGAAATTTTCTCCCAATTTACCATCCCTGACTTCTCAAACTATATTTCCTGAAATTATGATTGCATCATTTCCATCATTGCATTGTAGTTGTGTAAAACTCACCTGATTCTAGTTGCTGGTTCTTGGACAAGTGTTATTCTTGGGTTCTTAGCTATGCTAACAAGCCCTTGATCTGTCTCCTCAACTCAAGTTCTTTATCATCCAAATTAAAGGATCCTTCTACTTTTATTGTCCAAAAGTATATGTTAGCCATGTTCTAATTTTGTTTATTTTCCTGATTAATTGACAACATACTAACTATTCACTTGCTCAAAAGTAAGTGCAAATAGCAATAATGGTTAAAATGATGCAGGTATCAGCATTGGTGTAGTAATTCATAGTAATCTCACCCAATCTAAATTATAATGCTATGATGTAGTCCAAGAAAGCTTCATCTTTTCATTTTACACAGAACAAACTGGTGTTCAGGACAGTAAAATGGCTTATCCAAGTTACACAGTAAATAAAGTAAATAAAGTGGAGAACCAGGAAGAGAAACCCGAACCCCCAGGATTCAGTTTGTACTGATTTAACTTCAGAGAAAGTCTGGCAAGATTATGCTTCTCTTTTCCCAAAACATCTCAGCAGAGATTTATAAAGATGTAGTTAGCTTTTATTTATCATTGATATCAAACACATTGGGACTAAACTGTGTAAAGTACTCTTCTGGTGATTGTTATAGCTACTTTGAGACATGGTGACTTTGGGGATAGCTCTCCTTTAATAAGCACCACTGCTAGGGCCAGAAGCACATGAAGTGCACATGCACTTACCCAATGTAAAGTGTAATGGAGATTCACTTGTGAACATTGTTTCAGGGATAAGAAAAATCCTATCAAAGACATCTTCTTTCCAGATTTTTAAAATTAATTAATCTACTTATTTACTTATTTTCAAGCAGAGAGACAGATGTAGAGAGAGAGAGAGAGAGAGAGAGAGAGAGACAGATAGAGAAAGAGAGAGAGATAGGGAGAGAAAGAGAATGGACATGTCAGGTCCTCTAGTCCCTGCAAATGAACTCCAGATGTATGCGCCTCTGTGCATCTGGCTTTACATGGGTATTGGGGAATCAAACCTGGGCCATTAGGCTATGTAGGTAAGTACCTTAACCACTGAGCCACCTCTCCAGATGCTCCTTTCCAGATTTACTGCTATGCCAGTGAATCTACCATTATCCCTTTCAAATTAAAGCTTTGCTGACTTTACAAAAGCTGACTCAGCTTTCACATGCAAAATTTCATCGAATTGTCCAGTGTTGAAAAGCTACTAAAGGCAACTCAGATCAGTGAAGTAGAAGCTTGCAGGTGGGCACCAGAGTCCATATGGAAACAGCAACAAAGAAAGGATAGAATGTGGAGCTGGAAGACCTAAGTTCTTGTCCTACTTTAATTTTTCTGCTCTAGTGTGCTTTCTTCTCAGGTGAAGGCACAGATTCTTTAATGCTATCACTCACGGCTTAGCACTGCCATTCAAACTGCTTGTCAACTAATTCATTGATCTTTTAATTTTCAGAGTACTTACTTTTCCTAACCTTTTAATCAATTCTGTTAGTAGTCTTAAAGAAAGAGTAAACAGCATATTAATGAGAATTTCAGTTGATATTTCTTAGGAGGTAGTAGAAACAACATTGAGGACAACTGAATAAAGAAGGCTCTCTGACAAAGATATATTGAGGTCTAATTTAAGAGGAAAATGCATGTTATTTCCCTAGAAACCTATAATGTAAGATATCGGTGCTTAGATGAAGTGAAATAAACTTGGTCATAAAATCAAGATGCTAAGAAAATGAAAGAAATTTGTCACCACCAATAAAGAAGTCACAAACTATTCAATGCCCCAAAGAGTTTAATGGTATGTAATGTCACTAGTAATATAAACAGTGATTTTTAACCCAAGAACCAAGGACTGTCACAGGATATGGAGTTGAAGTGACCCTAGTAATTATCATGAGAATAATAATTATGATGACTTAGCTTTGCATAGCACTTCACTATTTTAAAAGCTCTTTCCGATACATGGTTTCATTTAAACTTCAGAATGAGTCTGTGAGGTGAACAAGAAAGGAATTATAATTCCCATTTTAGCAGAGAAAATTAGAAGTGAATGCAGAAAAAAATTCTATAAAGTTATTTTATTCATGAAGCCAGGACAAGCATACAATTTCAGAAGCTGATGACTCCTCAAAAGCATCTAGTACAAATCTCTCTTTTATGTATTAGAAAATTGATGCTTGGGGCTAGAGAGATGGCTCAGAAGTTAAAGCATTTACCTGCAAAACCTAATGACCTGGGTTCAATTCCCCAGTACCCACTTTATGTGGTATGCATAAAGTAGTAGTACATGTATCTGGAATTTGTTTGAAGTGGCTAGAGGCCATGGCTCGCTCTCTCTCTCTCTCTCTCTCTCTCTCTCTCTGTGTGTGTGTGTGTGTCTGTATCTCTTCTGTCTCTCTGTGCTTGCAAATAAATAAAAAAATTTAAATATAGAAAAGGGGGCTGGAGAGATTGCTCAGTGGTTAAGACACTTGCCTGCAATGCCTAACAACCCAGGTTTGATTTTTCAGTACCCACATAAAGCCAGATGCACAAAGTGGTACATGCACCTGGATTTCATTTGCAATAGCTAGAGTCCCTGCCATGCCCATTTTATTTATCTGTCTCTCTTCATTCTCTCTCTCTTCTTGAAAATAAATAAATTAAATATTTTTTAAAAAGAAAGAAGAAATTGATGCTTGGAGAGGAAAGTAAATTTCTCTTGGAGAATTTGGTCATTAGTGGCAAAGTTTATACATTTCAAGCTAATCTATGGTTTTGAAAGGGAAGGATGATTAAAGAGGTCCAGAATGCCTATACAAATGGCAGGAAGACTCCAGAGTTACCTTAATATTCAATGAGGAACAAATTTTTTTTTCACTCAGATATCCCATTTGAAGTGGGCTAGATGAATGAAGTTTTGAAGGACAAAGAATATGTAGGCAGAGGGACAAAAATAGAACCAGCAATGTGGACATTGATTAAAGAGAGTCTAGATTAAAAATGTTAAATAGACGTGACTATGCTAATGACTGAGGAAAGACAAGGAAGTATATAAATATTTGAAGGGTACAAATTTTATAGAGGATGCAAAAAATATTTTAAGAGCAAGAGAAAGTAAAGCTAATACTGCTAGGATTGGGACCCAATGAAGACAGGGGAAAATCAAAGTTGAATATAAGGTAATAGTAAAAATGGAATTCACATTTTCTAAAAGCAGAGGAAGAATCTGTAACAAGGACATGTAAAATCTTATTGGACCAAATCCATGAGACAATGGCACAAAAAGTCATAATTTCTGAACAAATGGGGACCGTAGCACAAGCCCTTGGAAATCTTTACCATCTCTCATTTCTGTAATCTATAACTAACCTATAATTTCATTCATAGTGAAAACTGCCACCCTGAAGCTGTGAGTAGGATGAGCAGTGTGCTCTTGGAATATTGGCTCTGTTCATTGTATGTCACTAGTACTTAAACAGTTTGGAGAAAATCATACATGTCTATATCAACCTGCCTTCAGACTAAGTCAGATAATTCGACATAGCAAACTCATAGGGAGTAGATGTTTGAGGTGTCTCTTCATTTGATTGTTCCCACATCAAGAATTGGGGGCACTAGCACTTGCATCAGCAGACTGTAGAAATCTATTGATATAAAGACATGGGGGCATCCACCTTTAATCCCCTCACTTGGGAGGCTGAGGCAGAAGAAGTAAAAGTTCAAAGCCTGGGCTACCTACCCTTAGTGTTTGAAAAATAAGTCGCTTGTCTGAGGATCACAGTATTGTCTGTGATTGCTGATCTTTTACGTATGTCACCTACATGGTTAGCCTGAGCTCCAAGTTGATAGCTCTTCCTTGCTACCAGTACTTGGATGCCTGCTGGACTTATCATGTCCCATTTCCTTTGGTCAGCTACTGACCTGCCCCACAGTCTAATACTATGTGTAGCTTAATGGTGTAATGTAGCTTATGTGTATGCTAATCAAACTAATATCACTAAGATTTGACAATATAACTTCTAGCAGAAAGAAAAAAAAATCTAAAGATTTTGAAACTCCTGCCATACTAATCTTCAAAAGTTCCTATATGTCTTATCCAGAGCTTGGATTCTGGCTGCCTGCTTACTACTGCCTTCCCAGGTACAGTAACTATCTTGTTCACCCCCAAGACCTAAGAATCCACCTATCTATCATAAAGTGAGTGTTCAATAAATATTAAGTGAACAAGTATTCCACATTTATTAAACTCTATTAATTTATTCATTGATAAATGAGTAAGTACTAAATTAATTCCCATCTGCTTGGTATGCTGAGTCTTAATTAGCCTAGAATTTAACTTTTTAGGTATAGTTTATTTGATGTTCTTTAAAAAAAAAATAGAGCCGGGCGTGGTGGCACACGCCTTTAATCCCAGCACTGGGGAGGCAGAGGTAGGAGGATCACTGTGAGTTCGAGGCTACCCTGAGAATGTAGACTGAATTCCAGGTCAGCCTGGGCTACAGTGAAACTCTACCTCAAAAAAAGAGGATTATTTCATGTTAACATATGTGAAAGAACTAGAAATAAAGAACTTTTCTACTTTACAGTCTCTCTGTGGTCCAGTGTGTGAGGGAACCAGGATGTAACTTTCATCCTGTGACAGCTCTTTTTTTTTAATTATTTTTAAATTATTTATTTATTTATTTATTTATTTTATTTTTTATTTTATTTTTTTTTACAGTAAGTTTGGTACCATTATTAGGCTCATCCATGACCTACCCCCTCCTCTTGGCCCCTCCTTGTTGAGGTATACGGGTCATGCATTGTGGAGTTAGCCCACAGTTATGGGTAAGCTAAATGTCTCTGCATATCACGACCCAACATGTGGCTCTGACATTCTTTCCGCCCCCTCTTCCGCAAAATTTCCCCGAGCCATGTTGGGTCTGCTTCAGTGATGAGGTGTTGGAGACCTCTGAGGCTCTGGCTCTCTGATTTGGTAGGAGTTGATTTTTCTCTATGCTGATCTCCTTCCCCCTTGTGCTGGTATCCGGTTCATCAGGAAAACAGCGCCCTTGCCTGTTTCTCCAATTTTTCTTAGTTTCAGCCGGGGCCCTTTTGAGGTATGATGGGTGGCTCTCTCCTTAGGATCTACATCTATCTGAAAAAGAGAAGCAGATTCTCCAACGGAGAGTAAGTTAGCATCAGGACAAATGAGATAACCCTTCTTTTTTTAATAGAGAATTTTATAGGTCGCTTCAGTGCTGTTCCTGTGACAGCTCTTACTCTCCAAGACAAAAGCATCTGAGCAACTGGCTAGATATTCAACTAGACTATCTGCCCAAGGAAGAGAAAGACCCCCACCCTTAATGGCTTGCCCCTGTGCCTTCTCTGCTTCCACTTGACTTGTTCCACCTTTCATCCTTCTAGGGTTTCTTTAATAGATACTTGCTGGAGGGCCATGTCACTCTCCTTTTCAAAGTTTATTTCTCCTAGTAGGACCACATACATGCTAGGGATTTGTTTTCAGCTCCATTTCCCTATCTTCAATAGAGATCCTGGATGAACCTGAACCTGGAGTGGTGAACACATACCCATCTTTATTTGCTTACTGACAACTTTTATGCATGAATATATGTTTGAATATTCGTCCTTCTTATTAACTTCTCATGTCCCCCATCTCACTTCTACTGAATCTCTTCTCCTTTACAGTAGTCCCTTTTCTATTTTGATGTCTTTTGTTTCATAGCCTCCTCCACCTATTCTGTGTGCCACTGTTGTACAGTTGTACACATCTTGGTGTCCTGAGAAGGCAGCCTGTGGTGTCTTCAGAAATAAGGTCTTAACCTTTTGGCTCATAGAGTAACCAAGTGTTTGGCAATAGCCTACTTTAGGGACACCATGAGCTCCCTGGCTAACTATTAGTGTGTGCAGGAATCCAGTACTGATCTTGGGATTCACAAGCCAGAGCTACTGATTTTAGAATTAATCTTTCTCCACCTTCTATTGGGCATAACATTCTGGTCCAACTACCTCTCTTAATTGGGGGTTATATCTTATATTATGCTATCCAGGAGGAAGGTACCTACTGTACTAACTACTAAAGACTAGTTTTATGTATTTTCTCCTCCATACCCTCCCTTGCCCTACCCATCAACCCTCTTGCCCTCCCTCCCACCATTCTTTCCCTTAACTAGATTTTCTGGTATTACCTTTTCTCTTCCCTCTATGTTTTCACTTTTTTCTGGTCTCATTCTAGTTATAAACTCATAGCCTTAATGTTTATTGTCTTTTGCACTCCTTTTCAGCTGGTCAATGTTAGGAGCCACATATGAGAGAAAACATGTAGCATTTGTCTTTTTTTAAGATTTATTTTTATCTATTTATTAGAGATAAAGAGTGGGTAGGAGAGAGAGAGAGTATGGGCACACCAGGGCCTCTAGCCACTGCAAACAAACTAGATGCATGCATCACCATGTGCATCTGGCTTACATAGGACCTGGAGAATTGAACCTAGTTCCTTAGGCTTCACAGGCAAGTACCTTAACCACTAAGCCATTTCTCCAGCCCAGCATGTGTCTTTCTTAGACTGCATAACTTTGTTTAGAATGATATTTTTCAAGTCCATCCATTTTTCCTGAAAATTCCACTGTTTTATTTTTTTTTCTCCATGCTGAGTAGAATTTCATTGTATATATGTACCACATCTTAATTATCTATTTGTCAGCTGATGGGCATCTGGGTTGATTCCAATTCTTAACAATTGTAAATACAGCAGCTATAAACATGGTTGAGCAAGTTTCTCTGTAGTAAAGAGTAGAGTCTTTAGGGTAAATGCCCAGGAAAGGAACAGCTATATCAAATGTCAGATATATTATCATCTTTTTCAGAAGTCTCCGTACTGATTTCCATAGTGATTGTACAAGATTTTACTCCCACCTACACGAGTGTGGGTTGCTCTTTCCCCACATCCTCACCAACATTTATTAATATTTGATGTTTTTAATATTTTATATTTATTTATTAATTTATTTATCTGAAAGAAAGAGGGAGAGAGAATGGGTGCACTAGGGCTCCAGCCACAGCAAACGAACTATAGACACATGTGCCCCCTTGTGCATCTGGCTAACGTGGGTCCTAGGGAATCAAACCTGGGTTCTTTGGCTTTGCAGACAAACTCCTTAAATGCCAAGCCATCCCTCCAGCCCAATATTTGATGTTTTTTAATGATTACCATTCACACTGGAGTAAGGTGGAATATTATAGTTGTTGTAATTTGCATTTCCCTGATGACTAAGGATATTGAACGTTTTTTAAGTGAGCACTGTCCATTTATATTTCTTCCTTGAGAATTCTGTATGTAGTTCTCTGTCCCATTTTTTTAGTGGATTTTTTGACTTTTTATAACTTAATTATTTGAGTTCTTTTAAAATTCTAGATATTAGGTCTTTGTTGGTGGTATAGCAGGTAAAAATTTTCTCCAATTCTGTGGGTGCTCTGTTTTTGGTATGCCTTTCTAGCTTCATGAGATCCAACTGTTTGAGTAATTATTTAATTTCCTAGGCTACTGGGGTCTTATTCAGGAAGTTTTTCCCCATTCCTATATTGTTGAAAGTTTTCCGTATATTTTCTTTCAGTTAAGAGTTTCAGGTCTTAGACCTTCAGGTCTTAATCCATTTGGAGTTGATTTTTGTGCAAGGTGAGAGGAATGGGTCTAGTTTCATTTTACTACATGTGATAATCCAATTTCTCCAGCACGATTGTTGAAAATTCTGTCTTTTCTCCAGTGAGAATTGTGGCTCCTTTGTCAAAAGTTAAGTAGCTATAGTTGCTTGAGCTAAGCCGGGACTTTCTATTCTATTCCATTCTTCAATATGTCTGTTTTTATGCCAGTACCATGCTGCTTTTATTACTATGGCTTTGTACTATAACTTGAAAATTAGTATGAAGGTACCTCCAAAGATCTTTCTACTGATGAAGATATTTTTAGATATCATAGACCTTTTGCAGTTCCATATGAGTTTTGAGATTGATTTTCCTAACTCTGAAAAATTATGCTAGAATTTTTATTAGCGTTGCATTGACTCTGCATATTGTTTTTGGTTATATGGCCATTTTTACAATATTAATTTTACCTCTTTGATTTCTTGATGACAGCCACTCTGACCAGAGTGAGTTGAAATCTCAAAGTAATGTTAATTTCTATTTCTCTGATAGCTAAGAATGTTGAATATTAAAAAAATACTTTATTTGCCATTTGTGTTTCTTCATTTGGAACTTTCTGTTCAATTCCATTTTTGATTGGGTTGTTTGACTTTACTAATGTGTTTTTTGAGTTCTTCATGTATTGTAGATATCAATACTCTGTTATATGTATAGGTGACAAAACCCAGTTCCCATTCCGTAGGCTGCCACTAGATTTTGATTCAGAAAGTCCTTGCCATTATCTAAATTTTGAAGTGTTTATTCTATTTTTCCTGTAGGAGTATCAGAATTTAAGGGCTTACACTGAGGTATTTGATACATTTGGAAATTATTCTTGTGAATGAAAAGAGAAAAATAACTAGTTTCATTTTTCCCCATATGGAGATCCAGTTTTCCCAGCATACTTTTTGAGGATTGTGTCTTTTCTTCAGTGATTCCTTTTGATCTTTTTGTCAAAAATTAGATGGCCGTAGCTGTGCAGGTTTATCTGTGCCTTCTATTCTGTTTCAATAATCAATATGTCTGTTTTCTGTCAGTACCATCATATTTTTGTGATTATGGCTCTCATATTCAGATTGTAAGTATCTTATTGAGATGTTTCACAACAATGTTCATGAGGGAGATTGGACTGTACTTTTCTTTTTGTGTGTGGCATATTTGGTTTTAGTATCCAGGTAATACTACTTCATAAAAGGTGTCTGGTAGTGCTCCTTCTTTTTCCTATTGTATGGAATAGTTTAAGATCCAATGACCTTCTTTGAAAATCTGGTAAAATTAAGCAGTGAATCCATCTGAGCCTGGACTTTTTATATTTAACTATTTTAATTCCGTTGCTTGTTTTAAGCCTATATAAATTAATTGTTTATCTATCTTGGTTTAATTTTGGTAGGCCATATATATTAAGAAATTCATCCATTTCTTTAAGATTTTTCCATGTTAGTGGAACACATATTTTAAGGCATATCCCCATGATTTTCTGAATTTCATAGGTATCTATTGCAATGGCTCCCGTTCATCACTTACTTTAATAATTTTCACCTTCTTTCTTTCATTTGGTTAATTTTGCTAAAGGTTTATCAATCTTACCTTTTCAAACTACCAACTCTCTGTTTAATTCATTCTTTTGGCTGTCTTCTTTATTTCTACTTCATTAATTTTTGTTCTGTTCATATCTCTTTTCATCTACAATTTTTGGTTTAGCTTCTTGTTTCCAAGACTCCAAGAAGTATCACTGGGCTATTTATGAGATCTCTCCAATTTTTTAATATAGACACTTAGAGCTATAAACTTCACTCTTGAAATTGCCCTCATCCAGCTAGAGAGATAGCTTGGCAGTTAAGGCACTTGCCTGTAAAGCCTAAGAACCCAGGTTTGATTTCCCCATACCCACAAAGCCAGATACACAAGGTGGTGAATGCATCTGGAGTTTGTTTGCAGTGGCTAGATGCCCTAGCATGCCCATTCTCCCTCCCCCCTGCATGCTTCTTTCTCATAAATAAATAAATGAATAGATATTGCCTTTATCATATCAAATTAGTATGTTGTGTTTCATTAGGAAAATTTTATTTCCTTCTTGGTTTATTCAATACTTCACTTATCATTCAATAGTGTCTTGTTTAATCTCCATAAATTTCAAAGTGTTCTATTGTCTGTATTGCTTTTAACTGTTTTATTTCATCATGATTATGTAGAATACAAAAAATTATTTCAATTTTCCTATAATCATTAAAATGTGCTTTGTGTTCATATGTTAGAGAAAGTTCCATGAATTGCTAAAAAGAATATGATTTCTGCAGCACTTGGATGGAACATTTTATAGATATCTATTAATTCCATCTTTTTTAATAATGTAATTTAATCCATATTTATCTGTTTATAATTTTTGCCAGAGTAAACTGTTAATTGGTGAGAATGGGATATTAAAGTCACACACTACCATTGTGCTGGAATTAATATGTGATTTTACATCCAGTAGTATTTTTTATTGAAATTGTGTGGCACCCCCTGTTTGGTCCACATATGTTTAGAATTGTAGTGTCCTCTTGAATCGTTCACTTTTTCAGTATAAAGTGACCCTCTTATCTTTTCTCATGAATATTGGATTGAAGCTGATTTTGTCATATATTAGAAAAAATAATATCTCCTTGTTCCATAGCCCCATTTGCTTGAAATACTCTTTTCCATCCTTTCACCCTCAGGTAGCATTTGTCTTTTATGGAGAGGTTCTTGGGAGCAACAAACAGAAGGATCCTGCCTTTCCATCTATTCTGCTCCTCTGTGTCAGTTGATTGGAGGACTTAGACCATTCACATTCAGAGTTACAACTGAAAATTGTGTATTAATTCATGCCATTCTTGTTCACTTCATAGTACTTTGTGTTTTTCTATTCTCCTCTTGCATTAACTATTATCCAAGTCCAGTTTATTCTTTCCTGTGGCCTCATGTATGTGCTTTTCCTTCTCTTCAATCTGAATGATTCCTTCAAGAATTTTCTGTAAATGTGCCTTTGTGGTCATGAATTCTTCTAACCCATTTTAATCATGGAAAGTTCTTTCTCATTTAATTTTGACAGCTTTTTTTGGTATAGTAGTCTGGGTTGGCAGCAGTCATTCACAACTTAAAATACATCATTCTAAACTTAGCTTTTAAAGTTTCTGTTGAGAAATTTGTTTATTATTATTATTATTATTATGTAGAAACTTTGTATGAACACATCATTTGTTGGTACCATCTTTACCCTCCTCCCTGTCCCCATTCCACTGAAGGCCCTCCTCAGTGGGATTGCTGGTATTCACCATGGAATTGTGGGTTACGAGTTGTGAGAGCAGCTGTCAGTCATTGTCAGGGTGGGGAGGGGGAAATTCCTCTGGATATTCCATGTGACTCTTGTATTCTTTCCATCCCTCTTCCTCAAAATTCTCTGAGCCTGGGTGGGTGTGCTTTGGTCTACTTTAGTGTTGAGATCCTAGCAGCTTTGGGATTTCTGCTTTGGGGCATTTTGAGTATCCTTAGTGTCTGCTTGTCAGGCTTAGCATAGAAGTTTCATACTTGCTCATATCACCAGTTCCTCTGTGGTTTCACCTGAGCCCTAGCTGCTGTGCTAGAGGTGGTTCATCTCTGTTGTTATTTCTGCCTGGGTGTAGTGCTTTTTCAATTGTTTACCTCCTTGTGACATATCCTTTAGCAATCTGCCCTAATAAGGGAGGAGTCATTAGCACCTTGAGTTCACACCTATGGAACAAGATCTGGAGTATGGATTATTCCAGTTGAGAACAGCCCATTTACCTTTTGGAGTGAGTTTTTATCAGATCTACACTGAGTTGTGAAAACTCTTAGGTGTGTTCTCTATTTTGTTCCTCTTGGCTGGCTAAGTCAAGGAGAGCTTTGACTCAGCTTGGCTTGGTGGTATGTGGGGAGAGAGGAAAATGGAAAACATTGGCTTTATTCCACCTCTATGTTCTGGTGTTGGCATATGGGAAAGGGAAAGTTGTGAAATGTTGTCTGGTGGAGTTCCTGCAGAGCTCAGGTAGTATCTTGTCCTCTCCTTCAGGTTCTTCTGGCCTTTCTAGGCCGGGTGTGGGGAGAAGCCCTTCCCTACAGTTTCCTTAGATCTCATTTGCACCAGCAGAGCAGTGACCTGAGCTGATCCAAACTGATTAGTAGTACCTCTCTTCTGCCTCTCAATGGGGATCTCACCTGGCTTATTTAGTTTATTTATAGATGTTATCTCTTGTCATAAAACAACATATTGTGTACAATCTTTCCTCTTTTGTTTCCTGGATTTTGTTAGTGAACCGTCTATCACACCATTTTACCCAAAAGTCTCATACTATACTTAAATAATGTTATTTCCCAGAAGTTCTAGTGGATGGCCCAACTCACTATATTGAAATTATGTAGAGTTTGACACTAGTCTTCATGAAGCCCCAGATTATCACATTGTTCTCACCAATGTAATTTTGGTGTACAGTCATTGCCAAGGTCCTTGGTGGTTTACCACCCCAGAGTGTACTTTCTCTTCCACCTCCCCAGATGTTTCTAAAATACCATTTTATTTCCCACCAAAAATCCATGCCACTTATAAAAAGAAATTGCTTCTTTAATTTTTTTCTTTTATTTTGAGAGAAAGAGAGAGAGAGAAGTAGAGAGAATGGGTGTGACAGGGCCTTCAGCCACTGTGAACGAACTTCAGATACATGCACCTCCTTGTGCATATATGTGACATTGTGCACTTGTGTCACTGTGTGTCTGGCTTAAGTGGGACCTGGAGGTTCAAACAGAAATTCTTAGGCTTCACAAGCAAGTGCTTTAACCACTACGCTGTCTCTCCAGCCCAGGAAATTGCTTTTTAATTTTTTTTCCTTTTTCTTCTGAAAATTTATTTGTTCTTCAAAAAAAAAAAAAAGATTACTTAGATTTTCATCAAGAATTGTGGTTGCCATCACATCTAGACCATTCATTAAAAAATATACAGCATGGAAAACCACTGAAGATTATTACAGCTGTAGTCAGAAGCCAATGTGCTTAGATAATGAAAAGCAATTCTGCAGTTCCCCATGCTCTGTTAGTTGTGTTTGTCATAAATGAGTTGTGGAGATTTGAAGTGAATGATCCATATCATATTGAACTGTCCTTTTTATCGCTGACAATTCAAGGTGACTGAGAAGCAGGCTAGTGTCAGACTATCTAATTGGAAACTTTCTCTCATTAATGTCTGATGTTGACTTGTATTACTTGATGAAATTAGGACCACACTGGAATGGCTTTTATTGCACCAAGCTGGTTGAGCTCTTGTACATTTCAGTGGTTTTTTTTTTTTTTTTAAACCTCCTTTTGGTCTGTAGCAGAAGGAGCCTAACTGAGCAAGAATTTTGAGTAGGGCAGGTTTGTGCCCAAACAAAGCAAAAAATAGTAATACAGCAAAGGAAATTGAAACCATATGGACTTTTATGCTACATATGTTAGAGTAGTTCTTAGTGACTGCTGTGGAACAAGAGGACCAGAAGGACCTCTGAGAGGTCCCCTTGGCTCCAGGTCTCCAGGCAGAGCTGTCCTTAATTTGGGCCATGTGGCTGAGGTCTGGTCTTGTTTGGAGCAGAGCATCCACAGCTTCTTCACAGCCTCTTCCATTCATTGGCTGCCTTGATAAAAGTATTCTTGGAAGGTCTCAATGAAAGTCTGTGTCTATCACTAATATGTAATTTTCAAAAGGAACAATTATTTTAGTAAAGGAATTTGTGTTTTATTCTCATATGTTCCTTCTTTCATGGCTGTTAGCATTTTGAGAGAGATAAGAGAAATCAGAAATGAAGAAGTGAAAAATCTCAAAATATTCTAGAACAAGAAAACAAAACTCCAGACCCAGACAAAAAAATTGTCAAGAAAATAAATTTGTTTTGCATAAGAAAGCATAATCAATGCTCACATAATGATTCATATTAAGTATATATTAGTATCATAGAGGTTGAGGTTTTATAATCTGATGTTTGGAAGCCCATAGAAAGGCCAGTAGACTAATGCAGTTAATAGCTGCACACTTTCTGAATTGTTTGTTGGAAAGTTCATATGTGTAAAAATGCTTTCAAAAGGCTTAACAAAACTAGGAATTTCAGAAATTTCATCTTGAATACCTCACAAACCAGTACCCATAGATACATTCATTTTAACTAACCTCCATAGTCTTAGAAATATGATTTGAAACATATTTCTTTTCTCTTCCAAAAGTGGTAAGGATCAAGAGAGAAGAAATATAGCTAGAATAAAATCTCACCATCCCTTAAAATTCTTTTTTTTTTCTTTTTAAAATAGTATCTTAGCTAAAGACACAAATTGGAAATGATACCTTCCAAAAGTGTGCACAGGGTGATAAAAAATATAGTCACTGTCAGCCTGAGAAGAAGGAATACGCTCTGCTGGAAGCTAATGGACATCTGGATCTTTTCTACTCTGACTCTTACCTGCTGTGGTTCAGTAGAGTTTGGGAAAGGGAGAGCCAGTTCTTAACAAACCAATGATATAAATAAACTTAATTCTTGAGTCATTCCTACCTCATTCCATGTTTTCTTCTCCACTTTTTACTCCTCTCCACTCTGCTGGCAGTAAGAATTTCTCTTACAGAGGAAGTTTAAGATCCCAAGTGTTTCACTCAGTACTATCATGGTTCTTTTGTTCATACATAGAATTCCCTGTGTAGTTAGGAAAGAAGGGTCTAAGACTGGTGTCATGCCAACAGGACATCTACACTATAATATTTGGAGTCCAAATATGGTTTTTGTGTGATAAATGCTACCCAAACGGTGTGCCAAACAAAACCCAAACTTTTTCATTTGGAAAATGTTCTATGCCATGTAAATATATTGACATATCTTCTTGATACTCACACATCTTTTCACTGCAATGACTACTACCAGCAAATATACCAGTGAGGTTTGCAGTAAAGGGATTTAAAACAGATTAAGAAAATTGATAGTGGGATAGTTGGGGAAAAGTATGAAAACATTACAAATTAAATAAAGCAAGCAACATCTCATTACAGAATCAAAAATAATTTAATAGAGAAAAACTTTTATCAATGACTTTTGATAAGAAAATGCCATTCTAAAGGCCTTCTCATACATAGTATTTTTATTGGTGCCAAACATCTGGCTAGAGAGAAAACGATTCAGTCAATCTTCCAGATGTTTAGCCTACCCCCTGCCAAACATCTCAGCAATAGATGGGATCATTTCCTATTCATTATGGAGCTTGCAAACAGTGACTCCAAAGTGCCATCACAGCATGAGAACACAGCATGAGTTTAACAGATGTCTTGATCCTCCAAGATCCCCATGGTGGAACACTTTTTAGACCTGTATGGATCAATTCATCATCACTGTATCTTAAGATTGGTTGACTGGTATTGTTCTGAAACACTTTGATGCTAGCACATTTTAAATCCCTACTTTATGAAGAGCAGAGACCTTGAGCTGAAAAGGAACACCTTATTGACATTCAAGAATACAATGCCATTGGCTGAAAGCCACACTGGTTTCCTCCCAAATTGTTATTAAGTGACCTTCCTCTGCTGTTTCAACTGCTGTAGGGGAAAGGTGCTGACATTTTGTTGGCACTAGCCTAAGGATTTATAATGAGTATAGAACTTGGCTCCATTATGAAACGTAATCCATCTGACAAATGGAAATCATTTAATGGATACTCTCTTAATTACAACACTTTAGAAGAAGGAAAGTTGAAGACAAGAGCAGAAAGCATAACAAGGTCAGTTAATGAGAATTTTGTCTTTGGATTTCCTCCTGGTAGACCAACATGTCCCAAGAGTTAAGGGGGAAAATTAACATTTACCAATATTTTGCTCATCAACTCTAATCAAAAGGGAAAGAAGTAAGGGACTAGGAACATTCAAAATGAAGAGAAACAAAGAACTTGATTATCTTGTATATTGAGTCATAACAGGATAGATATGACACTTGAAATTTATTGTGTTATTCTCTGAAATTCTTTCCAGAGGTGGAGAAGATCTCTGGAGGAAGGCCCCTGGCAGTCAGCCACATTCACACCTTGTTCAGAAATATGGTAGAATCTGATCTGGTAGTGTTCTGTAAGACCTACAACTTTGCCAGTATCCCCCTAGAGAAACTTGCCTTTCTACAGAGGAGAGTGATCTTATCTGTCCTCCTTGCTTACAGTAATAAAAATGACAGTCTTACAGGCACTCAGAACTCTAGTTCTGAAAGTTCTTTTATACATCACCTTCTTTTGGCCCTTGTTCTTCACTAAGCATTTAAAGGAAGCAGAAAGTTTAACATAATCAAACCCAGGTTCTATACTTGCTGTTTTCCATCCATGCACATCCACATGGCATCTTATCCAATTAATGCGAATGTTAGTTCCTTTCTAACTAAGGGAAAGTTTGCACCTAAAGGTTAGCTAATATACACAAGCATCTACATTTGAAATCTCTTGGAGGCAAACCACATTAATCTTAGAGCATCCCTGACATGTCTGAGTGAAGTAATCACAGCCAGTTGAGAGACATACTCACATCATCTATCCTTCACCACATGTAGAGCCATTATATGCTTAATAATGTGTGCTGATTTTAAGGAAAAAAGTGCAACAGATGATCTCTGCCTTCAAGAAATCTATGATTTTCTTAAGCAAACTAACGAATCATCTGTATATGACAGTATAGAAGTATTTAGGCTAATACTTGAATTACCATACACAGATAAATGGGATACATCTGTTAAATAGCTTGTCCAAGTAATAAATCTTATCCAGAATATTTCTATAATAATGAGCAGAAAAGGAGTGGTACTTAAAGAGGATACTGATTTTTTAAAATATTTATTACTAGTATTTATTAATAAGATCTTTTTTTATTATTTATTTATTTTTTTTTTTTTTACAGTCAGTTTGGTACCATTATTAGGCTCATCCGTGACCTACCCCCTCCCCTTGGCCCCTCCTTGTTGAGGTATACGGGTCATGCATTGTGGAGTTAGCCCACAGTTATGGGTAAGCTAAATGTCTCTGCATATCATGACCCAACATGTGGCTCTGACATTCTTTCCGCCCCCTCTTCCGCAAAATTTCCCTGAGCCATGTTGGGTTCATTTTTGGTCTGCTTCAGTGATGAGGTGTTGGGGGCCTCTCAGGCTCTGGCTCTCTGATTTGGTAGGAGTTGATTTTAATCTGTGCTGATCTCCTTCCCCCTTGTGCTGGTATCTGGTTCATCAGGAAAACAGCCCCCTTGCTTGTTTCTCCAATTTTTCTTAGTTTCAGCTGGGGCCCTTTTGAGGTATGATGGGGTGGCTCTCTCCTTAGGATCTACATCTATCTGAAAAAGAGAAGCAGATTCTCCAACGGAGAGTAAGTTAGCATCAGGACAAATGAGATAACCCTTTTTTTTTTAATAGAGAATTTAATAGGTACAGGCTCTCTTGTAGCCCACAATTGATGGTATCTTGATATTGGAGAGTGGGCTTATGTTTGGATATGGTTCTGACTTGTTTCCCAGCTCCAGCTATGCGTCCCATACCAGTGAGGGGATCAGTTAGCCAAATTGAGAGCAGTTGGTTCCCCACCATGGCTGTGTGCTACCACTGCACTTGTGTGGGCATGACAACAAGTTATTTGCTGCTAAGTAGGTTAGACCATGCGTTGCTTCGACAGATATTGGTCATTTTCCCCCAGTCGCCCATGTAGCACCTTCTGGCACTAGACGCGCTGACTGTCTGGGGACTGACTCTCTTCCAACTTCCAGCGATGCCATTCTAATTTGTATGGTTGGTTCATATCTCAACCTAATAAAGGCAATATACGAAGCTCCTAAGGCCCAAATAATACTTAATGGAGAGAGACTGGAGGCATTCCCATTAAGATCAGGAACAAGACAGGGTTGTCCACTCTCACCTCTGCTTTTCAATATAGTACTGGAAGTCCTAGCTCAAGCAATAAGACAGGAGAAGGAAATAAAAGGGATACAATTTGGAAAGGAGGAAGTTAAGTTAGCTTTATTCGCTGATGACATGATTATATATGTAAGAGACCCGAGAGACTCCATCCCAAAACTCCTGAAGGTGATTAACTCCTATAGCAAAGTAGCAGGATACAAAATCAATGCACAAAAATCAGTAGCCTTCCTTTATGCAAATGACAAAGATACAGAGAAAGAAATAAGGGACATAGTCCCATTTTCAATTGCAACAAAAAAAAATAAAATACCTTGGAATTACGTTAACCAGGGAAGTGAAAGATCTATACAATGAAAACATAAAAACACTCAAAAGAGAAATTGAGGTGGACTTGAGAAAAAGGAAAGATCTCCCATGTTCCTGGATAGGCAGAATTAACATTGTGAAGATGACAATCCTACCAAAGGCAATATACAGATTTAATGCAATTCCAATTAAGATCTTTCATATGGATACATCATGTATCAGTACCCACTTTTCCCTCGTCCCTGCCCCCATTCCATTGGGTTGCAGGTAATCCACATGGGGTTGTGGTTTATGTGTTTTGGGAGCTGTAGTCAGATATTTGGGGAGGAAGGAATGTCTCTGGGCATCATGTCTCAACCTGTGGCTCTTACAATCTTTCTGCCCCCTCTTCTGCAAAAATCCCTGAGCCGCATTGAGTGAATTTTGAGTCTAGTTCAGTGATGAGCTGTGAGTAACCTCTAGATCTCTAGTAGGTATTGAGTATCCTCAGGGTCAGTTTCCTATATCCTGGAACTGATTATCAGGAGCAGAATGAAAGCCACAATCTTGCTCATCTCTCCATTTCTCTGTGGATTCAGCTGTGGCTTGGTTGAAGTGTAAGGGTTAGTTTGTCTCCTCAGGTCTTGCTACCTTCTGAAGAAGAACAGATTCTCCACCAGAGAGTGAAGTCAGAATAGTTTAAATGGTATAAGCATTATTAATTTGGGGATAATTTGATGTATGCAATCCCTATTTTAGCCAAAAACTAGTGAGAGCATCTTTGTCTCCAAAGGATTCTGATCTGGTTCCCAATTCCAGATATGGGTTCCTTTACACTAAGTGGATCTCTTAGCCAATCAGAAAGCTATTGGTTATCCATTGAGGCTGTGTGCCACTATTTCACTGATGTTTATATTGTGTCAGGGTATTTGCTTATGAGTAGCTTAGAGTTCTGGTTGCTCAGACCATTGCTGGCCAGTAGCTCATGTAGCACTTTCCAGCACTTGACAGGCTAACTGTCTGGGGACTGGCTTTGTTCTGAATTCCAGCCAGGTCTCTCCATGCTCTGTGTCAGCAGCATATGGTGTCTTCAGCAATGAGGTCTTAGCTTTTGCCCAAGGCAGGTGCTTTGACAGAAAGCTGTCTTGATTTGGGGGCCTTGTAGGTCTCTCTGATCAATAGCTCAATGTGGGTAGGAACCAATTTCTGGTACTGGGAGATACAGGAAAGAGAAAGAAAAAAATTCTTTTAAGCTTAGGCTTCATCCTACCCTCACCACAGTCCTACTTTTCAGGTGCTCCCCCATTACTCCTTATGAGGGTTATATCTTTTAGGCTATCTCCCAGGATAACAGTCTCTATGGTATCAGTTCAGCTTGGATTTAATTTTGTATATGTCCCCCTCCCGCCCTTCCCCTCCCCTCTCCCCAAACCCTTCCATTCCTATTGTCTAGGTCTTGAGTTGCCTATCAGGTATGACAGCAACTTGTACAGGTCCATGCTAGGAACCGCAGATAAGTGACACCATATGGTATTTGTCTTTCTGTTTGTGTGAGTTCACTGACTATGATCTGTTCCAAGTCTATGTATTTTTCTAGATATTTCATTGTACCATTTTTTTTCTTACTACTGAGTAGAATTCCATTGTGTAAATGTACCACAAATTAACTATCCATTCATGCAATGATGGGTATCTGGGTTGATTTCAGTCATTAGCTATAATGAATTGAAAAGCTACAAACATGGTTGAGCAAATGTCTCTGTATGGATTCATGGAGCATTTAGGATAAATTCCCAGTAAGGAAATAACTGGGTCTGTTCTATGTTCATCCTTTTTAGGAATCAAAAAATTGATTTTCATAGTGGTTGTACAGGTTTACATTCCCACCAACAGTGGATGATGGATCATCTTTCCCCACATCCTCACAAACATTTGTCATTGTTAGACTTTTTTTTTTTAAATGATTGCCATGCTTATTGAAGTAAGGTGAAATCTCATGGTTGTTTTAATGTACTTTTCATAATGGTTGTTGAAGATTTTCTTAAGTGTGTGTTAGCCATTTGTAATTATTCCTCTGATAACCGCCTGTTTAGTTCTCTGCCCCACTTTTGGCGTGGGTTGTTTGACTTTTTTATTATATAGTTTTTTGAGTTCTTTGCAGATTCTAGTATTAGGTTTCTGTCAGTGGTATAGCTGGCAATGATTTTCTCCCATTCAGTGGTTAATCTATTGGCTCTGCTTATGGTGAGTTTGTCTATACAAAAGCTTTTTAGCTTCATGAGATCCCATTGGTTGAGCGATTGTTTAATTTCCTGGGCTACTGGGGTTTTGTTCAGGAAGTCTTTCCCCACTTTTATTTAGTGGAAAGTGCTTCCTAATTTTTCTTCTAGTAGGAGAAGAGTTTCAGGTCTTATATTGAGATGTTTAATCCATTTGGATTGATTTTTGTGTATGGAGAGATGAGAGGATCTAGTTTCATTTTTCTACATATGATCATCCAAGTTGTCCAACACTATTTGTTGAAAAAGATGTCTTTTCACCATTCTACATGATGGCACCTATGTAAAAGATCAAGTAGCTGTAGTTACTTAGTCTTCAATTCTTTTCCATTATTCTATGTTTCTGTTCTTATGTCAGTACCATGCTGTTTTTGTAACTATGGCTTTGTCATCTGGCTTTAGATTGGGTATGGTGATACATCCAGAGGTGTGATTTTATTTTGGCTTACAGGGGAAGCTCCATGATGGCTGGAGAAAAAGATGACATGAACAGAGCCTGAACATCACCCACTCACTAATATCAGGTGGACAACAGCAATAGGAGAATATGCCAAACACTGGCAAAGGAAAACTTGCTATAACACCCATAAGCCCACCCCCAACAATACAGAGCCTCCAGGAGGTATTAGTCCCCAAATCTCCATCAGCTTGGAACCTAGCAATCAGAACACCTAAGTTTATGGGGGACACCTGAATCAAACCACCACATTCCACCCCTGGTCCTGTAACTGAAAACAATACATGACATAAAGTATAATGCATTCATCCAACTTTAAAATTCCTCATAGGTTTTATCAATCCTAATAATGTTGAAACATCCTCATAATCAAAGGTCTTTTAACTGAGCCATAATCCTAAAAACACCCCCACAACCCATAATGGCACAGAATAAGCATTCACACTGCAAAAGATGGCATTTGGCATAGCAAAGAAATCAGTACAAAGAAGTCAGTACAAGATTTGAAACAACCAGGACAAACATCAAACTCTATAGTTCCACTTCCAACAACTCTAAAGTGAAAAATCACCGAGTCCAATAATTCTACCCAGCAACTCCAGTCTCTGGAGTTCCAATTCTGCCCCTCCAGCTAGGACATTCATGGAAAACTTCATTTGGGCCAGTATCTTTCTTTGGTAGCCATTTCATGGCCCTGACATCTCCACAGGGTCTCTACTACAAACCACAGTCCATCCTCATGGCTCCATTGAGTCTCTATGCAGGCATCCAGAAAACTTGCTACACATTACCCATGGCCATTTCCAAAACACAAGACCATGTTGAAAATTCAGTTATCCTCTCTTTTCTGTATGTCTTTTACTCCATAATAGCAGATGGTGTGCCATTTTATTAATCAAGGGGGGAATAAAGCAGACTTTGAAGAACAGGACACTCTTTGAGCATTCAGCTCCTTAAATAGAATCTACATTCTTCCTGTTGCCCCAATGCAGGCCAACTGACCCAATCTCAAATGTTGTAATCTCTCATATAATTGCAGCTGCATGGGCAGAACTTTCAGCACCAAAGATTTCATTTTTTTCCCATATTCCTCTGCTCACACCAGTCCATTTCTACAAAAAGCAACCCTACACAACTTCTCAGGACAGGAGCATAAAAGCAAGCCTCTCACACAATCTGCTTCTAGCCCAGTATAAGCAAAGCTATTTCTCACTTTCATAAGCCAAACCTCACAGTCCATAGTTCTTACCACATTCAGGTCTTTCAATACTGACCAGAATAGTCCATCAAGCTATAATTACAGCGTTGCAAGGGATCTCTTAGGCTAAGCTTTCAAATCCTCCCACATTCCTCTTCAAAATAAGCTCCAGAAGGCCAAAGCCTCATAGTCAAGTGTCTAGCAGCAAATGACCCCACTCCTGGTACCAACATTGCTGTTGCAGTCAGGTTCTCATTGCTGGCAGAAATCACCTGAGCAAGAGCAGCTTGTGGTGAAAAAAGGTTTATTTTGGCTTACAGACTCAAGGAGAAGATCCATGATGGCAGGGGAAAATGATGGCATAAGCAGAGGGTTGACATGAACCCCTTTGTCAACATCAGGTGAACAGCAATAGGAGAGTGGCAAGGGGAAACTGGCTATAATACATGTTAGCCCACTCCCAAAAATATACTGCCTCCAGGAGGTGTTAATTCCCAAATCTCTATCAGCTGGGAGCCTAGCTTTCAAAACACCTAAGTTTGTGGTGGATGCCTGGATCAAACCATGACATATGCCCTAATCATTCTTCCAATTTCAGTGGTGTCTGTTGTGACCTCTCCTTTTGAATTTCTGATTTTGTTAATTTGGGACTCTGATTTTTTTTTTTTTTTTTTTTCTTGACCAAATTGGTCTGGGATTTGTCAATCTTCTTTAATTGTTTCAAAGAACCAGCTCTTCCTTTCATTGATTTTTTAAAATTGTTTTCTTAGTTTCCCTCTCATTAATTTCTCCTCTAATCTTGATTATTTCTTTCGGTATGGAGCTCTTAGGGATACATTCTTTTTGTTTTTCCAGTGCGTTTAGGTGAATAGTTAGTTTATTAATTTGGGATTTCTTTGTCTTTGTTATGAAGGCATTTAGTGCTATGAATTTTCCCCTTAGGACTGCCTTCATTGTGTATCATCAGTTTTGGTAGGTTGTGTTTTAGTTATCATTCAATTCTAGGATTTTTAAAATTTATTTTTTTATTTCTTCCACAACCCATTCATTGTCTAAAAGTGTTTTGTTTAGTCTCCAGGAGTTTGTGGAGTTCTTCATGAGTCTCTTTTTGTTGATGTCTAGCTTTAAAGCATTGTGATCAGATATGATGCAGAAGTTACTTCAATTGTCCTGAATTTATGGAAGCATTATTTATGTCCTAATACATGGTCTGTTTTGGAGAAGGTTCCATGGGATGCTGAGAAGAATGTGTATTCTTTAGAGTTGTGATGGAAAGTTGTGTAGATGTCTGTTAGATCTAGTTGATCTATGGTATTGTTGAGCTCTTTTATTACCCTGTTGATTTTTTGCTTGGATGACCTGTCTACTGATAATAGTGGAGTATTGAAGTCTCCAACTATGATGGTGTTGGTGCTTTTTTTTTTTTTTTTTTTTTGTCAAGTAGGTTTTGTTTTATAAACTGTAATGCACCTGTGTTTATAGCATATAGATTCATGATTGTGATGTTCTTGTGTTGGTCATTTCCTTTATGAGTAAGAAGTTGGTTTTCTTTGTCCTTTTTGATGGCTTTTGGTTTGAAGTCTATTTATCAGATATTAATATAGAAACTCCTGCATAATTTTTATTTCCATTTGCTTGGTATATCATGTTCCATCCTTCACCCTGAGGTGGTATCTATCTTTAGTGATGAGGTGGGCTTCTTGAGTACAGCAGATAGAAGGGTCCAATTTTTTTCTGATCCACCCTGATAACTTGTATCTTTTGATGAGTGAGTTAAGACCATTAATATTTCAGGTTATTACTGTGAGGTTCAAATTAACTCGTGCCATGATGAGGTGCTTTATGAGGTTTGTTCCTTCCTTATGTTCTGTACTCTTTTGGGCATGGCCTATTTTTGGTTATTGCAATCTTCTTGTTAGCTCTTGAGACTGGTTGTTTGACTGTTCTGTGTGGTGTATTCCCTCAAATATTCTTGGTAGGTTTGGCTTTGTGTTTATATAATCATAGAGTTGACTTTTTTCATGGAATGTTTTCTTTTCAACATCTATTAGGAGGGATATTTTGTGGGGTAGAGTAGCTTGGGTTGTAAGTCATAGATTTTTTAGACTTTGAAGTATTCTGTTACAGGCCCTTCTGGTTTTCAGGTTTTCCACTGAGAAATCTGAGGTAATTTTGATGGGATTTCCTTTGTATGCAGTGAGTTGTTTCTCCCTTGTTGCTTTTAGCACTCTCCCTTTATTTTCATTGTTAAGAGTTTAACTATGATGTGCCTTGGAGTTTCTTCTTTGGTCCTGTCTCTTTGGTGTTCTGTTGGGCTCATATATGGATGGGTCTCTCTTTTGAGAGATTGGGAAATTTTTCTTCAATAATTTTGTTGAATATGGTCTCTGTGCATTTGGGCTGGATTTCAATTCCTTTTGGTTTACCCACGATCTGGATGTTTGGTCATTTTAGGGTATCCCACAGTTTCTTCTTATTTGTATCCACTTGATTTTTTGAACTTAGCAAAGTTTTTGGCCTCCTGTTCTATTTCTTCCATCTCTTCCATCTTGTGTTCCAGGTCAGAGGTTTTGTCTTCCAGGTCAGAAGTTTTGTCTTCCACATGAGTAAGTGCTAGTAAGGGGTTCTAGAGAGGTTTTCATTAGCTCTATTTGATTTTTGTTTTCTATTGTGCTATTTGCATTGTGTCCATCTCTTTTTTGAGGTACAATTTAGTTCGAGTTCTGATTTTCTTGATGCTTCCTGGAATCCATTCTTACATTTGATCAACTCTTAACTTAGAGAAATCAATTGGTTGTTGAGATCTTCCATTTATGACTCACCTTCAGTTCATTCATATCTCTTTTGAGGATTCTAATGTTTTCTTCAATCAAGTTAAGCCTATTGTCAAAAGTTGAATGTTCCAAGGAATGATTCTGTTCAATTTCATTGATACAATTGTTGGGTGCTTTTGATGCTTTTATTCCAGTTAAGCAATTCTTTTTATCAGGATCTCAATGGTTGTTGTGTTTTTATTTGGGGATTGAATTTTGTTGATTTCTATATGATTTCATTGGAGATTTCCATTGTGGGACTAGGTATCCTTGGTGGAAATCTCTCAGATGTCTGACTTTCATTGGCTTTTTTGTATTGTGGTCTACCCATCTTGGGGAGGCACTTCATTCTATTGAGGAGGAAGTAGGGTTTTTTCCTTGTAGGATCAGGGAATGTTCTATTTTAAATGTAAACCAGATTGGTATACTGGTATATGATGGGATTATAAGCCTAGATGTGTAATTTGTGATTTCAGGTGTATTAAAGGTACCTGGGGAACTGGGAGCTCTGGAATACTCACTCCACTTGCACTTACTCTTCAGCTCATGTGAATCGTGGGCTGGGCAGCCAGGCATCAGGAAGCTGGAGAGCCAGAAGCAAGAGGCTTGCTCCCACAGTGGACTATGTACCCTCTGACACAGTGGAATAGGGATGTCAGTACCCCAGGGCCAGTCAGGATACCACAGCAACTGTGTGTTTTCACAGTCACCACACAGTGACCAACCCTCTCCAAGCCAGACTATGGGGACTAGGAAAATGGGAGGGACTAGGAAACTGGGAGGATCCAGGAAACAGGGATCTAGCCTACTTGCTCCTCACCTGGTGAGTGCACCCTCTGGTGCAGGGTATCTGGAAATTGGGGACCCAGGGGCACTTTGATCAGGAAGGTGGAGCAAGGTGCCTACTTCTGCAGCAAGCTCACAAGCTCCAAACAGCCCCAATCCAGCTTCAGGGAGACATACTGGGACCAGGAAACTGGGAGGAGTCCAGGGGCATGGGGATCTGGCCTACTCATTCTGTGCACCCTCAGGCACAAGGTACTGATTTTTTTTTACTCTCTTACCTGGAAATCTCTGTCAGCTGAAATGAAGGAGCATATGAAACCAGTTAATTCCAAGCAATTCTTTGAGATTGATATTATTAACCCTCATTAATTTCTTAAATTTTATTTTGTATTGATAATTTTAATACATGAACATATTGTAATTTTATTGTGTTCTTGTCCCTTTGGCTTCTTCCCCTTCTCTAATCCACTGAGGACCCACCTCTTTCTAAGTAGTCCTTCCTCTGTTTTAGTAAATTATTCCTTTTGTCATCCTCTGTCCTCGATGTCAAAACGTGATGGGCTTAGAGCAGTGGAGGGCTCATGGGGATATGCTAAGCTCTATGGAATCATGAATGCATCAGTTGGTTCATGTCAGGAGGAGAGTGCTTCAAAGTACTCCTTCCACCCTATGGCTCCTAAACTATTTCCACTCCCTCTTTTGCAATGTTTCCTGGGTGCTGAAAGGTGTGATATCTATCTTGTTTAATGTTGAGCTCTCAATAGCCAGCTTTGATGAGACTTGAGTCCCCTCAAGTTTGAGTGTTGTAGTGTATGCAGGACATAGAGGGGACTAATAAAGATACAAGGCTTTCTCCATTCTTAAAATGCCTGGTTCCAAAAAGTCCAGAGCTCCATGATCTACTTTGGCTTTGAAGACATCTCTAGGAATCAGGCTCACAGGCACCTACCAGTACAGTATAGCTGATTTATGACACTGGTTTTCTGTGGCTCAGGTTTGTTAGAAGGAACCATTCTCAGTAGGACAAAGAAATCAAGGTGTTTTGTCAAGAGGCGTTAAATTACCATTGGAAAAGTGATGGAGTCTCCAAATACTATAATGTAAAATCAGCCCTAAATCAGTCAAGATGCCAAGGTAAAAGTTATAGAGTTCTTCTTCAGGTAGTGTTGAAGGACAATAGCCATACAGTGATGATCTTAGGAGGCTGTGAATGACACCCTGAGGATCCCCAGTATCCTTGCCATGGTAGCAATGGCAGGCCTGCACTACCTGGTAACTGGATCTTAGTAGCTCACCATACTCCTAAACACTGTGTGCATAGTTAGGTAGTTGGGGAGCTGATAAGGTGCATGTGGCATGACTAGCACCTCCAGATCAAAGGCATGATTCAAACTCCAGACCAAGTCTGCACATTCACTAATTATATAAACCAGGTAGCTAGGAAAAACCAATCCTCTGAGCCAAGAATGAAATTCAACAACGACCCAAGTAAAAGGCATAAGGCAAGTTTTAAAGCTAGAAAGATAAATCCAGGATCTGAGTTGCCAACCTGAGGAAAGAGAAAGAGAGAGAATGGGTGTACCAGGGCCTCTAGCCACTGCAAACAAACTCCAGATGCATGTGCCACCTTGTGCATCTGGTTTATGTGGGTACTGAGGAATTGAACCTGGGCCCTTAGACTTAACAGGCAAGTACCTTAACCACTAAGCAATCTCTCCAGCCAAGATATGATTTTATTTTGTTCACTCTATCTGATTTTTGAAAATGGTTTATTATTCCAGGCATGGTGGTGTATGCCTTTAATCCCAGCACTTGTGAAGCAGAAGTCGCAGGACTTCTAGGAGTTTGAGGCCACCCTGAGACTACATAGTGAATTCTAGGTCAACCTGGGCTCCAGCAAGACACTACCTCAAAAAACCAAAAAGAGGTCTATTATAGACTATTTTAATTAGTATTTAAAATATGCAGTACACTGTAGAAACTTTGAAAGAGGAGTATTTTACTTTTCTCTTAATTATTAATGTCTGCTGGAAATGTTAGATAACTAAGGGTGATACTTCTATCAAATGCTATAGGTAGTTTATGAGAACCAATTCCTGTGTCACGTGTCTCTTTCAGAAAAAAGACAATGTTTGTGCATATGGTAGGTTTCTTTGGAGGAACAGAGTGAAGAGAATAGATGATAAATAGGTAGATTATAGAAGATAGATAGATAGATAGATAGATAGATAGATAGATAGATAGATGGATAGATATTATAGGGGATTTACTAAAATGGCTTACATGATTGAGACTGGGTAGTACAAAGATGGCCATCAGCACATCAGCAGACTGGAGGAATTGAGAACCCAGTAGTTTCTTGGTCCGTGAACCTGGATGTCATAGAAGTTCCAATCTGGCACTGAAGGCCTGGAGGATGCCTGGAAGATTTGCTGGTCTTTGGTTTCTATTGAAACCAAAAGAGGCTAGATTCAGATGTCAGAGGAGAATGTCAAAATAAGCAGAAATGGATAGATATACTCACCAGAAAGAAGCAAAGGCAGATAGGCAGGACCACTTTCCATCAGATTTTTATCCCTGAGATGCTACCAGAAGGTGTTACCCAGTCTAGAATAAGGTCTTATTCCCTATATTTATCCTTCCTGGAAATGCTCTCACAGGCCCACCTGGAGCTATATATTTTAGGTAATTCCTAGTCTAGTCAATTTAACAATCCAGATTGACTATCAAAAGTCCACTCCTGTTCAACCTGATAACAAACTGTACTTCCTTAAGTCATGTTTAATTTCCAAAGGAAGATAATAACAATACTGTGATTATGTCTAACATAATAGAACTATCCCACAGGCAATCAAAAACATGTTATTCTCCTTAAAATAGGTAACAAAATCACTTGAGAAACAGTCATTTGATGTCCTATAACTTTAATATGATAAAATAAATTTAATCATACTTAACTACTATTATTATCTCAAGTGATGTTATATTAAATGGTAAAAGAATAGGAGAGTAAATAAAATACAAATATTTGCTATACACAAACACACACACACACACACACACACACAAATATTCATAATAGGACAGAAACATTCCTGAATTACAATTCTTGTTTCTGTAACTGGCCATGTGGACTTAGCTAGCACTTATAATTGCTTTCTACTACACATCAACATTCTCTCCATCATTAGGAAGCACCTCAACATACCTTAGTTATTTACCTGCAGGGTTTACCCACACATTCATTCCTGGAGGAACTGGGCCATTTATCTTTCTGTTTGGATTGGGTTGTAGTTTCTCATTGATCTTAATTATCTATTAAGAGACTCCCTATCAGGCATGTTCAAACTTTTGGGTCTTTTTATTTATCTCTCTTTATGTCTTTTCTTTCTATCGTCCTTCCTTCCTTTGTTTCACTCTTTCATTTTGATTGAATGTATAATAGTGTGTGTGTGTGTGTGTGTGTGTTAGTATATGTATGTGCCATGTGGTTCCCCATGCTTTCATCTGTGCTGGCCAGTGCAGGCATTGCACTCTGGTAATTCTCCATCTCTGCTCCCCAATGGGACTGGGGTTATAGATATGCCTAGCCACACTCAACTGTTTAATCAGGTCCGGGATATCACACTCAAGTTGTTTTCATGTTTTCACAGGAAATGCTCTTCCACGGTGCCATGTCTTTAACCCATGCCCAACCTTTTGCCAATGTCATCTACAAAGTTCACAGTCAAGAACCATGTAATTGAGTTATAATAAAAGAAATACAACAAAAATCTCATAATATTTTAGTGGGCAGGCAATCAATCTCCTTGTAAACTAAGTTATGACACAGGGTTAGAGAATGAATATTCCCGTAAGATAAAACAGTAAAGGTGTATTGGTTGGCTTGCAAGCTGAAAGCAGATTGCTTCTGGAGGCTCTTATGGAGAGGAATGGAGGAAAAATAATTTGTGAGAACAATGGACCAGTTATTCAAGTCCCTTTCTTTTGCCTAACATTGGGGCATCACCAGTAAGTATCAGATATATTGAACATGGGCAAAAGAAAATCACTTTAACATATTTCTTCATACTTTATATTAGTTTATCTTTTAATGGCACCAAATGACTTACTTCTTCAGTGACATTATTTTTGTCAATAATGCTAATGAAAATGGTGAATTGAACCATATCTGCAGCATCACTGCTGTCATACATTGCCAAATCATAAAATTTCAAATCAGTGGTTCTACTTTTTAAACTTCTTCTGATAGATTTTCTCATTTCTCTAGTTTGCTTAAAGATAGTGAAGTAAGACAAACTGAATTTAGAAATACACTGTTTCTCAGGGCACGTTATTTATTTATATCTGCCTCACTTTCTGTACATTATTTAGTAAACTCACCATTAGTGAATGATTTAGATTTTTCTATTAAACATGCTGCTACACTACTGGCTTCAGAATAGTTTGTTATAATTTTAAAAAAAATTATTTAGGCTGCAGACTGTTTTTTTTTTTAATTCTTCTCTTTTGTTCTTATGACTCAGGACTTGATTTGCACCAAATTTGCCAATTTAATATAATGACCTTTCAAATTGCATTTTTGAAAAATTCCCTGCAAATTAGAAATTGCCTCAACAAAAGAGTGATACACTTTTCATTAAACAACTTTCCTTCATCTGTAATTTTTCTTTGGGGGGGGGGGCTTCTATTTCCTTTGAAGATGTTATAGGTATGAACATAGAATTAAAAATAAATATATATAAGACACCATATTTAGTTTTATTATGAAAATTAATTGATATAAAAATAAGGAGCAGAGTTTGGGCCATTTCACATCTCAGCTGTTCATGCAGTAAAGTAGAGGACAATTATAAAGTGCACTGGATAATGTGTGAGGTATGGCTAAGATGTAAAGCACCCTTAGTAATCATATAAGATATACCTGTTTTCTAAATAAAATTAAACATATATCATTGAGAATGTTTGGTTAAAACATTATGAATCATTGCATTTCACTTGACAAGTTATAATGAGCATATATAACATCTGATTACAACTCAACTGTCTGTGCTTAGAAGATAAAACAGTAGAAGACACACACCACTGTAAAACTGAAGCCATGCATATGTACAAATAACAAAAGCTTTCATATATTTGTTTTGAATGACATTGAAACATGCCACATTTGTTTTATGTGACATTCCATTACAATGCTGCAGCTACAAAGTTTGTACTCAAGAATTGTTGTAGTTTACCTTCACATTGCTGGGCAAGCATCTGACCAGATGTAGCTTATGGGATGTAAGGCTTTATTTTAGAATTACAGAATCCAGGGAGTAACAACACCAATGGCAGAAGAAGCTGACTAACTTTCATAAACTCATAGCAGAGAAAATACCAGCAAGCATGAGCAACCAGAGCTCAAATTGTTCTGAACACACCTTAGGGCTGGACTTAAGATCTGCCCCCAGTGACACACCCTCCAGCAGGCTACTGGATACTTATGTTGCAAGATTAATTGAAAATATATTTATAGTCAAACTGTCACATTCCACCACTGCCCCTATAGCCTTTTAACACTTTAAAAATGTTCAAAACTCCAAAATCTTATCTGAAGTTCAAAACTATTTCTTAACTATGAGCCTTTCATAAATCAAATACAAGTTAAATGCTTTCAACACATAAGGGCACAGAGTAACCATTCCCAATGCAAAACAGCATAATGGAGAGACTGGACCAATGCAAGAAATGTTTAGCCGGTAAACATCAAACATCTGCAGTTCAAGTCCAACATCCATAACCAGTGATGAAAGTCTCTGGAGTCCAGTTCCTCCAGTCCAGTTTGGCTGACTGAGCTGCTCTCCATGGCAGCCATTCCATACCCCTGGTATATCCAAAATATCTTCAGGTCTATATTGCCAACCACAGTTCATCTTCACATTGCTGCACAATAACCTTACTTGTCCTCCAATACAGGTATTTAAACCCGTTTTCCATGTTGTAGATGCAGCTGGAAACCAGTTAATCTTCATTCAATAGCCTTGCTGGCATTATACACAGGGATTTCAACAATCCTGCACCATATATTATATCTCGGCAGGTCCAGTCTATCTTCATACAATGACTGTACTGAGTCTGCACACAGGAACTTTACCCCTGCTTCACTTTTCACAGGCGCCATTTCTAAATAATAAAACTGTTTCACATCCAATGATCACTTTTGCTGCATTTTTTTTTCATTCTTCCAAAAGCAATACCATGTATGTAGCACAGCTAAATTTATAAATCCAGGAAACAAACAAATCTTGACATTGAAAAGCAGGTTACTTCTTCATTAGTCTTCCTTTAAGCCACCTATTTTCAAAAGAATTTGTATTCTTACTCATTTGAGCTATCCACAGCTCACTCTCAGGGCATCATTTCATTGCGTCAATGAAAAAAAAAAAAAAAAAACAGTTGGCCCACCCTTGGAGGTGGCAATCTGTCGAACAGTTAATCATACCTTTAGTAACCTAAAACCAGTCTCTTACCAGTAACTTAAAATTTGTTTGATTCCCCCCCCCCCGTGGTAAAACATATGTCTTTTATATCTCTTTTTTCTTTATTAGCTATGTACATACTCAGAGTGTAAACAGGCATGTTGGTACCATCATTAGTTTGCTCTCCACCACCCTCAAGGGACCCAACTCATTGGGGATTGTGGGTCATGCATTGTGGGGGTAGCCATCGGTTATGGGGAAGAGGCAACATCTCTGTGAAAAATGTCCCAACTTTTCGCTCTAACAATGTTTCTGTCCCCTCTTCCATGAATTACCCTGAGCCATGTTGGGTTTGTTTTAGGTCTACTTCAGTGATGAGGTCCTTGGAGACTCTGTGTCTCTGGACATCTGGTTTTGTAGGAGTTGAATGTTTTCTGTGTCTCTCTCCTTCACCCTTGTGCTGGTACCAGGTTCACTAAGAAAGCAGCACTCTTACTCATTTCCTCAGTTACTCTATGGTTTTAGTTGGGGCCCTGGTGACGTGCAATGGGCTGAATCTCTCCTCAGGTTCTGTGTCTATCTGAAAAAGAGAAGCAGATTCTCCAATGGAGAGTGAAGTTAGCACAGGATAAATGGGATAAGCATTATTATTTTAGAGGGAATTTAATAGGTGTATGTCCTCTGGTAGCCCAAAATTGGTGGGAGCTTGATATTTGAGAGTGAACTCATTTTTTGGATATTGTTCTGACATGTTTCCCAGTTCCAGCTATGGGTTCCATTCCACTGAGTGGATCTGTTAGCCAAATCAAGAGCAGTTGGTTACACACCATTGCTGTGTGCTACTATTGCACTCAGGTAAGCATCATATCAGGTTGTTTGCTGCTGAGTAGCTTAGGCCACAAGTTTCTTGGACAGATGTTGGTCACTTTCTCCCAGTTGATCATGTAGCACCTTCTGGCACTAGACAAGCTAACTGTCTGGGGACTGACTCTCTTCCAGATTCTAGCCAGGTTTCTCCATGTTCCATACCAACAGCATATGGTATCTTTAGCAGTAGGGTCTTACATTAATATTCTGTGGATAATCAAGTGCACTCACAGAAATTTCTTTTCTTTTGGGAAACCTTGTAGGCCTCTCTGCTCAACAGCTCATTGTGGACGCTAACTGCTTTCTGGTACTGGGAGCTACAGGCCAGCACCAAAGGAAAAGAAGGAAGAAAAAGAAAGGTAATAAGAAAGAAGAGAGGGGAAGGAGAGAGAGAGAAATAAAGGGAGAGGGAGGGAGAAACAGGGGAAGATTAAGGTTAGTCTTCATGATATTCTCTCCAGGGCCCTTTGATTCAGGTGTTTCCTCTAAGGACCTGATGAAGATTCAACCTTTTAGTCTGTCTTTTAGGGTATAGGATTTTATGGTATCATTTCCATTTGGGTCCAGTTTTGTGTCCCCATCCTTCCTTACCCTCCCCTCCTGCCCCACCCTCCCTATAGTCTGGTTTGTGAAATCCCTATTAGGTATGTCAGCATCTCAGGCAGATTCAGGTTAGGAGCCACAGATGAGCGAGACCATGTGACATTTGTCTTCCTGTGATTGGGTGAGTTCACTGAGAATGATCTGTTCCAAGTTCAACTATTTTTCTTCAAATTTCATTGTGTCATTTTCCCTTATTTCTGTGTAGAATTCCATCATGTAGATATATACCATGTCCTGGTTATCTATTCATCTAATAATGGACATCTGGGTTGATTACAGGTCTTAGCCCTTATGAATTGAACAGCCAAAACATGGTTGAGTGAATGTCTCTGAACTGAGGCATGGAGCTTTTAGGGTAAATGCCCAGTAAGGGAATAACTGGGTCTGTTGGTAACTCTATAGTCAACCTTTTTACGAGTCCCCATATTGCTTTCCACAGTGGCTGTACTATCTTACATTCCCACCAACAATGAATGAGAGTGCCTATTTCTCCACATCCTCGCCAGCACTTGTTTTCATTAATTTTTTTTAATGTTTGCTATCCTTACTGAGGTAAGGTGGAATCTCAAAGTTGTTTTAATTTCCATTTCCCTTATAATTAGGGAAGTTGAACATTTTCTTAAGTGTGTGTTTGCCATTTGTATTTCTTTTTCTGAGAACTCCCTGTTCAGTTCCTTGCCTCATTTGATGAGTGGGTTATTTGACTTTTTATTGTTTAGGTTTTTGAGTTCTTTGTAGATTCTAGCATTTAGTCTCTGTCAGTTGAATAGCCAGCAAAATTTTTCTCCCATTCTGTGGTAAATCTATTGGCTCTGCTTATTGTATGTTTGTCTGTGAAAAAACTTTTCAGCTTCCTGAGATCCCAATGGATGAGTTATTGTTTAATTTCCTGAGCAACCGGGGTTTTGTTCAGGAAGTCTTTTGCCACTCCTAGATCATGAAAAGTTCCTCCTATTTTTTCTTCCAGTATTAGCTGATTTCTGATCTTATATTGAGGTCTTTGGTCCATTTGGACTTGATTTTTTGTGCATGGTGAGATGTTTTGATCTAGTTTCATTTTCCTGCATATGGTTATCCAGTTTGTCCAGCACTATTTGTTGAAGGTGCCATCTTTTCTTTTCAGTCTACATTGTTAGGGCCTTTGTCAAATATCAAGTAGATGCAGTTACTTAACCCAAAGTCCAGGTCCTCAGTTGTGTTCCATTAGTCTATAGTCCTGTTTTTATGCCAGTTCCATGTTGTTTTATTTACTATGGCTTTATAATATAGCTTTAGATCAGGTATGGTGATGCCGCCAGAGATGTTTCTTTTGCTGAGGATGTGCTTGGATATCCATGGCCTTCCACCATTCCATATGAATTTTGAGATAATATTTTCTATCTCTATGAAGAGAAATGTTGGGATTTTTGTTGGTATTGCATTAAATCTGTATATTGCTTTTGGTAAGATTGCCATTTACGTGTTAATTCTGCCTATCCAGGAGCATGGTAGGTCTTTCCAATTTCTCAAGTCCTCCTCAATTTCTTTCTTGACTGTTTTCATGGTGTAGGTTTTTCACATTAATGTTATGTTATTGTTATTCTATTGTTATAATGTTAATGTTATTCTAAGGTATTTTTTTGTTGCTATTGAAAATGGGACAATCTCACTAATTTCATTCTCTGTATCTTTGTCTTTTGCATACAGAAAGGCAACTGATTTTTGTGAGTTGATTTTATATCCTGCTACTTTGCTGAAGGAGTTAATTACCTTTAGGAGTTTGAGATGGAGGTTCTCGGGTCGCTTATGTATAGAATCATGTTGTCTGCAAATAGGGATAACTTTACTTCTTCCTTTCCAATTTGTATCCCCTTGTTTATTTTTCTTGGCTTATTTCTTGAGCTAGGACATTTGGTACTATGTTGAAGAGCAGAGGTGAGAGTGAACACCCCTGTCTTGCACCTGATCTCAATGTGAATTTCTTCAGTCTCTCCCCATTAAGTATTACTGGGGCTTTAGGTGCTTTATATGTAGCCTTTATTATGTTGAAATATAAACCACCCATGCCTATTCTCTCCAACGTTTTGATCATGAAGTCATATTGTATTTTGTCAAAGGCCTTTTCTTCATCTATCAAAATGATCATATGGTTTTTGTGTTTAAGCTTATTTATGAGGTGTGTTACATTGACAGATTTCCATAAGTTGAACCATCCCTATGTCCCTGGGATTAATCTTACTTAATCAATATGGATAAGGCTCTTGATGTGTTGTTGAATTTGGTTTGCAAGGATCTTGTTCAGGATCTTTGTACCTAAGTTCATCAGGGAAATAGGCCTATACTTTTATTTTCTTGGGGCATCTGTGCCTGGTTTTGGTATTGGGGTGATACTAGTTTCATAAAAGGGGTTGGGGAGCTTTTCCTGTTCTCCAATTATGTGGCACAGTTTGAAAAACAATTGGTTTCAGTTCTTCCATGAAGGTTTGGTAGAATTCAGCTAAAAAGCCATCAGGTCCTGGACTCTTCTTTTTAGGGAGGTTGTTGATTACCTTTTCAATCTCAATTGGTGAGATAGATTTGTTTAGGAGATTAATTTGCTCTGAGTTTAGCTTTGGTAGGTGGTATGTATCTAGGAATTAATCCTTTTCCTCCAAATTATCCAGTTTTGTGGAGTAGAAGTTTTTCAAATAAATCTAATTATTCTCCCAATTTCACTTATGTATGTTGTGATCTCTCCTTTTTCATTTCTAATTTTGTTAATTTGAAGCACCTTTTTTTGCTTGATCAAGTTGGCCAGGGATTTATTAATTTTATTTATTTTTTCAAAGAACCAGTTCTTTCATCAATTTTCTTAATTGTTTTCTTAGTTCACAATTCATTAATTTCTGCTCTGATCTTAATTATTTTGTTCCATCTGGGTCTTTTGGGGTTGGATTCTTCTTTTTCCAGTGCCTTTAGGTGGATGGTTAGGTTATAAATTTAGGATCTCTCTGTCTTTGTTATGAAGGCATTTAGTTCTATGAATTTTTCCCTAGGGACTATCTTCATTGGTCCCATAAGTTTTAGTACTATGTGTTCTCATTGTCATTCAATTCTAGAAATTTTGCAATTCATTTTTTTATTTCATCCACCACCCATTTATTGTATAAAATTGTGTTATTCAGTTTCCAGGAATGATGGGATTCCTGGTGCATCTTTTGCTGTTAATTTGTAGCAATACAGCATTGTGATCTGATATCATGCAAGAAATTATGTCGATCTTCCTAAGTATATGGAATCAGGCTTTATGGCCCAGTATATTATCTGTTTTAGAGAAGGTTTCATGGGCTGCTGAGAAGAATCTGTAATCTGTGGATTTGGGGTAGAATGTTCTGTATATGTCTGTTAATTACAAGTGATCTATGGTTTTGTTGAACTCTCTCACTTCCCTGTTAATTTTCTGTTTGGATGATCTATCTATTGCTGATAGTGGAGTATTGAAGTCCCCTACTATGATAGTGTTGGTGGTTGTTTCTGTTTTCTTGTCAAGTAGGTTTTGTTTTATGAACTGTGGTATACTTGTGCTTGGTGCATCAAAATTGCTGATTGTGATATCCTCTTGTTGGATCATTCCATTGATAAGTAAGAAGTGGCCTTCTTTGTCTTTTTTGAATACTTTTGGTTTTAAGTCTCTTTTATCCAATAGTAGTATAGCTATGCCTGATTCTTTTCTTATTTCCATTTGCTTAGAATGTCATTTTCCACACTTTCACCCTGAGGAGTTGACTGTCTTTAGTGGTGAGGTGGATTTCTTGAAGACAATAGATTGAGGGGTCTAATTTTCTGATCTACCCTGTTAGCTTATATCTCTTGAAAGGTAAATTAAGGTCATTAATATTTAGGATAATAACTGTGAGGTTTTATTTAATCCCTGCCATATTGTGGTAGTTTATTTGGATTGGTGTTTTCTTGGGCATTGTAGTTTTTTGTACCTTCTCTGATTTTGATTATGATCTGCTACTTATGGGCACTTGAGGTTGGTTATTTGACTCTTCTGTGTGGAGAATTCCCTGAAGTACTCTCTGTAGGTTTGGCTTTGTGTTCGCATAGTTGTAGAGCTGAGTTTTATTACAGAAAATTTTTCTTTCATCATCTATTATGAGGGATACTTTTACTGGGTAAAATAGTTTGGGTTGGAAGCCATAGGTTCTTAGACTTTGCAGTGTTCCATTCCAAGCCCTCTGGCATTCAGGATTTCCATTGAGAAGTTTGAAGTAATTCAAAAGGGGTTGCCTTTATGTGTAATGTGTTGTTTCTCCCTAGCTGCTTTTAGGACTTTCTCTTTGGTGTCAATGTTTAGAGTCTTGATGATAATATATCTTAGAGAATTTCTCCTTTGGTGCAGTCTGTTTGGAGTTCTGTTAGCTTCTTGTAACTTGATGGGACTTTCTTTCACAAGGGTGGGAAACTTTTCTTCAATAATTTTTTAAAATAAGTTCTCTATGCCTTTGGTTGGAATTTCTTCCCCTTGTGGTAATCCCATGATCTGTTGGGACATTTAAGGGTATCCCACAGATCCCTCATGTTCTGTTCACAAAAATTTTTGAACTTATTGAAACTTTTGGATGCATGAATTGTCTCTTCAGTTTTGTCTTCCAGATTTGATTTTCTATCCTCCACATGGCTGACTCTATTCTTGAGAGCTTCTATAGTTTTGGGCTTGTTTAATTTGGTTTGTATTTTCTAATGCTTTTTTTATGCATAGTTTTCAACCCTCTGTCAAGTTCTCTTTTCATGTCATTTTCTTATTTTCTTAATGCATTCTTGAAATTCATCCTTGCATTTATTTATATTTTCATTGAGCTTAGCCAGCTGATCACTGAGGTCCTCTCTTTTTTCTTTCTTTCTTTCTTTCTTTTTCTTTTTTTTTTTTTTTTTTTTGTCCTCTCTCCTTCATATAATTTAACTCTCTTTGGAACCCTTCCTGTTTCTTTTCTATTAAGTCTAATCTAGCAAAGAAAGCATTCATACAGTTATTGGACCTTTGTTGATTTTCTGCAAGTTCTGCTAATTGCTTGGCCACGGTTGCAAAGCTTGTATCTTCATTTTGGGATTCTTATCCTATTGTCTCTTCCATGTTTTGATTAGGGATATCCATTGAGGCACTGGGCAACCTTGTTGGATTTACTTGCATTTTATTTTTCATGTTATTCCTTTTGCACTGTGGTCTGCCTATCACAGTGTGGGAATCTTATTTAATTCAGGAGGAAGCTGCAGTTTACCCTTGAAGGATCATCAGTGATTATTCCCTTTTATGTTTGCTTTGATTAGGCCTCTGATGGCACTGTTGCCTGTCTGCTCAGATGGAAGGAGCCCAGGAGGCTCTGGTGGGGGCTCAAGGACCAGATGAAGGGATATGTTGCTTGGTGGTTCAAAGTATGGGACTCCATGGTCAGCTGGTCAGATGGCCTGGTGGGAACTGGGAGTAGGGGGGAATGGGACAAAGCAGACTAGTGTTGCAGCTGATCTTCAAAAGGGGCAACGGGTGGGATTGTGTGGTGGTTCTGTGATGCTGAGGTATGAGGGGATGGGACAGCAGTACTGTTGGGACTGTGTAACAAGGGATGGATTGGACTTCTGGGTCCTTTTACAAGGTGGGATGGCTTGGGTCCAAGTAGCCTGCAGGAAGTGCAGTAGGATCTTTTCTATGCATGGAAGGGCAACTGGTGGGATGGCAGTTGTACGTGGAAGTCCCTAGTGGACAGAAAATGTAAAAAGGGAGGGAAGGTGAATTCTAGCCTGCTGGTCTTGATCCATGCACAGAGGGGTGGTGGGTGGGATGGAGGTCATACAGGAAAACTGTATAAGGGAGGGAAGGGGAACGCTACCCTTCTGGTCTAGGTCTGTACACAGACGGGTGGCAGTTGGTATGATGGTCACATATGGAGATCCCCAGTGGCAGGAAAGCCTGTTGGGGGTGTACCAGCCTGCTGTCCTGGGTCCACTTAGCCTGTGGTTAGTGCAGGAGGAAGCTGGTGGCATGCAGCTGGTATGGTGGCTGGGACTGCAGCTGGGAGGGCTCTTTGAGGTGGTTGGGGGACTGGTAGGTACCGGAGAGCATGGGAATCAGCTCCCTACTTTGCCCCTCTGCACCCTCCCACTGGAGGTCTACTAGGATCTGCAAGCCCCTAAAAACTCCAAGGAACCCCAAAGATATTGCCTTTCCTTCCCCATGAGGTGAGGCATGGTTAGGCAGACGCTATCTTGACCAAAAGTCTTTTATAAATTTTTGTTTTGTACCTCCCACCAACTATACCAGTCCATTACTTTTAAATTAAACTCAGACTTTCAGGGCATGAGCAGAAGAATCACAGCCAGCATTTTTTCTGTTGTTGTTGTTGTTGTTGTTTTTTGTTCCAATCACCCAGTTCCAGCATGGTGCTTTCCTTTCCCTTAAAAAGTTCATAAGTCAAGCTTTCACAGTCCATAATTTTCTCTGTATGTAGCATTTTTAAACTCTGAGCATAATAACCCAGCTAGCTCTGCATACAACACTGCAAGGCTTTTTTATTCCAAAGTGAAAAATCCTTCCATACTCCTCCAGTACACACTTTCCAAAGGACCAAAACCCACATGGTCAGATTCATTTCATTTGTCATCCCACTCTTGGTACCAATTTTACTGATGTAGTTACCTTCATGTTGCTGGACAAACATCTGACCAGAAGCAGCTTATGGGAGAAAAGGGATTAGTTCAGGCTTATAGGATGCAGGGAAAAACCATCAGAGGCAAAAGACACTGGCTTACTTTTATACATTTATAGCAGAAAGACACCACCAAATAGTCAGCAAACATGAATAGCCAGAACTGTTCTGAACACACATTAGAACTGGACAAACCCTCCCTCTGGCTGCTGAAGATTTATATTGCAAGTTTAATCCAAAATACATCAGGCTGTGGAGGACAGGGCATTCACATTCACACCACAGCAAGAACCCTGCAATCAAATTATAAAGAATATCATAAAACAATTTTATAATGTTTTAAGTAAGTTTAAATTTTTGTGTTGGGCTACATTAATAGCTTCCTGGCCTGTGTGAAACACGCAGACCATGGGAGGAACACCATTGGCTAGATAGAAGAGGAACAAAGATGAAGAGAAATCCAATACACAGTATGAGCACATGTACACCCCAACTAGTCCCAACCAGATAAAATCTCCACGAAACAATTGACTCTGTTTCCCAATCAACCCTAATAAAGTCTGGGAGTATATGAAAAAGCAAGTCTTTCACTCTAAAACATTAATTCCACACAGATAACAGTTCTGCTAGAACAGTTGTTTTGAAAACAGGAATTTGCTCCAATGTGATTTATATATTAGACAATAATTTGCACATAATGAGTTCCACATTTACTTATGTAAAAATCTACCTAAGTGTTACTGCAGAAAGTTATAAAAAATAAATCTAACTTAACACAGCATAACACAAAAACATGCACAGATATTCACCTCAAGCATTAGTCCCTACCTCAGTTCACTGCATGTGTTATTAGCCATGCCAAGACACATCTGGTATCATAATTTTTCATACAATTCAGATGATCCTCTTCCCAACATATCGTAATACCTCCAAGCTGCAATACTTTCCCATGTTCAGTGCCATCATCCAACCTGTAGTCTTTGCCAGAGAAAAGTGTCACTTCTATTTAATATGTGCATGTCCCTCTATTAATGGTGGGTAAAATTGTGTTGCCTTATATATTGGGTCCTCATCTGTTTTGTATGTGTCATTGTCATGGGAACATTTTACCCTGGGGAGAGGAAAACACACAACTTCACCACAGTTAGGGCTCAGATAGAAGACCAAAGTATGATTTCACCAATTCCACTTCAGTGAAGCAATGAATTTATTTAGGTCACTTACAGAACACAGAGAATAGTTATTTATAGTAATGCAGAGTCCCTATAGCAGCCACTGTGATGATGATTCTTGTGTCAAGATTACTCTCCCAATGCTCCTCCAACAGCTGCAGGATGAAGGTTTACTTACAAAGCATGGAGAATCCAGAGTAGTCATACCTTAGAGAAATCTCATCCCATCCTGAATGATGACTACTCTCATGGCCTCTTACAGAATCTTCTTGTCCCTATCCAAGAGTATGCAGACCACAGAGCAATAGTTCAAAAGAGCTCTGGCAGAATTATCCCCATAGATGCTCCCCTCTCAGTCTCTGGGTGAGGGGTTACTTATGAAGCATGGAGACTCAAAAAAAAAAAAAAAAACACCTTGGTAGTGCTCATTGCTCCTAGATATTTTACCCTCTATATACTCTATCTCCCCCACCACCAGGCCATGAGGCTTGCATCACTGCACATACCTAAGAGAAGGGGCTCCTAAAATCTGAGATGGGGGTCTTATGACCCTCCCCAACCCTTCTCTTGTGATTGTCCCAACTGCTTTTGATGAAGCTGGCAAAGTTGTTTATCCCTTTCAATGCAGAGGAATTTAGCCATATAACAATTACCGATGAAACTTTCAAGGTGGTACTCTTTGCCCCAGTTTTCTGTGTTTTATCCTGTGTTGTTTTACATATGTTGGGAAACATGTATAACATCATAAATCTGACTGTGGAAGGCTATGCTCTCAGCCTACGGGAGAAAGCATATACAGTTAACCACAATGTCAATGCAGTAACACCATCGCAACATATATTGGAAATTTATACTGTTGTAAACCTCACCTCTGGAAAAAGTCAGTTGAGTAGATGGGGAAAGGTCTTAGAATTCTCTGTAAGAATGAAAGTTTAACAATTAAGAAGGAGATATTGTGGCTGATAAGAAATCCACTAGCTTCAAGCAAAAGTGTAATCAGGAAACACAGGTGTATGGAAACCAAGAGTCAACATCGTTATTTCCAGCAATGAAAATATGTAAGAGAGAAGGGGCTGCATTCTAACCTTGACGAAGTTCATGATCATGTTGTCAGTATGAATTTGAGATCCAATATAGCTGCTAATGAGTCATGGTTGCTTTAAAATAAATGTTAATATGCTTACATGGATAGTATAATTTGAATATTTTATAAGTGGTACTTAAGCAAACAAATTTTGAAAGAAGTCCTTAGCTGGCAATTCTGATTGTATATAGAGTTTTTTGTCTTGCTTTGAGAGGCAAATATATTATTTGAATACATACTACTAAATAACGATGCTGCTATTTTTCCATGTTTGATTATTTCCTAAGGTCATACTTTTTGGTAATTTCTACTGAAATGTGTCTTATTTTTTAAACTATCTGTTATATATCCTTAATAAAGAGTATAAATAATGTTTGATCATATTTAACTACTTTTAAGTCATACTTTAAGAATAACAAGATTTTTAGGAAACCTAAAAATGCCTAGTAATTCAAATTTCTCATTCCCACACCATAAAGATTAAGATCTTTCAGGAATTTGAAAATATTAAGCCCAATCATAGTGCTTTGCTAGAGCTCAGGTTATAGAGATCCTGAATGGCCTCTTCTTCAAATATGTATTACAGCTTTGAAACATATAATGTCCCTGGTGCCATAGGATTTATCTTACAAAAGTGTCCTACTTTCCTCCTCCTTCTCTTCCTCCACCTCATGTATTACTGGTGATCCCTAAGTGTTTCCAGGTTCTTGGCAACTTATTCAAAAAAAAAATTGAGGAAAGGCTCACACAAGTAGTTATGTAGAAAGACACTTTATTAAGAGCAAAGCCATAGTATAGGTTTGAATACACTGCCAGAGGTGCAGCAGATAACTTAAATGGATATCACTCAAGGGTCTAGGAAGTGGTCAGGGGCTCATTCAAAACCATTCCCAGGCTGGATACAGGTGGGGATCCAAGGCCCCAACAGATTGCTAGCTACATTGTGTAAGAGAAGGGTGTGTTTACTGTTCAAACCCAGAGGTGTCCCAGGTGACTAAACTATTTGCTATGCTTGCCTGGCTCATGAGTATGTATGTTCACGTGTGAGTGCAGTGTATTGGCCACTGCGCATATGTGGATGTTGGAAGGCCATCTCAGGTGTCAGTTTTAGTCTTCTACTCATTTGAGGCAGGGTCTCATTATGTATCATATCAGGCTAGTTGGCCTATGAACTTCTAGGAGACTATTCTGTCTCAGCCTCCTAGTAGGATCACTAAGATTACAGATGTTTATCCTACTCCATCCAGCTTTGTATGGACTCACGGATCCAAACCAGGACATCTATGCTTGTGCAGTAAACACTTATCCACTGAATCATTTTTCCCAGCCCCTGTGCTCCTGCTTTCTTAACAAGTTTTCTGAGATAACTAGAGTTAAAATTCAAGATCAGTTAATAAAATTATTTTTAAATTTAGGCATGGTGTTTACACACATGCAAAATGTACATGTGAACCAAAGTAATTTAAAAAATCTTGTTTTTTTTTTAAAGGGCAGACTCCCTTGGCCTGTAAGATCACTGCTGAAATGATGGATAAGGGTGTTCATTTCTCCTTCAAATAGTCATCGGCCCTTTTGTTTGCTCCCCTTAATTTTAGAGGAAGCAGGAGTTCCTCAACAAGGCCCTTTGGTGGTTCACAAAGGCACAGCTGCCATAAATCAAACACTGGTGACATGAGTGAAGTGAAGAAACAGTGATAGAAGGAATTTTCTCCAGCCTTGCTTAGAGAGTCAAGTCTACAGTTTAATAAAACGAAATTGCTTAGTTGTGAACACGAATAAGGCTGCTAGAGCAGTTCTCTTTTGAAATGATTTAACTCGTCTATGCTAAGATTTATGCACTGTCCCTAAATCCAGAGGCAGAAGCCAACTTCATCCCCCACCTGGAAGAATTGCCAAGGGAAAGCTGTTTTCTAAGCCTATAAGCTCTGTGCAAAGCTAAGCTGGGACATCTTGAAGGCACTGAAAGAAAATGAAGCAAACAAATGAACAGTGAATCCTAGAAGACCCAATCCTTGTCTCCTAAGCAGAATGCTCCCTCCACAGGAACAGGAAAACCCATAACTGACTACAGACTGAGACAAGAGTGACATGGTCTGCCTTTAGTACTTTATATTCAAAACTGACTTCTCTGAAACCTGCAGATAATTGGAGTTACAAGTGGATGAGATGTCACTGCTGTTTATACAGCGCAATTATCTGGAGGAATTTTTCAGAATATTCCAGTAGAGTCAATAAGCCCATTGAATCTAATTTGAAATCTAAGATTTATTACAGACATTGATTTGTTTCTGTTTGTGGGATTTAACCGCCAGACAATTTTTATACCTGGGTTGTTAAAGATTACTGAGGTATAAAGTTGGGACTGTATTCTATGCAAGTGATCTTAAGTTTTTCTAGCTAGTAGGAAAAAAACTAGAAGGACAAAGAACCTTTCAAGTGTTTTAACTTCCATTGATGAAAAAAAGAGTCTCCATTGTCTCAGAGTCCTAGCTTCTAAAGATTACTGAGTAGGTCTGAATGGGTTTAGTGGACATATAAAACAAGAATTTTGAAGTTTAAATATTCCATTTTGGGAAGACTAGCACCAAGTCTGAATTTTCTCTTCTGAGTGTGCTCCTGACCTACAAGCCTGATACAATGGGTTCCACATAGTTTTGCACTCTCTGCATCCATAAGTGATTCTATTTGCCCTTAGCTGTGGGTTGCTTGTTTTTACTTTTCTTTTCTAAAACAAATTACTTACTTTGTTTTTGGTTCACCACAAAAAGGAGTAGAAAGTACAGACTTCCTCTGTACTTGCCACTGCAGCTCCAAAATCAACATCCATGTCCCCTGTATTTTATTGTATTTTATTATTTTATTGGTTTGTGTACAGAGAGTACAGAGATTTACGTGTCATTTTTCTGGTGTTTTGAGAAAGAATTTGTTTTAGTTGAGTCTCAGCCCTTTTCCTCACCCCAAATTCTCCTCTTTATTCTATTACACCTCACTACCAACATATTCCTTCTTCTTTTTACATGTGGCATGTGTCCTTTTGCCCTACCTTATCCTTCTTCCTGTTCATCTCTTCATACTCTGTCTTCGCTAATACACACACACACACACACACACACACACACACACACACACAAGTAGGATGGACATATAAGAGATCATGCAATTTGGGTTTTTCTGGGCTTGACCTTAACTTTTAATAAAGCATCTCTGCCCTGATTGTTGACTTTCACAGATAATTCACCCTGGGTATTCACTTAGTACCTGACTTACTCCTCACTTTTTTATCTTCACACATAATCTAAGAAAAGCCATATGTATATATACATGTATATGTGTATTGTATATATGTATGAGTATATGTAATTTGAAAATACTTCATAATTTTTAAACAGAGCACTCCATAACTCTAAACAATATTTCTATAGTCATTACAAAGATTTATGATCCTTAAAAAAATGAGGGGATCTAACAATTCAGAAATGTCCTCAAATTCTACTTCCTGACACAAAGCAAACTCATAATTTTTAAAATGCAAATAATTAAAATAAGAAAAATTCTTACTGACTCACATGAGTTCTGGGGGTGAAGGTGTGGGTGTGGGAAGGAAAGAAGAGAACAAAGGAATGTAAGCCGAAGTTCCAGGCTCAGTGCTCCTGACCACCTGTGTGAAGGGGAAGTCACTCAGTCTTTCCGTGTTCCAGTCATTCATCTACAAAATAGTGAGCTGTGGTGAATAATCTTGAAGGTTCTTTGCCACTATAAAATTTCATGACAATTAAATTGCTATTTGTTAACCATTTGCCTTGTCTTAAGTTGGGGTATTTTTTCACCAGGTCCACCTTAAAGTCACTGTTGACAAAGTGACTATAAGTATGCAGTTGCCACTGGCTGAAAACTTTTAAGTTAAAGAATAAATTGGTATGTAGTGATTCAATTGCTTCTATTGGGAAAAGAAATATAAAACTGTAACGTTTCAACATTTCAGTTAAAAGTCACATACAAAAAAACATTGGAAGGAGAAATAGGAGTTTCCACTGAGGTTTGAGCATCTGTTGAAAATTTCTGGTAAGATCAACAGGATAATAGATAGCAAAACTTGCAGAGTAGCTAATTTCAAAATCCTGTAGGCAATATTGATGCACATACAAGAAATCTTGCAATACAAAAGATTCTTGATAATAGTCATATTCTGGGAAGAACATGATAATTGATGACATGTTGTTAATTAGTTCAAAGAAGAGCTTCTGAATATGAAGAAATGTTATAAATTCATTAAAAATTTTTTTTTGGTTTTCCAAATTAGAGTCTCATTCTAGCTCAGGCTGACCTAGAATTCACTATGTAGTCTCAGGGTGACCTCAAACTCATGGTGATCCTCCTATCTCTGCCTCCTGAGTGCTGTGATTAAAGGTGTGCACTACCACACCAGGCTCTACAATTTTTTATTTTTATTTCATTCACATATGAGTAGAAATGAGATACATGTCTAAATAAATCTGAGAGATTTTCATTACAATGCATTAAGTAGTTTATAAAGTAATATAACATAATATAATTCAATAGTATATTACCCATTATGTGCCTACTGCTCTTGCCATAGATATCAAATTATATTTATAAGTAATGGTATGAAAACGCTTCATCATTGTTTCACCAACAACTTATTTCATCTTCACATGTAAGGTACATCTTAGAACGGTGACATTTTAAAACAGGCAAAATATAGTATATGTAAGCTGGATATAGGATCCTTCCAACAACTTGTCTTTTGCCTGGTGGAAACTTTGAAAAGGTCATCAGCTCTTCTTGGTCTTCTTGCTAAAATTAGCTTCTACCAAAATGTTTTAGAACAATTTTAACTTCACTAAAGACTTCCTAGGAGAAGTAAAGAGCATGGTATACTAGTTACAAATTTTATCCCAGACAAAAGTAAAATCCCCATCCAGCCAATTCTCTCCATTTCTTTGGTCATCACTTTCCTCTGCTGAGTTTGACTCCTCTTCCCTTTATTAATCTATGTTTTGAAACTCTTTTCCTTCTTGTAGCATTGTAGATATGTGGATTACTACAGTTTGCCAGTACCTCTATAACATACTTTCCAATGCATCTTTTTAACATCTCTGATCTTTCCCTTGAAATGAATTTTCATACTCATGCTAAAAAAGATAAAAATGTCTTCATGCTACCTGATTTATATTCCCTCTCAATTGGCAATACTTGCAATAAAAATAGAAAAAGATGAAAAGCCCAGTTGGTAACTTGTAGCAGAGTTCCGTGTCTGGAAACTCGTAATTCTTTACTCATGGGCCTTACCATGATGTCCCAAATCATAAAACTGTGAACTAAGGCAAGATAAAATACATCTAGACCAAAGGAAAGAATGACACACATGATGTCTAGTATAATAAAAAATCATATTTAACAATAAAGAATCAGTGGTGTGATTTATAAAATGAAGGTTTCCCTATGAATTTTTAACTCTAGAGTCAAAGACTCAACTGTACATTTTGCTTTAGGGTTTAGAATTAAGTCATGAGAATTTAGTTCATTGATGGCTGGGAAACCTTTTGAAAGGCTTTTGCTTATTTATTTATTTTGTCTCTCTCAGTAAGCCTGTAGGGATAAATATATAGAAGGAAAATAGGTTGTTTGTCAATACACCATCCATATTCCCTTCCTACAGAAATAAAACCATGATGTACCTGAATGGAATTCACCTCTTTCCCCACATTCTGCAAATCTTCTTTTGAAAGTGTTTGACAGTGGTAAGCTCTGATTAGACTGAGCCAGCCTGAGGTCATAGGAATTATTAGATTAACACACAACCTTGTATGCTGGAGCTTCAGGGGGTAAAAAAAAAAAAAAAAAACATGGTCTCTTTTCTCGCATTAGGAGAATGGAATAATAATAATAATAAAAATAACCCTGCTCTGAAAGTGCCTCAGCACCTTAGTCCAGTGAAGGGGAGTCAGCTTGAAAGGAAGCTTCATGGACAGTTGTACTTTCCACCTGGTTTTAATCTTGAATCAAGCCATACCTGAAGCCAGAACTCTGAAGACTTTTCTATTATACAAACCTAGAAATCCATTTTTTTTGTTGTTGTTTTAATCACTTCAAGCTTACCTTGCTTACAGCATAAAGAGACCTAACTAATATAATGTAAGCTGGTAGCACCTAAGATAAGAATCCATTCTGGGGCTGAAGAGAAGGTTTAGCAGTTTAGGCACTTGCGTGTAAAGCAAATGCATGCAGATTCAACTCACCAGTACCCATGAAAGCAAGAAAGACAGATGCACAAGTGGCACATACTTCTGGAGTTCATTTGCAGCCACAAGAAACCCTGGCACATCCAATCTCTCTCTCTCCCCCTCTTTTTTTCTCAAATATATATACCATTCTGTTTATTTCCTCTATTTTATACCCATTTATTTTTTAAGCATCTACCAAAGGACTATTTTCAGACTCTGGTCACAAAGAGGATAAGATAAGGAGTTACCACTAATAACACAAAATAATGTAAGTGACAGAAGACAGAATGAGTACACTAATTCTGCCTATGAGGGTCAGTAGAGAAGTCCAGAGGGACATTCTGACAGGCATGCAAGGGCCCATAATCATCAGATCTCTTGGTTCTTCTCAGAAACCACTAAGAAACTCTGGTGTCCTGCATATGGATGACTAAGGTAAGCATGGAGACGTAGCAGGAAAGGTGAAATCCTTTGTTGGTTATGAAGGGCTACATATATCTGGTTGCTAATGACTGATATATGAAGGATGTCTGTCTTGAAGCTTAGAAAGACAAAAACATTATCCACAAGTGCAGCCATAATTGTGTTTTCTTTGTTTCATCACCAGCAGCTGCCTGACTCCTTGAGATCCTGACCAGTTATTTTCATTAACTTGGCTTGTCCCTCCTCCCCACCTCCTGCAAAGATGAATTGTAAGACTGGTGCTGATAGACTCCTGTGCTATGGTGCATTTCAGATATTCATCTGTGCTCCAGAAAATGGCTTGAAATTCTCCATGGAGACTGACGACAGAAAGGTCAACAATTATGCAAAATGAATAATGGGTTTGGAGCAATCAGGCCACACAGCTGCTGCAGAGTATTCTCTGAAACCCTCCTGCCAGGTGTCTGTGTCCCTTTCCAGTGGCCCCAGCCAGATGCATGCAGCCAAACTCTCAGTTAACTAATATTCCTAGACAGCTAGGGAAGACGCTGAATAGAACCAGACAAACCAGAGAGGAGAAGGGAAAGTTCTTCTAGAGGCTTCATGGAATAACCTGTGCTAAGGGCGAAGTTATTATATAAGGAACAAAGATTTAAAAGTCTAGCTAAGGCCAGAAAGCTTCAGTGCACACCCATGAAAACAACTGAGGGCGCATTCTATTCTGGAACAACACCTAGACACAGCTTTCTCTGAAGTGAGAGTGTCAGCCATGGAGGCTGAGAACCTACTATGTGAAAGATGAAAGAGAACACAGAGTTTACTCACGTTCAGGGCCAAGGAAAATACACCATCCTCAATGTGTGCCAAATGTTGGGCCTTGATGCTGAATGTTTTGGCAAGAGAATAGTTTCCACACATGCATAGTACCTCCTTAAAAATGCATTCCAGAGTACATGTGTCATACACGTGATGAGGACCAGCAAAGAAAATAAGAGAAGAAGGGAGAGAAAGAGTAGAAACCAAGGCAGTTCAAGCTAGCTCTCTACTTTACCAAGGAGAAGGAAAATCTCAAAGAAGCTATAATAGGTAAACATCAGTTCCTACAGCAGGGTATCTGGGTCTTTCCAAAGCCAGATCCCAAGAAAGGGCCCATCTGTCTTTCCATAAAATCACTGCCTTAGTCAGCGCAGACTGATATAACAAGATACCATGGGCTGGGTAGCTCATAAAACAGAAATGTATTTCTTACAATGTTGGGGACTGTGCATCAAACACCAAGATCTCTGATAAAGCTCTTTCCCTGACTTGAAGCAACCATCCTTTCTCTGCGTCTTCACATGGTCTTCCTTTGAGGTATGCCTGTATATGAGGATGAGAGAAAGGGAGAAAAAGAGGATAAAATGGGAAAGGGAAAAAGAAGAGGGGAAAAGAGAAGAGGAAAGCTCTTCCTCTTCTTATAAGTGTGTGGATGTTATAGCTGTGAGATACCACTTTTATGACCTCATTTAACCTAAAGTCCCTCTCACAAACCTTATCTTCATATCTTCATATAATTACACATGTATAGTTACACTGTAGTCTAAGGCTTTAAGGATATAATTTGGTGAGGTGATTAGGAGAAAATTCAAACCATAATAGTGAATTTTACTTAAAAAATGGGAGTTAAGGGAATTGGCTTTTTAAGGGGAGAGTGGGAATTTGTTTGGTTGATTAATTTTTTTTCATCAAATGAAACTGAGTTCTCTCTGTGTTATAATATAAATGTCAAAAGCATTTTAAAAGGAAAAAGTGATCCTTCTGGTTATACTATGATGATTCTGAGGGCATGGCCTTTGGGATGGTGTAATGGAAATTTTTGAGAGGTGTCAATGCAGTGGGATATAAAGAGAAACAAGTGGTCAGAAGGTCTTGAATCACAGGCGGACAGCAAGGATCCCTCAAGGCTGATAATACTGATCATTTTCTGCTAATTAATCCAGACCCACTATCTACCCTTTCTCCTGCTGTGGGCTCAGGAATGCTTAACATGCTCCATACTCCCTAGCTTCCCACTGCACTCCTACCAAGAGAGTGAGGTCAGGATGTTTATTAACCCCATTCCTCACTGCTGGCTCCCTGCAGATGGTCTTCTCTACTAAAGGCCACAACTCCCCACCAGTCCACCCTTTCTATATAGCTGCTCTCTCTGGGTGTTAGTAATGCTTTTCTTCCTTTCTCTTTTTCAGTCCAGAACTTGAAATAGCTTCCCACTACTCCACGAGTACAGCACAACCTCTTATTGCTTAATATGGAGACTATCATAGCTTTGAAAGTCATCGTTCCAGGGCCTGATTTTATAGGAGAGTAGCCTGTGATTCCTTTTGTGTTTTTAATAAGAGAGAAATACTGAGCCTGTAGGGCCTACATTTTGTATTATACCCCTGAAATTCTTAATTATTTAATAAGGGCCCCACATTTTCATTTTTTACTGGTCCCTGTGATAAACTGTCTTCAAGTACACCATTCAAGGGTGGCATCTGCTTCCTGTGAATATTTTATGTTTTATACCTTCACATGTACGGTGAATACACTACCAGTGATTTTTTTTTTTAGGAGGCAACAGTCTTTCCTTGAAAGAAAGAGGACCTGGGCTAGGGAGATGTCTCCATGAACAAAATATTTGCTGTGCAAGCCTGAGTATCTGCATCTGAATCCACACAAAGCCAGTGCCCACATTAAGCCTGAAGCTGTAGTACTAGAGCTGTGTGACAGAGTTCTCTGAGAAAAAACTGTTTCCATCTTAATCAGAAGCAGAAGCAGCTACTCTCCAGATACTCTCAAGATTGGGCCCCCAAAGAAAGAAGAGGATGGAAAAGGTTGTCAGACACTCACCTGAGATCCCAGTCACCCCCATACTGGCTGTATACAATGGTGTATCAGGTCTGTCCTGGCCTGGGGAAAGAAATAAGTAGACAGTAAAAGATGTGGGATAGGGAGCTTCATGTAAGCAACTATGGGGAGGTTGTTACCCATACCTGGAATAAAACCTTTCCATGTTATGGCTGCTTTGGGGTCTCCACGGTCCTGTAAATAACTCTCACCTATGGTCTGTAAGGAAGCCCAACAAACTCATTAGTTTGCAAAGTAGCCTTCAATAGTACATGAATCAATAAACATATCCATGTTTCTATAAAAACAGGTAAGTTGCCAAATTCTACTCTAGATAAGTGGATTTTAAAATGGATCCCATAACTGAATGCCTGGAGGTCGTGTTATACCACAAATATCTGTGTCACATTCCCAGAACTTCTGCTACAGAGATGAGCCAAAGAGTCTGAGTGAGCCAGAGAATTGGCAGTTGTCACTTCACAGGTGAAGCAGGTGCAGGCCCCACTCTGTGAGAACCACTGGTCTAGAGAGAGTAGCAGACATTGAAGAGCATGGTTCTGATACTGGGCAGCCACTTTGCATCCCATTATCTGGGTAACCCTGGGAGGAAAAGTTTCTTAAGTATTTTCTGGTCTTGTCTTTAGAATTAGAACACAAATGACACCAATTCCATAAGGTTAAAGACATGTGAATTGCTTAGAAAAGTGCCTGGCACATTAGCGGTCATCCCTCAAGGACTGTTAAATCATGATAGATGCTAGCTGATGCTTTCTAATTTTTATGCTCCCAACAATCCTGGTTAGATGGGTAGATGTGCTTGCTGTTATACAGATGGGATAACTGGTCCATGAATTAGTAAATATAATCCCTACAACACATAGCTGCCAAATACTTAGGGTCTTTGCACTGCTCTCCCTCCCATGCACCTCCATAATACATTCAATTCTTCCTGATTGCTGAATTGTAACTCCACAGGGCAGGTGGGACTATGTTAGTTAGCCTGACAGGCCTCACAGAATCAGAATTCCCAGTCTTGGCCTGGAACTCTCCTGTGAATGACACCCTTCTGACTCTGATATTCCCTCCTGGGTTTCTTCAGGCTCTGCTGGTATGAAAGGAATCTTCCCTCTGTCTTGCCCTTGCCACTGTTTTTTTTTTTTTTTTTTCTGTCAAAAGCCTCTGGCTACCATGTACCTTCTCTGGGATGGGTTAGGAGATCTTATGACAACATTGGCTGGCAATGGTTTAGATGTTATACATATCTTATTTCATTTAAACCTGAATATAATTCTATATTAGAAGTACTATTATCCTTATTTGACAAATGAAAGTGGCCTATGCCACTCAGCTAGTAAGCAAACATACCAGTTTTAAAAGATGAATACAAGTACTTCCAAAGTTTCTGTGATCTTGTCTCATGATATTGAGAAGCAAACCAAAATTAAGAAAAGGGAACACTAATTAATATTTACAACTGAAAATTTAAAATGTCAAAGACATTGTTTAGCCTCTAGAAATTGCTCAGTTCCTCTGGAGGGGAGTGAGGAATATATTTGTTTAAGAGAATACACCCCACTCAGGTTACAAATGTACTTTTATCAATTTAAATGAGGGAAAAAAAAAAAAACTGTGTGTGTCCTCCTGGCAAGTGAATGCCTTTTGTGAAAATAAGGGAGACATTTGAAAGAAGAAAGGCAGAGGTGGAATGGCTTTGACCTCTTATCCTTAAAAAATGAAAAGGAAGAATAATCAAATGTACACTGAAAATATAACAACAAACAAGCTCTGAAGTGACATTTGGGCAGTGTGGTAGTCTTCCGGCTGTGTGACAATGAATGCCTGTTCAGCAGGCTTTTCCCAAAGCCAGAGAAAGGTCTCTTAGCTAAAATGTCACAATGCATCTTATTTTCTATTTTCAGCATGCATTCCAAGGAGAGACTGACATCCAGTACTACTCTTATGCACAACTTTAAAAATAACAAAAATGCATGAAGGAAGGGAAGAAGGAAGGGGACAGTTTAGGGCTGGCTCAGGCTCTCTGATTGCTATCTTGCACAGGACACAGACCCTGAGTGAGAAAGAGGCAGAGAAGAAAGGAGAAGGCTGTGACATAATCTCAGTGTGGGCCTTTGAAAGAGGGCCCAGCTTCTTGTGCCATTATGGATCTTCCCCTCGAATCTTCAAGCTTCAAATAAATTCCTCTTCCCTCCACAAATTGTGTCTGATCTAGAGATTCATCTCAGCAACATGAGGCTGTCCACTACAACATCTAGACTATATTTTTACAATCATGTGATGCCCTGGAAAGTGATTACTGAATTATATTTACATACCAGAGAATTTTGTTCTATATCAATTTAGTAGTTACTAAACTCTTTGGTATGAAGAATAGCTATCGTTTGGTGACTTGGAGCTTTGAATCCTGCCTCAAAGAAGGGCATAGCCTGCATGACTCTTTCCTTTGGGCTTTGAAGATCTCTGGCCCCTACATATATCATTAGTCTTATCTTTCATTACTTATTCCTGACTCTGTGTTCTCCTATGACCTTATTTCATCATTACCTACAGTGGGCCTATAGCCAAGTGGCTCTGTCTTTCAAGGTTATTATTCTTTACGCATTTATAATTGCCTTCCAAAACTTTTCTCTTTTACTATTCTTCTATAATCTTTGTGGTTAATCAGTATGGTTATGGCCAGTTAAACAGTATAAAACCAAAATGCACTTTCAAAATTGTACATTTTCTTCACTTCTACAGTGAATCTTGATAATATTTTCTTCCATCAGAACTATTTTCACTGACCAACCAATTGGTCAAGCCATGTGCAAACATTCCATTTACCTCTTTTCATGCTGCCATGGGGGCACTTTTTCTGAAACATAAGCCTCTTCTTCTGCCCAACTCTACTTTGAATCTTTCTACCCAATCATTCCAAACAAAACATGATCCCCACATATGGCATCGCTACTCATATGCCTATGTTACTCATCTTTGGGTCAGACAGAAAAATGACTATATAAAGAATGTTTAGCTGGGTATAGTGCATGCCTTTAATCCCAGCAGAGGATCACTGTGAGTTTGAGGCCACCCTGAGACCTCATAGTGAATTCCAGGTCAGCATGGCTTAGAACCACACCCTCTCTCAAAAAAAAATGTTAATTTTTGCATTTACTGAACTTCAATGTATATAAGTTTTTAACATTAAGATTCTCATAAATTATTCACTAGTCATCCCAACATATGTGTGTGTGTGTGTGTGTGTGTGTGTGTGTGTGTGTGAAAATTAAGGTTCATATGGACAGGTGACTGATTCAAAATCTTGTAGGTGGCTAGCCTAGAGTACAAGTCAAGACTGAAACCCTTCTTGCTGTTCTGAATTTATGTGATTCTATTCAAAGTATTAATTATGCCAAAACAAAAATGAGAATGATTATTTCATTATAGCCCTGAAGAGAAATAAAGGCTGGTAAATAGTTTTCCTTCATTTTCAGAGCTGTATTATAACCCATTGGAAATGAACATTATAAACATTACCTTCAGCAATGTAACATAATGGTAGCTTCCTTTATTATCATTGTTTAAACATTTGGGTAGTAAGCAAATACGCCTCATCCAACATATGTTTTCTGAGAAATATATATCCTCTGTGCAAATGTTATGGAGTTATCTTTATTAAATGCTATTTACAAAAGGCAGAAGGTACTAACATACATAAAAATAATGAACAAAATTGGAGTGTGGAAAACCAGCTTAATTATGTAGGTCAAGAGTCCTTAGCCAGATAAGCACAAAGGCTTAGTGTTATTCGAAAATCACTTTATAAACATAAGGAGGTGCAGCAACTGGCATTAGGGATATGCACATGTTTTCTGTAACATATTAAAATAAGATTTAACTATTGTGAGGCCATTTTATATAAAGTCCTCCAAATAGAATAAATCTTTTCCTTCAGTTTGAGAATACCAAGTTCAATACAATAAAGAACATGATCAAGGGGGAAGAACTTGTTTTTTTTTTTAATAATCTCAATGTCTTCATTTGAGTTTCATCTCTAGAATTTATAATCTGGGTGATCTGAAGTCAGTTATTTCATTTTTCTGCATGTTCTTGTTCTTACTGTGAAAATTGAAATACTGGGCAATATTACTGACCTCACCTAAATGTGTATTATTAAACAAATTAACTGATAAAACCCATATGGCAAAATGCTTAGAAGAATACATACTCAGTGAATGCATATCATTCTCACACAATCTGCATTAGATTACAGTCCTCTTCAAAACATGGGTTTCCAGGAGAAGATGTGAGATTGAGAAAATTTGAAAAGATATAGTCATCCTATATTTCTATTCTAGATTCTATAATTCCCTTCCTGAAGCATCCTTTGATGCTTGTATCTTCACATGCTAATAGTTCCAGAAAACTCACCTCTGTCCCAACAGGAACAATTCTATTTGAAATATAAAGAAAGGAGGAGAGATAGGAAGTAAAGGTCTGAGAAAATAATGCCAATCTATGTATCAAGACCTGTCCTTTTCACCTTTTCCTCTTTGCAATTCCTCTACTCAACGTGAACCTCAACTGGAAGTTATATTGCCACCCAGGAGACATTAGGCAATTCCAGGAGACAGTGTTGGCTTCCCATTCAGATGTGCACATGGCACCTGGTGGACAGGCTGGGAAAGCCATAAAGTATCATACTGTGCACAGGTCATAGTTCCATGTCACAAACTTATCTGATGTACAAGGTCACTATTGCTCAGATTGAGAGCTCTTAGCTATACAAAACCTATGAGAAGGTGTGAATCCAATCCAATGAATGAGCTCTGCTTCTGGCACACAGCTCTCTATTATGTCCTATAGAAACGTAACCTAAGAAGTTCAGAAAAGCTTTAAAATAGGAAAGGAAAATTTGGCAGTTGGGCCTCAACAGTATTTATGTGAAAAAGTCTATTCTGATGAAGACTCCAGGTTCCCTAGAGTTAAGTTTTCAGGATTTTTTTTTTTTTTGCAATAGGTTATAATAACAATTACGTTATAGGTACTTTGTGAAAATTGCATGTTTTCAGGAGCGTTTAAAGAAGTCTATGCAAATCATCATCTTGCTTGGCTAGAAGCTATCTCTTAATAGAGCTTCCTAGAAGGAAACTCCCAGCTCTGCACTGAAAATTAATTAAAAAGTTAGCTATTTCTGATCACAAAAAAAGGTAAGGAAGTTAAGTTTGAGGTTATGGGCCTTGTTTCATGGAGAAAATTACAAATTTATTTTTCTATAATTTCTTATGCTACAATGTGATGCTTTCTCTGGTCTGCAAATTTATCCTATTAAAAAAAAAAGGGGAGTGGAAACTGTAAGAAGGAAGAGAGGAGGTGTCAAACCTCTTCTCCCTAGACAGTTCTAAGGAAGAGGAAGAAGCTAGGAAAGGCTTCTAATAGCCCACATTACCCCTCACCTATTTTTCTAGTGCACTATAGCTTCAACAAAACTGTATAAAAGTGAGCATTTATCTCTCTCTGCTTCCACATTGTGAACACAATGTGAACAGCAACCTCACATGCTTTCCCCATCATGATGGACTATACTCACAAACTCAACAGACATTGTAATATCATGGACACCCAGTTCCATGGGAATTTACAGAATCTCCCCCCCCACCTCTCTCTCTCTCTCTCTCTCTCTCTCTCTCTCTATATATATATATATATATATATATATATATATTTATATATATGTATGAGACTGACTATGGTTGCACCAGGGCATCTTGCCACTGCAGAAGAACTCCAGATGTATGTGCAACTTTATGCATCTGGCACATACAGGTGTACTAGGGAATAGAAACTGAGCCAGCAAGCTTTCTAAGTAAGCACCTTAAGCACTGAGCAATCTATCCAACTCAGAGAAATTTTCTTTGATATTTGGACAATATTATATTTAAGTGAGGGTGATTCCATAAGCGTGGTATATCTTGTATTGAGCAAGTGTATATTCCCCATTTGCAACCACCACTGGGAAGCAAAGAGAGCAGCATATCATAGCCAAGTTCATCTTCCCAGTCACAGAGAAAGTGAAACCCTCAAGAAAACCTTTTAAGCCCTTTCAGAGGAACATAAAATAGGAGATACATATGGATGACTGGAAAGGAACTATTTATAGACTATGACATGAACATGTCAGACCTTTTCCACCTAGGGCAGACTTTTTTATAACCTTTAGACTTCATTATACAGAAGGCATGGAGCAAACAATATCTGCAACTAGAATCAAAGCAGCCAAAAAATGCTTTATAATTAGTCAGTGATTATTCCACTGAATACATTGTCATGGGTAAGGAAGAAGCAACAATGATCACAAGGCTGAAAGGTTATTTAAACTGGTCCTTAATGTAAAACAAACAAGTTTTAGGCAGTGGCAACACCAAAGTCTTTAGCATGAAATCAAGTGAGGAGTGATATCTATGTACTGGTATATGTTAAAAGAAGATTTTAAATATGTACAAGAAAAATAGGGAGAATAAGAGAATCAGTGAAAATAATCAATGAGTTGATGAAAGAATTTCCTTCTCTTATCATTTCACACAACCAAGGAACTCTCTAGAAAAACTTCTGGAATCAGAGAGCTATGCAGATATTCAGGCAGTTCTAGCAAAATTTGTTGCTATAAACCTTTCAAAGTCAGCAGCAAGCTGTTTTACAGCAACACCAAGGAAAACAAGGACTGTTTCTAATAAATTCTCTCCAGAACAATAATAATAATAATAAAGTCACACAAGGGGTAAGCATGGCATAAAAGAGCTTAATGCTATTTAGAAGCAATTCATAGAACTGTTAAATTTAATCCTCAAGTTCTGAAAGTGAAAATTTTTCTGGTGAAAATATTGCTTTACTTGAGTTTATCAAATTGGTGACACTGTTCAGATCAAAGTTTCAGTTGCCATACCTTAAGACAGAATTGCTTTAGTGTGTTCTGTTTACTATTCACCTTAAAGGTACTTGGGAATGTGGTTAGGAGTGATTAGGTTTTGTACTTGTCAAAATAAAATCTGAATTGCATTTCAAAACACCACATCAAGTTGACAGGGGTAACCACCTCCACTAATAGTTATATGTGGGTTAAAAGAAAAAATGTGAGTTAAGGATTGGTCTCAGAGTCAACATAAAGATCTAAGATTTGGAGCTGGAGCGATTGCTTAGTGGTTAAGGTACTTGCCTGCAAAACCAAAGGACATAGGCTTGATTCCTCACTACTCACATAAAGCCAGATGCAAAAGATGACACATGCATCTAGAGTTTATTTGCAGTGACAGAGACCCTGGTACACCCATTCTCTCCCTCTCTCTCTCTCTCTCTCTCTCTCTCAAATAAATAAATAAATAAGTAAATAAATAAAAACTCAAGATTCGTTTTAATTCCCATGTTAATTCACAGGAAGCTGACATCAAATAGACTGGGAATCACTGGTTATAAAGTACATTCAAGTTTCATATTAAGAGTGCTGGAGGTGACTTCTAGGTAAGATGACAGCATAGGAGCCATACCATACCAGCCTAGGGAGGGATTTAAGCAAAACCACAGCAAAATGCACTCTTCTTCTGAAAAATGAAGGAGTATAGCTTATTATTAGACACAGCAGAGAAGCAGGAGAGATCAAGATCCACCAGAAAGGAGGAAAACAGCCAGAGTCCCACTGAGGAGTTTGCAGCACCCACATGGAAAGACCCCGCCAGGCGCACCAAGTGGAGGCAGCAGCAGAGACCAAACAAGGGGATTTTTCAACTTCATCAACCTTGAAAAGTTAATAAATCTGAACAAAATATAGCTGAGATCAACTAAGGAGCTACTGAAAGGGATACAGGTGGAACTGTGTGAGCAACTCCAACCATGAGAACCGCGAACCTCCAGCATTCAGCCCCCAGTGGCAGTGGAGCCAGCATAGCAGATCAGAATCCCAGATCCACAGCACTACATGGAGGGATCAAGGTGAGCACTCAGCATAGTGAGATTGGAAGCCATCTCAAAAGGTAGCAAGGGCAACTGTCAAAAAAAAAAAAAAAAAAAAAAAGTACATAAGCCTGCATTGGAAGAGCTAATCTCTCTTTCCATATCAGGACAGGTTATGGGTTGCATATTCTTGGTTGGTTTTACTATTTTCAAATAAACTGTATTTGGGGGTTGAATATTGTTGCCTTCGATGCTTCAGATTTAAAGGGTCTTTGACTTTCGCTTCTATCATTACTAGGGGCAGGGTCTGATCCAGATCATTCTGACCTGGAACCCAATTCAGAACAGAAATTTCTACCTCCCAGCTGACAAGATTAAGGGTGTAGAACAATACACACCCTTAGGGTTTTTGGCTTTATAAGACTATTGGTTTGTTTTAATCCCCACAATTACATACTCTGTGCTGGTTTTATTGAATGTGTATATTTCTCAGTTAAAGTTTAGAATCTGCCAGTAAATTGTTCCACCCAGTGCACTAGAATACTTGCTTAGCAAGCAAACTCAACACCTAGGATTACTTCTCTGGCTGGATTGGGAAACGAGAGCTACACCTGACACCTTAAACCCATATCCTGAAAGTATATAAAGGTGGATTGCCACATCTAAGAACACTGCAGGTAGGTAGAAAATGCAAGCAACAAATCAATGAAGGATGTAAAAGTCACTAAATTATATTACAAGAACCACAAAGAATCAAGACAATACAGTCCCACCAAATTATAAATCCATCAGAAATGATCACCAATGAGATGGTTTTTGGTGAAATGCCTGACAAAGACTTCCAGAAAATGATGGTATCTATGCTCAAAGAAATCAGAGAAGAAATGAAGGGAACCAAAGAAGAAAACATAGGAATTAAAGAAGAAAACAAATTCCTTTAAGAGAACACAGGAAACCAGCTTAATGAAATAAAGAGGTCATTACAAGACATGAGTAAGGAAATAGAAATACTGAAGAAAAACCAGTCTGAAATCCTAGCTCTGAAGACCACAGTCCAAGAGTGCTGGATGTCGAACAGCCAAAGAACTATGATGGCTATAAGGGAAACCCTGAGGCAAAAGCTTATGCCTTCTGGCCCTTCTTGGACAAACAAAGCACTTAATACAGAGAGACTCATAGGACCTAGTTATAAGGACCTCAATGTTGTGCGTGACAGGTTGGTATTACATGTCCATGTATATAATTTAAACACCTAGAAGTTGAAATGACGACAAAATGCAAACAAAGCCCAGAGATTGTATGACACCTTGTTCTATATCCAAACAGTCAGAGGGAGGTCCAAGAGGACTCTAATTACATCAAGAAGGCCAGCCTAACCAAGTATCCATGGCTACTAAGGTATAACAGAGTGGGGAAAGCGTAATGGCAACTCCACATGAGCTTTCAATATTAGTGATATGAATGAGACCATCTAGCGATAGTGATTAGATGTATGGAACCCAGAGAATAGACAGACAAACAGGATTAGTGGACCATATATTTTATTCATTCGTTTGACATATATTTACCCTCAGTGCTATGGAATATAGTCAGAGCAACAGAGGACTTTATATAGGAAGTTCCTCATATTGGACTTCACTCTAAATCCTTTGGTGTTCGTGAGTCCCTAACATCTTTGAACAGAAGGAGGTTCAGTAGGCAAACAATATATACAGGCCTAGTAGTAAGCTGGTGTCTGAGAACCCCAGATAGATGATCTCTCATGTTTATTGTGCACCTACAATGTCAAGTCCACATAACAATCATCTAAGTTTAATATTGCTACTCCATCCACTGATTAGAAACAGTAAGGGCCAGGGATGTTAAAACCAATTCTTCTCACAGGAAGAGATGGGTACAGAGACAAGGAACCTAATAAACAGCTATAAAAATGGTGACACCCCCCACAAACACATTTTAAAACAGGAAGTTTTCCACAGGTATGTGAATTCATAATTACAGAAGGAAATTTGGTTAAATTCAGTGTCTATTATTAGATTGAAAACAAAACAACAAAATAAAATTTAAAAGCTAACAATTAAACAGGAATCGAAGGATGTAGTATGATAAGCATCAAGTACTGATAGGTAAAACAGAACGGTAAGGATGGGGATCTCCTTGATGTACAAGCTATAATCTAAGGCATTCTTTTCTGAGGCTACATACTTTGGTGACTAGACTATTGAAATATTATAAATTAAATTGACTGTTACAAACTGGACAGCTTGCAGTCATATATAATATTCTTCCTTTGAACAAACTGTCTTCCAAGTTTTCCACAGTGATCACACAAGTGAGTATGGACAACAGAGTGTGTTGTCAATTGAGATTTATTTTCATAGCACTGAGTGATGTTATATGTGTTCTGCTGTCTAGCATCATCTCAGTCCAAATTCCCCTAGCTCAGTCCATGTCATTATAGCTCCTTTTTTAGTTCTGGTAGCCCACAAGTACCTTCCTCCATTTGAAGACTTGCCCAGCTTTCCAGCCACATGAAACACTCTTATCTAAGGCTGCTTGGATTTTTTTTGAGGAAGCCCTCAATTATAAATGCATCATATAAATATTAGCCATTTAAGCAACATGACTATTACCTCCATTACTCATAATTTATAAACTGACAATTATTGTTTGTCTCCCATTAAGATATGAATGGCAAAGTTAAGGTTATCTCTGTTGTACTTTCCACTCTAGATCCAGTAGATTTGGAATCTGACACAATACTTGGCACAAAATAGGTATTTATAGATTTAAATCATATATGTGGATAGAATTAATTAAGTGGTGAATGAGATAGTGAGTGAATGAGTGCTTATATCTTTCCTCTGAAACTCATGCTTTGTTACTTATTTATTCTTTGTAATTAAGACCAGATATATTATCAGCTCTTAATTTCAGACAGACAGGCGTCAATTGGTTCATTTGTTCTCATTTCATTTGAGAACCTTTTTAACATTCAGAACTATGCAGCTGTGAACTGTGACATACCACATTCAGCTTAAGGTAAAATCAGGAAACATGTAAGATGATGACAAGCATCACTGATGATTTTGAGTCAACAATGTACTTCATATAAATTAGTATATCTTCCCATAAGCACCTCACAAAACCCAAGTTCATTAGTTAGCAGTTTTGCTTCCAGACACATATACTTTCTGACTCCAATTTTAAATATTAGGAAGAGGGAAAATTTCAAAGAAAGACTGAAAAGAGGAAAAATGTACAATGAAGAAGAGGAAAGCTTGGAGGAGATGCAAAGTGACTGGGAGGCCGAGTTCGTATTAATGATGCTGACATCAGCATCATATCAATGATACCATCATCCCTTATGGTGAACCTCATCTGATTGGTCACCTCCTAAATCCTTTTCTTTATAGACTTTTCTCACTTTTTATTGATTGGTTGGTTTCATGGCCACCATTTAAAATACTGGCTATCTCTAGCTTGCTTCATTTCTGAATGAAATTTATGCTTAAGTTCTCCACAGCTTTGCCACCCATGTTCCTTCCCAGATGAAGCCTTTTGGTTTCATGGGTATTTCAAATAAGATTCTCCTCTTTCCCAGTTCCTTTTTTTTTGTGAAAAGCAAATTTGAGGAAAAAAAAAAACTACTGTCAAGTTTGTCAGTACATTTTTTGGCATGAGATCACCTTTGGTGAAATTATTTTAATCTACAAAACATCAAAAATCCCACTGTGGCTGGGCGTAGTGGTGCACACCTTTATTCCCAGCACTTGGGAGGCAGAGGTAGGAGGATTTCCATGAGTTCGAGGCCACCCTGAGACAACATAATAAATTCCAGGTCAGCCTGAGCTAGAGCAAAACCCTACCTTGAAAAACTACAAAAAAAAAAAAATCCCACTGTGAAAAGCACAGTGTACATAACAGTGTGTGGCACCATTGAGCTCCAATCATATGATAAAAAATCGAGACCAGACATTTGCAAGACTATTTTCATGTGGCTGAAATCATGTGAAGAGTTGTAATGTGGTTAATGAATTTTGCCAGGCTGGTCTCACTAATTTTATAATTCTCTTTTGTGCATAGGTTACTAAACTAATTAGCTACATCTAGAATATTTCTCATTTTAATACTGCAATTTCAGATTTCCTTGTTCTTTAGCTCTGTGGCCTTCAACCTGACATTCAGAGTTTCCAATAAGTTTGAGCATACCAAATGTCCTAGATGATTTGAAACAAATCACCTTGAAGTGAGAAAACCTTTGAGAATTACAAGGTAGGAAGAACATAAGCTTAGAAATCACATGTGTCAATGATAATGGCCGTATCCATGCCAGGAATTTCCCTCTGACTATGCTTCATTAAAAATGGAAATATAGCACCCAGCTTGTGAGCTTACTGTGAGGGTTAAAATAATCTATTTTATATGCTTAACATGAAGTTCAGTAAGTGTTCTATGTATAGTAATAACACAGCATGATTCATTATTTTCTCTTTTGATGATAGTAAGAGTCTGGGAATAGTAAAATTCTTTAAGGGTGTTGAGAAGAATGATTTCTTGTTCTAGAAGTTTAAAAACTTCTTTTCTTTCCCTTCCTCTTAGGCATTCCAGAGACTTTGCAGATGTCAGCATAGTAAAGTTGATACTTCTCAAAGATAGAACAGAGAAAACCAGTAATTTGCTATAATAGAGAACAGAGCATTTGGGTAAGAAAAGAAAACTCAAGGACTCTGGTTTCCTGACCAAGGCATGTTTAAATATTTTATTATGTCCTTTCCCTTTATGAGAAACTTAAATACAGGGTTTATCCTTTGATCACATATACATGCAGTGACATGTGTCATGGATATTGGAAATGTTAGAATACTGGCCTACATATGAGTAACCATATTCTACTAATGTCAAAATCTATTATTGCTATTGTTGTTGTTAAAATAAACAGGAATCTGAGAAGCCTGCCAACAGTAGCAATGATTATTATCCCTAAAGTACTATCAAAGGAAAAATATTCTACAACAATGTGATTATGCACATATAACTCATGCCAATTACAATTGTAACCGTATGGAAAGTTTATCATTTATTTTAAAATACACTGGATATTTTCCTCCACAAAACAATACCAATATGGAATTTGAAAATGTGGTTTAATGAAATAAGGATAGGACTAATGGTTGCTTATGAAAAATTTGTAATTTTCCAGTGTTGCATCTAGAGGAAACCTTCTGCCTTAGTACAATGTAAATAAAGTCTTCAATAGTTAGAATTTCCAAAGATGGCAGATGATACTCAGGCTGGGTCTCTCAGACTCTCCAAGGAATAATCTAAACTGAAGCAAGCTATCATAAATGCAATAGACATTCTAAAGAGCTATGGGAAAAGTTCACATCCAAGGCACTAGCAGCACTAGCAGAAAGAGAAGCTGGGGAAAAAAAACCCTCTCTTTGGCACTGGGTTCTTGGCACTGGCAACTAACAGAGCAGGAGCAAGATGGCATTTTAAAAATACTTCTGCTACTATACAGGCCTATCAGCCTGAATCTCTTTGTGAACCACATTCTTGGAAAAATCAAGCCAAGCATCATGGCACTATATGCTAGAACCTGAAAAGCAGAATACTTTAAGACTGTAGAAAAGAAGCTGTGAATGAGATCTGCCCAGTATTCAAAGAGCTAAAACCCTGGCAGAAACAAAATGTGCATAGGAACTTTCACACAAACCCCAAGCAGCACAGAGGACATAGGCAAGAGCTACATGTGGATATGGCAACCATTCATAACTGGAACTTTCAGAGGTATGATGACCAGATATGAAATTCTACTTGTGATGCACTTCCACTAGATATGAACAGTATAAAAAATTGAACCACACAAAGGATATTCAGAAGAGAGGATGGACTAACAATCACAGAAGACACTAGGAGCTGAAGAAAGAATGTGAGTGTCCAGATAGACTCCAATAATCAGGCAATTCAATATACCTAAATAACCAACCAAAAAATTCAACCAAAGACCTAATTCCCAATACCCAAATCCCAATTCAAAACACAAGTAACATGAAAAACCAAGACAATATATCTTTTCCAAAACCCACCAATACCAAAGTAATGACTTCGAATAAATGAAATTTCACTCAAAAGAATTGATTTTAAATGTATTCAAACAAATTAAGGAGGATGTGAATAAATTCCTATATCTGTATGAATTGCAAGAGAACACAAACAGCTGAATGAAATAAGAAAGTCAATAAAGATATGAAAATGAAATTCAACAAAGACATAGAAATGCTAAATAAACTGAACTAATGCTGGAAATGAAAATTTCAATAAGTCAAATGAAAAGCCTGAGTCATGAGGAGGAGCAAATATAAGGGCATACAGACAAGGTAGAGGGATGTTACATTCAGTCAAGAAAAATGATGGAACAAATCATATGTATATAATGAATTAGTAATACAAGATATGTGGGATACAATAAAATGCCAAATTTATGAATATGAATTGTCAGCATAAAAGAACTCTATGAGAAAGGTATTGAAAATACTTTTAAACAATCGGCAGAAAATTCTGAAATCTAAGGAAACCAAGGCCTACTTAAGTGTATGCAGCATACAGAACACCAAACAGATATGATCAGAGAAGAAAATCCCCGCATCATAATATAGATACACAAATTATTCAGAACCAAAAAAGTATATTGAAAGATATAAGAGAAATACCAAGTCACATATAAAGTCAGACTCATCAGGATAATAGAAGGTACTAAAATGAATTATTCAGTCAGAAAGAATAATAAACATATTCAGCATACTAGCAGATTTGGTAAAAGAAGTATCCATTCTTTTGTTACTTCAAAGCAGTACATATCACCTTCAAATTCAGATATTACCTTAGTGTAGTCCAAGAAAGTGGAACTAAAATACAAGCTGGCATGACTATTCTAATATCTGACAAAATAGACTTCAAACCAAAACCAGTCATAAGAAACAAAGACGGTCATTTCATTCTGATTAATGTGATAATCCATCAGAAGAGCATTACAATGATGAATATACATACACAGAGCACAGGTGCACCCAGTTTAGTAAAACAAATACTCTTTGACATAAAGTCACAGATGAACCCTAACACAGCAATAGTAGGAAATGTTAATCTCACCAGTATACACGCTTTCCACACAAAAATAGAAAATGTTGAAGTTAAATGATATCATAAAACAAATAGCCTTAACAGCTACCGACGAAACATCCCATCCAAGCATTGAAGAACATGCATTCTTCTCAGAAACATATGGAGCTTTCTCTAAAATATATTATATATTAGGACCTAAAGAAAATCTCAACAAATACAGAAAAACTAAAATAATCATCCATTCTATCCAACCAACATGGAATAAAGCTAGAAATCAACAGCAAAGAAACTACAAAAAAAATCAGGAACTCAGGAAGATTAAATAACACATTATTAAATGATGAGTAGATTATTGAACAAATCAAGAAGAAAATTAAATATTACTTGCTGCAATTGAATGAAAATGAATACACAACATACCAAAGCATATGTAATACAATGAAAGAAATCCTATGAGGAAAAAATTATAGCAAAGTGCTTACATTAAACAATCAAATATATTTCAAATAAATAATGATATAACTTAGGGCCTTAGAAAAACAAGAACAAGCAAAACTCTAAAGTGGAAGATGCAAGGAAATAAAGAATAAGTAAGAAGTTAATGAAATAAAAACATATAACACACAAATGATAAATGTAATGAAGAGTTGGTTCTTTGAGATGATAATAAGATCAACAAACCATTAGTCAAAATAACCAAGATAAAGAGAGAAAAGACACAAATCAATAAAATTATAGGTGAAAAGAGAAACAATATAATAGATACGAAAGTAATTCAGAAAAGTGTAAGGACATACTTTAAAAATCTATACTCCACCAAATGAAAGAAATCTAGAAAAAAAAGTTGCAGGTTCATAGGACCTATCAAAGTAACAGGCCAGAGGGGGAAAAAAAAATTAAGCTTAGGCTTCATCTATCTTCTACGGGGCCCTTATTTTCAGGTACACCCCTTTACTCCTTTTTTTAAGTCTATCTCCAAGGATAAAGGTTTCTATGGTATCAGTTCAATGTGGATTCAGTTTTGTATGAGATAATTTTTAAAGATCTTTAACAACAAATGATAATGAAGCAGTAATAAATAATCTCCCAATGAACAAAAGCCCAGACCCAGATGGATTCACTATAGAAGTCAACCAGTTCTTTAAAGAAGAATTAACACTAACACCTCTCAAACTATTTCATAAAATAGGAAAAGAAAAGCTTTAAAACTCTTTTATGAAGCCAGTATTACTCTGGTATGAAAACCATATAAAGACATCACAAAAATAAAGAAAATTACATAGACGCTAAGGAGACTTAAAATTTCTTAAAGCAGAAAATCAGAAGCTGCTGAAAGCTCAATACTAAAGAAGACTTGTAACATACACTCCAAGGCTCAAGGAACATTGTGGAAGAGAATGTAGAAAGAATGTTAAGAGCCACAGGATAGGAAGGTCTATTCTGAAATATTGTCCCACCCACAGAAACTGACTGGTGGATTCATGACTCACAGTGAATATTGATATCCCAGTGAGGAAGGCCCTCAGTGGAATGGAGGCAGGAAGAGAAGGAACATAAGGGAATATGACTGATGTGCAATGTCTTCATACAATAAAGTTCTCAATAAGAAAGTTATAGATCAATTTCCCTGATTAACATATATGTAAAAATTCTTTAAAAATACAAGCAAATTGAATTCAAAAACACATTTAAAATGTCCTTAACCATGATCAAGTTGGCTTCCTTTCAGAGATGCAGGGGTGATGTAACCTACACAAATCAGTAAGTGTAATATGTCACAGAAATAGACTCAAGGACAAAAAGTCACATGATCATCTCAATATATATAGAAAGAGACTTTGACTTTTTGTGATAAAAGCCCTGAAGAGAGTAGGAGTAGAAGGAGAAAACATATTTCAAAATAATAAAGAAAATATATGAAAACCTACAGCAAACATACACAATGGAGAAAATTTTACAGCATTTCCATTAAAATCAGGAATAGGATGAAGGTATCCACTGACTCCACTTCTTTTCAATATAGTTCTTTCTTGAAGTGTTAACTAGAGAAATAAGAGAAGGCAATAAAAGGGGTAGAAATAGGAAAGGATAAGTCAAGTCACCCTTATTTACAGATGATATGATTCCATACATTTGACCCTATAACACTGCCAGAAAATATTTAGAGCTGACAAACATAGCAAAGTGGTGGTATACAAAATTGGCATGTAAAAAGCAGTTATATTCAGCCTCTATACCAATGACAAACATAGAAAGAAATCAGGGAGACAGTCCTACTCACAGTAGCTACAAAAAATTAAAACTTTTGAATACCAACGGAAATTTTAAGACACTGTAGAAATAAAATGAGGATGACACACCATAAGATGGAAAAAGACTTCTTATACTCATGAATTGAAAGAATTAATATTTTGAAAATGAATGTCCTACCAGAAGCAACCTACAGATTCACAAATTAAAAAAGCTTAAAATTTATATGAAACCCTAAAAGACCTTGGAAATCCAAAGCAATACTGATCAAAAAGAAGAAGAATGCTAAAGGCTTTTGAGTTATAACATAGATCCATAGTAACAAAAATAGCATGGTATTGGCACAAAGATGCACTCATAATCAATAAAATAGAATAGAGGACCCTAATTTAAGCACATGAAGATGTCAAAAGTACTCATTGGAATAATAAATAAATAAATAAAGCTCATGAAATAAAGTCAATAACCAACAATTGGACCTCATGAAATTAAAAATCTTCTGTACAGGAAAGGAAACTGTTAATCAAGTGAAGAGACAGCCCACAAAGTGGGAGACAGTCTTGGTCTCAGTACATTAGGCAGAAGATTGATACTCAGAACATAGAACTAAAAACAAACTAAACAATAAGGAAACAACATTCAATCAAAAAGTGGTCTAAAGAACAGAACAAAGAATTTTTAAAATAAGAAATACAATGGTCAATATATATTACAAAAGTATTCAACATCCTTAGCCAGCAGGGAAATGGGAATTAAAAGTTATTTGAGATTTCATTTCACTTCAGTCAATAAAACAATTGACAACAAATGCTGGTGACACTGTGGAGAAAGGGAAAACCACATTCCCTGTAGGTGGGAGGATAACTGGTATAGCCACTATGAAAATCAATATGGTGGTTTTTCAAAAAGTTAAATCTGGAACTATCATATAATTGACTCAGTTATATATCACTTCTGATTGTCACCCAAAGGACTCTATAGCCTACTATGGAGGCACTTATGTATCCTACTGTGTTCATAATAGCAAGAAAATGAAATCAGGCTAGATGCCCATCAAATGTGATACCTAAATATGATGTAATTTCATTGAGTCTTGAGAAAAATTATAAAATTTTCAGGAAAATGGATTAAACTATAAAATATAATATCAAATGAATCAATAGGCTCAGAAAGATATACATCCCATGTTTTCTCTCATATATAGATCTTAGACTCTAAGTTTTATATATGTGCAATTATGTGGAGTGAATATGTACATAATGCAGGAAACTAGAAAAGGACCAGTGAGATAATGGGTAATTCTTTAAGGGGAAGGGTTGTAGTAGAATATATGTGATACAAAGGTAGAAGGGAGAACAGAGGTCTAAATGGGGAAGACGATCAGGGATATGGAGCAGAAAAGGAGGGAGGGGAAACTCAACAATGTCTAACAATGTCTTGAAAACCATAAATGAATCTTATTCTTGGTAAAATAATACAAAACTATCAAGCAGTTGAATAGAAATGAGGTTGAATCCTACATGAGTGGATAAAACTGTTCCCACAAGACATAAGTTATTAAATGAAAATCCCAGTTCCAGGGGTGATTTACTTCCTTACAAGGTGTTGGTTAGAGAAGCTTTTGAGCACACCACTCCAAGCAATACAAAATATTGCCACTGTTCTTAGTTGCCCACCAGAAGTAGATGATAAGCCCATGCTGCTAGAGACAGAATATACCCTATTCACAGGAAATAATGAAATGAAACTGGAACTGCCTTGGAAGATTAATCTCTGCAGGTCAGCCCTCATACTGCTGGAAGATCGCTAGGCAGGCTGCTGGGGGAAAATTGTCATGAATAGTTTTACTCTGTTGTGGACCCTGGGTTCACTACTCAAAGGCCAGGTAAGAGATGCCAACTGGTAATTACAATAGAAAGTTTCAAGTATGTTGTGATGGTTTGAATTAGGTTTTTCTCATAAACTCATGTCTAAATTTATGTCTAAACTCGTGTCATAAACTCATCTATTATGGTAGTTTGAATTAGGTGTCCCTCAGAAACTCATGTGTTTTGAATGCATGGTTACCAGGTGATGGCAATTTGGGAGGTGGAGCTTTGCTGAAGGAGTGTGTCACTGGTGTGTGTGTGGGTGAACCTTGAGGTTTATTAACCCTCAGTTTGCCAGTGTTAGCTGGCTCACTCTCCTGCTGCTGCTTGCCACTTACTGTGACAAGGAAGCGATGTTCAGCCTCAGCTCATGCTATCCTTTCTCCTGTCATCATAGAGTTCCCATAGAGTCTGTAAGCCAAAATATACCCACCCATTCCTCCCACAAGATGCTTTTAGTCAAGTGCTTCATGCCAGAAACATAAAGATAAGTGCAACATCTCTTATGGTAACCAACTGCTTTCTGGCTGGATTTAAAGCCCACAGTTGGTACTATAAATCTGGTCAGGAAGCCCACAAGTGGGGAGGTCATGAAAACTAGTGGCAAAGCTACTGTCGTTCTGTGGCAAAACGGACATAATGTGCCAATCAAAGTGGCTTATGAATGCTTCTGCTCATAGATTAATGCTGCTGTCATCTTTGGTTAAGGGAGTTCTTTTGTTTATTTGTTTGTTTGTTTTGCAGTAACTGCACAGACTTGTAACTTGTCAAAATGCTGAGAATAAATAACTGTTGAATGCTCAACCATAAAAAATGGGTCATCTATCTTACCCTCATAAAGCTTGGGAAATAGTTCTGAAAAGGGGTACAGAGAATTTAAAAACCAGAGGAAGTGGAGGAGTAGTGTGGAATGCTGACTTCTGATGATGACATGGTTATTTCACTCTAAACTCATGATATCTGTGATTACCTGCATAATATCTGCACAAGATTTTTCTCATTACCTTCCTGTCATTGAAAGGGGAAGAGCTCCTGTGACCCTAGCCCTCCCTGGCAATTTGTATGTAGTTAAAGGTGATGGCATAGGAAAAGACATTGTATTCAGTGGTTTACTCACTGATAGCTCCTATGAATAAACCCTCACAATGCTCCCATAAGCAAACCTAATGAAACTTACTGGATTTCCAGATAAAAATTAAGACATGAAAGTAGAAAGGAGAAAAGTTCAGACAAAGAAAAGGATCACCAGGAATGAATAAACAGTGAAATATGTTATGTATATGGATGAAAATGTCATTATGGCTCCGGAACCTGTCTGCTCCTGGCTGAAAGCAGCGAGAACCAAGGACAACAAAAATCTATCAACAGGACAAGGAGAACTGACTCCATGCAACATGTCAACCACCCCTAGCACAGCAGCTAGGGCCAAAATGAAAACACAAAGGAGTTGGTGAGATGAGCAAGAATGCTTTTCCATGGTGAACCTGATAACGTGAGCCAGGGTGATGGAAACAGACACTGAGGATACTCAAAATGTACCAAAGCAGAAATCATCCAGAAGCTGCTGAGAGCTCAACACTAAAATAGACTTAAAGCACACCATCCAAGGCTCAGGGAACATAAAGAATGTAAGAGTCACAGGGTGGGAGGGAATATCCAGAGGCTTTGAGGTATTTTCTCCCTCCCCAATGACTGACTGCTGCTCTCACAACTTATAATGCACAACTCCATGGTGAATACTAGCAATCCCATTAGGGAGTGGGGGCATGGAGGAGAGGAATTATGGTACCAGTACTTGATTAGCCATATAAAGTTTCAACTTAATAAAAAATAATAAGAATAAAAAGAAAAATGTCATAATGAAATCCATTGTTATATATGATTATATGAATTTAAGAAGAATTTTTAAAGTTATAGTTAAAAACAGTTATAATTTCTGTGTTTTGTGTTTCCATCAGATCTTATTTACCTTCCTCAGGAGAAGTTATCTATGTCCCTTTCCTCAAGCTATTCATTCCAGTCTCTTTTTGTTAGTGTAAATAATTATTAAAGCTTTAGAAACAATATAAATAAACCCAAATGGAGTATACTGGTCCACATGGGAGTAGATTATAAATAACATGAAAATTACCACTAGACTCATAGATTTTGTATGCTCTTGTCTCTATGGTTTTTGTCCCAGACACCTGAATTTTCATCGGGTCCTGCTGGTATCCTGCTCTATCCTATCCCAGAGATTTGATGACTCCCAAAGCTAGAATATTCTTTCCCATCTCCCTTCATCCAAACCAGTACTACTCTACTTTCATGTTTCATATTAGTAATTTTTCATAAAACCTTCCTGAACAGCCCACTCTCACTATTGACCACCATATTCAATGCCAGTTTGTGTGTAACCTCTATTTGTTCCTGTATCATGGAGCACTTAGATGGCCTGTTAATAAATGTTTCTCCTTTCAGCTCATAAAATGTGGGATAAAGGTGTATGCTTGCTTTGGTGTTTTATTTTGAGCTCCTTGTACATAGCAGTTGCTGAAAAAGTATTAGTTTGCTTGATGGATTTTGGAATTCTATCTTGAAGATATTAGAAACAAAGAAACAGTACAAATAAAATTGTTCATCATCCAGCTAATTTTAAGTATATAGGCTATATGAATGGACAGATTAGACTTGAATTATTTATCCTGCTTTTGACAAATCCTACCAGCCACAACCTTTATAGAACTTTCCTTTGCTATATAGATACTGCTATGGCACTGACATTTTATGATTTAGCTTCTGATGAAAGCAGAAACAGTCAACACATGAGAGCAGGAATGTGTTGTCTCTGACATTAACCTTTGTGGCTTTGGAGATGCTGCCTGAGTTTCAGGGCATTCTATCACTGTCAGCCCTGCCCTGCCCATTCCAGGAAGAAAGATGAATGAAGAACTCTAAGGGTCCAGGGTGAGCCCATGAGACCATACACAGATTGTTGGGGTGGATAAATATGGGTATTTTTGCAGCTGAATATTGCAGCTAAATATTGAATATTGTGTTATATATCACAAGTTCTTTACATTTTCTCTTTTTCTACCACATTCCTTAAAAGATTCACACTGGTTTCCATTGTTTCTCTATGAGTCTAAGAGGCAGCCAGTTCTCTGCTTAGCTTTTACAACCCATTTGCCAACTCTTAGTAACCAAACACACCTTTGAACCCAACTTAAGCTACTTCTGAAGCAAAAAATTCTAAACAATTCACTCCCTATATATTCTGTTGCCTCGCAGAATACAATCACATGTGGCTTCTTTAAAGGAGAAAATGATGAATGGCAAAAACATATTTTTTATACTTAAACCTGTTATGCCCAAAAGCTTTCAACTTATTGTTGAGGTACTTTCAGTGTGTGTGTGTGTGTGTGTGTGTTTGTGTGTGTGTTTGCATGTTCATATGTGTGTGAGTATCTGTAGGTATGAAGGCCAGAGGTTGGAATTAGGTATCTTCCTTCATTCCTCCTCTGTTCATTTTACTGAACTAGCCAGCTTGCTCCAGGATTCCCTATGTCTGTCTCTGGAGTGCAGGAATTGAGGGGAGGGGACTGTGGGACTGTGAAGGGTCTGAGCTTTATTCCTTTTCATTTGTGGCACAAATGCTTTATCCACAGAACCATGTCCATAGCCCCTCGTCTATTTTTAAAGGCAAAAATTCTGAATTCTGCTTTAGAAAACTCCTGTGCTAATGTCCTATTGCTCTATGACTAGATCACCAGAGGGATGCATCTGATACTCAGCTTTGTCTTCAGTCTCTTCCAAAGCCTACAAGAAACAACTTTGACATCATGTGGTAATTGTGGTTGTGTTGATCTCAGTGTCTGCATACCTTCCATACTTCTGAGGGAACAAGCACTTGGACCATAGAAGAGGGCACTTGATCTCCTTTAACTCAACTTCTGAGCCTAGTAATTCCACTTGACTGATCTCCTAGTGAGCTTGAATTTTTCTTCTTATGGGAAGTTCATTTCAGTATTTTACAAAAAGTTTACATTTTATGTAAATATAAAGAGATACAGTTGACACAAATATTTGGTTTCTGCTATCAAAAAATGAGCAAAATAGCCTTTACCTCATTAAAAATGTCAGCATGAGGAACATTATAGGATTTAAGAAGCCTTTAGGTAGATTCATTTTTGAATGCAGGTTAGAGTCCCTTCCTATAATTAAACCAGTAGCAGTGGTGGAGAAAATACTTTAAATATATATATATATATATATATATATATATATATATATTAGAGGATACTGTACAGAAGATTAAATGAATGAGAGCATGTGGAGAGATAAAATGTTTTCTATCACAAACTCTTTTATTCCCCTAGATCATCAGCTCCAAGTGTCAGCCTTATATTCCTATTGAGGTCAAGAAATGAGTATCGCCCTGGTGTGATTCCATCCTATGTGTCTTGTGTGAGGTGCTGTAGTTAGTTGTCTCCATCAGTCTCCTCACACCCAAGTGCCTGGCACCCTCCATGGAAGATTCAATGGACATGGACATGAGCCTGCTGAGGCCTCAGAACTGGCTTTTTGGTTGTGAACTAAAGGCTGACAAAGATTATCATTTCAAGGTGGCTAATGAAGAAAATGAGCACCAGTTGTCATTAAGAATGGTCAGTTTAGGGGCTGGGGCAAAATATGAACTGCACATCGTTGAGGCAAAGACAATGAATTTTGAAGTCAAATTAAAGTAACACTGACATCTTTGTCAATGTCTGTACAACCAACAGTTTCTCTTGAGGGCTTTGAAATTACACCGCCTGTGTTCTTAACATTGAACTGTAATTCAGGGCCTGTGCCTATTATTGGAGAGCACTTAGTAGTTGTGGAGGGAGATGCAGAGTCAGAAGATGAAGAGGAAGAGGATGCAAAACTCTTAAGTATGTCTGGAAAGTGATCTGTACCTGGAGGGGTGTGGTGGTTTGATTCAGGTGTCCCTCATAAACTTAGGTGTTCTGGATGTTAGGTTTCCCAGCTGATGTCAGGTGGAAATTAAAGCCACCCAGTGGCAGTGTATTGTTTGGGGGCTGGCTTATGGGTTTTATAGCCAGTTTGCCCATGCCAGTGTTTGCCACACTCTCCTGTTCCTATTGTCCACCTGATGTTGGCCAAGAGATGATGTCCACTCTCTGCTCATGTCATCATTTTCCCTGTCATCATGGAGCCCCCCCCCCTTGAGCCTGTAAGCCAAAATAAACCTCTTTTTTGGTTGGGTGATTTCTACCAGCAATGTGAACCTAACTGTAACAAGGCAGTAACAATGTTTCACAGAAAAAAGTAAAACTTGCTGCTGATGAAGATGAGGATGAGGATGAAGATGAAGATCATGATGAGGATGATTTTGATGAAAATGAAGCTGAAGAAAAAGCTCCAGCCAAAAATGCACAAATATCAAACCAAAATGGAAAAGACTCAAAGGCCTCAACACCGAGATCAAGAAGCCTTCAAAAAGCAGGGGGGGGGGGGGGGGACTCCTAAAACACCAAAAGTACCTAGTTCTGTTGAAGACATTAAAGCAAAAATGCAAGCTAGTATAGAAAAGGGTAGTTCTCTTCCTAAAATGGAAACAAGCTCATCAATTATGTGAAGAATTACTTCTGGATGACTGACCAGGAGGCTATTCAAGATCTTTGGCAGTGGAGGAAGTCTTTTTAAAAAGTAGTTTAAACAGTTTCTTGAAATTTTGTCTTAATTTCTGTAATCATTGATATCTGGCTATCTTTCTTATAATGCAAAGTGAGAACTTTATCTACTATGTTTGATAAATGTTGTCCAAGTTCCATTGCCAAAAATGTGTTGTCTGAAATGCCTGTTTAGTTTTTAAAGCTGGGCTCCACACTTTGCTTGGTTTTAAGTCTGTATGGAATGTTATGATAGGACATAGTAGTAGTAGTGGAGAAACAAAAATATCACATGTAAAATAAACCCAGTATTTTAATAAAGTAGTACTGTTTCCCTTAACTAAGAAAGAAATGAGTATCAATTTCTTTGTATGTGTATGTGCATGTGTGTTTGTTGGTTGGGGGAGGGATATAACACACACGTGCATGTGGTAATCTGAGGACAACCCTGAATGGTGACCTCAGGAACTTCATCCAGCTTTTTAATATAAGGTCTCTCATTAGCCTAGAGCTTGCTAAGTACGTTAGCCTGGCTGACCAGCAAAACTCAAGGACCCATCTGTCTCCACCTCCCCAGTGCTAAGATTACATTTGCATTCCACCATGCCCAGTCTTTTTAGTTGTATTCTGGGGATCAAACTCAGGTCTTCATGCTTGTGAGGCAAGCACTTTACTGACTGAACTGTCTTAACTTATAAAGCAGAGAGTGAGAGTGGAACAGACTAACTGGTCATTAAGACAGAGTTTCCCAACTGCCAGGCCGTGGCACTCTAGACTGTCTCTATTGAACTATATGTGTGCCACACTACTAAGCAACATTCATAATGCCTGAGCGCAGTCTTAGAGTGTAAGAGCCTCTAGGCCAGTCAACTGCAGCCACAAGTTTCCTTGTCTGTTTGTGCCAATGTACAGTTTTCACCTTTTTATACGTTCCATGATATGCAGTCTCTCATGGCTATATATTTCAATTATTCTAACCCACTTCCTTATTAAGTAACAGCCTCTTCAGTAACTACTGTAGGAAGACTGAGCACTGTCAGGGAAGTTATACTTTGTGCCTCATGATATAGCTTCTGGAGGTGTGTAGTGTGTAACTTGATCATACATAACAGCCCCAAACCAATTAACCCAATATCAAGAAAGTAGTAACACATATGACAGACCTAGTAGGAGCTAAAGTTCAGTTTCTATGTTGTTGCTGTTGTTTTGTTTTTAAGCAAAGAAGAAGTTGTCCAATGTCCTAAGATTTAGGAGAGTCATTAGGAAATGGGAAAGTCAAAGTCACTCCAATCAATCTGTAAAGGAGCTCATTTTCTCATGAGGGACTCATTTGCATGAAAACCTCTTGCAGGAAATGGAGATAGCAAATAATAATAATAATAATAATCATAATACAAAGAAGGAAATACAGAGATGTAGAGGACTCCATGTAACAGTTGAAAAAGTTCCCAGAATTGAAGACCTCATGTTCAATAGGAGAATGATTATCAGACAGGAAAGAAAACCCTGGAATGGCAAATTCAGCATTCATTTGTTTTCTTTTCACTCAAGCATTAGGGGCTATAGGAAAATAACCAGTTCACATTAAGAGTTCAGGGCTGCAGAGATAGCTCAGTAGTTAAGGTTCTTCATTGCAAAGCCTAAGGACAGAGTTTGATTCCCCAGTACCCACGTAAAGCCAGATGTATAATGTGTCACACATATATGGAGTTCACTTGCAGTGGCTAAAGGCTCTGGTGCACCCATTCTCTCTCTCTCTTTATCTATCTATATAAGTTCATCTCTTTATACTCTAATAAATAAATAAATAAAATATTTTTTTTAAATTAAGAGTTGAAACATCTCAGTTTTGCAAGAAACAGAATAAAAGAGCCCCTTATTTCTAGTCGAAGAATTATACAAGTGGTAGAGAAAGGTGTCTCCTGCCACAAACTAGAGAAAGCTGATGGACAAAGTTGTGAAAATGAGGAAAAATATGTAAAGTGTGAAGTTCAAATATACCAAAGAAACCAAGCAAATGTAGCAACTTGAGAGGCCTTCAGACAGACTTGTATGGGCAATAACCAACCCAAACAAAAAAGCTAATGGCAAAAAACACATAAGCTCTGATTTATTGTTACTATTATTATTTTTATATTTATTGGAAATTGTTCATGTTTTTGTAATTGTTTCAATTTCATCTAAACTTAGTTGTCATGTATATTCTGATGGCAAGCCTAAAGAAAATGAAAAGTATTAAGCCAGAGAAAAATTCCAGTAATGCTGCACATTCAGACAGTCACTCCTCATATTGTATGGATAAACAGAAATATATTTCACCACTTTATCAAGTTGAACATTTATGCTCTTTAATTTTCATTATTATAAATATTTCAATAAAAACATTTTCTCTTCTGAGATCATTGCAAAACAAATACTCTTTCTTCCCATTCCCCTTATTCGGAGATCATCTGCGTACTAAGGAATCAATAACTGAAGGTTCTTGATGAAAGCAAATAAATGAAACCTCCTCCAGAGGACCAAAAATAAAGACCACTTCTTACTGCCCCTGATTAGCACTGGTTATGACCTTTCACATACCTTTGCCAAATTGATATATCACTCTTTAGTTTTAGTTTGTATTTCAATTGAATTCTTTTGTATGTTAATTACAAGAAATATAATTTTAATGGCAGAAAAAGACATGTTCATTCATATCTTGACCCTTCTGGGGAAGAGAGAAAATGAGAGTGAAAAGTGAGGACAGAGAACTATGAGTTTAAGGTTCAGCAAACTACAGCTCTGCTTTTGCATGGCTCATGAGCTAAAGATGCTTCATATATTTTTGCTTTAAAGATATCAAAGAACTGTTTTGCGACATGTGAAAATAGGAATTTTAAATTTCAGTACCACAAATAAGGATTGATTGGAACACATCCATACTCATTATTTAAGTGTTGTCTATAACTATTTTCACACTGCAATAGCAGACTTGAGCAATTGGGATGAGAATATGGCTTACACAGCCTACAGTACTGACCATCTGGCTCTTTAATGTTTGGTGACCCCTAGTTTAGGCAAACTCTACTGAAAAGTGCTACAGTACTCAGGTTGGTAAGAAGTGGTTGGATTGCTCAAGTGTCTCATGGAGGACTGTCAAATCAACTAAGATGTTCATGCTCTTCACTTGTGGGGAGTATGGGATAACAGAAGAGCAGCACAGGGCAAAGGAGACAGTTTAGCTGTACAATGAGAGCAATGAGGAAGAATGGATGACCAGATTGTTCTGATTGGGTAGGTTCTGGTTTCAAGCACAAAAGAATCTGAAACACTGATCCGGAGACATTTATTATTTGCCTGCTTCACTAACAGTAAATGTTCAAATTGAATGCAGACAATAAACTCTGATATATATATATATATATATATATATATATATATATATAGCAGAGATATATGCATATCTATCTATCTATCTTTAACTATATCATTACATTTAAAAAACAGGAAAGTAAACCCATGAATTCATTTAATATTAAAGGCAGGTAGGACAGGTCCTGCTTTGGGTATTAAGGTGGAGTCTGCCATACACTTATGATGTAACCTTGGGCAAACCATCTGACACTTATGAGACATGAGCTGGAAGAGAGCTAATGCTTCCTCTGTTTCTGCACTCACTGATCTTGATTAGTCTAATCCAGTGCTGCTTGGACCAGCAGTATCAGCATCACCTAGGAATTTACTTGAAATGCAAATACTTGGTGTCATAGCCAGCTTCATATTGCTGGGATGAACCTCCAGACCAGACATAGTTTATAGAAAGAAGAGAATTTATTTCAGGTTTACAGATCCAGAGGAAGCTCCCTAATGGTGGAAGAAGCTGGCCCCTTTACACAGGTCATGCACAAAAAGACCACCACCAGCACCATCTATCTATCTATCTATCTATCTATCTATCTATCTATCTATCTATCTATCTATCTATCTATCTATCTATCTATCTATCTATCTATCTATCTATCTATCTATCTATCTATCTATCTATCTATCTATCTATCTATCTATCTATCTATCTATCTATCTATCTATCTATCTATCTATCTATCTATCTATCTATCTATCTATCTATCTATCTATCTATCTATCTATCTATCTATCTATCTATCTATCTATCTATCTATCTATCTATCTATCTATCTATCTATCTATCTATCTATCTATCTATCTATCTATCTATCTATCTATCTATCTATCTATCTATCTATCTATCTATCTATCTATCTATCTATCTATCTATCTATCTATCTATCTATCTATCTATCTATCTATCTATCTATCTATCTATCTATCTATCTATCTATCTATCTATCTATCTATCTATCTATCTATCTATCTATCTATCTATCTATCTATCTATCTATCTATCTATCTATCTATCTATCTATCTATCTATCTATCTATCTATCTATCTATCTATCTATCTATCTATCTATCTATCTATCTATCTATCTATCTATCTATCTATCTATCTATCTATCTATCTATCTATCTATCTATCTATCTATCTATCTATCTATCTATCTATCTATCTATCTATCTATCTATCTATCTATCTATCTATCTATCTATCTATCTATCTATCTATCTATCTATCTATCTATCTATCTATCTATCTATCTATCTATCTATCTATCTATCTATCTATCTATCTATCTATCTATCTATCTATCTATCTATCTATCTATCTATCTATCTATCTATCTATCTATCTATCTATCTATCTATCTATCTATCTATCTATCTATCTATCTATCTATCTATCTATCTATCTATCTATCTATCTATCTATCTATCTATCTATCTATCTATCTATCTATCTATCTATCTATCTATCTATCTATCTATCTATCTATCTATCTATCTATCTATCTATCTATCTATCTATCTATCTATCTATCTATCTATCTATCTATCTATCTATCTATCTATCTATCTATCTATCTATCTATCTATCTATCTATCTATCTATCTATCTATCTATCTATCTATCTATCTATCTATCTATCTATCTATCTATCTATCTATCTATCTATCTATCTATCTATCTATCTATCTATCTATCTATCTATCTATCTATCTATCTATCTATCTATCTATCTATCTATCTATCTATCTATCTATCTATCTATCTATCTATCTATCTATCTATCTATCTATCTATCTATCTATCTATCTATCTATCTATCTATCTATCTATCTATCTATCTATCTATCTATCTATCTATCTATCTATCTATCTATCTATCTATCTATCTATCTATCTATCTATCTATCTATCTATCTATCTATCTATCTATCTATCTATCTATCTATCTATCTATCTATCTATCTATCTATCTATCTATCTATCTATCTATCTATCTATCTAAATAATTCAGCAATATGTTTTATATTTTTGAGTACCTTGACTCAGAAAAAACTCCTCCCAATGACTTCACTTTTTTCTCTGAAGTACAAGTTAACTTGAGGACCATCCTCTTAATATCTTCTTAGGAGGCTCATCATCTAACATGCACACAAGCCAGGAGATAAAGCTGGCTGGGGAAAAAAAAGACATCCATAGCTCAGTTCACACTTGGCACATCTGCAGGCATGAAGCTACAGCCTAGAGTCATCCCACCCAATCAGAGGCACACCCTCTGAGGAACGAGAGACTAGTATGGGATATAATGTCTCTCAGAGTAGTGGTTTACACTTAACTATGGAAAGTCAACCTCAAAAGTCACAAATAATGAATATCTTCCAGGATTCAAATGAGACTCTATACTTCATTTAATAAAAAGGTAAAATGAGCCAACCATGCCAATTCTCTCCAATGTTTTGAACATGAAGTGATGTTGAATCTTGTCAAAGGCCTTTTCTGCATCTATCAAAATGATCATGTGGTTTTTATGTTTAACCTTGTTTATGTGGTGCATTACATTGACAGATTTCTGTATGTTGAACCACCCCTATGTTCCTGGGATGAATCCCACTTGGTCAAGGTGGATAATGCTTTTGATGTGTTGTTGGATTCGGTTTGCAAGGATTTTGTTTAGGATCTTTGCATCTAAATTCATCAGGGAAATAGGCCAGTAGTTTTCTTTTCCTGTGGCATCTCTGCCTGGTTTTGGAATTAGGGTGATGCTAGCTTCATAAAAGGAGTTGGGTAGCTTTCCCTGTTCACCAATTGTGTGGCACAGTTTGAGGAAGATTGGTTTGAGTTCTTCCATGAAGGTTTGGTAGAATTCAGCTGAGAAGCCATCTGGTCCTGGACTCTTCTTTTTGGGGAGGTTTTTTATTACTTTTTCAATCTCCATGAGTGTGATGGGTTGATTGAGGTGATTTATCTGATCTGTGCTTAGCTTTGGTAGATGGTATGCGTCCAAGAATTTATCCATCTCCTCCACATTATCCAGTTTTGTGGAGTAGAGGTTTTGAAATAAGTCCTGATGATTCTCCCAATTTCACTTATGTCTGTTGTGATCTCTCCTTTTTCATTTTGAATTTTGTTAATTTGAAGCTTCTCCTTTTTTTGCTTGATCAGATTGGCCAGGGGTTTGTCAATCTTGTTTATTTTTTCAAAGAACCAGCTCTTTGTTTTGTCAATTATCTTAATTGTTTCCTTCATTTCCAGCTCATTGATTTCTGCTCTGATTTTAATTATTTCTTTCCTTCTGGAGCTCTTTGGGTTGGATTTTTCTTGTTTTTCCAGTGCCTTTAGGTGGATGGTTAGGTCATTGATTTGGGACCTTTCTATCTTTTTTATGAAGGCATTGAGTGCTATGAATTTTCCCCTGAGGACTGCCTTCATTATGTCACATAAGTTTTGGTACAATGTGTTCTCATTGTCCTTCAATTCCACAAATTTGGCAGTTTCATTTTTTATTTCATCCACTATCACTATCCATTTATTGTTTAAAAGTGTGCTGTTCAGCTTCCAGGTGCCATTGGGATTCTTGGTGGGTCTTTTGTTGTTGATTTCTAGCAATATAGCATTGTGATCTGATATAATACAGGGAATTATGTCAATCTTCCTAAATATGTGGAGGCAGTCTTTGTGACCCAGTAAATGGTCTATTTTAGAGAATGTTCCATGGGCTGCTGAGAAGAATGTGTAATCTGTGGATTTGGGACAGAAGGTTCTGTAGCTGTCCGTTAGGTCTAAGTGATCTATGGTTTTGTTGAGCTCTCGTACTTCCCTCTTGAGTTTCTGTTTGGATGATCTGTCTATTACTGATAATGGTGTATTGAAGTCCCCAGCTATGATGGTGTTGGTGGTTATTTCTGTTTTATTGTCAAGTAGGTTTTGTTTTATGAACTGTGGTGCCCCTGTGTTTGGTGCATACAGATTTATGATTGTAATATCCTCTTGATGGATCGTTCCCTTGATAAGTAGGAAGTGGCCTTCTTTGTCTTTTTTTATTATTTTTGCTTTGAAGTCTATTTTATCCGATATTAATATAGCTACACCTGCTTGTTTCTTATTCCCATTTGCTTGGAATACTGTTTTCCACCCTTTCACCCTAAGGAGATGTCTGTCTTTAATGGTGAGGTGGGTTTCTTGAAGGCAACAGATTGAGGGGCCTAATTTTTTGATCCATCCTGTTAGCTTGTGTCTCTTGATGGGTGAATTAAGGCCATTAATATTTAGGGTAATGAGTGTGAGATTTGATTTGATCCCTGCCATATTGTGATGGTAAATGTGGGTTGTTGTTTTCATGGACGTTGAAGTTTTTTGTGCCTACTCTGAGTTTGGTTGTTGTGATCTGCTTCTTGTAGGCAATTGTGTTTGATTATTTTTTGTTTCTCTGTGGAGAATTTCTTGAAATACTCTCTGTAGGTTTGTTTTTGTGTTCATATAATTGTAAAGCTGAGTTTTGTCGTGGAATGTTTTTCTTTCGCCATCTATTATGAGGGATACTTTTGCTGGGTAGAGTAGTTTGGGTTGGAAGCCATAGGTTCTTAGACTTTGCAGTGTTTCATTCCAGGCCCTTCTAGATTTTAGGGTTTCCATTGAGAAGTCTGGAGTAATTCTGATGGGGTTACCTTTAAATGTTGTATGCTGTTTTTCCCTAGCTGCTTTTAGGATGTTCTCTTTGGTGTCAATGTTTGGAGTCTTAATGATAATATGTCTTGGAGAGTTTCTCCTTTGGTCCAGTCTGTTTGGAGTTCTATTGGCTTCTTGTATCTTGATGGGCCTTTCTTTTAAGAGACTGGGGAAGTTTTCTTCAATTATTTTGTTAAATAAGTTCTCCATGCCTTTGGTCTGAATTTCTTCTCCTTCTGGTATTCCAATGATCCTATTAGGACATTTAAGTGTATCCCACAATTCACTCATGTTCTGTTCACAGGAGCTTTTGAACTTTCTGAAATTTTTGAATTCTCTGTTCCTTCCATCTTGTCTTCCAGATCAGAGTTTCTGTCCTCCACTTGGCTGACTCTATTCTTGAGAGCTTCTAGTGAGTTTTGGTCTTGTTCAATTAAGTTTGCGTTGTCTACTACTTTTCTATGTATAATTTCCATCCCTCTGTCAAGCTCCCTTTTCACATCATTTTCTGATTTTCTTGATGATTCTTCGAGTTCATCCTTGCATTTCTTTATGTCTGCATTTAGCATGGCCAGCTGATTTTTAAGGTCTTCTTTTTTTTCACTCTCGCTCAAATCTCTTAACTCTCTTTGAAATCCTTCCAATTTCTTATATAATCCTTCCAATTTCTTATCTATTAGTTCTAGTTTAGTGATGGCAGCATCCATACAATTATCAGCCCTTTGTTGCTTTCCTGCTAATTCTACCAGTAGGTTGGTCAGGGTTGCATTTCTCATAGCTTCAATTTGGTGTTCTGGTCCTATTGGTTCTTCTATGTTTTTGTTAGATGTATTCATTGTGGGACTGGGTGATATAACTGGATTTTCTTGCATTTGATTTTTCATGTTATTTCTTTTGCACTGTGTTCTGCTGATGACAGTGTATGGGCAGGTAGGTGGGTGTATCAGCCTGGGCTCAAGAACAATGGGAATCTTATGCAGCCTGGGGCAGTTGCCAAGCAGCCTGGGCTTTGGCTCTCACTTGCCAAAGCCGCCTATCTACTGCCTGGCAGGGGCACCAAAGTTGCCTGAGTTCTCAAGTGGTAATGTGCCAAAGCTGCCTGCGTTTGAGCTAGGAGTGGCACTGAGGCACCAAGCACTGATGCACCCCTGAACTCTGGCTGGGAGCACTGGGACCCGGAAGCAGTCTGCGCTCCCCTGCCAAAGGACAGTGGCAGACGGCCGGTGTGGCAGACAGGTAGGGGATGGTACCTGAGCTGGCGCAAGCGAGAGACACAGTCTGAGCTTGTGTGGCACCTGTTGTGGGACTGGGCTCATTCAGTAATTGGGCAAGTGGAAGAAAGTGTGGAGCAGTCTAAGCTTCCACACGCAGGGAACAATCAGCGCGTGGTGGCAGCAGTGCCGGCGCCAGCGTAGCAGCAGCGGCAGTGGTGGTGCTGTGAACAAGGCAGTTTTTTGGGGTGAGGGGTGGCTACCTGCCCGTGAGGGGATCTGCGATTTCCTGTTCCCCCACCTCTGTGCCCTCCCAGATTTCTCTCCCCTAAAAGCCACTATGTACCCTTAATATCTTGCCTTTCTTTCCCTGGGATTTCCAGCGTAGCTAGGCAGTCGCCATCTTGGCCGGAAGTCTAAAATGAACTAATAAAAGGTGTTCTTTGACTAACCTGGAGTAGTAATCAAGAAAAATAACAAGTAAAGCAATCATAAAGGTATAAGTAAATTAAACTATGATTATTATTTAAATAGATATCTAAAGGAGGCACTATTCTTGGAGATGGGATTGTTAAAATCAGATGGAAATGAAACACTTAACAATTATAACATGGAAGAAGGGGAAAGTGGTGATTTGAATGAAAGCATTCTTAGACCCTTGTGTCATGTAAGAAGAGGAAAAAGAGCTGGGCATGGTGGCCCATGCCTTTAATCCCGGTACTCAGGAAGCAGTGGTAGGAGGACTGCTGTGAATTAGAAGCCACCCTGAGACTACATAGTGAATTCCAGGTCAGCCTGGGCTAGAGTGAGACCCTGCCTTGAGAAAAAAAAAAAGAGAGAGAGAAAAAAGATAATGTTTACTTTGACAAAAAGCATGGTAAAAACTAAAGGTAGTTCTAAAACAGGACAAAAAGATAATGACTACTTTAATATCAATAAAAGAGGAAAGAAGGGAATAAATAAAACTATATCATTCCACCTGGAGGATTGGAAAGAAAAAAAGGAAACAAAAAGAGAGTGAATAGAAAATATAAAATAAGATGGTGAAAATAATTTCAAAACACACTAGGAATCTCAATACAAATGATTTAAATTCACTTATTTAAAGGAATTTTTTTTTTGATTAGTCACAAATAAAACCAAATGTATAGCAAGGTGCTCATAAAATGCAAGCTAATGACACAGAGAGAAACAGAAGGGAAAGACCAGAGATAACTAGTGCTGATGACTGATGTTTCCCTAGTTCTAGATGCACGTGCACAGCCTGCTTTTTATTGTTGCAAGAAACTTTTCTCATTCTGCAGCATATGAATAACAGTGTGCTTTTCTGCAATTTGGGAAGAGACCCACCCATATCTGCTGCAAGTTGCTGCATAGGTATGTGTGTTGTGCATGAATATATGTATGTGGTATGTTCATATATGTGTAGGATCATGTATGTGCAAATGTACATGGATGTGTACATATGTATAGAGGCAAAAGGTTGACATCAGATGTCTTTATTGATCATTATCCTCCTACTTTATTGAGATGGAGCAAACCCAGGGTTTGCTGACTCAGCTATTCTAGCTATCAGCCCTGGATACCCCCTGACTGTGCCTCTAGAATGCTGGGATTACAGGTAGGCCACCATGCCCAACCTGGGATCTGATCACTGGCTCACATTTATACTGAAAATTCTTTACCCACTGAGCCATCTCCTTAGCCCCATATATTTTGCTCTTGCTTCTAGCATTCAGCTTCCTCTCTCATTCTGACATTATGATACCTTTACTCCACTTTCCCTTTTAAAGGTAGAATGCTATGTTTACTACACTGTCCATTGCTATCAAGTTAGCATGCATTTTAATTGGACTAGATGTTTTATTTTGAGTATTGTTTTCATTATATCCTGGTACCCATGAGATTGTGATCCATATCTGGGTAACATAAATACAAATTCCTCACCTAGTTAAATCAATGTCAAGTCACCTATTTTTTTTGTGGAGCCTATAGTTATACTTATTTTCTTACATTGTTCCTCCTTTTTGCCTATAGTCATCTATTAAGGTGGTAAAGTTACATTTCAGTAAATAATATTTTAACAAATAATATTTTAATTCTGTAGCAATTACCTTCTCATTGTTAGGGCAAAACACCTGACCAGAAGCACCTTATGGAAGAAAAGGGTTTATTTCAGCTTACAGTTCCAAAGAGAAGTTGCTGTGTGGCAGGGAAAGCATATCAAGAACAGGCAGCAGGGCATCACATCTTTTCACATCAATTGGAAAGAAGTATCAAGACTGAGCTAGATAGCCTAGCAAGGGGACTGGAGGTTAAAACCTGCCCCCAGTGACATACCTCCAGGCTCCATGTCCCAGAAGCTCTACCAGCTGGGAATCAATTATGAGGCTTAATCACAAACACATGAAGCTATGGAAGAAATTTTATATTCAAACCACCACAAATTCTAGATGGACTAATAAGATTCTTATCTCTTAAAGTGTGCCTCAGTATTTCTGAACTGATTTTAAAGTTATGCTGGGATTGAAGGCATGCACCTCAATGTCCATCAAGAGTTGCTTACTGAGCTGGAGAGATGGCTTAGCAGTTAAGCGCTTGCCTGTGAAGCCTAAGGACCCCGGTCTGAGGCTGGATTCTCCAGGACCTACGTTAGCCAGATGCACAAGGGGGCACATGCGTCTGGAGTTCGTTTACAGTGGCTGGAAGCCCTGGCATGCCCAATCTCTCTCTCTCTCTCTGCCTCTTTCTCTCTCTGTTACTCTCAAATAAATAAATGAAAATGAACAAAAAAATTTTTTAAAAAGAGTTGCTTATTTGTAGCATCCTTTACAGTCTTTAGGATAGACATGTAACTTAGCATCCAAACAGAGATACTTTTTTTTTTGTTTGTTTTATTTATTTATTTGAGAGCAACAGAGAAAGAGGCAGAGAGAGAGACAGAGAGAGAATGGGCGCGCCAGGGCCTCCAGCCACTGCAAACGAACTCCAGCTGCATGCTCCCCCTTGTGCATCTGGCTAACGTGGGTCCTGGGGAAACGAGCCTCGAACCGGGGCCCTTAGGCTTCACAGGCAAGCACTTAACCACTAAGCCATCTCTCCAGCCCCAGAGATACTCTTGATGATGAAAAGAGGACACTTTCAATTACAACAGGATAGATATAACCCAGGACTTTAATGGAAAAACTACCCTTATCTCAGGCCTTTATGGATATAGAAATCAGTTCTCTTAACTTCCTAGGGTGCTTGATATGCAACATTCATATATACAACAGATGATAGATAGATAGATAGATAGATAGATAGATAGATAGACACACATATGTAAATATATATAAATTCAGTCTCAGCATAATCATAACTCCGCCAGGGAGTTGAATTCTCTGCAGATCCCTCAATGAGACTAAATGGATATAGAAAATTAAGGAAATGAGACATCAGTAACAGGAGCCTATGGAAACAGGAAGAGTCACAGGAGCTCACTGTGTATAATCTCCCCTTATGGTTATTCCCTCTTTTCCACTCCAAGTTGATTTTTTCAACTTTCTATACTTCATTTTATTCTCAATGTGCCCAAAGTGGGGTATTAATCACATCTAGTGCTCTATCATTAATTTTGCCATCTTTTCTTTTTAAATTCTTTCCTTATTTTGATGACTATGATACTATGATACTAACTTTTCTTAAAGCAGTATAATAATCACAGATTCACATGTAAGTATAGATTTGGACAGGACTTTTCACATTGTGAATGAAAACATGACATGAAAAAATCAAGTATATATGGCAGCAGGCTTAACTCAGATTAATTCTTCTTATAAAATATTCTTCATTAAAAAATCTCATTTGACTATTTTTTCTTTCAAATGCCATAGACCCTGTCATAAAGCACTTAGAATTTCTAAAATAAGAATCTGTTCTGAGCAATATGATATAAAGATTTGAAGATCCTGACATTTTATTCCCTTGGTATCGCATTTCTGACAAAGTACATGTAATGGGAGAAAAAGTTGACAATAAAGCTCAACACTGCAATAATTGACTATAGTATAAATAGAATTTCCCAGTGTACTCTATTCCCACCACCTGTATTTTTATTTTTCTGATTTTTTTATAAGCTATTAGATCCAAATGTGTAGCATAGCCTTTATTACTATGCATGAAGATATCTGAAGATGTGCTATATATTTCCTACTGTCCATCCAGTTTTTCTTTCAAGAAGCTTGACCACTGGGTGTAAATAGTTATAGGGTTTAACTGGCATTTAATTTAACTTTATTGTAATATTTATGAAAGCTTTAATAATGAGATTAAGTGAAAGCCTTTGCATAGGCTGAAATCAATATAGAGATGATATAATATATGTATTATATGATATAGAATTATGTATCACATGGGAGAGATTATGTATAACAGAAGAAATATGATAGAGAATTCAAGTCTTCATTGTTTCCTTTTTTTGAATTTTTAAAAAAAATTTTAATTAACAACTTCCATGATTATAAAAATACCCCATGGCGATACCCCCCCTCCCCCCACTTACCTCTTTGAAACTCCACTCTCCATCATACCCCTCCCCATCTCAATCAGTCTCTCTTTTACTTTTGATGTCTTGATCTTTTCCTCCTCTTATGATGGTCTTATGCGGGTAGTATCAGGCACTGTGAGGCCATGGATATCCAGGCCATTTTGTGTCTGGAGGGAGCATGTTGTATGGAGTCCTACCCTTCCTTTGGCTCTTACATTCTTTCCGCTACCTCTTCTGCATTAGACCCTGAGCCTTGGAAGGTGTGATACAGATATTGCAGTACTGAGCACTGCGGTCATTTCTTTCCATTACCATTATACCTTCTGAGTCGTCCCAAGATCACTTCCATATGAAAAGAGAAGATTCTCAACCAAAAGTGAGAGTAGCATTAATATAAGGGTGTGAACATTAACAGACGTGTTTACTGGGCAGTTTGATAAGCATTGTATATACATTTGACCAGACAACAGCAGACATTACACCCCTAGGGCTTATGACTACCCCTGTTCTAAGTTTTCAGTATCACGGATGTATTCTCTTCCCATGGAGCAGGCCTCCAGTCCAATTAGAGGGCAGTTAGTTTCCCCCATAACAGATGTGCCACTATTGCACCCATTGGCTCATTTGCCTGGCTGTCCAATTAAAAGGCTTGCAGTGTCCACTGATAAGTATCTTCACTGGTGATTTCTCTTTCTACCATTGAACTGCATGCAGAATGGCTTCTTACAGCTTTCTGTCAGCTGGTCTACATGGAGGAGGTTATCAGCTCAGTTCCAGCAAGATTTCTCAGTGGCCTTGCAGCCTAAGTGTATGGAGTCTTCAGCAATAGGGTCTTACCATCTACTCCTTGTGGGAAACCAAGGGCCTCGGCAATGGCCTATAATGTTTTGGGGACATCAGGGATCTCCTGGCCAACAACTCACTGGAAGATATCCCATCCCTGGCACTGAAAATTTTCTAGCAACAATCTACAGCTCCTGAGTGTTCCATTGTCCAAAAAAGTAGGATTACATATATTTTATTTATATCCTCTTAGATTTTGATTACCTGTCCCTCCACCTTTACTTATTCAATCTTTTCCCCCAGACCTCATTTTGGGCCTTTTCACTCCCATTAATCTATTCTTCTACTGACATATATACAATACCATCCTATTTGTCTACAATGCTTTGCCTTCTTGACAAAGAACTCCAAGTTTAATAGTCAAAAAGACCATGTTAGAAATACCTTTATAGGTTTTTACAATTATTAAAGTTGACATGTTTGATGTTTGCTTTCTTTTCCCAAACCCTTTCCTTTTGCCTGTAAGAGAATATGCAGCTGGGGAATTTAGGCGCAGAAACCTGAGTCACAATAATTACCATTTCCAGGCTGCAGCACTGTGTTTTCCGTTAAGCCTGTGGAGCAATTAGCAATGTTTTATAACAGCTGTGAGAATTGTTGCTTGACCTCATCTGATTACAGTTGTGACACTTTTAAGAACAAATTGGTAAACAGTGTTGGCTTAAGAGGCCCTTTCAGCATGTGTAGGAGAGGAGTTGGTCACTGGGGAAGGGAAGTCTGACAGAAATGGGCCCAGAGGTGGCCCAGGTTAGAAAACAAATGATCCAAGAAAAATGTTGTCTTGTTAGCATGCAAGGACAGCTGGTTTCCTCAGGCTGCAGCTCAAAGGTAAAGCCCACATCAAGCATTTAAGAAACCTAGAAAGACACCATTCAGGCGGGTCCAAGATGAGAAAAACAGCCTTCTTATTCCTGGTAATAAACTGTGAGAATAACCCCCAGAGGAAAGCATATGGACAATAACTCAGGTATTTTAAATTTTGTCTGGTTGAAAGTTTAGTGTCTTCAAGGAGTGCTTTGATAAGTGCCTCAGTTTTACCACCTAAGGTGGACTGCTGGCTCCAACACGAGCATGCTCTTGTCTGCAGTAAAGGCAATATTCCCAAATATTGCATAGAGATAACGGCATAGGATCTCCCAGTCTGTTTTTGTTCTTTGCTCATGACATTTCTGTTTGTTTAACTCAATGTTTTCTGTTGTCTCTCACCTTCTCTTCTTTTTTTTTTATAATATTTTTTGTTCATTTTCATTTATTTATTTGAGAGTGACAGAGAGAGAGGGAGAGAAAGAGGCAGATAGAGAGGAAATGGGCTTGCTAGGGCTTCCAGCCACTGCAAACGAACTCCAGACGCATGCGCCCCATTGTGCATCTGGCTAACGTGGGTCCTGGGGAATCGAGCCTCGAACCTGGGTCCTTAGGCTTCACAGGCAAGCACTTAACCACTAAGCCATCTCTCCAGCCCTCTCCTTCTCTTCTGAGCTCCACCACTAAACTACCACAACCCAAAGATCATCTCCTTCCTTGATTAATCAGAATAATCAGCTTGATCTTACTATAGAATGACATTCAAATATTGATAGAATATATTTCTGTGAAAATGGCACCTTTATCCTATTTCCCTGTTCATTGACAATACTGAAAGGAAATGCATGGAAGAAGTGGGAAATAAAAGGGTGAGCAAAGCAAATTATAAAAGATAGTAAAATGTGCTCTCTCCACTGGTAACCTTCTAGTTGAGGAGTGCAGTGAAGATTGCCAATGTACATGACTAGAGTCTTCATATAAACATACAAGAAGCTACGGTAAAAAAGATATAAAGAATTTCCAAGAAGTATAGATAGTAGAAATAAGGTGTGAAACCTCATTTCTAATTCCACAGAAGTCAAGGTAAGTTAAGAGTATGTGCACTGAGTGCTAAAAATGAAAGATATATGTATAAAATATCCATTGTATTTCATAGAAAGCATAGAATATTATCATGAGCTTAGCCATGGATGCCATTCTCCTGTGACAGAGGAGGTAAATGGACAGAGCTCACAGGAGTCATATTCAGAGCTGCACATTGGGCCATGGCTGTGACATTGTCCTTTGTTCTGTTTAGATGGAAGGTACCGGGCATAATTTAATTTTCTTTTTTGTTTATTTTTGTCAATTATTAACTTGCAAAGAATTTGGTTTTTATGTCATTTTTTCTTAACAAATTCTTTTATTGTTTCCCTCCTCTCCTCTTCTCACTTCCTGCCAACTTTGATCTCTCAGTTGCCTCCTTTGCACTTTCATTTCACATGTATCCTTTTGCCCTCCCTCTTTCTCAATACCTCTCATGCTGGTTAATGTAAAATGTCCTTCATTGTCGCACATGTTTGTGATTAACCCTCCTACTTTGGCCTCAGTTTGTGCAGACCTTTTGAGTTGGATCCTTGTTGGACACAGTATGTCACTGGGGAAGGCCTTGAGGTTTTATAGTCTAACCTTCTGGCCAGTGTTAGCTCATTCTCAGACTACTTTCATCAATGCCCCAGCTGTCTACTCTGCAATGCTTTCTTTCCCTGCTATGATGAAACTTGCCCTCAAAACTGTACATGGGGGTCTGGAGAGATGACTTAGTGGGTAATGTGCTTGCCTGTGAAACCTAAGGATCCAGGTTCAATTCCATAGTACCCAAGTAAGCCAGATGCACAAGGGTGGTGCAAAGATTGGGAGTTCGTTTGCAGTGACTTGAGGTCCTAGTGTGCACATTTTCTCTCTCTCTCTTTATCTGCCTCTCTCACTCTCTCTCTCCGCCCCCCTCTCTCCTCTCTCTCTCTCTCCCTCCCTCTCTGTGTTAAATAAATAAATTAAATTAAAAATATTTTTAAAAATCTCTTCATGGATGTATATAGAGTCTTGGGCATATGCCTAGGTGTGGTATAGCTGGGTCACATGGTAGTTCTGTTTTTACATTTTTTTTAAATATCCACATTGATTTCAATAATGGCTGTATTAGCATACACTCCCACCAGTAGTGTGTCAGGAGTCCTCTTTGCCCACATGCCTAGATACACTTGTCAGTTGTTTTCTTGACCCATTTTGCCTGGGGCAAGATGGAATCTCAGTAATGTCAAACATTTTTAAAAAATAGTTGTTGACCATTTGTTTTTGCTTTTTTCAATTTTATTTTTGTTCATTTTTATTTATTTATTTGAGAGTGACAGAGAGAGAGAGAGGCAGATAGAGACAGAGAGAGAATGGGCACGCCAGGGCTTCCAGCCACTGCAAACAAACTCCAGATGCATGTGCCCCCTTGTGCATCTGGCTAATGTGGGTCCCGGGGAATTGAGCCTTGAACCGGGGTCCATAGGCTTCACAGGCAAGCGCTTAACCACTAAGCCATCTCTCCAGCCCTAACCGCTAAGCCATCTCTCCAGCCCTGTTTTTGCTTTTTTTGAGAGCTGTCTTTTTATTTTTTTTATTTTTATTGATAGCTTCCGTAATTGTAAACAATAAACCATGATAATTCCCTCCCCCTACTTTCCCTTCATAAATCACCTCTTCATTATATCCCCCCCTTCTCAATTAGTATTTTATTTTTATGTCATCATCTCTTCCTCCTATTATGATGGTCATGTGTAGGTAGTATGGATATACAGGCCATTTTGGGTCAGGAATACTGCATAGTAAGCAGTCCTACTCTTCCTTTGGCTCTTACATTCTTTCCACTATCACTTCTGCAATAGACCCTGAGCCTTGGAGGATGTGATAGAGATGTTTCAGTGCTGAACACTCCTTTGTCACATCTTCTCAGCACTATGGTGCCTTTTGAGTCATCCCAGAGGTCACTGCCATCTGAAAAGAGAAGCTTCTCTAACCCAAACGTGAGAGTAGCTTTAATATATGAGTATGAACATTAAATGAAGTGTTTACAGGACAATTTGGTGAGGATAATATATACATTTAACCAAACACCAGAAGGCATTATACCCCTAGGGCTCATGACCTCCCCTCTCATAAGTTTTCATTACCAAGCATGTATTCCCTCCCATGGAGGAGGCCTCCAGTCCAATTAGTGAGCAATTGGTTTCACCCATAACAGACATGCCACTATTGCACCCATGGCTCATTTGGCATGATTGGACAAACATAAGGCTTGTAGTGTCCGCTGTTGCTTAATTCTACTGATGACTTCTCTCTCCCTTAGGGATGCATGCAGTGTAGTTTTTACCAGCTTTCTGTCAGTTGGTGTACAGGGAGGAGGTTTTCAGCTCAGTTCCAGCTTGATTTCTCAGGGGCTTTGCAGCCCAAACATGTGGAGTCTTCAGGAATAGGGTCTTATCATCTACTCTTGGTGGTAAACCAGAAGCCTTGGAAATGGCCTGCAATGTTTGGGGGCACTGGGAATCTCCTTGGCCAACAACTCACTGGAAGGTATCCCATCTCTGGAATTTATTTTTTTTCTCTAGTGACAATCTATGGTTTCTGAGAGCACTATTATCCAAAAAAGTAGGTTTCCATATGACATTCATACCCTCTTGAATTTTGATTAACCCTCCCCCTACCCTTCCTTTACTCAATCTCTTCCCCTGACCTTGCTTAGGCCATTGAACTCCCAGTAATCTTTTCATCTATCTATCTATCTATCTATCTATCTATCTATCTATACACACACACACACACACACACACACACACACACATATATATATATATATATATATATATATATATATATATATATAGTACCATCCCCTTAAGTCCTCCCCTCTCCTCCTTCCCTTATAGCCCCTTTCTAGCTTACTGGCTTCTGCTACTGATTTTTACCCCAACTCACATAAAAGTTGAAACATTTGTAGCTAGGATCCACATATGAAAAAGAACATGTGGCCTTTGGCTTTCTGAGCCTGGGTTACCTCACTAAGTATAATCCTTTCCATATCCATGCATTTCTTTGCAAATTTCATAACTTCATTTTTCTTTACCACTGAATAGAACTCCATTGTATATATGTGCCACATCTTCATTATCTATTCATCAGTTGAAGGACATCTAGGTGGGTTCTATTTCCTAACTATTGTGTATAGAGTGGCAATAGACATAGATGAGCATGTATTGATTGGAAGTTTGGAGAATTGGCATTTGAATTTTGAAGTTCTCCATATATCCCAGATATCAACCCTCTATCAGAGGAATGATTTGTAAGTATTTTCTCCCACTATGTAGACTATCTGTTTCCTTGGCTGATAGATTCCTTTGCTACACAGAAATCTTTTTCTCTCATGTAATCTCCTTTGTTTTCTCTTGGCACTATTCCCTGGGCTATTGGCGACCTGTTCAGAATGTTTTTGCTTATGTCTGGAAGTATTTTCCTGAACTTTGCCTTTAGCAATTTCAGCATTTCAGATTTTCCAGGAATATCTTTGATCCATTTGAATTGATTGAGAGAGGTGGATCTAATTTCATTCTGTAAGTGGAACTCTAGTTTTTTCAGCACCATTTGTTGCATAGGTTCTTTCTTCCAGCGTATGTTTTTGGTGGCTTAGTGAAAAAATAAATAAAAATATTGGTGGCCATAACTGTGTTTGTTTATTTTTGAATCCCTCATTCTATTCCATTTAGTCTGACATGTATGTGCCTTTGTGCCAGTATCATGACGTTTTGGTGTAGTTTGTAGTATAACTTGAGGTCAGTATTGTGATTCCTCCAGAAGCATTTTTCTGATGAAGAATTATTTGTTAGGCTGGAGTGATGGCTTAGCCGTTAAGCACTTGCCTGTGAAGCCTAAGGACCCCAGTTTGAGGTTCGATTCCCCGGGACCCACGTTAGCCAGATGCACAAGGGGGCACACACATCTGGACTTCGTTCGCAGTGGCTGGAGGCCCACACGCGCCCATTCTCTCTCTCTCTGTCTATCTGCCTCTTTCTCTTTCTGTGGCTCTCAAATAAATAATTGAAAATAAAAATAAATTTTAAAAAGTGGTGAACAAACATTGTCCCTGAAGTCATAAAGAAAATGTTCACATTAAAAAAAATTATTTGTTTATGTGTGGTCTTTTGTGTTTCCCTATTACATTTTTTGTTGATTTTTCTAGTTTTGTGAAGAATTTTTTTGAAGAGAATTACATTAAATCTATAGAGTACTTATAGTAATATAACCATTTTTACAATATTTTTTAAAGCCAGGCTTATTTTTCTTTTTATTAGCATTAATTATACATAATAGTGGATGCATGATGACATTTCACACACGTACATAATGTATTTCAGTCATATTCACCTCCATGACCCTCCCCTGTCTCCATCTATTCCTGCTGATTCCCTTCTTCTCAACTTGCCTTCCTACTACTTTCACGTCTTTCTGATGACCCAGGGAGTTTCATTAACACTGTTTAGAGGAGCACCTTACCAGTGGCTGCACCACTGAAGAAAAATGTTTCTCCCTCTATCAACCATTAACAGCGCATGAATCCTCCTGCAGGGGTGGGGCTTTGCGAGCCCTTCCCCCTCCATGACAGGACGCTGGTGTCATGCAAGTCATCAGAGCAGCTGTAAGTTCAAGAGCGCAATAGTTATGTCATTTCCAGAAGTCAGTGTGCCACAGCACTGCGCCCCCTGCCTTCAGCTCCTCACGTTCCTTTTTTACAATATTAATTTCACCAACCTAGGTACACAAAAGGTTTCTCCATCATTTGGTATCTTCCTTAACTTCTTTACTCTGTGTCTTAAAGTTTTCTTTATAGAGGACATTCAAATCCTGGGTGAGGTTTATTCCTAGATACATTGTTCTTTGAGTGAACTTTTATGAGTGGAGTATTTTTCTTAATTTCTTTATCAGCATGTTTATTATTGGCACATATTGAAGCTACAGATGTTTATGTGTTTATTTTATATCTTGAAACTGTTGAAAGTATTTATTAAATCTAAGATTTTTTTCTACTAGTCTTAGGATCTCTTAAGTACATAATCATGTCATTTGTTAATAGGAATAATTTTATTCCTTCTTTTCCTATTTTTATCCCTCTTATATCTATATCTTCTCTTATTGCTCAGGATAAAAATTCAAGAACCATATTGAATAAGAGTGGAGATAGTGGACATTCTTGTTTCATTTCATATTTCAGAAGGAATGTGTAAAATTTTCTGCCATTTATTAAAATGTTGGCTATATGTAAGTCAAATACAATCTTTATTGTTTAGAGGGATGTTCCATCTATTCCTAATCTCCCCTGTATTTTTTTTATCATAAAGGAATATTGAACTTTGTCAAATGTCTTCTGCATCTATGAAGATGATTGTAAATATTGATAATATATTTTGATTCTTTTATAGATATCTATAAGCATTATTGTCTTGACTTTGTTCTCCACACTTGAAATTCATTCTTTTGAATTATCTTGTCTTTTGGTGATGTTCCTTATGGTTTTCTTTTTAATGTGACTGATTATTTCTTTAATTTATACAACTTCTGATTGAATATTTTTATGTTTCAATTTCCTTATTGAATTTATTCTTGTTGCCTAATTTTTCTTTTAAAAAATGGTTTTTGGAGAGATGGCTTAGTGGTTAAGGTGCTTGCCTATGAAGCCTAAGGGTTTATGTTTGACTCTCCAGGTCCCACACACATGTACAAGGTGGCGCATGCATCTGGAGTTCGATTGCAGAGGCTGGAGGCCCTGGTGCACCAATTTGCTGTTTCTCTCTCCCTCTTGCTATCACTCTCACTCTCTCACATAAGAAAAAATAAAGGCCAGTCTGTTGGGCTTGCCTCAAAAAAAAAGTTTTTGTTTTAATACAATGAAACCCTCTAAGACTACTCAAACATGAGTTTTGCTCTTATGCTCAAAGTTTCAAACATTCTTAGTACACGTTTTGAGTTCTCATATCTGCTTATATCCCTTATTTGGCTGTTAAATGCTATTATTATTGTCAGATTTTGATATGGGTGATTCTATTCTGGTGTTAAAATGTTGTGCTCCTATAATTATGCCAATAATAGCCATGAGAATGTGAGGGACTCTCCTGTGAATAAAGGACAAGTTTTGTGGGGAGGGAGGAGTATTTGGATGGGGTAAGCTTATAAACAAATAAACCAATTTGAAAAGAAAATAAAGCATTATAACAGACCTAACATCACTGCCATCCACTTTAGCGACTAGAACATGATTACCAGTATGTATAGTCATTCATATTACCCTGAGGGAAAGATCCAACCCATTGCTGGCTCAAGCTAGTAAGAACTGAATTTTTTAAAGAAAAGTCCTAAAGGAAGAATGCTGAAGGAGGTATCTACTCCCCAAGGTCAGTATGAAACAGGAGTTTGGGGGTTGCTTGCCAATGAACCAATACACTTTAATATGATACAAGGATTTTGTAGTGTCCCAGGATTCTTGCCTTATGAATTCAAAGAGTTGAAATCTATAGACCAGAAGGTAAAGGTTATAGAGACTTTAAGAGAAGGAAAGAAGAGAGATAATGAAGAGCTCCTGACACAAATTATGTTCTCTTCGGAGACTAGCAAGCAGATGTACAGAGGAGCCATTTTCTTACTGATTTAGTGGTATCTATCAGCAAGAATGGTGGAGAAGGCTTTGAACTTTGTGGTGCTTTGATTCAGGTGTCCCCCATAAACTTAGGTATTCTGAATGCCAGGTTCCCAGCTGATGGAGATTTGGGAACTAATGCCTCCTGGAGGCAGTGTACTGTTGGGGGCAGGCTTATGGGTGTTACAGACAGTTTCCTCATGCCAGGTTTTACACACTCTCCTGTTCCTGTTGTCCACCTGATGTTGGCCAGGAAGTAATATATACCCTCTGCTCATGCCATTCTTTCCCCCTGTCATTATGGAACTTCCCTTCGAGTCTGTAAACCAAAATAAACTTTTTTTTTTCCTTCCACAAGCTGCTCTTGGTTGGGTGATTTCTGCCAGCAATGTGAACCTGACTGCAACACAGTGATTTTCTGATCTGGAGTTACAACCTACAGCAAAACATTTTGAAGTGCATAGTGTTAGTCCTTCTCATCATGCTCTTATTTCTGGCTGAGGCTGCAGTGCCTTTGGGACCAAATTCTGAGGATAATGTTCTGAAATATGACTCTTCATAGCATGCAATATTTGACATTTCTCTGAATCTTTATTGAAATGTGCTTTTTTTATTGATAAAGACAAAAAATCAAGTAACAGATGTCACTGAGAGGAAAGAATCCACTAGAATTTTTATACATATTCTTTTCTATGTTGTATGTGTCTAAGATCTTAAGGAGACATGGTTAAAACTCGATAGGAAGCATATCTCAACTATAATGAAGATTATAGGTTTTGTAAAAAAATAAAGCACATGTTATTGCTATTAAATTCTCATTATTACTAATGTAAAAGGAAATGAAGTGTCTATACCACAAGAGGGAGATATATAAAGAGTTTAAGCACTTGATTTGTTTCTGTTTGGTATTTAAGCTTGATGAGTCCCATATTCGAGATTTCTCCAAAAAAAAAAAAAAAAAAAGGAGGGAGGGAGAAAGCCTTATTTTGTCCCCTTATTATGAGATTCCAACTGCTGTCTCTTCAGCTAAGTAATTATTTCATTCTCTCTAATGGATTCAGCATTCATAGCCTGTTTGCAAATTAGTATATATAGATCTAACTTTATCAGAAACTCTAATACAGGCAAAAGTTAGTGCTGCCTAACAAATATCATTTGTCAGTATATACTTGTTTTAGCTTACTGGCCTAGGATCCTCATATGAGGGAGAACATGTCACGTTTGGATTTCTGGGCCTGGGTTACCTTACTAAGTATAATCCTTTCTAGCTACACACTCCTCCAGACACAAAATGGCCTGGATATCCATAACCTCACCGTGCCTGACACTACCAACACAAGACCATCATAATAGGAAGAAAATATAATGACATTAAAATAAAAGAGAGACTGAGTGAGAGGGGGAGGGCATATGATGAAGAGTGGAGTTTCAAAGGGGAAAGTCGGAGAATGGAGGGAATTACCATGGTTTACTGTCTGTAATTATGGAAGTTGTCTATATATATATATATATATATATATATATATATACATACATGTTTTGTATTTTAGATTCTAAGATATCCATCAAGGGATATGGAGTAGACAAGACTATGACTTCTGGTTTCAAATAGATAGTATTGCTTATTTCCTGGAACTCTGTGTAATTTTATTCTTATAAAAAGGAAAACCACTGAAAGACTTTAAGTAGTGGGATGACATAATTAGTGTTTCAGGAAGAACAGCATGTTCACAGAATGGAGTGTGGACTGAATGGAAAGAAAATTGAACACAAGGTTATTAGGAGGTGGTTACATATCAAGGTGATCAAAGGAGTGGGTATGATGTTGACAAAGAGGAAGATTTTTTTAGGAGATTACCTTCAAACATAGACAGCTTCTTGGACTTACCATATGGGGCATTTTCTTAAAAAGGGTATCATGTTTTGAGTTTAATATTTGCTACCATAAAATTCTTAATCATGTTTATGTTTGCATTTATATTTTATAAGCAAAGTCTGATGGGGCCTTGGAACATATCCTAGGGACTTTAAACCTAAACTCAAGTTTCTGGTTCTGCTATCTGTGTAAGTGGGGGTAGGTCTTTTGGCATTATGTTCATCCTGCCTCCTAGTACCTCATATCTACTGATGCCATTTTCATTCCCTGTCCCCGTATACACAGGGGGTCTGTGATCTTAAAGGGCAGTAGCCTGGCTTTTCCTTGATAATACAGTAGGCAAATTAGAAGAGAGTCTTTCTCAAGTATTGAGTGTGTTCAAGTGTGAGCAGAGTTCATCATGGTGAGCTTCAATTCTGTATGAATTGGAGATGCTAGCCTATGAGAAAGCAAGACTGACTTTTTCTCAAACCAAGGTCTATCCAGTGACTGGTAAGCAGGAAATCTATTCATGAGTGAGTGTATTAGTTACCTTTACATTGTTATTGTGAACAAATATTTTACCAGAAATAACTTACGAAAGGGATGGGTTCATGTCCACCTATGTTTCAATAGGATATAGGGCAGGGAAGGCCCGGAAGGCTTGCTGATCACATTGCATTCAGGAAACAGAGGAAGAGCAGGAAGTAGGGTTAGGCTACAAAACCTAAAAGTCTTTTTTTTAAATATTTGTGTCTATGTTTTTTAAATATGTTTATTCATTTATTTTCAAACAGAGGTAGAAGGGAGGCAGACTGAGAAAGCAGGTGGGCCAGGGCCTCCAGATGCTGCTTACAGACTCAAAATGCATACAGCAACTTTTGCATCTGGTTTTACATGGGTACTGGAAAACCAAACTCTGATCATTAGGCTTTATAGGCAAGCACTTTAACCATTAACCATATCTCCAGCCCTGTACATATAGGTATTTTGAGATAGGGTCTCACTCTAGCCCAGGCTGGCCTGGAATTCACTATGTATCAAAGGTTGGCCTCAAACCCACAGTGATCCTCCTACCTCTGTCTCCTGAGTGCTGGGATTAAAAGTGTGTGCCATCATGCCCAACTGTCTATGGTTTTAAAAGAGTGAAAGGTTGGCCCTGTTTGAGTAATTCACTGGGTCTTCAGCCACACATCTTTTTTTTTTTTGACTTTTTTTTTGACTTTTTTTTTCTCTTTTTTATTTCTTTATTAGTTAGTTTTGTATTCAGCAAATACAGTCAGTTTGGTACCATTATTAGGCTCATCTGTGACCTACCCCCTCCCCTTGGCCCCTCCTTGTTGAGGTATATGGGTCATGCATTGTGGAGTTAGCCCACAGTTATGGGTAAGATAAATGTCTCTGCATATCATGACCCAACGTGTGACTCTGACATTCTTTCCACCCCCTCTTCTGCAAAATTTCCCTGAGCCATGTTGGGTCCATTTTTGGTCTGCTTCAGTGATGAGGTGTTGGGGGCCTCTGAGGCTCTGGCTCTCTGATTTGGTAGGAGTTGATTTTTCTCTGTGTTGATCTCTTTCCCCCTCGTGCTGGTATCCGGTTCATCAGGAAAACAGCACCCTTGCTTGTTTCGCCAATTTCTCTTAGTTGCAGCCGGGGACCTTTTGAGGTATGATGGGGTGGCTCTCTCCTTAGGATCTACATCTATCTGAAAAAGAGAAGCAGATTCTCCAACAGAGAGTAAGTTAGCACCAGGACAAATGAGATAACCCTTACTTTTTTTTTATAGAGAATTTAATAGGTGTAGGCCCTATTTTCTACTTACTAAAAGACAGACCAAATGGCTGATCCTTCACCAGGCCCTTACAGGGAACACCTGAACCACAAGACACTGGAGAAGGTAGGATCAAGACTAACCTTAATCTTCTACATCTTCCCTCCCACCCTCTCCCTCTCCCTCTCTCTCTCTCTTCTCTCTAACTCTTGTATATTAGTTATCTTTTTCCTCATTTTCTTAGTGGGCACTGACCTATAACTCCCAGAACCAGCATGGGGCTATCATCCACAATGAGCTTTTGATCAGAGAGACCTACACGGTTTCCTAAAAGACAGACAGATTTCTGTCAGAGTACTTGATAACCCATCAAAGGTTAGTGGTAAGACCCTACTGCTGAAGACACCTTATTGGTTGACATGCAAAATAAAATGGCATGGCTGGAAGTTGGAAGAGAGTCAGTCCCCAGACAGTCAGCGCGTCTAGTGCCAGAAGGTGCTACATGGGCTACTGGGGGAAAATGACCAATATCTGTCCAAGCAACACATGGTATAACCTACTTAGCAGTAAATAACTTGTTGTGATGCCCACACAAGTGCAGTGGTGGCACACAGCCATGATGGGGAACCAACTGCTCTCAATTTGACTAACTGATCCCCTCAGTGGTACGGGACCCATAGCTGGAGCTGGGAAACAAGTCAGAACCATATACAGACATAAGCCCACTCTCCAATATCAAGCTACCTGAAAGTCTTTAAAACCGTGCCCTCAGTGACCCACTTCTTCCAAGCAAGGCTACAACTCCTGAAGATTCCATCATTTTCCCAAATAGTACCTCCAACTAGGAACTAAAGTGTAAACATAAGCCTATGGGGGACATCTTACATTCAAACCACAGCAGTGTTAGCTTTTGACAGGCTATTAAATTAGAGTTAAATCCAAAATGGATGGCCTTTTGGAAATGACCACAGGATAATATTGCTTTGTCAAGTCCACCATATTCCCATACTCAGGAATTCATATTCTCTGTGCTGATACAAGACCTCCTTGCTCAGAATCTATCTTAAGGTTTTCACTTAGATTTATTGATTTTTTGCAATGATCAATAGACTTTTCAGTTCAGAAATTAAATAAACCAAGATATTGTCCTCAAAGTGTTTATAACCTAGTAGAGGAATACAGGTGCCTAACAACTATCATATCAAGAAAAAATTGAAAAGAAACCAAATTCTTTGGCTGTTAAAGTGAATAAAGGGATCATATGCAGAATATTTTAAAATATATTTTTATGATATTAAAATTATAAAATGATATTCAAAAGAGCATCATAAGTAGTTGTGATATGCATGTCTTCTTTCCTTAAGGAGCACTGAACTGAGAGCTCAAAAGGTGAAAACATTATTTCCTGAATGGAGCAGTAGGGATATGGGGGAAGATTTGAACAGTTTGTAATGTATGGTATGAGGAAACAAGCAAAATCTTCAGGATGTACAGAGACCGGATAGGTAATATAAGTAAGTAAAGCCATCTAAGTCTAGCCAATGTCAGGATAATGCTTGTTACTTTTACAAGGAATAGTCCCTACCCAGCATGAACCAGATGCCCCATGCAAAAGAATAAAACTAACATATCTTCCAATTTCATAGAAATGCCATAAATGTATATTTTTACTTTGTATTGGAAATTAATTGAAAACAATTTTTTTTTGTTTGACAAAATAATTTATTCATTCGATTTTTAAAGTGGCATCCTCATGAGATAGGTACCACTGTAACAAAATGCTTGAGATAAGCAGCTCAGGAAGAAAGGTTTGCTTTGGGACATGATATTAGATGTTTCATTCCATGGTAGCTTGGCCGAAGCCCATGGTGAGACAGCATATCATGACCAGGAATAAGTGACAGAGAAGACAGCTCACCCCATGATGGCCAGGAGGCACAGAGAAGAAAAAGAGAGGGACCAGAGTCCCCATATATCATTCAAAGCATACCCAATAACCATACTTCCTCCCACCAGGTTCCACATCCTAAAGGTCACACCATCATTCAATAGATGCACAGGATGTCAACCAAGCCTTTAGCACATGAGTCATCAGAAGACATTTTCCCAAAGTCTAGCAGGCAAGAAAAATCATGAATTACCTGAAGTCATGCAAATAATATACGTTTAATCGCCACCCGTCTTCTGCTGGCCGCCTACCCTTCTTCCTATTTTGATATCACAGTTAACATCACCACCCACACCACCACTCAGGCTGAAATTCCCAACGTCAAACCCTGCTGCTCCTTTTCCTCCTGTACAAGTCCTCACTGACTGCCGCTTATTCTACTTCGGAATCTGATCTCTCCTCTGTATCTTCATGACTGTGACTTTGACCCCTCCGTGTCTCTCATCAGGATACTCAGCAAGTGAACTGGTCCCCAACGCAGCAAACTTTGAGAATCTACCATGCTATATTACAAGCAAGGGAACAAGCAATCATGTTTAAGGGAAGAAAGAGAAAATATTGTCTTGAGAAGGCAGAAAGAAAGTCTCCTGTGCACAGAGGTGCTATGGTAGAGAAGAGGGGGTGAATCCATAGTGGACAGCAGCCACTGAATCATTCATTGAATAATATATGAGCTGGACACGACACTGGGTACTGGAGGTCATCTTGAATAGCACCATGAAAGATACTCTTTATCAAGTTTAGGTTTTCATACTGATGACAGAGATACTACGATGTTATATCAATAACATAATAAGATGAGAGAGAAGGTCAAATAATATTAATGAGGGCATAGTGTAGGTGCTAATATGCCCAGAATGATTAAAGAAAGGCTCTTAAAGCCAATGTCTCTACAATTCAGGCTTAAAGCAGTATCTAACAAAAGCTTGTTAGCAGGGTAAGTATCAAGTGCAGGCTGCAATAAATGTATTTCCATCCAGCCAGACCCCAAGAAAAACTTCACAGCGAAGACGAAATACAAGCTGACTAAAGAATGAAGGAGTCCCCAGGTAGAAAGGAAAAACGCATACCCCAGCAAAGGGCAGAGGCAGCCACAGCAAGAGGCAAGGAAAAGAAAGAAAGGGTCATTCTAGAATCTCTGCATAGGTAGAAATATCTGATCATCAGAGAGTTTAGCGTGTGCCTCCAGCTTTCTGGCCCGTGGACACTAGCTGTTCTGCTTCGCTTTGCTATGTTTGAGCTGCTCTTTATTTTTATTTTTTTATTAGTCAGTTCTGTATTCAGCAAATACAGTCAGTTTGGTACCATTATTAGGCTTATCCGTGACCTACCCCCCTCCCCTTGGCCCCTCCTTGTTGAGGTATACGGGTCATGCATTGTGGAGTTAGCCCACAGTTATGGGTAAGCTAAATGTCTCTGCATATCATGACCCAACATGTGACTCTGACATTCTTTCTGCCCCCTCTTCCGCAAAATTTCCCTGAGCCATGTTGGGTTCATTTTTGGTCTGCTTCAGTGATGAGGTGTTGAGGGCCTCTGAGGCCCTGGCTCTCTGATTTGGTAGGAGTTGATTTTTCTCTATGCTGATCTCCTTCCCCCTTGTGCTGGTGTCTGGTTCATCAGGAAAAACAGCCCCCTTGCTTGTTTCTCGAAGTTTTCTTAGTTTCAGCCGGAGCCCTTTTGAGGTATGATGGGGTGGCTCTCTCCTTAGGGTCTACATCTATCTGAAAAAGAGAAGCAGATTCTCCAACGGAGAGTAAGTTAGCACCAGGACAAATGAGATAACCCTTACTTTTTTTTTTTATAGAGAATTTAATATGTGTAGGCCCTCTTGTAGCCCACAATTGATAGTAGGTTGATACTGGAGAGTGGGCTTATGTTTGGATATGGTTCTGACTTGTTTCCCAGCTCCAGCTATGGGTCCCATACCAGTGAGGGGATCAGTTAGCCAAATTGAGAGCAGTTGGTTCCCCACCATGGCTGTGTGCCACCACTGCACTTGTGTGGGCATCACAATAAGTTATTTGCTGCTAAGTAGGTTAGACCATGCGTTGCTTCGATAGATATTGGTCAATTTCCCCCAGTCGCCCATGTAGCACCTTCTGGCACTAGATGCGCTGACTGTCTGGGGACTGACTCTCATCCAACTTCCAGCCATGCCATTCTAATTTGCATGTCAGTCACATAAGGTATCTTCAGCAGTAGGGTCTTACCACTAACCTTTGGTGGGTCATCAAGTACTCTGACAGAAATCTGTCTGTCTTTTAGGAAACCTTGTAGGTCTCTCTGATCAAAAGCTCATTGTGGATGATAGCCCCATGCTGGTTCTGGGAGTTACAGGTCAGTGCCCACTAAGAAAATGAGGAAAAAGATAACTAATATACAAGAGTTAGAGGTAAGAGAGAGAGAGACAGGGAGAGGGGAAGTGAGGGAGGGAAGATGTAGGAGACTAAGGTTAGTCTTAATCTTACCCTCTCCAGTGTCTTGTGGTTCAGGTGTTCCCTGTAAGGGCCTGGTGAAGGATCAGCCATTTGGTCTATCTTTTAGTAAGTAGAAGATTATGGTACCATTGCCGTTTGGGTCTAGATTTGTGTTTCCCACCCCTTTGATGCCCTCCCCTCCCTCCCCTTCCATCCTAGTGTCTAATCTAGGAGATGCTTGCTGGGTATGTAAGGTATCTTCGGTAGATTCAGGTTAGGTGCTGTAGATGAGTGAGACTATGTGGCGATTTTTTTTCTGTGATTGGGTAAGTTCACTGAGAATGATCTGTTCCAGGTTCAACCATTTTTCCTCAAATTTCATTGTGTCATTTTTTCTTACTGCTGTATAGAATTCCATTGTGTAGATATACCACATCTTACTTATCCATTCTTCTAGTGATGGACATCTGGGTTGATTCCAGCTCTTAGCTATTACAAATTGAGCCGCTATAAACATGGTTGAGCAAATCTCTTTAGTCTGTGGTTTGAAGGTTTTAGGGTAGATGCCCAGTAAGGGAATAACTGGGTCTGTTGGTATCTCTATACTCAGCTTTTTCAGAAGTCTCCATATTGCTTTCCAAAGTGGTTGTACCATCCTACATTCCCACCAACAGTGGATGAGTGTTCCTACTTCTCCACATCCTCGCCAGCATTTATTTTTATTTGATTTTTTGATGCTTGCTATCCTTATTGGGGTAAGGTGGAATCTCATAGTTGTTTTAATTTGCATTTCTCTGATGATTAGGGATGATGAACATTTTCTTAAGTGTATGTTTGCCATTTCTATTTCTTCCTCTGTGAACTGCCTGTTCAGCTCTTTGCCCCATCTTGTGAGTGGGGTGTTTGACTTCTTACTGTTTAGATTTTTGAGTTCTTTGTAGATTCTAGAGATTAGTCCTCTATCAGTTGGATAACCCACAAATATTTTCTCCCATTCTGTGGGTAATCTATTGGCTTTGCTAATTGTATGCTTGTCTGTAAAGAAACTCCTCAGCTTCATGTGGTCCCATTGGTTGAGTGATGGTTTAAGTTCATGAGCCACTGGGGTTTTGTTCAGGAAGTCTTTTTCCATTCCTATATCATGGAATGTACTTCCTAAATTTTCTTCCAGTAGTATTAGAGTTTCTGGTCTTATATTGAGATCTTTGATCCATTTGGACTTGAGTGTAGTGCATGGTGAAATGTGTGGGTCAAGTTTTAGTTTCCTGCATATGGTTATCCAGTTTGTCCAGCACCATTTGTTGAAGATGCTGTCTTTTTTCCAGCGTATATTGTTTGGGCCTTTATCAAATATCAAGTAGCTATAGTTGCTTGACCCAAAGTCCGGGTCCTCAAGTCTATTCCATTGATCTATAGTCCTGTTTTTATGCCAGTACCATGCTGTTTTTATTACTATGGCTTTGTAATATAGCTTTAGATCAGGTATGGTGATGCCTCCAGAGGTATTTCTTTTGCGGAGGATATGTTTGGAAATGCGAGGCCTTCTGCCTTTCCATATGAAATTTGAGATCATTTTTTCTATCTCTGTGAAGAACACTGTGGGGATTTTAATTGGTATTGCATTAAATCTGTAAATTGCCTTTGGTAGGATTGTCATCTTCACAATGTTAATTCTGCCTATCCAGGAACATGGGAGGTCTTTCCGTTTTCTCAAGTCCGCCTCAATTTCTTTTTTGAGTGTTTTTATGTTTTCATTGTATAGATCTTTCACTTCCTTGGTTAACGTTATTCCAAGGTATTTTATTTTTTTGTCGCAATTGAAAATGGGACTATGTCCCTTATTTCTTTTTCTGTATCTTTGTCCTTTGCATAAAGGAAGGCTACTGATTTTTGTGCATTGATTTTGTATCCTGCTACTTTGCTATAGGAGTTAATCACCTTCAGGAGTTTTGGGATGGAGTCTCTCGGGTCTCTTACATATATAATCATGTCATCTGCGAATAAAGCTAACTTAACTTCCTCCTTTCCAAATTGTATCCCTTTTATTTCCTTCTCCTGTCTTATTGCTTGAGCTAGGACTTCCAGAACTATATTGAAAAGCAGAGGTGAGAGTGGACAACCCTGTCTTGTTCCTGATCTTAATGGGAATTCCTCCAGTCTCTCTCCATTAAGTATTATTTGGGCCTTCGGAGCTTCGTATATTGCCTTTATTAGGTTAAGATATGAACCAACCATGCCAACTCTCTCCAATGTTTTGAACATGAAGTGGTGTTGAATCTTGTCAAAGGCCTTTTCTGCATCTATCGAAATGATCATGTGGTTTTTATGTTTAACCTTGTTTATGTGGTGTATTACATTGACAGATTTCCGTATGTTGAACCACCCCTGTGTTCCTGGAATGAATCCCACTTGGTCAAGGTGGATAATGCTTTTGATGTGTTGTTGGATTCGGTTTGCAAGGATTTTGTTTAGGATCTTTGCATCTAAATTCATCAGGGAAATAGGCCGGTAGTTTTCTTTTCTTGTGGCATCTCTGCCTGGTTTTGGAATTAGGGTGATGCTAGCTTCATAAAAGGAGTTGGGTAGCCTTCCCTGTTCATCAATTGTGTGGCACAGTTTGAGGAAGATTGGTTTGAGTTCTTCCATGAAGGTTTGATAGAATTCAGCTGAGAAGCCATCTGGTCCTGGGCTCTTCTTTTTTGGGAGGTTTTTTATTACTTTTTCAATCTCCATGAGTGTGATGGGTTGATTGAGGTGATTAATCTGCTCTGTGTTTAGCTTTGGTAGATGGTATGCGTCCAAGAATTTATCCATCTCCTCCACATTATCCAGTTTTGTGGAGTAGAGGTTTTTGAAATAAGTCCTGATGATTCTCCCAATTTCACTTATGTCTGTTGTGATCTCTCCTTTTTCATTTTGAATTTTGTTAATTTGAAGCTTCACCTTTTTTTGCTTGATCAGATTGGCCAGGGGTTTGTCAATCTTGTTTATTTTTTCAATGAACCAGCTCTTTGTTTTGTCAATTGTCTTAATTGTTTCCTTGGTTTCCAATTCATTGATTTCTGCTCTGATTTTAATTATTTCTTTCCTTCTGGAGCTCTTTGGGTTGGATTTTTCTTGTTTTTCCAGTGCCTTTAGGCGGATGGTTAGGTTATTGATTTGGGACCTTTCTGTCTTTTTTATGAAGGCATTGAGTGCTATGAATTTTCCCCTGAGGACCGCCTTCATTGTGTCCCATAAGTTTTGATACGATGTGTTCTCATTGTCGTTCAATTCCAGAAATTTTGCAATTTCATTTTTTATTTCATCCACTATCCATTTATTGTTTAAAAGTGTGCTGTTCAGTTTCCAGGTGCCTTTGGGATTCTTGGTGGGTCTTTTATTGTTGATTTCTAGCAATATAGCATTGTGATCTGATATCATGCAGGGAATTATGTCAATCTTCCTAAATATGTGGAGGCAGTCTTTGTGACCCAATATATGGTCTATTTTAGAGAATGTTCCATGGACTGCTGAGAAGAATGTGTAATCTGTGGATTTGGGATGGAATGTTCTGTAGATGTCCGTTAGGTCTAAGTGATCTATGGTTTTGTTGAGCTCTCTTACTTCCCTGTTGAGTTTCTGTTTGGATGATCTGTCTATTACTGATAATGGTGTATTGAAGTCCCCAGCTATGATGGTGTTTGTGGTTATTTCTGTTTTATTGTCAAGTATGTTTTGTTTTATGAACTGTGGTGCCCCTGTGTTTGGTGCATACAGATTTATGATTGTGATATCCTCTTGACGGATCGTTCCCTTGATAAGTAGGAAGTGGCCTTCTTTGTCTTTTTTGATTATATTTGGTTTGAAGTCTATTTTATGTGATATTAATATAGCTACACCTGCTTGTTTCTTATTCCCGTTTGCTTGGAATACTGTTTTCCACCCTTTCACCCTGAGGAGATGTCTGTCTTTAATGGTGAGGTGGGTTTCTTGAAGGCAACAGATTGAGGGGTCTAATTTTTTGATCCATCCTGTTAGCTTGTGTCTCTTGATGGGTGAATTAAGGCCATTAATATTTAGGGTAATGACTGTGAGATTTGATTTGATCCCTGCCATATTGTGATGGTAAATGTGGGTTGGAGTTTTCATGGACATTGAAGTTTTTTGTGCCTACTCTGAGTTTGGTTGTTGTGATCTGCTTCTTGTAGGCAATTGTGTTTGATTATTTTTTTCTTCTCTGTGTAGAATTTCCTGAAATACTCTCTGTAGGTTTGGTTTGGTGTTCATATAATTGTAAAGCTGAGTTTTGTCATGGAAAGTTTTTTGTTCACCATCTATTATGAGGGATACTTTTGCTGGGTAGAGTAGTTTGGGTTGGAAGCCATAGGTTCTTAGACTTTGCAGTGTTTCATTCCAGGCTCTTCTAGCTTTCAGGGTTTCCATTGAGAAGTCTGAAGTAATTCTGATGGGGTTACCTCTGAAGGTGGTGTGCTGTTTTTCCCTAGCTGCTTTTAGGATTTTCTCTTTGGTGTCAATGTTTAGAGTCTTAATAATAATATGTCTTGGAGAGTTTCTCCTTTGGTCCAATCTGTTTGGAGTTCTATTGGCTTCTTGTATCTTGATGGGCCTTTCTTTTAAGAGATTGGGGAAGTTTTCTTCAATTATTTTGTTAAATAAGTTCTCCATGCCTTTGGTCTGGATTTCTTCTCCTTCTGGTATTCCAATGATCCTGATATTGGGACGTTTAACTGTATCCCACAATTCCCTCATGTTCTGTTCACAGGAGCTTTTAAACTTACTGAAATTTTTGAACTCTCTAACTGTTTCTTCCATCTTGTCTTCCAGATCAGAGTTTCTATCCTCCACTTGGCTGACTCTATTCTTGAGAGCTTCTAGTGAGTTTTGGGCTTGTTCAATTAAGTTTGCATTTTCTATTATTTTTCTATGTATAATTTCCATCCCTCTGTCAAGCTCCCTTTTCACATCATTTTCTGATTTTCTTGATGATTCTTGGAGTTCATCCTTGCATTTCTTTATGTCTTCATTTAGCATGGTCAGCTGATTTTTAAGGTCTTCTTTTTTTTCACTTTCCCTCAAATCTCTTAACTCTCTTTGAAATCCTTCCATTTTCTTATCTAATCCTTCCAATTTCTTATCTATTAGTTCTAGTTTAGTGATGGCAGCATCCACACGATTGTCTGCCCTTTGTTGCTTTCCTGCAAGTTCTATCAATAGGTTGGTTAGAGTTGCATTGCTCATAGCTTCAATGTGGTGTTCTGGTCCTATTTGTTCTTCTATGTTTTGGTTAGAAGTATTCATTGTGGGAGTGGGTGATCTAATTGGATTTTCTTGCATTTGATTATTCATGTTATTTCTTTTGCGCTGTGTTCTGCCCATGACAGTGTATGGGCAGATAAGTGGGCGTATCAGCCTGGGCTCAAGAACAATGGGAATCTTATGCAGCCTGGGGGCGTTGCCAAGAAGGCTGGGCTTTGGCTGTCACTTGCCAAAGCCGCCTATCTACTGCCTGGCAGGGGCGCCGAAGTTGCCTGCGTTCTCAAGCGGTGATGTGCCAAGGCTGCCTGCGTTCGAACTAGGAGTGGCACTGAGGCACCAAGCACTGATGCCGCCCGAACTCTGGCTGGGCACGCTAGGAACCGGCAGCAGTCTGCGCTCCCCCGCCACAGGACAATTGTGGACAGCCGCTGCGGCAGACAGAGGGGCAAGTGGAGGAGAGTGCGGAGCAGTCTAAGCTTCCGCACGCAGGGAATAATCTCACTTGCCAAAGCCGCCTATCTACTACCTGGCAGGGGCGCCAAGGTTGGTTGAGTTCTCAAGTGGTATTGTGCCACAGCTGCCTGCGTTCGAGCTAGGAGTGGCACTGAGGCACCAAGCACTGAAGCCGCCCAGACTTTGGCTGGGAACGCTGGGACCGGAAGCAGTCTGCGCTCCCCCGCCACAGGACAATTGTGGACAGCCGCTCGGCAGACAGAGGGCAAGTGGCGAGAGTGCGGAGCAGTCTAAGCTTCTGCATGCAGGGAATAATCTCACTTGCCAAAGCCGCCTATCTACTACCTGGCAGGGGCGCCAAAATTGTTTGAGTTCTCAAGCGGTAATGTGCCAAGGCTGCCTGCGTTCGAGCTAGGAGTGGCACTGAGGCACCAAGCACTGAAGCCGCCCAGACTTTGGCTGGGAACGCTGGGAACCGGAAGCTGTCTGCGCTCCCCCGCCACGGGACAATGGCGGCCCGCCGGTGTGGCAGGCAGGTAGGGGGTGGCACCTGAGCTGACGCAAGCAAGAGATACAGTCTGAGCTTGTGGGACTGGGCAAACTCAGTAGGTGGGCGAGTGGACGAGGGTGCGGAGCAGTCTAAGCTTCCGCGTGGAGGGAACGATCGGCGCGCAGTGGCAGCCGTGTGGGCTCCGGAGCAGCAGCAGCGGCAGGGGTGGAGCTTTGAACACGGCGGTTATTTGGGGCGAGTGTGCCTACCCGCCCGAAATGGGACCAGCAATTCCCTGTTCCCCCACCTCTGTGCCCTCCCAGATTTCTCTCCCCTAAAAGCCACTATATACCCTTAATATCTTGCCTTTCTTTCCCCGGGATTTGCAGCGCAGCTAGGGCGGTCGCCATCTTGGCGGAAGTTGATTGAAAACAATTTAAAGCACTATGTAGATCCACAGAGCTCCAGCAAAACCAGACATGAGTGTTTAAAACCGTGCCCTCAGTGACCCACTTCTTCCAAGCAAGGCTACAACTCCTGAAGATTCCATCATTTTCCCAAATAGTACCTCCAACTAGGAACTAAAGTGTAAACATAAGCCTATGGGGGACATCTTACATTCAAACCACAGCAGTGTTAGCTTTTGACAGGCTATTAAATTAGAGTTAAATCCAAAATGGATGGCCTTTTGGAAATGACCACAGGATAATATTGCTTTGTCAAGTCCACCATATTCCCATACTCAGGAATTCATATTCTCTGTGCTGATACAAGACCTCCTTGCTCAGAATCTATCTTAAGGTTTTCACTTAGATTTATTGATTTTTTGCAATGATCAATAGACTTTTCAGTTCAGAAATTAAATAAACCAAGATATTGTCCTCAAAGTGTTTATAACCTAGTAGAGGAATACAGGTGCCTAACAACTATCATATCAAGAAAAAATTGAAAAGAAACCAAATTCTTTGGCTGTTAAAGTGAATAAAGGGATCATATGCAGAATATTTTAAAATATATTTTTATGATATTAAAATTATAAAATGATATTCAAAAGAGCATCATAAGTAGTTGTGATATGCATGTCTTCTTTCCTTAAGGAGCACTGAACTGAGAGCTCAAAAGGTGAAAACATTATTTCCTGAATGGAGCAGTAGGGATATGGGGGAAGATTTGAACAGTTTGTAATGTATGGTATGAGGAAACAAGCAAAATCTTCAGGATGTACAGAGACCGGATAGGTAATATAAGTAAGTAAAGCCATCTAAGTCTAGCCAATGTCAGGATAATGCTTGTTACTTTTACAAGGAATAGTCCCTACCCAGCATGAACCAGATGCCCCATGCAAAAGAATAAAACTAACATATCTTCCAATTTCATAGAAATGCCATAAATGTATATTTTTACTTTGTATTGGAAATTAATTGAAAACAATTTTTTTTTGTTTGACAAAATAATTTATTCATTCGATTTTTAAAGTGGCATCCTCATGAGATAGGTACCACTGTAACAAAATGCTTGAGATAAGCAGCTCAGGAAGAAAGGTTTGCTTTGGGACATGATATTAGATGTTTCATTCCATGGTAGCTTGGCCGAAGCCCATGGTGAGACAGCATATCATGACCAGGAATAAGTGACAGAGAAGACAGCTCACCCCATGATGGCCAGGAGGCACAGAGAAGAAAAAGAGAGGGACCAGAGTCCCCATATATCATTCAAAGCATACCCAATAACCATACTTCCTCCCACCAGGTTCCACATCCTAAAGGTCACACCATCATTCAATAGATGCACAGGATGTCAACCAAGCCTTTAGCACATGAGTCATCAGAAGACATTTTCCCAAAGTCTAGCAGGCAAGAAAAATCATGAATTACCTGAAGTCATGCAAATAATATACGTTTAATCGCCACCCGTCTTCTGCTGGCCGCCTACCCTTCTTCCTATTTTGATATCACAGTTAACATCACCACCCACACCACCACTCAGGCTGAAATTCCCAACGTCAAACCCTGCTGCTCCTTTTCCTCCTGTACAAGTCCTCACTGACTGCCGCTTATTCTACTTCGGAATCTGATCTCTCCTCTGTATCTTCATGACTGTGACTTTGACCCCTCCGTGTCTCTCATCAGGATACTCAGCAAGTGAACTGGTCCCCAACGCAGCAAACTTTGAGAATCTACCATGCTATATTACAAGCAAGGGAACAAGCAATCATGTTTAAGGGAAGAAAGAGAAAATATTGTCTTGAGAAGGCAGAAAGAAAGTCTCCTGTGCACAGAGGTGCTATGGTAGAGAAGAGGGGGTGAATCCATAGTGGACAGCAGCCACTGAATCATTCATTGAATAATATATGAGCTGGACACGACACTGGGTACTGGAGGTCATCTTGAATAGCACCATGAAAGATACTCTTTATCAAGTTTAGGTTTTCATACTGATGACAGAGATACTACGATGTTATATCAATAACATAATAAGATGAGAGAGAAGGTCAAATAATATTAATGAGGGCATAGTGTAGGTGCTAATATGCCCAGAATGATTAAAGAAAGGCTCTTAAAGCCAATGTCTCTACAATTCAGGCTTAAAGCAGTATCTAACAAAAGCTTGTTAGCAGGGTAAGTATCAAGTGCAGGCTGCAATAAATGTATTTCCATCCAGCCAGACCCCAAGAAAAACTTCACAGCGAAGACGAAATACAAGCTGACTAAAGAATGAAGGAGTCCCCAGGTAGAAAGGAAAAACGCATACCCCAGCAAAGGGCAGAGGCAGCCACAGCAAGAGGCAAGGAAAAGAAAGAAAGGGTCATTCTAGAATCTCTGCATAGGTAGAAATATCTGATCATCAGAGAGTTTAGCGTGTGCCTCCAGCTTTCTGGCCCGTGGACACTAGCTGTTCTGCTTCGCTTTGCTATGTTTGAGCTGCTCTTTATTTTTATTTTTTTTATTAGTCAGTTCTGTATTCAGCAAATACAGTCAGTTTGGTACCATTATTAGGCTTATCCGTGACCTACCCCCTCCCCTTGGCCCCTCCTTGTTGAGGTATACGGGTCATGCATTGTGGAGTTAGCCCACAGTTATGGGTAAGCTAAATGTCTCTGCATATCATGACCCAACATGTGACTCTGACATTCTTTCTGCCCCCTCTTCCGCAAAATTTCCCTGAGCCATGTTGGGTTCATTTTTGGTCTGCTTCAGTGATGAGGTGTTGAGGGCCTCTGAGGCCCTGGCTCTCTGATTTGGTAGGAGTTGATTTTTCTCTATGCTGATCTCCTTCCCCCTTGTGCTGGTGTCTGGTTCATCAGGAAAAACAGCCCCCTTGCTTGTTTCTCGAAGTTTTCTTAGTTTCAGCCGGAGCCCTTTTGAGGTATGATGGGGTGGCTCTCTCCTTAGGGTCTACATCTATCTGAAAAAGAGAAGCAGATTCTCCAACGGAGAGTAAGTTAGCACCAGGACAAATGAGATAACCCTTACTTTTTTTTTTATAGAGAATTTAATATGTGTAGGCCCTCTTGTAGCCCACAATTGATAGTAGGTTGATACTGGAGAGTGGGCTTATGTTTGGATATGGTTCTGACTTGTTTCCCAGCTCCAGCTATGGGTCCCATACCAGTGAGGGGATCAGTTAGCCAAATTGAGAGCAGTTGGTTCCCCACCATGGCTGTGTGCCACCACTGCACTTGTGTGGGCATCACAATAAGTTATTTGCTGCTAAGTAGGTTAGACCATGCGTTGCTTCGATAGATATTGGTCAATTTCCCCCAGTCGCCCATGTAGCACCTTCTGGCACTAGATGCGCTGACTGTCTGGGGACTGACTCTCATCCAACTTCCAGCCATGCCATTCTAATTTGCATGTCAGTCACATAAGGTATCTTCAGCAGTAGGGTCTTACCACTAACCTTTGGTGGGTCATCAAGTACTCTGACAGAAATCTGTCTGTCTTTTAGGAAACCTTGTAGGTCTCTCTGATCAAAAGCTCATTGTGGATGATAGCCCCATGCTGGTTCTGGGAGTTACAGGTCAGTGCCCACTAAGAAAATGAGGAAAAAGATAACTAATATACAAGAGTTAGAGGTAAGAGAGAGAGAGACAGGGAGAGGGGAAGTGAGGGAGGGAAGATGTAGGAGACTAAGGTTAGTCTTAATCTTACCCTCTCCAGTGTCTTGTGGTTCAGGTGTTCCCTGTAAGGGCCTGGTGAAGGATCAGCCATTTGGTCTATCTTTTAGTAAGTAGAAGATTATGGTACCATTGCCGTTTGGGTCTAGATTTGTGTTTCCCACCCCTTTGATGCCCTCCCCTCCCTCCCCTTCCATCCTAGTGTCTAATCTAGGAGATGCTTGCTGGGTATGTAAGGTATCTTCGGTAGATTCAGGTTAGGTGCTGTAGATGAGTGAGACTATGTGGCGATTTTTTTTCTGTGATTGGGTAAGTTCACTGAGAATGATCTGTTCCAGGTTCAACCATTTTTCCTCAAATTTCATTGTGTCATTTTTTCTTACTGCTGTATAGAATTCCATTGTGTAGATATACCACATCTTACTTATCCATTCTTCTAGTGATGGACATCTGGGTTGATTCCAGCTCTTAGCTATTACAAATTGAGCCGCTATAAACATGGTTGAGCAAATCTCTTTAGTCTGTGGTTTGAAGGTTTTAGGGTAGATGCCCAGTAAGGGAATAACTGGGTCTGTTGGTATCTCTATACTCAGCTTTTTCAGAAGTCTCCATATTGCTTTCCAAAGTGGTTGTACCATCCTACATTCCCACCAACAGTGGATGAGTGTTCCTACTTCTCCACATCCTCGCCAGCATTTATTTTTATTTGATTTTTTGATGCTTGCTATCCTTATTGGGGTAAGGTGGAATCTCATAGTTGTTTTAATTTGCATTTCTCTGATGATTAGGGATGATGAACATTTTCTTAAGTGTATGTTTGCCATTTCTATTTCTTCCTCTGTGAACTGCCTGTTCAGCTCTTTGCCCCATCTTGTGAGTGGGGTGTTTGACTTCTTACTGTTTAGATTTTTGAGTTCTTTGTAGATTCTAGAGATTAGTCCTCTATCAGTTGGATAACCCACAAATATTTTCTCCCATTCTGTGGGTAATCTATTGGCTTTGCTAATTGTATGCTTGTCTGTAAAGAAACTCCTCAGCTTCATGTGGTCCCATTGGTTGAGTGATGGTTTAAGTTCATGAGCCACTGGGGTTTTGTTCAGGAAGTCTTTTTCCATTCCTATATCATGGAATGTACTTCCTAAATTTTCTTCCAGTAGTATTAGAGTTTCTGGTCTTATATTGAGATCTTTGATCCATTTGGACTTGAGTGTAGTGCATGGTGAAATGTGTGGGTCAAGTTTTAGTTTCCTGCATATGGTTATCCAGTTTGTCCAGCACCATTTGTTGAAGATGCTGTCTTTTTTCCAGCGTATATTGTTTGGGCCTTTATCAAATATCAAGTAGCTATAGTTGCTTGACCCAAAGTCCGGGTCCTCAAGTCTATTCCATTGATCTATAGTCCTGTTTTTATGCCAGTACCATGCTGTTTTTATTACTATGGCTTTGTAATATAGCTTTAGATCAGGTATGGTGATGCCTCCAGAGGTATTTCTTTTGCGGAGGATATGTTTGGAAATGCGAGGCCTTCTGCCTTTCCATATGAAATTTGAGATCATTTTTTCTATCTCTGTGAAGAACACTGTGGGGATTTTAATTGGTATTGCATTAAATCTGTAAATTGCCTTTGGTAGGATTGTCATCTTCACAATGTTAATTCTGCCTATCCAGGAACATGGGAGGTCTTTCCGTTTTCTCAAGTCCGCCTCAATTTCTTTTTTGAGTGTTTTTATGTTTTCATTGTATAGATCTTTCACTTCCTTGGTTAACGTTATTCCAAGGTATTTTATTTTTTTTGTCGCAATTGAAAATGGGACTATGTCCCTTATTTCTTTTTCTGTATCTTTGTCCTTTGCATAAAGGAAGGCTACTGATTTTTGTGCATTGATTTTGTATCCTGCTACTTTGCTATAGGAGTTAATCACCTTCAGGAGTTTTGGGATGGAGTCTCTCGGGTCTCTTACATATATAATCATGTCATCTGCGAATAAAGCTAACTTAACTTCCTCCTTTCCAAATTGTATCCCTTTTATTTCCTTCTCCTGTCTTATTGCTTGAGCTAGGACTTCCAGAACTATATTGAAAAGCAGAGGTGAGAGTGGACAACCCTGTCTTGTTCCTGATCTTAATGGGAATTCCTCCAGTCTCTCTCCATTAAGTATTATTTGGGCCTTCGGAGCTTCGTATATTGCCTTTATTAGGTTAAGATATGAACCAACCATGCCAACTCTCTCCAATGTTTTGAACATGAAGTGGTGTTGAATCTTGTCAAAGGCCTTTTCTGCATCTATCGAAATGATCATGTGGTTTTTATGTTTAACCTTGTTTATGTGGTGTATTACATTGACAGATTTCCGTATGTTGAACCACCCCTGTGTTCCTGGAATGAATCCCACTTGGTCAAGGTGGATAATGCTTTTGATGTGTTGTTGGATTCGGTTTGCAAGGATTTTGTTTAGGATCTTTGCATCTAAATTCATCAGGGAAATAGGCCGGTAGTTTTCTTTTCTTGTGGCATCTCTGCCTGGTTTTGGAATTAGGGTGATGCTAGCTTCATAAAAGGAGTTGGGTAGCCTTCCCTGTTCATCAATTGTGTGGCACAGTTTGAGGAAGATTGGTTTGAGTTCTTCCATGAAGGTTTGATAGAATTCAGCTGAGAAGCCATCTGGTCCTGGGCTCTTCTTTTTTGGGAGGTTTTTTATTACTTTTTCAATCTCCATGAGTGTGATGGGTTGATTGAGGTGATTAATCTGCTCTGTGTTTAGCTTTGGTAGATGGTATGCGTCCAAGAATTTATCCATCTCCTCCACATTATCCAGTTTTGTGGAGTAGAGGTTTTTGAAATAAGTCCTGATGATTCTCCCAATTTCACTTATGTCTGTTGTGATCTCTCCTTTTTCATTTTGAATTTTGTTAATTTGAAGCTTCACCTTTTTTTGCTTGATCAGATTGGCCAGGGGTTTGTCAATCTTGTTTATTTTTTCAATGAACCAGCTCTTTGTTTTGTCAATTGTCTTAATTGTTTCCTTGGTTTCCAATTCATTGATTTCTGCTCTGATTTTAATTATTTCTTTCCTTCTGGAGCTCTTTGGGTTGGATTTTTCTTGTTTTTCCAGTGCCTTTAGGCGGATGGTTAGGTTATTGATTTGGGACCTTTCTGTCTTTTTTATGAAGGCATTGAGTGCTATGAATTTTCCCCTGAGGACCGCCTTCATTGTGTCCCATAAGTTTTGATACGATGTGTTCTCATTGTCGTTCAATTCCAGAAATTTTGCAATTTCATTTTTTATTTCATCCACTATCCATTTATTGTTTAAAAGTGTGCTGTTCAGTTTCCAGGTGCCTTTGGGATTCTTGGTGGGTCTTTTATTGTTGATTTCTAGCAATATAGCATTGTGATCTGATATCATGCAGGGAATTATGTCAATCTTCCTAAATATGTGGAGGCAGTCTTTGTGACCCAATATATGGTCTATTTTAGAGAATGTTCCATGGACTGCTGAGAAGAATGTGTAATCTGTGGATTTGGGATGGAATGTTCTGTAGATGTCCGTTAGGTCTAAGTGATCTATGGTTTTGTTGAGCTCTCTTACTTCCCTGTTGAGTTTCTGTTTGGATGATCTGTCTATTACTGATAATGGTGTATTGAAGTCCCCAGCTATGATGGTGTTTGTGGTTATTTCTGTTTTATTGTCAAGTATGTTTTGTTTTATGAACTGTGGTGCCCCTGTGTTTGGTGCATACAGATTTATGATTGTGATATCCTCTTGACGGATCGTTCCCTTGATAAGTAGGAAGTGGCCTTCTTTGTCTTTTTTGATTATATTTGGTTTGAAGTCTATTTTATGTGATATTAATATAGCTACACCTGCTTGTTTCTTATTCCCGTTTGCTTGGAATACTGTTTTCCACCCTTTCACCCTGAGGAGATGTCTGTCTTTAATGGTGAGGTGGGTTTCTTGAAGGCAACAGATTGAGGGGTCTAATTTTTTGATCCATCCTGTTAGCTTGTGTCTCTTGATGGGTGAATTAAGGCCATTAATATTTAGGGTAATGACTGTGAGATTTGATTTGATCCCTGCCATATTGTGATGGTAAATGTGGGTTGGAGTTTTCATGGACATTGAAGTTTTTTGTGCCTACTCTGAGTTTGGTTGTTGTGATCTGCTTCTTGTAGGCAATTGTGTTTGATTATTTTTTTCTTCTCTGTGTAGAATTTCCTGAAATACTCTCTGTAGGTTTGGTTTGGTGTTCATATAATTGTAAAGCTGAGTTTTGTCATGGAAAGTTTTTTGTTCACCATCTATTATGAGGGATACTTTTGCTGGGTAGAGTAGTTTGGGTTGGAAGCCATAGGTTCTTAGACTTTGCAGTGTTTCATTCCAGGCTCTTCTAGCTTTCAGGGTTTCCATTGAGAAGTCTGAAGTAATTCTGATGGGGTTACCTCTGAAGGTGGTGTGCTGTTTTTCCCTAGCTGCTTTTAGGATTTTCTCTTTGGTGTCAATGTTTAGAGTCTTAATAATAATATGTCTTGGAGAGTTTCTCCTTTGGTCCAATCTGTTTGGAGTTCTATTGGCTTCTTGTATCTTGATGGGCCTTTCTTTTAAGAGATTGGGGAAGTTTTCTTCAATTATTTTGTTAAATAAGTTCTCCATGCCTTTGGTCTGGATTTCTTCTCCTTCTGGTATTCCAATGATCCTGATATTGGGACGTTTAACTGTATCCCACAATTCCCTCATGTTCTGTTCACAGGAGCTTTTAAACTTACTGAAATTTTTGAACTCTCTAACTGTTTCTTCCATCTTGTCTTCCAGATCAGAGTTTCTATCCTCCACTTGGCTGACTCTATTCTTGAGAGCTTCTAGTGAGTTTTGGGCTTGTTCAATTAAGTTTGCATTTTCTATTATTTTTCTATGTATAATTTCCATCCCTCTGTCAAGCTCCCTTTTCACATCATTTTCTGATTTTCTTGATGATTCTTGGAGTTCATCCTTGCATTTCTTTATGTCTTCATTTAGCATGGTCAGCTGATTTTTAAGGTCTTCTTTTTTTTCACTTTCCCTCAAATCTCTTAACTCTCTTTGAAATCCTTCCATTTTCTTATCTAATCCTTCCAATTTCTTATCTATTAGTTCTAGTTTAGTGATGGCAGCATCCACACGATTGTCTGCCCTTTGTTGCTTTCCTGCAAGTTCTATCAATAGGTTGGTTAGAGTTGCATTGCTCATAGCTTCAATGTGGTGTTCTGGTCCTATTTGTTCTTCTATGTTTTGGTTAGAAGTATTCATTGTGGGAGTGGGTGATCTAATTGGATTTTCTTGCATTTGATTATTCATGTTATTTCTTTTGCGCTGTGTTCTGCCCATGACAGTGTATGGGCAGATAAGTGGGCGTATCAGCCTGGGCTCAAGAACAATGGGAATCTTATGCAGCCTGGGGGCGTTGCCAAGAAGGCTGGGCTTTGGCTGTCACTTGCCAAAGCCGCCTATCTACTGCCTGGCAGGGGCGCCGAAGTTGCCTGCGTTCTCAAGCGGTGATGTGCCAAGGCTGCCTGCGTTCGAACTAGGAGTGGCACTGAGGCACCAAGCACTGATGCCGCCCGAACTCTGGCTGGGCACGCTAGGAACCGGCAGCAGTCTGCGCTCCCCCGCCACAGGACAATTGTGGACAGCCGCGCGGCAGACAGAGGGCAAGTGGAGGAGAGTGCGGAGCAGTCTAAGCTTCCGCACGCAGGGAATAATCTCACTTGCCAAAGCCGCCTATCTACTACCTGGCAGGGGCGCCAAGGTTGGTTGAGTTCTCAAGTGGTATTGTGCCACAGCTGCCTGCGTTCGAGCTAGGAGTGGCACTGAGGCACCAAGCACTGAAGCCGCCCAGACTTTGGCTGGGAACGCTGGGAACCGGAAGCTGTCTGCGCTCCCCCGCCACGGGACAATGGCGGCCCGCCGGTGTGGCAGGCAGGTAGGGGGTGGCACCTGAGCTGACGCAAGCAAGAGATACAGTCTGAGCTTGTGGGACTGGGCAAACTCAGTAGGTGGGCGAGTGGACGAGGGTGCGGAGCAGTCTAAGCTTCCGCGTGGAGGGAACGATCGGCGCGCAGTGGCAGCCGTGTGGGCTCCGGAGCAGCAGCAGCGGCAGGGGTGGAGCTTTGAACACGGCGGTTATTTGGGGCGAGTGGTGCCTACCCGCCCGAAATGGGACCAGCAATTCCCTGTTCCCCCACCTCTGTGCCCTCCCAGATTTCTCTCCCCTAAAAGCCACTATATACCCTTAATATCTTGCCTTTCTTTCCCCGGGATTTGCAGCGCAGCTAGGCGGTCGCCATCTTGGCCGGAAGTTGATTGAAAACAATTTAAAGCACTATGTAGATCCACAGAGCTCCAGCAAAACCAGACATGAGTGTAGATTAGATCTGACTTAGGCTATTGGCTGGCAGTATGGCAAGGCTCTGTGCTAACTTCTGGGGTATATTCAATGTTTCTGACTACAAAGTGCCTGAAATTTTGATAAACTTGATAAGAAAATAGATGATAATCATGCAATATAGTCAGTCTCACAGTACCAAGAGACCACAAAGGAGATGGATTTATTTCTAAGGGGATTGTGCAATTTTTCCAAGAAAAAAATGACACAGAAGCATCAGGTGTAAGAATAGGTAAGATTTTCCAGGTGGATAGATGGAAAGATATAGGCAAAAGGAACAGGATTAGGAAAAACATGGAAATCAGAAACATAGAGAACAATAGACTTGCTTTCCATTAGCCAATCTCCTCTAAAGTATAACAAAAAATAAACACTATAAATAGTTCTTGACAAATGATGATTCTCAGTGATATGAGATATATTATCATTAAGCAGTACTCTTTAGTTATCTACAGAAATTTTCATAATTTTCATAAGTCCCAAAACCTTTGATTCACTTAGCCATACCATAATGTAACAGTGTTCTTAGATTTGGAAGCATAGAAAATTTAAAGATTTTTATGAAATTCCTTTCTGAAAGCCAAACATACCTAACTTTCAATTGCTGTCAAGCTGAATATTTGGTAATTTAAAAATTCATTTATTTGCCATTTTATCTCTCCTTTTATTCTCTTTCTGATTTGCTCTTTGGTAACATTGTCTCTGTCAGAAAACCAGTTACTCTGCACATCTACTTTGCCACACATGAGGAGCTCTTGGAGGAAAGCCAAAGAAGGCCCCAAAGACTCACTGGTGATTACCGATTTTCTGAAAAGTTGGCCATCATATTTTTCTGCTATTATATTATGATGTATAGAGGGAGTCTGAAACATTTCAAGGTCTAAGAGGACAGTTGATTGAGACTTCCTTATCTATAAAAGGGAGTTGAATCATACTCCGATTTTTATAAAAGTTAAGCCTCCTGAGCTAAAACACAGTTTCTTCACTTGGGATCTGGACAACTGTTCTCTCTGTGTATGTATGTATGTATTTGTAAGCAGAGAGAGAAAAAGAGAGAAAGATAATGGGCATACCAGGGTCTCTTGCCACTGCAAATGAGCTCCAGACTTACGTGCAACTTTGTGCATTTGGCTTTACATGGGTACTGGGGAATCAAACCCAGGCTTTCATGTCAGGCTTTCTAAGCAAACACCTTTAACCACTGAACCATCTCTCTAGCCCCTTGACAACTACTCTTAACACACATGAATACTGAAGTAACTAACACTTTCTAGTATATAATATAGTTTCAAATAGTGTTTGGCTTTAAAGCAATAGTTTAGAAATTTCTATTGTTTTGTTTTATAAGCAAGAAATAGAAACGGAGAATAAGTTGACATATTATGTGTTGTGGACATACTACAAAGACTGCTGCAAGACAGAAGTGGAAAGAATTTTCCAAATGCCTTAACAATCCAGGTTAGGAGAAGAGTTGGAGCGGGGGAGGTTCTTTCCCAAATTATCTATTTCTTGGCTCATAAATCTCATCCAGAGAAAATATTTTTCTCTCTCTATTCCCTCCATAACCCCCAATTTATTTGGCACTCTTAAGTTTTGTTCAATATCATTTACTAAATATATCATAATAAACTCTTTCCCTGAGGCCACCATTTCAAGAGACACCTTCCTCAAATCCTGGAATTTCTCAAATAAATCACCCCATTTGAACTTCTTCCCTGGATATATTTAGTGCTGTGAGCACATTGTGAAGGTTATAAAAGATATTCTACTTTGTAATGTCAGCATATTTGGGGTGTGACATATTTTGGGTTTAATGTGCAGAATGAGTCCTAGGGGCAAAGTTAATCACCTACTTGGTTTGTTGAGTCTCCAGAATTATTTTACAAATGTTTTTATTGAAATCATAGTCCTCCCCTCAAGAAAAATTCATGCCAAGAACATTTTCCCTTCATGTGGTTTGGGAGAAAAATTCAGTCCACACATTTCTGTCTTATTTAAACTCTGATCATTACATGGTCTAAACATTCTTTTGTCCCACAGCTATGACCCTGACTTTCTGCATAAATATAAATCAATATTGAAGGATGAGAACTTGTTTAAAACTCAACTTCTCACGTTTGAGTCAAGGTCACTTAGTGAAACCAGTACCTCATCTGCTTCTATTTATTTCTTTCTAGAAAAGGACAGCCTGTGAGCAAACACCAACCCATACTCTAGTTTATGTGGACTGAGTACTAAGGATAGTTTTTATACTTTGAAGGATTTTTAAATGAATGAATGAATAGATCAATAAATAAATACTAAGCTGCAATAAAGTTCTGGCCCACAATCCTAAAATACTTATCATCTGGCCTGTTACAGAAAACATCTGCTAACTCCTGGTCTAGGCGAATCTCTTTGTTGTTTGGGGTCTTATTAAACTCATAGCGTTATCTGTTGACAACTATCTATCTTTATTTGTAATATTATGGTAGAAATAATTCACAGAATATATGGGACAAACCTGTTCTCCATTTCTTCATGATACATTTTCTATTCTTTTATTTTATTATTATTATTATTATTTTTGTTTTGTTTTTGTTTTTGTTTTTCAAGGTAGGGTCTCACTCTGGCCCAGGCTGACCTGGAATTCACTATGTAGTCTCAGGGTGACTTTGAGCTCATAGCGATCCTCCTACCTCTGCCTCCCGAGTGCTGGGATTAAAGGTATGTGCCACCACACCCAGCTCCGTTTTCTATTTTTTGTTTTGTTTTGTTTTTTGTTTGAGTTTGCACAGTTGCAGGCAACGTGAGACAAAGATTCAAATTTGAATGGCTTTATTTAGACAGTAATAAATGAAGGAGAAGTAAGACAGGATGGGGAAGTAGCCAATAACTGGTTGCTTATCAAGCATGTTACTTAAGATAAGGAAGTTCAGTTTAAACCGGCAGGGAACTCCAGCTGGTATAAGATAGGAATCTCAGAGTTACTCCATCTGTGAAGAGAGGGAGTGAAGATGTGGGTACAACATCCCTCACCAGGACTTGTCTGAGGAATGCTACTGGTGACCTATAATTCTCTAGAGATTCTAGCATGAGGCCCAGCTTGAGTACAGACCAATGTTCTCCAGCTGTTTGAGAAAACTTTAGAAGAGACAAGTGTATGAAAGCCAACTGAAGATAAGCTTCAGAAGGTAAGAGATCACAATTTCAATAGTAAAACAAAACTTGCAATGGGAAGGTTAGTGGAAGAAACTAAAGTCACTTCTGTCATCAGTTAAAATCTCTTCTTTCTACTACCATAGTGTATCCTCCTTTCCCTTAGCCTGAATTTTTCCAGTTCTAGATCACTTTCATCCCCCAGAGTTCTAGGCTTCTGCTTAGAATGCCTGTGGCAGGTTGAGGTTACTGTGTTCATTTGCTCACTCACAGTGAATACTGAACTTAAGTATAGCTAGAGACAGCCCAGTGAACCCACTGAGCTCCATACATGCCTTTTCCTTCCCCATCAACACAGTTGTAATCTTATTGCTGTGTGATAATCAGGGTCACCTGACCTTCAAAGTAGAGTGTAGTGTTTCATTTCTGGGCCTGATTATGTATATAACAAGCCCAAAAATATCCAAGCTGCAATCACAGTTTCTGGATTAATGGAAACATTAATGTACACCCACCCCCTTCTATTGACCCCACTGAAAACATGTACATCTGAATTTGTATGGCTGGCAAGCACAGATTTTTCAGGTAGGTCACTGGGAATGACAGAAAAGGAACTATTCCTACCACCACATAGTATCGTTTTCTGTTGCCATAACCTTCTCATTGCTGGAACAAACACCCAACCAGAAGCACCTTATGAGAAAAAAAGAGTTTATTTCAGGCTTACAGATCCCAGGACAGGTTTCATAATAGCCACAGAAGGTGGCTCACTTTGGCATACATCCATAGCAGAGAAAGAGAGAGAGGAGAGAGAGAGAGACAGAAAGAGCAAGAAGCTAACACCATAGCAAGCATAAACATCCTGAGCTTAGGCTGACTTATAAAACATCCAGTAGAGGTGGATTCAAAATCCACTCCCAGTGACACCTCCTCCAGCAGGGATCCACCTGCTAAAAACTTAGTAGGAATCTTAAGCAAAAATACCTAAAGATTGGCTGGAGAGATGGTTTAGTGGCTAGCACTTGCCTGCAAAACCAAAGGACCCAGGTTTGAATCCCCAGGATCCATGTAAGCCAGATGCACAAGGGGCACATGCATCTGGAGTTCATTTGCAGTGGCTAAAAGCTCTCTCTCTCTCTCCTTGAAAATAAATAATAAAATTTTAAAAATACCTAAGGACATGAGGGCATATGTTACATTCAAATGATCACAATACCTATGTTCTGTCATTGTTGATGATACTGACATTATTTCAAAATATATATCATAATATAAAAGATAGTAGCTCAAACTCAAAGGGTGCATTCACCAATGTTTAGCTGTGTTTTATGAGGCCACTTAAACAACTTTTACCATGTACTGCCCTATTTGAGAGGCATAGCCCTGAATTTAAAGAAGACTCTAGAATTTTCCCATCTAGAAGTAGGCAACCTGCTTCTAAAAGCAGAATCTGAGAGGTGGGAGAGATAACCCCTGGTGCCCCCAAACCAGGAATGAGGTAACTTCCTCTAGCTGCAGCCCAGGGAGAAAGGAAACCGAAGAGTTTAGTTTAAAGTATTAGTAAGCCTGATGCTTCTGGTGTCACTGCTGCTCTGATGTCACTGCAGCTGTGACTTCCTCTACATACATACTCATTGCCACTTTTATCAGCCAGGCAAAAACTAGTAATATGTGAAAAGTAGTGCATTGTATGAGCAAAATAAGGAATTTTTGACTTTGAATAATCCTTAAACATTTGTTAAAGGAAGGGATTTAGGTGTATGAACTACTGGACTTTATTGAGCCAGAACACACACACACACACACACACACACACACACACACACACAGTGATCACAAAAGCAATTACAGTAAGCCCACCTTTTTCCTTCAGCAGATTTGTGGGTCCATAATTACTGGCCTCGCTGGCTTCAACACTATGATGAGCATTTCTTACACATGAATACTTATTCTGAGTTGAGTGTCCAACCAGGCCTCTAAGGAAAGGATAACAGAGCATATCTTAGGATCAGTCATCATCTCTAAACATTGTGTATCAATATCGATTATCTGTGCTATTTAGTCCAAAGGTACACCACAGCAGAGGAAAACTAGTCACACTATTTTCAGCAGGTGGATTATACAGTTGTAAGATTAACTTTAAAGCAAGTTACAAGTAAGGAATTTATCATCTCACAGCAATAATATCACAAAAGCTATTAGTAAGGTACACAAGAAATATTACCACAGTTTTTTCCAATAGTCCTTTCCTGTAGTTCATTCCCACAGTTTGTTTTATAGTTCATCAACACAAAGTAGCTTCTCCTTAATGATATACTTTAAACCATCATATATTGTAGTGGTTATGTTTATGACCACATATTTTTCTCTGATGAAACAATTGCTCAATTTATGATAAACAGTAAGCACATGGTTGCTCAGAGTTCTCAGGGAGGGGTGCCAACACAACCACTGGAGACAGATAAGACAACTCATTCTTAGACTATGCATTAATTCTTGCAATCTATTTGGACTTTCTCCACATTGAATGAAAGCAAAGTAATCAATTTGTCAACAAGTGGCTAGCTAATTTTGTCAAGGAATGGTACCACAGTAACAGTCTGGCATTGGTTCCTAGTGATGAAATTTTGGGCTCTCTGAAGTAGCAGAAGAATCAGCCCTGATAAAGGGAAGTCTTGTTGTTGGGTCCATTATAGTTTCCATCTCTTCCACCATGGCTGCTTTAGTCATAAGTCCATTACGTATTAGACCAAAGGCAAATTTCATCTGATTTCTATGAGACAAAATTTCTATTCAATATAGTTTTTAGTGTCTCTACTGCAATATATGTGCTGTGATCAGTATCTGTATGAAACACAGATATGAACACTTTGGGTCCTTTCCCATAGGAATTTCTACATGCATTTTTCCATAGCTTTTGATCTCTCATCTGTAATCTTGAACATTCCAGGCTCCTGATCAATCTGAAAAGCCATGCACAATTTCCAGAAATATATCTTTACTTCTAGCCATTTTTTTCCTTCCCATGGAGTTGATGGTGAAGGTGTTCTGCTCAAACAGTGGATTGGAGAAATGTCCTCCACTGCTATTTCCTTAAGCTATGATGATCATGGCTACAGTGCACCAGTAATTTGCACTGGGCTTACTATTTTGTAATCCAGCCTGAATAATTTTTCCTTTGCCTTCAGTTTTTCATTATAAACTCTCTGAAGCCTTAGGTTGAGCTAAAAATGTGACATCAGTAGAAAGATGTTAGGTGACATGGAAGTCTGGGCCATATGTTCACTTAGCTGTGTCTCAGGGTCAACTTGGGCATGACCCCGAGTATACAATTTCCATCAAAAAATGTCCTCTCTTGATTTTACTAGTTAGAGCCTGACAATATCTGACTCATCATGGCCAGCTCAACAGCATAATCACTTAATGCCCTCCAAGAGGAGCACACCACAACTGGCATTTCAAACAATTTATACTTTTCTAGGGAAGATGGAAGTCTCCAGGGATCTGCGTTTTGACTTCTACTGGGACTTGTCAAGCACCCTGTCACAGATACCACTTAATAATTAGAGATCTGATTAGTTATGTAGTCCTATGTGACCCCATCAGCTGTACTAAGCTAAGTTTGCACTGAAAGCTGACACCTCTATCTCTCTCTCTCTTTCCCTACTTCCTTTATCCCTCCATTCATCCCTATGATTAACATTACATTATAAATTAATTGGAAGAGTATTTTTCACATGTGATCTATATTGTCTCTAAAATTTGCCTGGCAAGTATATGCTTATTAGGCAATAAAAGGAAGAACCATCATAACACATATTCAGATTCCTGAATCTCTAAATACTCTGTCCCTATACAGTCAGGCTCCTGAATTTGGTAAGATTTATCTCCCATTGAACAGAAAGGATATGTCTTACCAGAATATCTAGAACATCTGTCACTTCCTGTTTCCCAGATTCAAATAACATGACATTTCACTAATAATATGGTTATAATACTATGATATTAGAATGTTAAAACCAATATTCAACAAATTTTACTATTAACACCTATTACCAAATTCTTAGGAAATAATTACAATTCCATAATTAAATTCCCATAAATGTGAAAGCTATTGTTAATGTTAAAATGTTAAAGTAATTAAAACCTCAAATTGTTTTCTTCTTGTGTATTAACAGTCCTAAGAAACTAAAGTCCAAATTCATTCTCCACAATTTTACTTTCTACTCAATTTCTGAACATTTTACAGAATTAAGCATCCTTCAGCAGCAATCATTCAGTGGGCTTTCGCTGAAACAGAGGGTAGTTTTTAGGATGTGGAAAGTTAAATTAAGTCAATGCCTAACTTTTATTGTGTCTGAATTCTTAAAGTTCAATTAAGTGATCCATACACTTACATGTACTACTACATTTACATAATAAGCTGGTTCTTTACATAATTTGACCAAGATCATATAGCTAGTTAGTAAAGGTCAACAAGAAGTAAATACTAGGCAAGTAGCCTTAGGACCCTGTACTTCTAATCACCATGCATTTTTCACTGGCTTTAGTGTCCCAAGATGCTGTCTGCACTAAGCAATCTATGAGATTCTACTCATTTGGTAGTGTTGGCACTATGTATTTGTCATAATATATTCACTGTTTCTTAAGAAAATAACACATTGTCTTGGGGAGGGCTCTATATTCATTTTGTATTTAACAAAGCAACATTCGGGCTGGAGAGATGGCTTAGCAGTTAAGGCACTTGCCTGCAAAGCCAAAGGACCCAGGTTTGATTCCCCAGAACCCACATTAGCCAGGTGCAAAAGGGGGTATATGTGTCCAGAGTTCATTTACAGTACCTGGAGGCCCTGAGATGCCCATGCTCTCTCTCTCCCTCTCCCTCTCTCTCTCTCTCTCTTTCTCTGTCAAATAAATAAAAATTAAAAAATTAAAAAGCAACATTTGAAACAGGAGGTTCTCTATGTTTAAAGATAATACTCATTTACAGATAAAGAAATTTGAGTTTTGAGAACTTAAACAACTAACTATATCATATATATAATAATTGATAAGATTTTGATCTCCTAATTCAATTCCAGAACTCTTTCTCAATATATTATATCTCTTTCAATATGCAATGAAAGTTAATTTTATAACCTATGCTTCTATCTCCAGATATAAAAACTTTTCATTAGAATGATAGAAATAGTTGTACATTAGTACAAATGCACAGTGAAATTTCTGTTGAAATATGATAGTGGAAGCTCTATTGAAGATTTTCTTAAGCAGTATTGTAGTTTGACTGTGAAATGTCACTCACAGGCTCATATATTTCAGAACTTGGTCACCAGCTGGTGGCATTATTTGAGAAGCTAATAGAACTTTTAGACAGATGAGCCTATCTTAAGGAAGTGCATCAGTTTGGTCATGCCTTGGGATTTCATAGCTCAACCCCTCTTTGTGTTCTCTCTCTCACTCTCTCTCATCCTGACTATAGATGGAATCAGACAAAACCAGCTTCCTGTTCCTTCAGTCATGCCTTCCCTGCCACAGTGGATTGTACCCCCTGGAACTATAAAATGAAATAAACCCTTCCTTCCACAAGCCGCTTCTTGTCAGGTATTTGATCACAGGAACAAGTAAAGGACGTAATACAAAAGAAAAAAATCAAATGAAAATCACAACAGACAGCATCAACAACAGATAAGACCATGCAGAAGAATGAATTTCAGGGATGGAAGACAAAGTTAAGACAACAATGCTCATAAATATTTATAATAAAAAATTAAGAAACATTAGCAATAATTCCAAGAAGTATGAAATTTGTTTAAGAGACCAAACCATAAAACTCACTGAAAGAGCCAATATGACATTTAAAAGAATTGAATAAACTTATAGAATAAAACTTCCAAAAACCCAGAAAGAGAAGTCAACTTGTAAATATAAGAGGCATTTAGAACCCCAAACATACATATTTAGAGAAGAACCTCTTGACAGCATATTATATTCAAGATATCCGAAATAGTTCTTGTGTGGATGACGAGGTGGTGGCTGAAACAAGAGGACAGCAGTGGACTATCAGATAGGGACCATGATAGAGTGAGATGAGGGGCACATAGTGAAGATGGAGGTGGACTACAGCACACAGTGGACCAGCTCCTGCCTGAGTGCGAGTCTAAGGAAGGAAGGCTTCGTGAAACTCTTCTCTCTTTAGAAAAACAGACCTGTGCTGCCTTGGATATGGTGTCTACTTCCTACGTTTTGGTTGCAGTACTGAAGATGCACTGCAAAGCTAAAGAATGGGATTTACTGGAATATGCTTTTGTCAAAAAGGCAGAGTCAATTAAAACCAGCTGTTGCAAAAATGGTTCGGCAGTGCTGCAGTTATGTTGAAGAGATTGCAGATCTCCCAACTGTCAATGCAAAAGACACAGCTCTCACTTCAAAGAGAAATATAAGGAAGTTTATTCTGGAGCCAAATATGAGTGAATATGACCTGGAAACACAGATTTAGGTTTTCTCAACTTTATGTTCCAATGTGTTAGCAGTCTCATGAGGTTTTTATAGTTACAAAACAAACAAAGTCATAAATCATGGCCCTTTTCAAATACATTGGCTGACCATCAGGTTGGTAGATTACAGCAAAGCCTGGAAGTCTCTGCCATAGGCCTCAGATACTATCTGATGACATTAGTCCTTGGGTTGGTGGATCTGGGGTGTTTTTGCATTCCAGAAGGAATTAGACCTGATCAACTGATAGCACCAGGATGTTTGGTCAGGCACAAAGGTGGGCAATAAATGGCTATTAAGCGGCTAAATAAAGGTAGCTCAAGGTAATTGGGTTCTGACTTGCAGCATTCCATATCTCTCTGTTCACAAGAGTTTTATCATTCCATTCAGCCTTATCTGAGGTAGATGAAACATTTTGGGGGGAACTTCAGTTCACACAATCAAACCCTGATTAAAAGATACTCTGTGAATGGTTACAGAAGGAAATATTTACACTGAAATAGAGTGTGCTCAACTGACTAAAACATTAGCAACTATTAAGAAGCAAAGTAATGACATGAAAGAAGCAGCCTACATCTCACAAGAGTTGCAGGTAAAAACCTATGGGTCAATGGAGGAGAGAGTGGAAATTATTTTGGAACAAATGAGACTCTGCCACACTCTGAAAGATTACATTCACACACAATTATCAGCAAGAAGATCAACACCAAATTTTTCCAGGAAGAAAATACAGAGACATTAAAGTTGACATACTAGCAGGGCGTGGTGGTGCATGCCTTTAATCCCAGCACTAGGGAGACAGAGGTAGGAGGAAGGCCATGAGTTCAAGGCCACCCTGAGACTACATAGTGAGTTCCAGGTCAGCCTGGGCTAGAGTGAGACCCTACCTCGAAAAAGAAAAAAAAAAGTTGACATACTATAAATTAATGATTCAACTTGGTCAACATGAGGTAAACTATCTATTTGTAAGCACTACAGAGCAATATACAACACTCCCTGTACACAGGCAGAAAGTGAAAAATGGAAACAGGCTTTGAAAAAGTGTTGTTCTCTATGTTATACTGGCTCCTTTTGACAAGGAAGAGTCAGATTTGCTTCACTGAATAAGTGGTGACAAGGAGTTAGAAGAAATCCCAAGCACAAGGATCTCTTGAAGCTTGTTACCACAGTGGAGTTAATGTGTTAAACCGCACTTGCTGAGGTCAATGGAACAGAGTTAAAAAAAGGTTCCCTTGACAGTCCTACAAGGGATGTTTTCAGTTCTACAGAAGATGATAGAGGAATTGGGGAAATGAGCAAAAGTGCTGCTTTCTCAGTGACCCTGATAGCAGTGCAACAATGAAGGAGACAGACACTGAGGACACTCAACTCCTACCAAACCAGAGATCCAGACATATAGAGGCTCCTAAGAGCCTATCACTAAAGTAGACCTAAAATGAAGCCTACGTGTCTCAGGGAATTTTGCGGAAGAGGGGGAGGAAAGACTGTTAGAGCCACAAGTTGGGATATTCTGCACAGAGACATTGTCTTTTCCCCATAACTGATTACTATCCCCATAATACATGACCCACAATCCCCATGGGGATAAGATGGATCCCCAAAGAGCAGGGTCTCTTTGTTGGGGGGGGGGAGATGTGAGGGTAAGGATGATACCAACATGTGCTGTTTACATACTGAGTATGTCCATAACTATAAAAAATGGTAGAAAGACTCAAAGATGAGAGTTGTTGAGCATAGTATTAGAAAAAAGGCTATGTACCATACTCAGATAACAATGAAAAGGATCGCACAATTTCTGTATCTATCCGTTGATGAATCATAGGCTTTCTCTCAAGTCTAGTTGTACACAAGACCATCTTTACTAAAGTAGATAGGTTTGTGGGAATTATAAACTTCCAGAGACCCAATGATGCAAATAATTTATTAACCAACTGGTCTCAGAAGTTGATGTCTCTGGTTAACAACACTACACACTATATAGCCAAAGAAAAGATGACACATAATCTACAATAAGGTCTTGATGCTTTTATAAAAGACAAAATTGGAAGTCATTAAAACACAAAGACTTGCTGGGCATACTAGTACATGCCTTTAATTCTAGCACTTGGGAGTCAGAGGTAGGAGGATCATTGAGTTTGAGTCTACCTGAGACTACATAGCAAATTCCAGGTCAGCCTGGGCTAGAGTAAGACCTTACCTCAAAATACAAAACAACAAACAACAAAAAAAAAAACAAAGACTTTTAATGGTGTATGTTTCCCATCCTATTCTTTGCTCCTTTGTCTACAACTTTTAAAAATAATTTATTTTTTCTTTATTTATTTGGAAGAGAGAGAAATAGGCACAGAAAGAGAGAGAGAGAGAGAGAATGAAAATGGGCACATCAGGTCCTCCAGCTACTGTAAAAGAGCTCCAGATGCATGCACCACCTTATGCATCTGGCTAATGTGGGTCCTGGGGAATCAAACCTAGGTCCTTTCACTTTGTAGGCAAGTGCCTTAACCACTAACTAATCTCTCCAGCCCCTTTGCCTACAATTTTGAAATAGTGAATGTATTTGAGGCTCCCCCTGACTTTTCAGTTCCCTAGTTTCATTGTTGAATTTGTGTCTACATTTGGTACAAAAACACAACACATTTTATTGTCTGAATACATCAAAAATTGTGTCATATTTACCTGAATATGTTTTCCTGTCATTTGAAAACTTTAGCTAGTATTTTTCATTCAACGAAGAACCATATAACAAGAATAAAAGTAATGCATGTTCAGTTTCTTCCTATAGTTATCTTGGCTTTGCAGGGTAGTCATTGGAATATATTTTTAAATAAATCATGTGCACTGCTATGGGTGATTTGCTAGAATAAAAAGGCAAAATAAAATGGGCATTAAAAAAAGACTTCAAAACTACAAAGTACAGTAAATATATGGAAAATGAAGTTAGGAAAGATATCCCATTCACAATAGCTTCTCCAAAATTAAAGTACCAAGGAATAAGCCTCACCAAGGATGTAGAAGACCTCCACAAAAATAACTTTAAGATACTGTCAAAAGAAATAAAAGAAGATCACAGATGTTAGAGAGTCCTTTCAAGTTCATGGATAGTCAGGATCAATATTGTAAAAATGGCTACACTATATTACCAAAAGTAATCCACAGATTCAATGCAATTCCCAACAAATTCCAATGACATTATTCTAAGAACTAGAGAAAGCAAGTTAACAATTCATATGGAAACACAGTGACCATGCAAAGCCAAAGAAGTCCTAAGTAGAAAGAACACTGCAAGATATATCACAAATTCCTGACTAAAAACTATACTAGAAAGCCATAATAACAAAGACAACATTGTCCCAACATGAAAACATATAGACCAATGGAAGAGATAAGATGACCCAGAAATCTACCCACAAACACACGCTGGATAAAAGATATCCCATTCAACAGATGGTGCTAGAAAAACTGGAAATCCACCTGCAGAAGAATAAAATTTGATCCACCTCTCTTACCCTTAAAAAACTCAATTCAAAATGGATCAGAGACATACATTTAAAACCTGAAATGCCGAAACTGCTAGAGTAACGATGTTAGGAAAACACTTCCATATATAGGCATAGGCAAGAACTTTCTGAACAGGTGTCTAATAGCACAAGAAATAGTACCAAGAGTAAAAAAAAATGGGACTACATGAAAGAAAGAATTTCTGCACAGAAAAGAACACTATCAGCAGAGCAAACAGACAACATGCAGAATGGGAAAAAATCTTTGCCAACGTTTCCTTTGATAAGAGGTTGATATCTACAGTATATAGAGAACTTCAAATATTAAACACCAGCCTCCTCCCCCAAAAAGCCACCAACCAATAAATTGGCTGGTGAAATGAATAGAAAGTTATCAAAAGAAGCAGTACAAGGGGCTAACAGATTTTTTTAAAAGATGTTCAATATTTTTATCTGTGTGGGAAATGCAAATTACAACCTCTTGAGATTTCATTTCACCCCCATCAGAATGGCAATCAATAAGAAAACTAATGACAACAAACACTGGAGAGGTTGTGGGAAGAGGGTAACCCATATTCATTATTGATGAGAGTATAAACTGGTACAACTACTATGTAAATCAGTGCAGAGGTTTCTCAAGAAGATAAAAATTGAACTACTCAGGCACAGTACTTGCATAAGTTACTTTTTCATTTCTAGAACAAAATACTACCCAGAAACAGCTGCTGAAAGGAGCAGGATTTAATTCAACTCACAGTACCAGAGCGTAAAGTTCTCCATGGTGGGGAAAGCAAAGCAGGAGCAGGAATCCAGAGCCACATAATCCCAGTAGCAGGAAGGAAGTAGAAAGAGCAACACTTGGGGACTGGCTATAGTACATCAAGGTATCCCCAGTGACACGCTTCCTTCAGTGAGGCTCCACCTCCTAAAGTTTCTACAACCTTCCTGAACAGCACCACCCACTAGGGATTGAATATTCAAACACATGAGTCTATAAAGAATATTTTACATTCAACGCACTATACTACTACTGGGCATATACCCAAAGGATTCTGTATCCTACCACAGAGATATTGGCACATCCATGTTCATTGTTGCTTAATTAACAATAGCTAGAAATGGAATTAATCTAGATGTCCATCAACTGATGGTTAGATAATGAAACTCTGGTACATAAACACATGAAATTTTACCCAGCTGTAAAGAAAAATGAAGCTTTGAAGTTTGTAGTGAAATGGATGGAACTGATGGAATTATACTAAGTTAGGTAGCCCAGATCCAGAAAGACAGCAATCAAAATGTTATTTCTCTATGTTTACCCTAACTAGTAATGTTTATATAATATGTCAGTAAGAGGATCCATGGACAGATGCGGTACGTAAACCAAGGAACAATAGGTGATAGGAGGCATTGGGTAAAAAGAAACATGAAAGAGGAAATGAGGATAAGGTTAGGGAGGGCACAAGGGGAGAGTGAGATGGGGGAAAAGTAGGAGTGACAAAAAATTGTTATAAAAACATCATAAAATCTAATTCTTTGTATTCTAACAAAAGACCATGTGACCACACAGTGAGAAGATAGATATCCACAAGGCAGAAAGAAACTACCATAAACCAATACTTGTTGCTATGCCATGTTCTTAGACTTATAACTTCCAGGACTGTAGAAAAGAATGTTTCTGGTTTTAAGGTACCCAAACTGATATTTTGTTACAACAGACAAATACAATCACCAATAATGTCATGGGCTTTGAGTTTTCTGATCAGAAAAATGCACCTCTCAGGAGTACCTATGTCTAACCTAGTTTGCATCCATGGCTACATCCTCCAACCAAGTCATTGGCATTGGATTAAAAACCTCTCTGAGTTTACATCACAGTGCCCAGAGGAAAAGGGAACAGAACTAAACCACCTTAGAGGGTCTTTTTCACTCTATTTGTCTATAATTCAGAGAAGCAATGTCAGCATTGGAAAGTTGGTAAACATTACCATGTCCTTAAAGGAAAACCACATCATCTCCATTACAAAAGATAAGTGTTCAGGAACCCAGCCTTGTATTAGTTGCTTGGACAAAATATGTGTTTGGAGAGGAAGGATTTATTTTAGCTTACATTTCGAGGTTATGGTGCAGCATAGAAGAAAAGGCACGGCCGGGGCTTGAGACTCTTGATGACACAGTGAGGAAGTAGTAAGCGATGGATGCTAGTGCTCAGCTAGCCCTCTCCTTTCTATATAGCCCAGGATTCAGCCCAAAGTTAAGGTGGGTCTTCCCACTCCAATTTACCTCATAAAAATAATCCCCCACAGGTAATTAAAGGTCCTGTGAAGTTGACAATCAACATAGACCGTCGTAGGTCTAGAGGACTGTTTAAATTATTTTCTAGTACGATTCTTTTGTGTTGTTTGGTAAGGTTGTTGGAAGCACCTGAGAAGGCACAGTCAAGAAAAGACCTGGCAGGGAAGAGGTGCCATTCAGGGGAAACCATTAATTTTTAAGAAACGAATTGCAGCCTCTCCTCTTTTCCTTTGTAAACTATGATTAGACTGCACTTTGCTGGAGTATACAATAATAATACCTTATGCTCAACACTGTAGGCTTGATCGTATTTTACCAGCTTGTTGAACAGAGTCCCTTCCTGCCAGGGGAGCACTGCCAGGACACTGCGCTGCCCCTCCTCCATGGTTAGTTAACCAGCAGGAATTCTCTTTAGGGCTAGTTTGCTAGGGAGAGAGCACTCAAGAAGCATACTCCCACGGACATGAAAGCAAGGATGACATGGGGAAAGGAGAAAAATAATAAGAGTGCTACCACTGACTGACAATCTAAGGTGAGCCACGTACTCTGGGCTATGTTTCCGGGGCCTCTTCATTCGATATAAACTACCACTAAAATATGCTGTAAGAAAGATTCCCCTACTTGATGTGTTCTCCTCTATCAGGCTTCTGTTATTAGGGTTAGTATGACTTTACATGAACCAAATAAAATCATCATTTTCTAAGAAAAATGGTGAATAATGAACCTAATGGTGGCAATTTACCATCATGACTCTAGGAGTGAATCTTCTAGAGATAAGGAACAAGAAGGCATGGAGAGAGCACTGGCTTTGAAGTCAGACTTTCCAAGGTGGAAAATATACTGAATGCAAATATTCATGGCCACAAAATTGAGCCAAAAGTCAAATTTCTTCTACTTAGTTCTAGATTTTTTTTTCCAAACTTGACACCCCACAGTCAAGCATAAATGGAATGGTGTAGTTCTTGTGGTGACAAAACAAGCAAATTAACTTATAGTATTTTTTTTAACCATGTTAGAGATCTGAAAATAGAGTAAAAGAAATTTAGAGGAACCAAATTTCTATAATTACATAGAAAAGGCATATAGCTATTTTTGTTCTTGGTGGAGAGGTGGGAGGAAGAGGAAGTCATCTTAAATAGAAGTAAGGAGAAGCATTCTGTACTTTTAAAACTTTTAATGGATATATATGAGTGATGATGAAAATTTGTATCCATAAGGAGTCCCAGAAGGTGAGTGCATATCCATTTCTATATCCTCTTCTATTCACTTTCTCAAACTGAAAGGCTTAGTGCACTGACATATGGGGGTGGGGCAGGAAGTTAACACACTCTTCCAGGAAGCATGTGCAAATTTCCTCAAGTGTAAGGAAGGCCCTTCCTGAACCATAGAGACAAGAAGTAGAACTGACATAAATCCAGATACTTCAACAGAAAACCCATGCCCTCTCCTAATACACTGAAACAGGAAAGGGCAGCAGGAAAGAGAGATATTCCAAAATTTAGAAAACTAGAAAAAGGAACAGATTAAAGATAATTCTTTAGAGATATGAAAATCTTGCATACAGACAGTAAAGGACAGAAATCAATCATAGTTCAGAGATGTATCAACCATCATCCAAACAAGAAAGAATATCTCCAGGATCTTACAGGTAGACCTCCTAATGTTCCAGTGAGAAATGGCCTTTGGGGGCATCAGGGAACTCCTTGGCCAACAACTCACTGGAAGCTATCTTATCCCTGGCACTGAAAATTTTCTAGTAATAATCTATGGCTTCTGGATGCAGTATTGTCCAAAAAAGTAGATTCCCATATGACTTATTCATACCCTCTTAGACTTTGATTAGCCCTCCCCCCACCTTACCTTTATTCAGTCTCTTCCCCTGACCTCACTTAGGTCTTTCCACCCCTATTAAGTTGTTCTTCTATTTATATATGTACAATACCATCCACTTAAGTCCCCCCTCCTTTTATTCCTTCTAGCTTACTAGTCTCTGCTAGAGTTTTATTCCAATTCAAGTGCGGTAACCCAGGCCCAGAAAGCCAAGTGCCACATGTCTTTCCTATGTGGATCCTAGCTACAAATGTTAGGACTTGTATATAAGTTGGAGGAAAAGAATTTTAAATGATACTATATGTAGAAGAGTCTTGAGGAGAAAAATCATTAAAATATGAGAATTTTCAGCAAAAGAATTAAGATTATGAAAAAAGCCAAATGAAATTGCCAAAACTGAAAAGGAAAGTACCATATATGAAAACTTTTAAGGGCTCAGGAGCAGATAGCATGCATGGGAAGAATCAATTCAATTTATTACAGGTCAAGGGAAATTATCTAAATTGAAATATTAAAAAGTTTAAAACATAGACTGAGCCTCTGAGATCTGTTGGAAAACATCAAACTGTTTAACATAAAAGTAACTAACTGGGCTGGAGAAATGGCTTAGCAGTTAAGTGCTTGCCTGTGAAGCCTAAGGACCCCTGTTCAAGGCTCAATTCCCCAGGACCCACATTAGCCAGATGCACAAGGAGGTGCACGCGTCTGGAGTTCGTTTGCAGTGGCTGGAAGCCCTGGCATGCCCATTCTCTCTCTCTCTCTCTCTCTCTCTCTCTCTCTCTCTACCTCTCTCTCTCTCTCTCTGTCACTCTCAAATAAATAAAATAAATACAAAAAAAATTTCTTAAGTAACTAACTATGTGCATACAAAAAAGATAACACAGGGTCTACAATGAATATAGGCAAAATCTCATTTTAATTCTGAAACTGTTCACTATATCTATAGTTTAAACCAGGAGACTGAAAAAGGTGAATTATAACATAAAGTGTGTGTGTGTGTGTGTGTGTGTGTGTGTGTGTGTGTGTGTGTGTGTGTTGAAAGACCCATACTATGTGACCCATATTTCCCACTAGTCTCATAGGAGGGGTTTCACCAAAATCACAGAAAAAGAATAGTGGAAAGTTGGTTGGCCATAGTTTTTATTGTCCCAGCAGAGAGATGAACTTGTTTCTGACACCTGCCTGGAAAATCCAAAGGTTTAGCAACAGGTTGCCCAGCTGCTTTTCTGGGAAGGAACAGAAGGAGTCATTTAGGTATTCTGTATTGCTGTGGTGTTTTCCAAGGTTGGAGTGCTTTCACAAGAAGGGCAAAGAGAGATACTTAATATAATTCCCATAGCAATACTAAATAGTTGTCATCAGCTCAGAATATTCCATAAATACTTCTCTTCCTTTCAAGCAGGTAGACTCTGTGCCCATCCAGCCTGGGATGTGGACGTATATCATCCAGCAGCATTGTCAGTCATCATCATTTGTCTCCCTTGGCTTGTAGCACACAAGCTACAAAAGAACTGAGAAAAGCCACCAGACAAAAACCTTAATTCACCTGAGGCATTAAAGTAAAGTATCAGTCGTTTTTGGGTTTGTTTTTTTCTCTTGTGCTTATCAGCCATGTGCTGGAGCCTTGCTACAAGACTAAATAAATGTATTAGGGGTGCATGGGCAGAGATGTTGTTCTCAGTGGAAAAACAAAAGTATGATCAATTGCATAACTTCCCTGGTTCTTTAGGAAAAAAGCAGGATTTTCAGCTGAGACAGGTTTAGTAGTGTCATGGTTATCATGGGAACATGAAGGAAATTAAGAAAGGTTTAATAGAAAAGTTGCTATTTTATCTGGTAGAAAGCAAAGGTTATCAAAAATGCACCAGATAAGGGGAAAGATATTCCTAGAAGAGAGTAAAAGAAAACAATAAGGTGCCATGGAAACTGAGTGAGATGTTATATTGGACATTTTAAACTTCATATCTCTGCATTCCTTTATTCTCTAAGACAATGGCATGTTATCTTATGCCTTTCAACCTCAATTTTATCATGTGCAACTCAGGAAAAAGGCCCCATTCTTGTGGTACTTGGTACATATGGTTATTGTTAGTCCTGAAGAAAAAGTCATAAATGTGGGAATATGTGGAGGTTCACAGAGGTGCCATAAACATGACAAATACTCCAGGGGTAAAGAAGATGGAAAAAACAGCTGCTTCCAGTTGTATCCAGACTAAAAGACAAGTAAAGTGGAGTTTGTAGTCTTACTCCATAGGCAGTGGTGATGCTTGGAGGTGTGTCAACAGGATGGGAGTTGTTCTTTGGGAGATCAATCAATATGTTTTTAATTATCATGCAGAACAGTTTGGCTGCTTCCTGTCTGAAACCAGAACTCAAACTCATATTCTTACAAGACCAAGGCAAATATCATCAAACAGTGAAGGAGGATAGGTGATGTTTTTGTGGGTGTAAGAGAATATAACCCACCTAAAGTAGAGATGTAACAGTTACTTTATCATTGTTAAGGAAAAACATCCAAACAGAAGCAGTGTGTAGGACCTCATGTCCAATCAGAGAACAATTGGTTACCTGTATAGGGTGCATGCCACTATTCCACAAGTGTGTACTTCTTGTCCATCCGGTGGATTTTGTGGTCTGAAGGGGACCCTACTTACTCTTGCTATTGGTGAACACTGTCATCCAGCAGCTGCAATAGGTCTCTCCAGAACTATGAGGGCTAGCCGAGAGGGAGCTAATTTCCTTTTCATTTCCAGCATGGTGTTCTGATATCCTGGAATCACAGCCTGTAGTGTCTTCATCAATAGGGTATTCCTTTTAGCTTGGGCAAGTAGTAAAGTGTTTTGGCAATGACCTACATTGTTCTGAAGACCTTATGAGTCTCCCTGGCCAGTAGCTCACTGTGGGGGATAACCTAATTCTGGGCCTTGGATTTACCAGCCAGCGTCCATGATTGTAAGGATAAGCTTTTTCCATCTTCTGTCCAGACTGTCCCCTTGTAGAATACTAGTAAGAATGGCAACTTTATGACGATCATGGGGAAAGTATTATTATAAGTCTCATTTTACAGATTAGCAAGGAGTGGCCCAAATAAGATAATCAGCTTGCTAAAATCCTTATACTAATAAATTTGCAGAATGTAATTCCAGGATTTGAACCCTTTCCATTACTCTAAGATGCATCACTTAGAAAATATTATAGGGGAAATGTTCCTGAAGCTTCTTTATTCAATAACTTATTCATTCCCAAGTGGGGGATAAGACCTAAGAACAACATTTCAGAAAGGTGTGATGGACTGTATTTTTGTTCACAAACATTTATTGATCCATGCTGGAGTATGGGTCATAATCTCATGAACATTAGGACTATCTAGGTAGCTTGCTCTGGTCAATGACATGTAGGCAAAATGATCATGACTAGGAAGAATCTGTTAAAGTTAGCATGTGCTTCACAACACTCATCTTTACTCTATTTTCCAATAACTGACAATGTTTCAGGGAAAGGTCATGCCATCAGCCTTAGATCCCATAGTAGAGACAATGAAATGCAGAACACAGATTTTGTGTTAGTGGGAAGTAAATCTTTCTTGTCAGGAGCCAGTGAAATGTAAGAATAATTGGTTACTGCAGCACAGCATAGCCTATCTTAGAAGATACAATCACAAGATGATCAAAAGATTCAAGTCCCATCTACATTGGAAGTACAAATAGGCAAATTAAAGATTGAGACAGCACTTCAGAGATTTTTTTTTAAACCTAGGGCATTCAGTCTTTTCCACCTCATAAGAGATAGATACCTTTCCCTTACCCTAAACTGCTGAGAAGTCCTTCAGTAGGACTACTCAGAAAACTGAGACATAACTGACACCCACCAAAAGCCCTAAGAGTCAGGAGTTAAGGTGACAACCTTCCTTAATGGCAGGAGTATAGGGGAAGCTACTATCTTATAGATATCAACCTGCAGCTTTCAAAGGCACTTGCTTAGATAAAGAATGTATAAGCATCTAAGGGCTTAAGCAGCCAATGTGGAAGAAATTAGTGTCCCAAAAAGTTAAAGAGAATCTGAAAAATTTAGGAGGCTGAAGAAACATGTAAAAAAAATGAACAAGGAGGGGTCAAGGGGAGGGGGTAGGTCACGGATGAGCCTAATAATGGTGCCACACTGACTGTATTTGCTGAATACAAAACTGACTAATAAAGAAAAGAAAAAAAATGAACAGGAATAAAACTATCTCCTCTGCCAAGAAGATGCAGGTGGTAAAGCCCTAGAAATTCAGAAATTCTAAACAAAAACAAAAATTACTGAAGTAACTGGCAAGTAAAGGAATCTTGTATAAAACTTTGTAAAGCCCAGAGACACTACATGAGACCACCATGGTCTTCAGTGAGTTTGAACATTCCCATTTTTAATTGGTAATTTCATAATGAACATAATATATTTTTATCATGATCCCCTCCTGTTATGTTCCCTTGTCCTCTCCCTTTATCCACTTCCCTGTGTCCTTCTACTGAACCCCTTCTTCTAGTCCCTCTACTACTTTGATATCTTTTGGCTTTTTTACCTTCCTACACCATCCATGATGGAATGTGATGGGTCCATTACAGCAGTTAACGACAGCTGCTGTAAGGTCATGAATGCAATGGTCACTTCATGTTCAGAAGATAGTATTTCAAAGCTCAGTTACCTATCATCTGGCTCTTAAATTCTTTCTGCAATGTTTCCTAAGCTGTAGAGGAGGTGGCATAAAGGCTAAGTACTCAACAGTCACCTATTCTCAGCACTTTGGTGAGTTTTTAACCTCCACAATAGTTACCACCAAGTGCAAAAATAAGCTCTCTGACCAAAGTGAGAGAAACGCTAATCTATGGGCCCAAACATAAATATTTAGAGTGATATTTGATGAGCAATGCATATCTGTTTATCTCAACAACAGTAGTAGTTCCTTCCCAGCATCTATGATATTTCAGGCTACAGGCTTTTGACTAGATTTTCAATGCCAAGCATGAATTCTCTTCCATAAGTGGTTCTCAAATCCAATCAGAGTGCAGTTGGTCATCCCCATAATAGTCATGTCATTATTTCATCAATAGATAAAACTTGGCTTCCTGGTCAGTTGTATAGTGTACAGGGTCCACAACTGCGTAAGACTATTCAAAGCTTTTCTCCCCCAGCTGCCTGCATAGCACTTTCCAGTTCTATAGCTGCTAGCCCACAGTCAGCACAATTCCACCTTGATTTCTCAGCTTCCTGTAACCAAAGCATGTGATTGTTTCAGTAATAGGGTCTTATCATCTAACAACTTTCCTATTCTGTTCCCTCTCACACCATACTTTCTAGACTCACTACATCAATTTTGGATAGCAGTAAATGAAAGAAGAAACAGGGAGTGTCAAAATAAGACAGGGAAGAAAAAACTATCATCTCCCACATAAAAAAGGAAGAAAAAACATTACCTTTAAAAAGTCACTTGCATCCTTGCACAGGGGCCATGCTAATCTTCTCTGTATCGTTCCAATTTCAGTATATGTGCTGCCGAAGCGAGCACAAGGGGAGGGGGTAGGTCACGGATGAGCCTAATGATGGTACCAAACTGACTGTATTTGCTGAATACAAAACTGACTAATAAAGAAAAGAAAAGAAAAAAAAAGTAGGAGGGGGACATGCAGGGGAGAATAAGTTGGGTCAGCAGGCATGGAAGAGGATAAGGGTGAATATGGGGATGAATATGATAGCGGTACATTGTAGACATGTATGAAACTGTCAAAAATAAAATCGAATGAAACTTAAAAAAAAAAAGTCACTTGCAGAACTGGATACAGTGGTTCACACCTATAATCTCAGCACTCATGAGGCTGAGGCAGGAGGTTTATGAGTTCAAGACCAGCCTGGGCTACATAGTGAGTTCACAGCTAGTCTGAGCTACAGGGGGAGATCCTGTGTCAAATAAAAATTAATGAATAAATAAGTAAATAAATAAATTCAGTTGGAAATCTGGGTAATTATGTACTGCTGGTACATAAATTATTCAGAATATTTTGGGAGATTCCTGAGTTTATATCCAAGGAAGGAGAAGAATAAATCAACAGAATCCAGCCTTGTCTCAACTTGTCTCCCTTCTACTTTCACATCTTAATTTTTTTCTGGTTACCCCATAATTTTCATTAAGTTTATTTATGGGAACATGTGTGAGGGTTTGCTCATAGGAGCATGGACTCCTTATCAGCGGGTAAACCACTGAATACAATGTCTTTCCCTATGCCATCACCTTTAGATACATATATAGCGCCAGGGAGGGGTGGGGTCACATAAGCCCTTCCCCTTTCCATGACAGGAAGGTAATGAGAAAAATCTTGTGCAGGTCCTTTGTAGGTAACCACAGATATCATGAGTTCAATAGTGCAATAACCATGTCATGATCAGAAGTCAGCATTCCACACTACTCTCCCACTTCCTCTGGTTTTTAAATTCTTTGCACCCCTTTTCAATAACATTCCCTGAGCCTTCTGGGGGTAAGATAGATGACCCGTTTTTAATAGTTGAGCATTCAACAGTTACCTATTCTCAGCATTTTGAGAAGTCACAAGTCTCTGCAGTAACTTCAAAAAGAAGCTTTCCTGACCAAAGCTGAAAGCAGCATTAATCTATGAGCAGAAGCATTCATAAGCCACTTGATTGGCACATTATGTCTATTTCACCAAAGAACAACAGTAGCTTTGCCACTAGGTTTCATGACTTTCCCACTTATGGGCTTCTGACCAGATTTACAGTACCAACTGTGGGCTTTAAATCCAACCAGAAAGCAGTTGGTTACCATAAGAGATGTTGCTGGCACAAAGTACTCTACCAAAAGCAACTTGTAGGAGGAATGGGTGGGTGTATTTTGGCTTACAGACTCTAGAGGAAGCTCTGTGATGACAGGAGAAAGGATGGCATGAGCTGAGGCTGCGCATTCAGCAAGAAAGGGACAGAACCATGGTTATAAAACAAAAGCCAACTTTGGCTATGTTGTCTCTATTCCAGCTGGATTGAAGAAATTATCCTACTTCTTCTCAGAACCAAATCTTCACTTCCTAAGAAGTGCCCAGATACAAGCAACATTAGCAATAAAAAAATAATAAGCAAAGGAAAATAAAACCATATTTGTCCTGACCCTGGTCTATAGCTCTATAGATAAAAATCACTATAAACATTACCTTATTTCTTTTGAGGAAACTAAAAGCTATAATCTTATTATTCTTAAAATCTTAAGGGCCATATACCATGTTGTGTGCATGAGCACACACACACACACACACACACACACACATCTCATTGTTTTATACATAGGAGGTACCATGCTAGAGTCAGCTGTCAAGTGTTTAGGTTCAGACCCCACCAGCTGAGGGACCTGGTAACTTGTCAGAAGTTATCCAGTCTGTTCTGACCACATACCCTGTAAATATGACCTTCAGTCAGTCACCTGTTAAAAATGCAGCCCAGGCTGAAGCTAAGGTATTTATTCCCCAAAGGAGAAACATTGATGTTACATCCCAGGAGTCTTGACAAGCAGGGCTTTGGCCATCTCAGTGTTCCTGTATTTAAGAAAGAAGGATATCATGTGTAGTGGATACTCCTTTAGGGAACATGCATAGGCTACAAACAACCCATCAGCTCTTTCTATTTAACCTCACTTTGCACTCCTCAAGGTACCCCACAAATGGTAAGAAGAGATTGCAGTTCAAATATAAGGCCATAATCTATTCTTGGATCACTAAAAATATGTGTTCTATAGTCAGCTCTAGCCATAACACAAGGGGTATTGGTACCCAGAAAGTGCTGCAACTTCTTGGTTCCAAACCCCAAACTTAGTTTTGCTCTTGGAATTTCAGAGTAGTTCACTGAGTGAATGCTTCATATTTTTAAAATGAGGATCATATATTAGAGTCCTAGGAATTTAAAATGTTCCAAATCCAATACATCAGGCAACAAGGAAGCAGATATTTGGAGTGTGAAGGACTTCTATCCCTAACCATTCACTTAACTATCCGTCAGTGTGCATTTATTGAACATCTGCTAGGACCAGGTACCAGGATGGATTCAAAGATAGTCAACACTCTCCTGGTGAGCTCACAGTAAACCAGGAGAAATCATCAAATGCATCAAAATTATTGTGCAAGAGAAAATATGTTTTACATTTGAAGAGAAGTATATATCTTCAAGGATAAATGCAATTTTGTCCACAGGAAAAATAAAAGAAGCATTTTAGCCAGAAGAATAAAACTCTGGCAGATGTGGAAAAGCTGAAGACATGTTCAGAAGACAGTCCACAGGCAATGTGTGAAGCAAGAAATGCATAGGGAGAGTAAGTTCTCCCAACCAGACTTCTGTTAAGAATCTGGTTTCATATGCCTTATTTTAGAGTACATCCAGGAAGCTCAAGAAAACGAGATGTAAAAGCATGTGGAAAAGGGAGGGGAAATCAATGAAGAGTGAATTACTTAGGTGGGTTTCCATTATGGGAAAACAGACTAGCTAATTCCTGGTAGAAACCTACCAAGAGGCTGAACACATAATTCAGACTTGTCCTTCCAAGGCAGCCCTGGGGTCATTATAAATAAGTCCCATATCTCTTTGGTTAAGGACTGCTGCTTCCCAAGTGTTAACCCCAAGACACTTGAAGCTGGGCATGCTTCTTCAACAACAGAAACCCTCAGGCAAGCATAATCAGGTGCTTGAGGAGAGAAGCCCTTGAGAGAAATGGTTGCTGAATCTTCAGGTGAGCCACAGGCAAGGCAGGATCTCTGTAGCTAAAGCACTGAACTACAGGTCCATCTTGTAGGTTATATTCAAATCAACAGAAATTTTGGCACCCTCAGCTCTTTGAAAGAGAAAAAGGTTAAATGTGGCCCCTCCCTCCTTGAGAAAGGAATCCGGGCTTTACTGTTGAGTGAGTAGTCACTAAAGCTTCATGAGGGGGTGAGCAACTTCACGGAGCACGATGCTGTAGTTACCTTTGTGATGCTGATATAAAACACCTCACCAAGAGAAGCTGGTGGGAGGAAAGAATTTATTTTGGCTTATAGTCTTGAGAGAAAGCTTCATGATGTGAGGGCATGAGCAGAGACTTGACATCACTTCTGCCACCACAGGTGGAAAATAGCAACAATAAAGTGGGCTGAACTCTGGCAAGAGGGAGCTGAATATAACACCCCTAAGCCTGCCTCCAACAACACACTTCCTCCAGCAAGTCTCTACCTCCCAGATTGCCATGAGTTGTGGTCCAAGCATCCAAAATGCATGAGTTTATGGTGGATATCTGATTCAAACCACCACAAATGATATTGTGGTTATGTCAAGCAGGAATTGGAAGAGAAATCTGAGATAAGCAAGACATTCATAAAGACCAGAGCAAGAATGATAGCCATAGAAAATGGAAAGACATGGGACATAAATGTGCATGTATGCACGTATGTGCAAAAAGCAGAGGATTTGACAGGATGAAGTGAAACTGGTAAGATGTTAGTGATAACTGGACATAAATGATGAAAGTAAAGAATGCAGGAAATTCATTTTTTCATTTTTAATTAAGTAGAAATTTGTGTAGATGCAACATGTGTTGGTACCATCCCTTCCATCCTCCCTGGGTTTTCTGGTATTCACTATGGGGTTGGGGGTTATGAGTTATGAGAGCAGCAGTCAGTCATCATAGGGAGAGGGGAAATGCCTCTGGATAGTGCCTCACACTGTGGCTCTTACAATCTTCCTACCCCTCTTCCTCAAAATTCCAGGAGCCATGTTGAGAATGCTTTGGGTCTACTTTAGTGTTGAGCTCTCAGAATTTTCTGAATTTCTGCTTTGGTACATTTTGAGTGTCCTCAGTATTTGTCTCCATCGCTCTGATGCTGGTTGTCAGGTTTTCCATGGAAGCAGCACTCTTGCTCATCTTGCCAAATCCTCTGTGGTTTCATCTGGGCCCTGGCTGAGGTGTGAGGGATGGTTTATCTCCTTGATTCTCACTGCCTTCTGAAAAAGCAAAACAGATTTTCTAGCAGAGATTGAGGTCCTCATAGGACCTCATTGTCAATCAAGAGAGATTTTTATGTGTGTAGCTTCTCTTTTGGCCAAAGACCAATGGGAGATTCTCATTGGAATCCACCATCTTGGTCTCCGTAGGATTCTGACTTGGTTCCCAGTTCCAGATATGGGTTCCTTTCCAGCGAGTGGATTTCTTGGCCAATCAGAAAGCCATTGGTTACCCACCTAGGCTGGGTGACACTACTGCATAGGTGTGTACATCTTGTTAAGCTAATGGCTTTTGTACAGCAGTGTCCCCTGCTAGCACACAACATTGTTGGATATTTTCCCCCAGCAGCTCATATAGTAATTTTCAACCCTATACAGGCAGGATATCTGGGAACTGGCCTTCCTTCCATAATCAAACCAGATCTCCCAATGTTTTGCATCAATAGCATGTGGTATCTTCAGCAATAGGGTCTTACCTTTTGCCTCAGGTGGGTCATCAAGTGCTTTGATAGAAGCTTATATTGTTTGGGGGCCTCATAGGTCTTTACAAAACAAAGTTCATTGTGGGTTGTAACCAATTTCTGGCACTAAGAGTTATAAGCTACTGGCAAATCTTTTAGTGTTAGGCTTCATCCCACCCTCTCCAGGGCCATTCATACCAGATGACCCCTGCCCACTTGTATTGAGGTTTATATCTTTTAGTCCACTATCCAGGAGGAAGTTTTCTATGGTGCCTTTTGGATTTAGATTTATGTGTATCTCCCCCACCTTCCCATTCTCCTTCCCCAAAACACATCGATCTCTATTATTTGTCCCTGAAGTTGCCTGTCAGGTATGCATGCAATTCAAGCTTCTATATGGTAGGAACTGCAGATGAGGGAGAACATGGGGTGTTTGTCTTTCTGAGCTTGTGTGAGTTCACTTAGTATGATCTGTTCCAAGTCAGTCCATTTTTTTCAAATTTCATTATATCATTTTTCCTTACTGATGAATAGAATTCCATATTGCCACATCTTCATTATACAGTTGTCAAATGATGGGAATCTGGGTTGTTTCCAGTTCTTAGCTATTGTGAAAGATGGTTGAGCAAATATCTCTGAAGTAGTAAGTGGAGCCTTTAGGGTAGATGCCCAATAGAGGAATAGCTGGGTCAGTTGGTATCTCTATTTTCATTCTTTCCAGGAATCTCCATATTGATTTCCATAGTGGTTGTACCAGTTTCACTTCCACCAGCAGGGTTCCTCTTTCTCTGTATCCTCACTAACATTTATTGTCAGTTGATTTTTTTTTTAATGATAGCCATCCTGACTGGAGTAAGATGGATTCTCATAGCTGTTTTAATTTGTATTTCCCTGATGGTTAATGATGTTGAACATGTTCCTAAGTGAATATTAGCAATTTGTATTACTTCCATTAAAAATTCACTATTCAGTTCTCTGCTCCATTTTTGAATGGATAGTTTGATTTTTTTATTGCTTAATTTTTTAAAATTATTGGCAGATTCTAGGTATTAGGCCTCTGTTAGTGCTATTGCTGGTGAGGATTTTCTTCCATTCTGTGTGTAGTCTGTTGGCTTTGTTTACAGTATGCCTGTCTGTACAAAAGCTTTTTAGTTTAATGAGATCCCACTGGTTGAGTGATTGTTTAATTTCCTGGGCTACTGGGGTATTGTTTAGGAAGTATTTCACCTCTTCTATATTGTGGAAAGTTCCCCTAATTTTCTCTTCCATGCATTTAAGACTTTCAGGTCTTATGTTACTAAGGATAATTTTGTATATCTGAGTCCTTCTTTCATTTCATATGAATTTTGAGATTTATTTTATCTGTGTGATGAATGATGCTGGGATTTTTATTGGTATTGCATTTATTCTGTTTATTGCTTTTGGCAGGATTTCCATTTTCACAATATTAATTCTATCTATCCAGAAACATGGAAGGTCTTTCCATCTTCCTGTGTCTTCTATTTCTTTCTTGAGTGTTTTTGTTTTCAGTATATAGGTCTTTCTCATCCTTTGTTGTGTGTGGCTATTGAAAATGGGACAGCTTTGCTCATTCCTGTTTTTTGAATATAGAAGGCTACTTAATTTTGTGCATTGATTTTTATCCTACAACTTTGCCAAACTAATTTATCACCTTTAGAAGTTTTATGGTGGATCTTTTGGGTCACTTATGTGTAGGATCTTGTCATCTGCAAGCAGGGCTAGTTTAAATTCTTCCTTTCCAATTTGTATCCCTTTTATATACTTCCTTTACCTTATTGCTTGGTCTAGGATTTCTAGGATTTTGTTGAAGAGCAGTGGGAAAGTAGGCACCTCTGTCTCGTTTCTGATCTTAGGTGGATCTCCGTGAGTCTTTCCCCATTATTACTCAGGCTTTAGGTTCTTTGTATACAGCCTTTATTATGTTGAGTTAGAATCCCTCCGTGACTATTCTCTCCAGCGTTTCCATCATGAAGTGATGTAGTACTTTGTTGAAGACCTTCTCTGCATCCATTTAAATGATCATGTGGTTCTTGGGTTTAAGTTTGTTTACGTGGTATATTATGTTAATCAATTTTCATATGTTAAGATGTTCCTTTATCCTATCGCCTGCTTGATGAAGGTGAAAAAAACTTTCCTTAAAAATGTATTTTATAGCCGGGCATGGTGGCGCACACCTTTAATCCCAGCACTCGGGAGGCAGAGGTAGGAGGATTGCCGTGAGTTCAAGGCCACCCTGAGACTCCATAGTGAATTCCAGGTCAGCCTGGGCTAGAGTGAGACCCAACCTCGAAAAACCAAAAAAAAAAAAAAAAATGTATTTTATAAGGCAGGCATGGTGGCACATGCCTTTAATCCCAGCACTCGGGAGGCAGAGGTAGGAGGATCACTGTGAGTTCGAGGCCACTACAGAGTGAATTCCAAGTCAGCCTGAGCTAAAGTGAGACCCTACCTTGAAAAACCAAAACAATATTTATTTATTTATTTATTTTGTGAGAGAGGGGGGCAGGTAAAGAGCGAGAGAATGGGTGCACTGGAGCCTCTAGCCATTGCAAACGAACTCCAGACATACACCACCTTGTTCATTTGGCCTACATGGATATAGGGAAATCAGACTTGAGTCCTTAGGCTTTGAAGGCAAGCACTTTAACCACTAAGCCATCTCTGCAACCCTGAATAATTCCTTTGATATATTCTTGAATTCAGTTTGCTAGGATTTTGTTCAGGATTTATGCATCAAAATTCATCAGGGATATATGTCCATAGCTTTCCTGTCTTTATGTATCTCTGTCTGGGTTTGTTATTAGGGTGATGCTAGCTTCAAAGAAGGAGTTAGGGATCATTGCCTGTTCTCTGATTATGTGAAATAGCTTCAGAAAAAGTGGATTCAGTTCTTCAATGGATGTTTGGTAGAATTTGACTGAGAATCCATCAGGTCCTGAACTTTTCCTTTGGGGAAGGTTTTTGATTATATTTTCAATCTTAATGAATGTCATAGGTTTGTCATAAGAGGTTTATCTTCTCTAGACTTAGTTTTGGTAGGTGGTATGATTCTAGGAATTCACCCATTTCCTCCAGGTTATCCAATTTTGTGGATATATGTTTTGGAAATATGTCCTAATGATTCTTCCAATTTCATTGATGTCTGGTGTGACCTCTCTCTTTTCATTTCTAATTTTGTTAATTTGAGACTTCTCTTTTTTTCATTTGATCAAATTGACCTGGGATTTATCAATCTTGTTTAGTTTTTCAAAGAACCAGCTCGTGGTTTCATCAATTTTCTTAGTTTCCAGTCCATTAATTTCTGCTCTGATCATGATTGTTTCTTTCCATCTTGGAGTAGTTTGAATGGTTGTTCCCCCAATACATTCAGGACATATTGAAGCTTGTAATTTATAGCCTCCTAGCTGGAGGAAGCGTCACTGTGCACAGATTGCACAGCCCAGCTCTAACATGTGTTTGAGAAATTCCAGTAAAAAGATATGCAAAGTGCTTGAACTTTGTGGTTCCTGGAGTGTGTTTGCTTGTGGTGTTGGTTGTGGCTTTTCTCTCTGCTTGGATCTTTGAAAGGGGGACAACTTCTTCTGCCATTATGGAACTTCCCCTGATTCTGGAAGTTTCAAGTAATTCCCCTTCCTCCCATAACTATGCCTAGTTTAGAAGTTCATTCCAGTAACAGAAGCTGTCTCCATCTGGAACTGTTAGGGTTGGATTCTTGTTCTTCTTTTTTCCTGATGCCTTTAGTTGGGTGGTTAGGTTATTAATTTGAGATCTCTCTGTCTTTCTTATGAAGGCATTTGGTGCTATGAATTTTCCCCTTAGGACTGCCTTTATTGTGTCCAATAAGTTTTGGTAAGTTGTGTTTTCAGTATCATTCAGTTCTAGAAATTTTAGTTTCTTTCTTAATTTCTTCCACAATGCATTCATTACTTAATAGTGTGTTGTTTAGTCTCCAGAAGCCAGTGTAATTTCTGTTATTTCTCTCACTAAATTAACAAAAATTAAAGCTAGAAATTCTAGCTTTAGTATATTGTGTTTGAATATGATGCAGGAAATTACATCAATTTTCTGAATTTTGAAGCCATGCTTTATGTCCTAATGCATGATTGATTTCTTGGAGAAGGTTCCATGGGCTGCTGAGAAGAATGTGTATTCTGTATAATTGGGTTGGAATGTTCTATAGTTGTCAGACAGGTATAGTTGATCTATGGTGTTAATCTCTACTATTTCCCTATTGATTTTCTGCTGGAATAATCTGTCTATTGGTTATAGTGGGGTATTAAGGTCCCCTACTATGATGACAGTGGGGTTAATTTCTGGTTTGTTGTCAAATATGTCTTATTTTATAAAATGTGGTGCACCTGTGTTTGTTGCATTATAGATTTATGATTGTAATGTCCTCTTGTAGGATCATTCCCTTGATTAGTAAAAATCAATCTTTTGTCCTTTTTAACTACTTTTTGTTTTAAGTCTATTTTATCAGATATTAATACAGCCACACCCACTTGTTTTGTATTTCCATTTGCTTGGAAAATCATTTTCCATCTTTACCCATATTTATCCATATTTGATGGTGAGGTCTGTTCTTGAAGGCAGCAATTGAAAAGGTCCATTTTTCTGATCTATCCTGTTTACTTGTATCTTTCTATGGGTGAGTTAAGTCCATTAATATTTAGTTATGACAGTGATGTTAGATTTAATCCCTGCCATGATGGAGGGCTTATGGGGTTTGGTACTTTATACATTTTCATGTCAGCTCTAGTTTTGGTTATCACATTCATCCTCTTTTGGAATCAAGGTTGGTTGACTCTTCTGTGTGGAATGTTTTTTGATGTATTCTCTATAGGTTTGGCATATATAACCATATAGCTTGCCTTTGTCATAGAAGGTTTTCCTTTCTCCTCCTATGGTGAGTGATAATTTTGCTGGGTACAACATTTTGAGTTTGAAACCATAGTTTGTTTGTTTTTATGTTTTAGGCTTTCATGATTTCCATTGAAAAATCTGAGGTAAATCTGATGGCATTGCCTTTGCATGTAATGAATTGTTTCTTTCTTGTTGCTTTTAGCACTCTCTTCTTATTTTCATTGTTTAGAGTTTGACCTATGATGTGTTTTGGAGAATATCTTCTTTGATTCTGTTTCTTTGCTGTTCTATGAGCTTCTTGTACGTGGATGGGAATCTGTTTTGTGAAATTGGGAAATTTTTTATTCAATAAATTTGTTGAATATATTTTTTATGCCTTTGGTCTGGATTTCTTCACATTCTGGTATACCCATGATCCAGAGGTGTGGTCATTTTAGGGTATCCCACAGTTCATTCATACTCTGCTTGCATGATTTTTTGAACTTATTAAAGTTTTTGGACTCCCAGTCAATTTCTTCTGTCTTGTCTTCTAAGGCTCTGTCCTATACAAGATCAACTCTGTTAGGGAGGGCTTTTAGAAAAGCCTTTAAAAACTCTATTTGGTTTTTGTTTTCTGCTGTACTTTTCTGCATCATGTCCATATCTTGTTAAATTCCAGTTTAAGGTTAAGGTTTGATTTTCTTGCTACTTCCTAGAATTCATTCTTGCATTTGAGCATGTCTTCATTAAGATTAATCAGCTGGTTATTGAGATCCTCTATTTGTTGAACCATTTTCAATTCATTTATCTCTCTTTTAAGGACCTGCTGATAGTGGAGCTGGTTTGGAGGTCAGAAATCTCTTCAGCCCATGATCAAAACTGTGCCTTGTGTTGGAGAGATCACTTAGTCATTAAGGAACTTGCCTGTGAAGCCTAAGGACCCAGGTTCAATTCCCCAGTACCCACTTAAGCCAGATGCACAAGGAGGTACATGTGTCTGGAGTTCATTTGCCATGGCTGGAGGCCATGGCATGCCCATTCTCTCTCTCTCTCTTTCTCTGCTTCTCTCTGTGAAATAAATAAAATAAAATAAAGTAAAATAAAATAAAACTGTACCTTGCCTGTGGTGCTCAGGAGCAGTAGCACTTGTCCCTGCTCCCCCACTATACCCCAGCTGAGCAGGGTGTGGAGGTGCACTGATTCCCCCTGGCAGGTATTTGCCAGATACTCCTATGCTGCCAATCTGGGGCAGGGGCAAGTTACTAAAGAGGTGGCAGGGATGTCTGTTGGTAGGAAGGGGGAAAGAGGGTAGAGTAGAGTCTGGATCCAGGAACCAGGCCTGAACAAAGGTCCCCAGAAGCATCTGGTGGGGTGGTGTTGGTCTGTGGAAGTGACTGAGGCAGGAACAGGGCAATTTGGAGGCTGTCAGAGGTGTGACTTGACACCAATCAGCAGAGGCAGCCTGATGGGTGTCTCCCTGCCACCCAGTGAGCAGGCTTCCTCCCCCAGTGACCACTTCCCTGATGGCTCCCTGCTCCTAAGGAGATCAGATGAAAATTCAGATTTTCTTTTCACCTTAGGGAAATTCTCGTTGCATGAACAGAAACAAATCTGAAGAGTGAAGTGTTGCTTCATTTGTTTTGATGGTTTTTTTGTTTGTTTTGCTTTTCCTACTTGAACTTTATCTTAGCATTAGCAAGTTCTTTCCCCTAGATCTCATCTCTGAGCTGATTACAGTTTACAGACTTTCCTGCCGCTCCCTGGTCTTCCCCAGGTGTTCTGTACCCACAGAAGCAGAGCTTGTGTTGAAGCCACATTGATCACTATCAGCCCACAATAAATTCCATACTGTTTTGTTTGCTTGGCATTTTTTAATTTGTTTGGGGGGCGGTGGGGCAGTGTTTGTTTCAAGGTTGACTTTTTTGTTTTGTTCTGGGATGGGATTTTGTTCCATAAAACCACAAGTCTGATCTTCCCTGTGAGACCAGTCTGGCCTAAACAGAATGTCAGCCCTCTCCCCACATGGAGGTTAATACTAAAGTAATGAAAAGTACATGGTTTTGACCACTCTGGCGATCATGAGTCTCCTTAGATTGTTACCATTGGCACATCCCACATGTGACTGTGTCAAATCCACAAAATGTGGCAGAGCATTGATAGCACCCTGCCTTCTATTTAAACTACAAATACAACTGAAAGAACAATTTTTTTCTAAAGTTTTTTAACAGTATTCTTTCTGCTTGCTTGTAAAAAACAAAAACATATGGAAAGAAGCATCACCATGCCACCAGTGGTTTAGGAGAACGGATTGATAGCTACCATGCTTTTTAACTCTTTCTTTCAAGCAAGGTGTATCCAGGGGATTTAGCACCAGATATCAGATCTATAAAAAATAAATAAAAAGCCAAAATCATAGTGCAGAGCTACAGTGGAATCGCCTGATCATGTAGCTCCTCGGGTCAAAGTAAACTAGCACACAATTGCTGGTCATCTACAAATTACAAGAGAACCTTTGAAAAGCAGGGCAGTAGGTGGAGCAGGTTAGCCTGAGGAGATACCCTAGGATGCCAAAAGGATACTGAGCCCAATTCTGAAGCCCCTGTCCTGAAGCCAACCTGCCACATTCACCCTCCACCTGTACTTTGCTCAAGGCCAGTTTCAGTTCTTGTGAGGAGAATTGTGACTAGAGCTAAGAGTGCCACCTACAGACACTTTCATGTCAAATAGTTATTAGAAAACTAGAAAGTCATTCACAAGCAGCAGTGCAAGACCTGAGAGCTCATGTCAATTATAAGTTAGGGAATGAATGTGTATGAGTTCATGTGTGTGTGTGTTAGATAGGAAAGAGGAATGGTTTTAATGACCAAGATTGTGAGCTTAAGGGAGAGCAGGAGAATACTAATGACATAAAAGGAAATAGAGAATTCTTTACCATCCCTTCCAGCATACACACACACACACACACACACACAGAAAATGAGCAGAACTTCCTTTCCTGCCAGCATTTCAGATACTTCCCTGACGTCTTATCTCTTAGGTCCTAGAAATTTATGACAAAAAGCTAAAGAACTGTTACTCTCATGTTTCTTAGGGACTTATTGTGAAATTCAGTAGTTAATGGTCATATCAGTGGTCAGTGTCAGTGGTCAGGTTTGTCACACCAAACACATCTCAAAACCCTCTTGTTTATCCAACAGCATCTATGCATTTTCTCAAGATTTGTATCCTACAGTTTCTCCTTGTCTTAAAACAGCACTAGGCATTGGTTCTTAAAATATCAAGGTCTTTAGTAGGGGTCCTTCCACAAATACTTTAAATAATCGTCAGTTACGCCAAAAGAATAAATCTCTAACAGAAGAATTTTATCTTGGATTGGAGAAGGTACCTTGAAACACAGCTTCTTCTCTGAAACTTCAAATTACATAGTTTCAGTCGAGTATGGTGGCACATGCCTTTAATCCCAGCACTCCAGAGGCAGAGGTAAGAGGATCAACATGAGTTAGAGACCAGCCTGAGACTACATAGTGAATTTCAGGTCAGCCTGGGCTAGAGTGAAACACTCTCGAAAAGCAAAACAAAAAAGAAAAATTACATCGTATCAAATTTGCTATTCGTGTTTACTTTTGTCACTAGTATCAAAATAAACCTTGTCCTCAGAAGGGATATAATGGGAACTAGTAGAGAAGAATTTGGTATAAAACAGCTCTGGGTCTTTCTAGGCAAGAGCAAGTCATTGAGCTAATTTTACTCTTCAGTTTCCATATTCATAAAATGAGAAAAAAATGCCTCCCACACAGGGTACATTACAGATTTAAATGTTATAACATTCCTAAAGTAAGTCTACTGCTACCACTGATCTCTTAGGTCTCTTCCCATCACATTTTCCTTTCAACTCCAATAGGGACGGTTATAGGTAATTTTCAAGCTAGGATGTTTGGAAATCACTGTAGTCCAGGTAACCTCATCCAATGTACCACAGGTCATATTTTCCCTTGTTAACAGAAGGTCATTACATTAATTAAACACTTTCCCATGCTTGTCAGGGACATCTTAATTTAAACCCAATCTCACAGAGCTTCAAATAACTTTCAGTAAAACAGACAAGAGGAAATCACAGTGCCCTATCACAATTTATCAGGTACCAGCTTTTCTTAATGAAAGTAAGTGTCAAGACAGTGCACAGAGGACAAACATTTACTGGAAACTGAAATGTACCAGAGGAGCGAAGGATGAAAGTGGGTTATAATAATACAGGAGATTCTTTTTCCCTTTTATTTCTCCTGAGAATGGAACTCATTTTCCTGCCTCCCAATACAATGACACCATAGTGGACACACGTATATTTTTAGAAGAGCTGTGTTATTGTTGACCTAGTACATATGCTGCTTCTAATCATTTAAGTGAGGCCTGGTGATGGGCCTAATTCAACAGGGAGTCAATGGCTACAAAGAAGCCATTTCCTGAAATGTGCAGAAAAATAATAAAACAGGAAGCTTATCCAAACTTCTGTCATTGTGTATAATACTTATCTTCTGGAGTCAGGAATGAGGGTATATTCTTCAGTTTATTTCTCACTGAATAGGTCTTTTGTTTTCCTTTTTCTGCCCCTTTCATTACCTAAGCACAGTATTTCTTTCCCCAGTGAAGTCAGACCATCCATCTTGGTACATGCAGATTTGAAGGGTGATGTTGGAGATGAGAAGGGTGAGGAAACTCATATTCTGAAAAAAATAAATAAATTGAGGATTAAAGAAGAAACCATCATTTCACCCTCTCTGTTTAAGAGCTGTTGTTCATTTTTCTGAGCACACAGTCATGGTTAACAGCGCTGTGTAAATCTCACTGATCTCTGTAAAGACCTTTACCTCCAGCCTTTCATAGACAGTTGTGGTCAGAAGGAGATGAGAGAGGGGAAATGGAAACAACCAAGTTAATTCAAAAGAAAGGTTTAATCAAAGAATCGCTCTCTGTAGTGTAGATATAGGCCATAAGTTTGACTCATTACAGCATCCAACACAGGGCACCATCAACATATACTCTCAGCATGCCCAAGTAGGTATGGTTCATGGGATGCAGAAAGGAATAAGAGAAATTTGCCATTTATTTATGGAATCTTGAGTCAGGTACCTTGCTATAATAATAATGGATTGAGAATGAGCATATATTTTCTTACTGAAATAGTACTACTAGCTGTGGTTGGCACCAGACCAGTCCTCACAGCCCATAGCACCTTGATAAGCAGCAGCAGGACTCAATTGTTCTCTAGATAGATGCTTGTTGTAGTCAGCAGCCAGACAGTTTATAGTAGGAAGGGAGTTGTTTGAAGCTTACAGATCCAGGGGAAGTTCCATCAAATGGCAGAAAAAGATGGCTCCCATTCATAAATCCAAGCTGAGGGACACCACCAAACAGCCACAATCAGCACCAAAGAACAAAGCAAAAAAGCAGCAGGAAACCAGCAGCCAGAAGCAGGGACCCAGACAGAGCTCAAAAACCTCTGTGCCTACTTTTGGTCTACAAATTAGATCTGTTCCAGCCAGGCAGTTGGAAATCCAAGTTTTAATAAAATACCCGAGTCTATTGAGCACATGCATTCATATACAATGCTATTTGGATACGATCAAAAGATAGGGGAAATTAAGGAAACTGTACTGTACATGGGTTACAAGGAGGTCAAGAATAAAGTTTTGACAGTAAATATAGTTCATAATATTTTTATGAGTTCTCAGAAAAGGGATTATAGGTGGTTTGGAAATACTTGACAGAAGGCCAAATTTCAGGTTTGTCTCTATCGACTCTTAATTATCCCTATGTTTTTAATTTTATCAGCCTGCCAGTGGGTATAAACCACCTTATAATTTTTTTCTTTGCAATACTCAGGCATGAATTTAGGGCATCATGCGTGGTAGGCAAGTATTCTACCATTGATTTACATCCTCAGCTGGACTTAATATGGAAGATTTCTTTAATCAAAACTGAATATGCCAAATTAACTTCTTTAAACACTATCACTTGAAGAGCAACAAAATTATGTAATAGAGCTACTGTTAAGACATTTGTATGAGATTATATTTCTTGAGATGCCTGTATCTACCCTTGGGTGCATATAACTGTTTCCTAAGTGTGTGTGTGTGTGTGTGTGTGTGTGTGTGTGTGTGTGTGTGATTATGTGTGTCAAGACCATGCTTGAAAGTATAGTAAAAAATACTTTTTTATTAATTATGAACTTGCAGAATGAGCATATCACAGATTGGCCATTCCCATAAGGTTATACTCTTATATCTACTCTCCTCACCCCCATTCCACTGAGTGCCCTACTTGGTGGGGTTATTGGTATACACTGTGAAGTGATGAATACATCAGTCATTCTTTGTGGGAGTTAACAATGTCTCAGGATACCCCTTCCCACCAATGGCTCTTACAGTCTTTCAGCCCCTCTTCCACAATATTCCCTGAGCCTTGGTAGATGAGTTATAAATCTTCTTTAGTGTTGAGCCCTCTTCAGCCTCTAAACTCATCAAAGCAGATATTTAGAGGATGCAGAGGACTTAAAACTAAATAAGATTTAAAAATACTTTCCTTACTAAGCTCCAATTTTGATTTATACTGACTTGCAATGAAATCCTTTTGAGTAAGTCAAGATCCTGGCTTCACCCATGTAGAGATCTCTGAAAGAAACTCTTTGGCAAGAAGGTATTGAGATTGCCCAGAGTCCTACAGGGAGTTTTCCATTGTCTGCTCTGGCTCTAATCCCAAAACAAGGCTAGATGTCCATTTTTCCACAAGGAGCTCAGCCTTTGCACTATATAAAAGAAAAGTCACTCTGTAATGAGAGCTAAATAGGAAAGAATGAGGTAAAAGTAAAACAGCTTCCTAATGGAAAAAAAAAAGGTTGTTTCTGTCTCAAGGAAAACCTTGTCAGAGGCTTGGGAGTAGAGGCATTCTGGATGGGGTTATGATATATACATTGGAATTTTTCAAGGTTAGTAACTTGATAACCAAAGAAATAAAAGTTGGCAAAATGCCCAGGCACAGAGAAAAGAAGTCAAAAAGAAGGGGGAAGTGCAAGCACTAATTTTTTTGACTGCTCTTTATTTTGGATGTAGCTACCCAATATCCCTCAGGTTAACTAGCTGACCTGGAGGTGCCCCGGGGGTTGAGTATGAAAGAAGAAGTGAAACAGGGAAACTGGGAGACAGGCAGGAAACCACTGGCAGAGAGAATAGCTTATGATCCCGGAACAAAGAGGCATTAATCAGCTTGTTGCAAGAAAACTCCATGTGGCTTCATTAAATGGAGCTCCAGGTATGGCTAGCCCCAAGGACAATGCCCAACAAAAAATACTGCCAAAGATTCTTCTCTCACCTTCTTGAAGGCCTGTGAAAGCCAGGCTAAGGAATTGGGGCTTGACTTACTTTTATACACTTATGATATTCAAACATATTCTGTTTATAAATCCTCTAAATAATGGAAAAATTATGTGCCTAGCACCTATAACTTAATTTGAAATGCATAGAAAAGTAAGATGGGTTGATAGATTCATAGATGTTAGCTAGTTGTATAGATATATAAGGCAAATTATATTAAATGGTCTATAAAATCTAAGTTGTGTGCACATAGGTGTTTACAGGATAATATTTTTTTACTTTCTTTGTAGCATAATATTTTTTAATTTTAATTTATTTAGAGAGATACAGAAACAGGCAAGGAGAGAGAGAGAGAGAGAATGAGCATGCCAGGGCCTCTAGCCACTACAAACGAACTCCAGATGTGTGCACCCCCTTGTGCATTTGGCTTACATGGGACCTGGGGAGTCAAACTTGGGTCCTTTGGCTTTGCAGGCAAGAGCCTTAACCACTAAGCCATCTCTCCAGCCCCAGGATAATAATTTTTATACTAAAAATGATGCAGACTCATTATTTACCTCTCATGAGTACAGAAGGTTTTTCAACATAGGCTTAAGTTTGTTTGATAAAAGCACATGGAAAATGCTAAATATTTTATAAAATGAAATATAAACTGATTGTTTATAATAGCAAACAGTGTATATTATGATTTGCAAATTAGAACCTTGCTGAAAAATTATACTTAATCTCAGAAAAATCAAGTAAACTATGTAATTATTTCTTAAAACAAACTAGTTACATTAAGAAAATACAGTTGGGCTAGAGAGATTGCATAGTGGTTAAGGAGCTTACCTGAAAAGCCAAAGGACCCAGGTTTGATTCCCTAGGATCCACGTAAGCCAAATGCACAAGGTGGCACATGAGTCTGGAATTCATTTGCACAGTCTGAAAGCCCAGACATGCCCATTCTCTCTCTCTCTCTCTCTCTCTCTCTCTCTCTCTCTCTTTCTCTCTCTCTCATACACACACACACACACACACACACACACACACACACACACAAATTTTTAAAAAATTAAAAAGTAAAATACAATCATTAACCTTTTCCTGACTGTCCATTCTGAACTCAGATTATCAAAATGTCAGATTTAAACTCTTCCCTTAATAGAGAATATAGTAAACTGGGAATCACAGGAAACCTAACAGGATCAAAGTATAGTGATTAGCCTTGAAAGAAAGCTTTCCTTAAAAAAAAAAAGAAAGAAAAGAAAAGAAAAATCAGTATTTCAATTCATCCCTTCTCTGGTACTCAGAGCTTTTCACACCCTAGGGCAACTTACAGAGTAAGATTTTAATTCATTTAAAAAAAATCAACCTTTAGGGTGGAGAGATGGCTCAGCAGTTAAGTGTGCATCGTTCTCAAGCATAAGGGATAAGGGTTTCTGATATTATCTGACTTTGAATATCCAGAACCCACTTAATAGCTAGGTGTGGCATAAGCTCCTGCAACCCCAGTCTTATGGGAACACCAGGGATTCACTGAAGCTGGAGCTTGCAACAAAATGGCAAAGTTCTAGGACAAATATCAGCTCAAATAGAATGAGTGATGGAGCAGAGCATACAACATTCTGCTGTGGACACCACAGAAAACACATCCTACAGCAGGTAAGGAAGCAGGGTACCACAAAGGCACATGCACACACATACCCACACACACAAGAAAAAAAAATCTACCTTTCTTGAATATAGACAGGTTTGGAACCACTGTGAATTCTTTTTTAGCCCAGTACCCAGTGTGTGCCCACATCACCCATCATGTGATAGACACAGGTTTGGAACCAGTGCAAACCCAATCCCCTCCATCCAACAAGCATGCACACCATCCCCACAGAGATCCTTACTGGATTGGAACATTTTCAAATCATTTTCCCTTTTTCCCATGTGGGCACACATGTGACATTGACATTATGTTTGGGTCTCATGTTCAAGTTACAGCATTCACAATCTCCTTAGGAATTGTATTCATTCCACCAAGTGGATACAGATGACAGCCATTAGAGTTAGGATTTATGCTGAGTTTCAGCACCCTGATTCCCTTCAGGAAGTACTCCTCCGTTCCTCAGGAGCACTGATGATCTCACATTTGGGCAGGGAGCCAAGTTTAAGTTCTAGCACAGCTGCAACTGAATGGACACTACTTCATCTATCCCCACCCACAAAGCAGTGCCAAGTATGGCCAAGACCAAACTCCAAGTACCACAAAACAGCAAAGATCGGTGAACACAAAGAAACACTGGGCACCATTCCAAGAACTCATTTAACATAGGTGTTTCAGAAAGACATGACCAATGCACCATTTCTACATAGGTAAGTCTCAACATAACATGAAAAAAAGAGCCCAGTTGATTGCCTAAAGAAACACCAATCCCCACAGCAGAGAAAAGCAATGGGAGATACCCAGAGGAAACACCACACAAAGAGCTCAAAAGAATTATTATAAACATGGACAAAGAACACAAAGAAGACACAGGTGAACAAATGAATGAAATCTTGAACAAATGCAGAGAGCACACTAACAGCAAGACACAAGGAGGAAATCTAGTCAGGATATGAAAAGAGAGCTCAGTAAAGACATAGAAATTCTGAATAAAAACACAAACTGAAATTAAGTTGGAAATGAAAGATGTACATCAAGCAAAAATGTCTGGAGAAAGCTTCACCAGTAGAATAGATCAAGTGGAAGATCAAAAACCAGGCCTTGAAGGCATGTAAGAGTAATTAGAACAATTAGTCAAACCAGTGAGGGCTGGGGAGATAATCTGGCCATTAAAGGAGCTTGCTTTGCAAAGCCTACTCATTCAGGTTCTATTCCCCAGTACCCATGTAAAGTCAAATGCAAAGAGTGGCACATGTATCCACACTTAAGAAATAGATGACTTTTTTCTCCATACATTTGACTTAACAAATTTAAACAGAGATGAAATGAATGATTTAAACATGTGTATAGCAAGCAAAGAGATTGAAGCAGTAATTTAAAATCTCCCAATTAAAATAATCCAGGCACAGATGGACTCACTGCAGAATTCTATCAGACCTTTATGAAATAACTGAAACCATTCTTATATTATTCCATAAACTAGTGCTATGGATCCAGACAGCTTTCCTAAAAGGGACCACATGTCTAGGAGTTCATTGAGTTATGGTGTTCCATAGTCCATGCAATTAAAAAAAATATTATGTGAGGATTGAGGGAAATAGCATCTAGACTCAGCTCTGTGTAACTTTGGAGAAATTACTAAATTTCTCTGGCCTCCAATTTTCTCATCTAGAAAGATGAGAATGAGATAATTTTGCTCAAAATAATTGCTCTGAGCAAGACATTTCTAAGAACAATAAAAGAGTTACAGAGTGGAGTGAAGAATATGATAGCTCATGAAGATGAATTAGCATTAAGGAGAGTCAACAGGTGTAAATTATTATAGGCCCAGAGGCTCTCTGTAGCCTGAGTCAACACCCACAGGAAGAAGGTGTTAATGACACCATAGGGAGAACACTGCACATTATTGCTAAAGCAGCAGGCAATTGAAAACTCCAAATTTACACTACTGTAGTCTGATTCATGGCCAGTATCAGTCCTGATGATGGTCCTTTGAGGTAGATGACAACACTATGAAAAGTTGAATATGATGCTTAATAATAAAGGATGATCATTTCTTCTTCTTAAAAAAGACCCTATTTATTTCATTAGCATTTACCTCTTCCCAAATAAGGAAAAGTATTAATTTTCCCCCAATAGGCTATATGGGGCAGATATGCCTCTCTTGTTTTTCAGTAACCAGAGAGAAAGAAAGAAAGAAAGAGAGAAAGAAAAAGGAAGAGAGGGAGGGAGGGAGGAAGGAAGGAAGGAAGGAAGGAAGGAAGGAAGGAAGGAAGGAAGGAAGGGAAGGAAGGAAAAAAATAACAATGGTCTGAGTCATTCTCTGCCTGAGCTCACATTCAGACCTAAGGGAGGTTAGCTGATAAAAGCCTGAGGAGGGATAGACTCTGAAATAGAAGGGAGAAGAGGCAAAGAGCCAATAAACGAGACTTGAAGCCCTGAATTAGAAACAGTGGTTTTATTATATTAGTCTCTCTAGGTAAAGAATCCATTTACTCAGAGTAAAAGAGCCATACAAACCAATTGCCCAACTGACTTGGGCTAGGAAAGCAGGATTGTTGATCTCCAAATTATCTAGTTCCATTTCCTACCACACATTACATGTGAAGGTACTTGGAAATCAGATGTACTCTATTTCTCCGAGTGGGTTTTTCCACTTATTGTTCCCATATACCCCACATGGAGCACCCTTGGCCAATATGGACAATGGTGCTCATACATTCCACTGTCCATTTAGACATCTTCATTTCTGGAAGTTCTTTGTTGTTGTCTTGTTTGGTTGGTTGATTTTGCTTTCTGTTTGTTTCATTTTATAGTACTAGGGATTGCACCCAGGGCTGTGCACATGCTATGCAAGTACTCCACCAATGAGCTAAATCCTTAGGCCCCTACTTCATCTTTCATATCTCCCTTTTTAAGCCACTGGTTCTTGTTCCATTGCTAAACCCATTATTTGTAGGCCCATTATTCTTTTTTTTTAAATTATTTTGTTATTTTTATTTATTTACTTGAGAGTGACAGACAGAGAAAGAGGCAGATAGAGAAAGGGAGAGAGAATGGGAGCACTAGGGCCTCCAGCCACTGCAAACGAACTCCAGACGCATGCGCCCCCTTGTGCATCTGGCTAACATGGGTCCTGGGGAATCAAGCCTCAAACTGGGATCCTTAGGCTTCACAGGCAAGCACTTAACCTCTAAGCCATCTCTCCAGCCCCCATTATTATTTTTTAATATTTAAAAATTTTAGTTGGTATACAGATATTTAGGCACTACTCATTCTGGCACTTTCAAATACAATTTGTTTTAGTTAATTTTCATCCTCCTCATTTCCCCTCCCACTTCTGTGTACACGTCGCCTTCATCCTTTTACCCTTCCTTCATCCCTCTTTGACTCATCTCTTTATGTTCAGTCTTGGTTACCATTCTACCTTTACAGATTTAACCCACAATCTTCCCCTTGTTGCAGTTGCTTTTGCATTGCTGGAACAAACACCCAAACAGAAACAGCTTGTGAGAGGAAAGGTTTTATTTCAGGCTTACAGATTCCGGGTGAAGCATCACCATGGTGGAAGAAGCTGGCTCAGTTCAGCATCCATCCAGAGGAGAAACAAAGACCAGCAGCAGCAATCACAAAAACCAGCACTCAAATTGGCTCTGCACAGTCAATAGGGCTGGACTCAAAATCCACTCTCCTCCCCCCACCCCCTCGCGGATGACATACTTCTTCCAGCTGAGCTATGCCCACTGAAGACTTAAGTAAGATGTTTAAACTTAATCAGAAATGCCTCAGGCTATGGGGGACATACATTTACATTCTAACCACCATATACCATATATGTATGTATGTATGTGTGTGTGTGTGTGTGTGTGATTTACAAGCTAAGATCTGCATATTAGAGAGACTATGCAATTTGTGTCTTTCTGAACTTGGGTCATATCACTTAATATAATTCTTTCCAGGTTTGTCCATTTTCCTGCAAACTTCATTTTTCTATACTATTGAGTAGAATTCTATTGTATATATGTGCAACATTTTTATTCTCAATTCACCTGTCAAAGGGCATTTAGGCTAATTCAAATCCTTAGCTTTTGTAAATAATGCATATGCCTATTATTCTTACAGACTATGATTAGTAATTCAAAACTTGATCTTCTTAACTGTGTTTATTCTTAAAATAACTTTTGACTGTTTACATTCTTATAGATAAGAGGTACTCCCTACCCTTTGTTTTAACCCTCTAACATCTGATGGATTGGTTGACTGGTTGGTTGAACTATATCCCATACAAATTTCTGAATCCTGTTTGTCACAATTTTGAAATGACAAACATTCCTCTCATCCTCCATTCATATCCAAATGCGGACATGGAAGTGCCAGCATCAACCCATCATTCCTGTTTGACACATCCCGTGTATAGCATTCATCTCCCAAAATCCCATGACTCTTATCAGAGTGCACCAAAGAAAAGCTCTCAGGGATTCTTCCTACCAACAACCATGGAGAATGAATGACTCTACTGTAGAAGGGAAGTGAGGTCATGGGGGAAGAATAAGGAAAAGAGGGCAATAGAAGCTGAGGACAATAGAACATGTCCTATGTGCAATGAGGAAGCAGGAGACAATGACATCCTGAAGACAGCTGGGAAAGTATGTTGTGTGTTAAGAAACCTAGAAAGAGTAGAGATCACAGTTTAGGGTCAGAAAGGTGGAAGTAGACACAATCTCAAGCATCAGGAATCAAAGGACAACCATGAGAAATTCTCTCTCTCTCTCTCTTAATTATTTTTGGTAGATGCTCTGGTACACATTATGCCTTTCTCCCTCTTGGCTTGACCCATCAGCAAAGAATTCACTCCCTACCCCCAACACCTAATATGCTGTGTGACCAGCTACCTGACTGGACAAACTCCATGCAACTCTGATGACCATGGAGAAGCAGTGAAAATTTCAAGGTTCTGCATAACTACCTCAGTCATAAAGGCTTTCCTACACCCACAAATGAGGGATCTGAATGGTGGAATCCATAGAGCTTATAACAAAACTTGGGCTTAACTTTATAAATAGAATTTATGAAAGTTCCATATTCCTCAACTCTTGATAATCAGGAAGAGTCATTCCAGACTCCTGGAGCTTTAGGAGAACAGTGCCTCAACTTCACCACGACTATTTTCTGTACTTCCCACACTGATAAATAGCCTCCTTTGCCAGCCATACTTCTAGTTTTTCCGCCTCTCTTCCTTCATTCTTTTTTCTTTCTTTTCTTCCTTACTTCCTTTCCTCCTTTGCTCTTCCTTGTCTTAATATATACTGTCTTACTTTAGCTGTGTGTGAACAGATACTGAGTCTATTTTTTACTATGAAGTAGACTCTACCAGATTACAGGGGAAAATATACTTTTGAAGAAGGAATCAGTGGAGGCCCATATTTACAGGACATTTATTACTGCCACTTTATAGGGAAAATTAGTCTTTCATGTTTTCATTAATGATTCCCCAGGCTCTCTTTTCATACTGGCATGCTCATAAATTCCTAGTTTTTAGAGCAGGAAAAAAAAATTTTAACTGTGCTATTCCTTACTCGGTGGGATTCACTGGGGAAGGGTAGAGAGGCATCCTGGGATATAGACAGTGTGCATGCCAGAAGCACAATACTAGACAGTCACTATATAGCCACTGAACACTAGTTCCAGAAGCTGAGGAGAATACAGTTTAACCAAGGGAGCCTAAAAGGAGAACACACACTACTTGGAAACACAGCTATGTTTTCAGGAAGAGAATACACACATATTGGGCAGAGGAAATCTGTGTAGGCTTCCTTGGGGTTTTTTCAGGTTTGGGTCATGCTCAACAAATGCTATTTGAAAAGTATCCTCTCATGAAATTCATTGACCTCAGCATATCCCTTCTGAGAGTGAGAAATAATGCTTCAAATATTGCAGAAATGCTCAGATAAATCCATCTATGGATCCTGGGGTAACTAGGAAGTGTTTCAGGTCAGAGAACCTCTTGGTTCTCCACCCATCTGCTGAACTCTATCCTGTGTGTCTATAGTTTATATGTCTCAGGTGGAAGGATATAAGAAGGTTTCTGTAATCTCCAAAATGGCTTGTGCAAATATCACTATTTGCCAATATTACTACTGACTCCTTTCAACAGTGCTCATTTGTTACTTAGATTTTCTTAGAAATAGAAAGAAATTTCTTTTATATTGCAAAGAAAAATAAATGAGGAAGACATTCCAAGAGGCTGTTTTTCTGCATCACTTCCTTCAAGGTTATAAAACAGTTAGGGATAAATCACTTCTCCTTTTTTGCATTCTAGGGGCAGGAAATCCTAGTACATTTCTTGCTTGGTTGGCTGTTCAATATCAAGGAACAGGAAGAATATATTGGTTGACTCAATACTCAATGAAATCAGTTTTGGCTGAATTTGGTCCTGAGTTAGCAGAATAGCAAGCAGGAGATTTACATTTTTATCCTAATGTCATTCAACATATGTGCCTCAATTTAGTAGATATGTAGGAACTTTAGGGTCACACACACCAGGTTTTAAACCTGTAATCAATTTACTAGATGGGTTTGCTCTGAACAAATTGTTTAACCTCTCTGAATCTCAATGTGCTTGTTTGTAAAATGGAATTAAAACTCCCAATACATAATGTTCTAGAGAGTGCTAGAAGAAATGATATGGGAAGTTCCTGAAATCTAAAATATGGCCAGTATGATGATCCCCTTTTGAGCTAGTTCTCTAACACACAATAAAGAATAAATATTAGGGTGGGTGAGCATGGTGGAAGAGATATGCTCAAAATATATTATATACTACAATGAAAATGACATTATGCAACCCAGTGCTATGTATGATGAATATACACTTATGCAAATAATACACAAGTTTAAAAATATTGTTAGTCACATTTTTAAAAATTATGTACTAAGAACTTCACTGACCACTTTAAAAGAGTTTTCTTATTTGATTCTCATAATATCCTCTTACCATTAATGTGTCTATGCTATAACTAAGAAAACTGAGTTGTAGAAAAGTGTCTGAGCTCAACAGCAAGTAAATGACAACACCAGGATACAAGGGACACTAACGTCATGACGTTCATCCTGATCCATGCATTCCAGGTACCTTCTGCTTGGGTGTGGAGGGAACAACCAACCAGGAGCAGCTTATGGAAAGAAAGGGTTTGCTTCTGCTACAGTTTTGAGGTGAGGTTTCTTCATGGCAGGGAAATCACAGCAGAGCAGACACCCAGGGGGTCACAGTGTTGTCGCCACAGCCAGGAAGAACATAATAGTGAGTGGCTATGAACACCCAGTTGGCTGGACTAAAAAAACCTCAAGGTCCACCTCCAGTGACATTCCTCCTCCTGTGTGGATTCACCTCCCAACTTCCCACCTTCTCCCGATTGCCACCATCTGAGGACCAGGTATTCAAAACACATGAACCCATGAGTGGAGTGGTCATTTCATTCAAATTACCACATCTTTATTCCTTAATTCCTCACAAAATGAGCCTTTTGGAATTAGCAGCTAACCCTTTATCAGTTTTATTTTCCTCATTCTTGAGGCTCATGTGTATGCCTGTTTAGCATGTAAGCTGAAACAAATAATGTTAAAACTTACAGAGCATTGTTCACTATAAGTAAAATTTTGTGAGAGAACCACAAGGCAAGGATCAGACCAATATGGCAAATAAAACAAATTTGTAAAGCAGGGACATTATCAGTATGTAAATATCACTTTACATTCTTCCCTAAATAGCAATTTTTAAAAATGAAGTGATTTTAACTAAATAAATGAAGACAAAATTAAGGAAAAATTTCTAACTGTATATAATACAATGACTAGTCTCTCCATTTTAAATTATTGGATTTATGTTTAAGTAGTAAATCACATAATTTTGAATTTCCTTCCTCCTATAAGATTTATTCCACACTAATATCTCTATTTTCAAAAGACATTTGGGGGCTGGAGAGATGGCTTAGCAATTAAAGTGCTTGCCTGTGAAGCCTAAGGACACAGGTTTGATTCTCCAGTACCCACATGAGCCAGATGCACAAGGTGGCACATGCATCTGGAGTTTGTTTGCAGTGGCTAGAAGCCCTGGCACACACCTTCTCCCTCTTTCTTAAATAAATAAATTATTTAAATTTTTTTAAATAAATAAAGAAAGACATTTAGGAATGAGGTAAGTAAAAGTTAATTTTTAACAAAGGCTCATTTCCACTATCTACAAAGATGAACAAGCTATAATAGATATCAAGGGTCCTTAAGCCAGTCAAGGAAGAAGCAGGGAGGAAAATGGGTTTCCTAGGCCTTGTTGTTTGTCAAATAGCCAAGAAAGCATCCAAGTGAGACGTGCTGGATGCTGGAGATGAACACCACACTTCCTGAGTCTCAGTGTCTCCTTCCCTAAATTGAAGTAGGAAATTTCAGACTTGCTTATGACAAAGACTTGTGCTGAAAATACAGTGGAACCGTAGATAATAAAATGCTCTGAAAACTCTAGTTGTGCAGTAATAACTGACTAGATTATATTAAACTATTATTATATGCCAAATACTATGTCTAGAACTGAAGTTCAATTGCTTATTTAATTCTCCCAACTGTGAGGCAAAAATTACCATAGGCAAGGAAGATAAACACCACAGTGGTAAAGAAACCTGCCCAAGGCCAGAACCAGAAACCTGGAATTCAAACCCAGGTTTGTTGTATTGCATAATGCTTGTTTCAAGAACAGCCATTTCAGGAAGAGTGAGAGAAACAGAGATAGAGACATAGACAGAGAAAGAGATACAGAAAGATAGATAATATCTCCATTTCTCCTGCCTAGTGTTTATTCTGAGGAAAATCTGATTTACAGAATTGAGGAATTGAGCTATAGTGATTCTTGGTCCTCAAAACTCATTGTAACTGTGGTGTAGCAATTTCCTAAAATTTAAATAACCCCTCCTGGAGGGAAGAGGGAGGCTCAGAAAGTAAATAAAAGCTACAAGAAAGCTTCAGAAATGTACAAAATTCAAAAACCCTCTCCCAGCTAGGCTTGGTGGTTCACACATTTAATTTCTACACTCACTAGGGAAGCAGAAGTAGGAGAATCACTGTGAGTTCAAGGCCAGTCTGAGACTACAGAATGAGTTCCAATTCAGCCTGGGCTAGAGTAAGACCCTACCTTGAATAAAAAACAAAACAAAACAAAAGGTTATCTAAGCAGTAACAATTGCTGAGGATAGTAGATACTTTTTGGAACCAAATTACCTGTAGGCTGTTCAAGGAGCTCCAGGGATATAGCTTTCAACCACCCATACTTGGGTGGACTTTTCCATGTATTGCAGTCAGGTTAACATTGCTGGCAGAAAACACCCAGCCAAGAGCAGCTTGTGGGGAAAGAAAAGGTTTATTTTGGATTACAGACTGGAGAGGAAGCTCCATGATGGCAAAGGAAAATAATTGCATGAGCAAAGGGTGGACGTCACTTCTTGGCCAACATCAGGTGGACAATATCAACAGAAGAGTGTGCCAAACACTGGCAAGAGGAAGTTGGCTATCACACCCATAAGCTCGCTCCCAAAAACACACTGCCTTTGGAGGCTTTAATTCCCAAACTGCCATTAGCTAGGGACCTAGCTTTTCAGAACACCTAAGTTTATTGGGGTCCTCTGAATCAAACCACTGCATTCCACCCCGACCCCTGTAAACTGATACACATGATATAAAATATAATGCATCCAGTTCATCTTTAAAAGTCCCTATAATTTTTACCAATCCCAATGATGTTCAAACATCCTCATAGTCCAAGGTCTTTTAACTGAGCCATAATACCAAAAAAAAAAAAAAAAGAAAAAGAAAAAGAAAAGAGAAAAAAAAAACATAGTGGCACAAAACAAACATCCACACGGCAAGACTTCACTGGGCATGGCAAAGAAATATTCAACAAACTCAAGATTTAAACAGGGAAAACATCAAACTCTGTAGCACCAAGTCCAACAACTCTAGTCAGTGACAAGTCTCCAAGTCAATTCTAACCAGTGACGAGTCTCTGGATTTCCAATTCCACCCCTCCAGCTAAGCTACTCACAATCCCAGAAAACTTTATCCAGTGCCGGCAGCTTTCCTTAGCAGCCGTCCCATAGTCCTGGCATTTCCATTGGGTCTCTGCTGCAATCTGCAGTTCATCCTCTCAGCTCCACAGGTCTCCATGCAAGTAACAAACCTGCTTCACACTGCCTATGGCCATTTCCAAAATAAAAAACCATGTTGTAAATTCAATGACCCTCTCTTTCCAGCATCTGTTATACTCCATAATACCTGGTGGACTACCAATTTGTTATTTCAGGGGGAAATAAAGCAGACTTTGAGGAACAAGATACTCCTTCAGCATTCATCCCACTTCAAAAGACTCTGCATCTTTCTGTTGTCTCAATGCAGGTCAGCTGTCCCAGTCTCAGTGGTCGTAATCTCTCATAAAATGCAGCTGATGAGCAGCAGTTTGGACCCAAAGATTTCATTTTGTCTGTGCCATATCCCTCTGCTCACACCAGTCCATTTCTGTGCAATGAAACTCTGCACAAGTTCTCAGGACATGGGCGTAACAGCAAGCCTCTCACACAAACTGCTTTTGGCCCATCCAGGCAAAGCTCTTTGTCACCCTCATTAGCCAAACCTCACAGTCCATAGTTCTTACTGGAGTCAGGTCTTTCAACTTTCACCTGAATGGTCCATCAAGCTGTACTTCCAGCACTGCAAGGCATCTCTTAAACCAAGGTTTCAAGTCCTTCCACAATCCTCTTGAAAGTCAGCTACAAAAAGCCAAAAGCCACACAGTCAGGTATCTAGCAGCAATGATCCCTCTTCTGGGTACCAGCTTTATGGTTGTAGTTAGGATTACATTGCTGGCAGAAAACTCCCAAACAAGAGCAGCTTGTGGGGGAAAAAATGGTTTATTTTGGCTTACAGACTTGAGGGGAAACTCCATGATGGCAGTGGAAACAATGACAAGAGCAGAGGTTGGACATTACCTCCTGGCCAACATCAGATGGACAACAGGAACAGAAGAGTGTGCCAAACACTGGCAAGAGAAAGCTGGCTATAATACCCTTAAGCCCACCCCAACAATACATTGCCTCCAGGGTGTTTTAATTCCCAAATTGCTGTCAGCTGGGGACATATTATTCAGAGCACCTAAGTGCTCTAAGTTTATGAGGGACATGTTAATCAAACCACTACACCATGCTGCAACTGCTTTGAGTCATTCATGTCCTATTTGAGGTGAATCAACATTTTTTTGCTATCTCCCCAGTTAAAGTCAAACAACAGGATCATCTAGGGAGCATTAGAAAAACTCACTGAAACCTATGTTCCTCCCCAGACATTCTAATATAATTGACTTAGGGTACAATCTAGGCTCAGACTTTTGTTAATATTAAAAAGGTTTATTCAGAGAACTTTAGTTCTCATAAATCTATTATTACTAAATATATAAGTACTATTTTTATCTAAAACTTTATATAATGTATTTTGATTACATTCACTCTCTTCTCTTGTCTTACATTCCTGCTGAATTCATTTATTTTCCCAACTAGTCCCCCATCTATTTTGATGTCTGTTTTGGAGGGAGAGTGACCCACTAAGTTTAATTATGTTAGTCACATGAGCATGGATGGGAGTTATTTACTGGTCCATGGGAAACTTACTAGTGGCTACAATAGGGAAGACATAGCAACCATTAACTGTCAACAGTTCCTTAAGGATGGGTTGATCCTAAGTTCCTTCTCCATCCATGACCAAATACTGACAAGCCCAATTTTATGCAGGTCTTATACATGTAAAAATACTTGCTGTGAGCTTATGAGTATAACAGCCAGGTAATAGTCACGTCTGGATGACAGTGTTCCACAGCATTCTTTTCCATGCCCTGGTTCTTACATTCTTCCCACCCACTCTTCTACAATGTCCCTAAAATTGTTGAGGAGGTGGTATAGTTGTTACATTTGGAGCTGACCATTCAACAGTCCATTGTTCTCAAAACTATGAAGAATTATAACCATCTGTAGTAACCACTGCCCACTACCAAAAGAAGCTTTTCTGACCCAAGCTGAGAGCAGCACTAATCTATGAGAATAAACATAAATATTTATAAGGGGGTTTGACAGGTACAATCTGTCTATTTAGCAAAACAGCAATATTAGCTTCCTCCTAACTGTCTATGATCTCAACCACAGACTTTTGACCATGTTTACAATACTAGAAATTAATTCCTTCCTGAATTGAGTGGGCCTCAAATTCAATCAGAGAACAGTTGGTTACTATCATAAGCATACCATTATTACACCAGTGGAACTCTCTTACTTGGTTGGTCAGCTGTGGAACATGCAGGTACATAGCTGGGTAGGACTGTTGATGACTTTTTCTACCACCAGCATACATACAACCTTATGACACTATGAAAGCTAGCCAGTAAAGAGGAAGCTTCCAACTCAATTCTAGATTTATTTCTCTGTGACTTATAACTAAAACATGTGCTCTCGTTAGCAATAACTTCTTAGCAGCTAGTAGGCAACCAAGTGGGCTCAGGTCTTTCAAATGTGCCTAGATGATTCTACTGTGAAAGGGATGACCCCTACAAGAAATGAAGCTACCCTGAAGCTCAGTTCTGGAATCTGAAGGCTTCTTTCCATGTAGAAAGCAGAGAAGTGTGGTGCATGGGAAGGGGATGGTTAAAAATTTATGGAATTCAGTATTCATTACTCTATTCTAAACAGCCACTTTCCTGGCAGATACATTAACAGTCATGTCCCAGCCATAAAACATAGCATTCTCATTTCCTCAGTGGCATTATATACTCAGTACTTTTCAGCATTATTAACCTCCATGATCAAAATAGATAGGGATGCTTTAAGTTAGGGAACACTTCTTTACATCTTTTGAATTGCAAAGCCACTCAATGAGACTGTATAGGGGCATCTTGCTTCAGTCAGACAAACCTAAAGCTTGGCTCTGTCTGTAAATAGTAGCTTCAGGAGAACCACGGATTTTTAGAAATAAATGTATAATAATTAAACAATCCTATTAGTACAATAGCATTCTTTGTTTGATTAGTGTTCCCTATGAACACAGCCAAGAATTCTATTAGTAGTGGGTAGCATAGTGGGGAATTTAATTCCTTTTACTGCAGGTTATCTAGAAATTACCTATGAGGTCTTTCATTTACAGATGTTTATAAATGGAAGTATCTAAATAAAAATCCTGTCTTCCTTCCTAATCTTTCACCTAAGAAATTAAAATATGGTTATATGTACATACTTATGCATTCTTTTTACAAATGTGAAAATTTTGGATGTAGTACATATGAGTGATAATTCACTTCAAGTTTGCATTCAAAGCACAAGAGTTGATTTCCTATTCTAAACATGGGAACAACTACATGAAGCTTTATTTAGAGATCACACCAAAGGCTAACCAGCAAAAGCAAGATGTTCAAATACCAAAAAACAATGTACTATTTTTTATTGAAACACTACACTCATCACATTTGGTCTTTAGATCCAGTACTCAAGTGAACCATCTCCAAAGCTATCATTCTTTTTTTTTTTTTTTTGTCTAAAGTCTTTAATGATGATGTGGAGGTAAAAGGACTATTTGAAAAATCTTTGCTTAGTAACTGCATGAGGGTGGCTAGGGAAAACAATCCAAATATGATTCTTCAACCATCTCCTGCAATACAGACATGTGCCAAACAGCTTTTCAAATTAGGAGTCAATAAAAAGGCTATCATAGATTGCCCAATGTATGAATGTAACTGTGGCCTAAGAAATCCAATAGAAAGAATGCACTGTTATCTAAGCCAGTAATTCTCATGCTAAGACCATCTGCCTCATGTCCATAGCCCCTAATGCTCTGACCTCAAAAATCAGTATGTCATCAAAATGTTGGCTTTAATCATCACAAATGTATTTGATGCAAGTCTCATTTTTCTATATATCAAGAAAAAAACATCTATCATTCTCTCTCAACCCCTCAAATTCCTCTCCTAAAAACCCATTAAGATAACTTTCTAGGGTTGGAGGGATTGCTTAGTGGTTAAGGCATTTGTCTGCAAAGCCACAGGACCCAGGTTTGATTCCCCAGGACCCACGTTAGTCAGATGCAGAAAGGGGCACATGCATCTGGAGTTCATTTGCAGTGGTTGGAGGAGGCCCTGGTGCACCCATTCTCTCTCTTTCTCTCTCTCTCTTTCTCTCTCTCTCTCTCTCCTAAACAAATAAAAATAAAATATTTTAAAAAGATAACTTTCTAAATTTTCTACAAGATTCAGCCCAATAACTCCCTTCTCTGTAATATCAGGATTTCCTACCGGTGGTCATTTTAATATGTGCCCCCAATAGACTCAGGTGTTTTATTAAAGTTTGTTAAAGTTTGTAACTTGGGTCTCTGGCCACCTGGCTGGAAGAGGTTTCACTGGGTATATATCTTGGGGTCGAGACCAAAAGGGTCTTTGGGGACAGATCTGAATTTCATCTCAGAGATATGCAGAGAAGTCTGAGGAGCTCTGACTGTGTTCCTTCAGCTTGTTACTTTTTGGTGTTTTCTGGCTGTTGGTGGTTTCTCTCTCTGCTTGGATTTATGAATGGGATCCAGCTTCTTCCACCACAGATGTAACATTGTGGAACTGTCTACTAAATTACCCACAGGCAATAGTCTGCTTCTAAATGTTTAACAACTAATTATCTGGGAGAGAGAAGCCCAAGCTATGTCATTTACCAATTCCTGTAGTATGAATATTCTCACCATAGCTGATTTTAAACAGAAGCATGATATCACTATACAAATAGCTGGGAGGGCATAGGAACAATCAGCTCTCACAAGCTGGTACAAACTGGCTGCAGCACACCCCTGTAGCCCAGGTAAAATCAGCTCTCCTTTCAGTTGAACTTTGATGGTCATGGCTCTACTCTACCTAATTTTCTCCTTTTATCACACCTCACTCTCACACTCCCCTCCAATAAACTGTAAGCTCCTTGATGACAGGAACTTGACAGATACTATGTTATGTTATTAAACCTCTCACCTGTCGCACATTCCTGACACAGAATAGAGCCACATGAGTGTGTGTTGAGTGAGTGAAATCCCAGGGAGCTCGCCATCCTTATAGTTTTCCTGCCCTCTCTGTAGATAACTTAAAAGGTTCCTGTGCTTGTCATCATTGTCCACAACTCTTTCTTTTCTCAATCCCCTTTGTCTTCCCCTTTCCCATCATGACTGGTAATGGGGAATAGGGACATGCCAAGTAGAACTCGTTTCTACCTCAGAGTGGATTACAGGTTGTATTCTAGAATGTGCTATGCCTTGCCTCTTCCTGGGCAATATCAATATCCTACTATCTTTGAGACTATCTCAGGGATAGCAAGCAGCCGGAAAATGTGCAGGACAGACACATACTGTTTGGGGAGCTTTGCCACTGTAAATATATTTGTAAATTCATCACCTGCACAACTTGGGCTATTTTGAAATTTATAGTACTTCAATCCAAACTAAGGCAAACTAATTTTCTAAAATTTCCTCAAACCTAAAAGTCCATGAAGTCATCAGTTCAACTTACTCCCCTTTATAAAGGTATATTAACATAGCAGACTTTGAAATTCTGGTTAACTTTAAACCCTAAAAGAAAAACTTTCCTCCAAACATGTTTCATTTCACATAAGACTGTATCTTTTACAGATGCTATAAAATAAAATTAGATAGTAAAAGTGCTAAGAGAAACCATTTCAAATGAGTACTGACTGGTACAATATCAGAGATTAACATTCTAACTGCTTACTTGATGTCAGGCACCAAAAAGGCTGTTTTACATGACCCGGTCTTTCATAAGCACCTATGCAGCAATGAAATCAATGATATAACAGCTGTAAAATGTTTCTATGACTTTGAGGAGTTTTTTTTTTTTCTATTTTGGACTTTCCTAAAGTAACACTGTCAAACACAGAGACTGGTAAAGACAGACTAAATAGCATGAAAGTCCTTGTATTTGTGGAAAAACACTTGCACATCCCTCTCTACATCTAGCAAGAGCCAAGCCAAGGCCTAGGGAGCATTAAGACAAGACATGAAATAATATTCACATGAATAGATTATCTCATGTTCAATCTCATCTGATACAGTATTTATTTAATTAAAATACAACTATATTTATAATGGAAGCTTGCGCCTTCCAAGATCCATAGCCTTATTTTCTTCTGGTAGTACTCACTGGAGAAAACTAACTACTTCTCTTCAGAGCCAAATATATCCTATTTTCATTAGAGGTGCCTGAGCACATAGACACTCACCATGGCTTTATTGATAATTGTACCTGCTTAACCACAAACTCCAATAGAAGGAAAATTGAATGCTTTTTATTAATTAACATAGTCAAGGAAAACATCCTATATGAGCGATGGCTTTTATAAAAGTAATTGACTCATGAATCTTAACCATATTCACATGTTCACATTAGCAAGGTCAGTCACTAGAAAGGATCCAAACCAGAACAGCATATCCAATCCAGCATGAGCTTGTACTTATTTCATTTGGACCAATATGCAATTCATTCAGATGGTGAAGTTTTTCATGAAGACATTTGTGAGAGAGTCAAAATAATAATCTTTGCTGTATTTTTTCAAGCAGTCAGCACATTCCAATTTTTATTCCAAAGCATAGGCAAAAAGGTAGTCCAGAAGCAAATCCAAATATCTTCATGCTTCAGTATGGTTGACAGTACCAAACAGCCAGGCATTCCAGGGACTATAACCACTGGGAAAGTGACAGGGTAGGTGAACTAAGCCTGGGAAAAAGTAGTTGTTTAAAATGACTAAAGGAAGTACTCTTTCACAGAGCAGGTGGTAATCATGTGAAACTTGTTACTCGCTAAGAGTTGGACAAGCCAAGAAATGTAAATGATTCAAGGAGGATTTAGAAAACTTGCCAATACCCAATGTCCAACCTGCTGCTGAAGAGAGGCTTAAGGTGTTTGGAGGCATTCCCAACTTTTGATCTTAACAGAGGCAGCTCTACACTAGTTTTGTGAAATATCTCTAACTCCTAACAGTTAAAAATGAAATATTTTGGGGTGAATCAGTAGATTGGCCCAATATGCTATGCCTTTTGTTCTAGGGTTCTTAAAGGTTGCCTACAGGGAAGACTATAGACAAAGGAAACAGACTTTGGGCTCTTGCACTGGTCTGTCTTATTAAAAGCTGTGTTTGTATAAATCTCTAAACCTCCATAAATTCATAGGTGAAATGACAACTATATTTCTCCTACTCTCACTAACTACATCTTGCTATTATTATGAGAAATAAGTGAGAAGAAGATTTTTAAACTGTAAAATTCTATGTGCATTTGATTAGGGTATCTTTTAATAATCCAGATAGTTCTGAATGCCTTAGGAGGAAATCATATGAAGGCCATGTTCTAACAACACAAAAATAAATAGATAACAGCAGCTGGAGATGCAGATCAGTCAAAGCAATTGCCCAGCATAGACATGGTCCTGGGTTTAATCCCCAATGCCACAAAAAAGCATAGATGATTATGACATACTTAATGTCTAGAGGATTCTTCTCCCCTCCACATCTGCCTGTCACAGCAGCAGCTCAATCCCACGCACTATCTCTAGCAAACCTTTCTCTGTCCCTCCCTAACTCTGTTTTAACCTTATTTGGGAAAACAGTCTTGTTTCTCTTCAGCACCCATTTCCTAATTGGTAAAACAAAGTCAAGGATCTGAAACAATCAACATAAGGATGCCAACCCCAGGGATCCTTATTTACTCATCCTTGGGTTGCCTTATGTTGCAGTCATGTTCGCATTGCTGGTAGAAATCACCCAACCAAGAGCAGACTGTGGGAGAAAAAGGGATTTATTTTGGCTTACAGGCTCGAGGGGGAAGCTCCATGATGTCAGGGAAAACGATGGCATGAGCAGAGGGTGGACATCACCCCCTGGCCCATATAAGGTGGACAACAGGAACAGGAGAGTGTGCCAAACACTAGCAAAAGGGACACTAGCTATAATACCCATAAGCCCGCCCCCAACAATACACTGCCTGCAGGAGGTGTTAACTCCTAATATCCATCAGCTGAGAACCTAGCATTCAGAACACCTAAATTTATGGGGGACATCTGAATCAAACCACCATACCTTACAATTATTTTCAGCCTTAGAATGCAGTGATGCATTAGGTTGCAAATTCTCACTGTTTCATGTCTGAGGGATGTCATACCAGTCGAAGGTTTAGAAACCTAACACCTCAAATTAGCTCTTTATATGCTATTCTATAGACACTGTGGCAATTATAAAGGTCAGGGAAACCAATATCACCTTACTAGGGCCACATTCCCCAGAGATCATCAAAGCTGTCAATCTTCCATCTCACCATCATATATGAGCCCCCATAGTGGTTCACTCCTAACAAGCTGATTGACCAGCAACTATAGAAACTTCTTTGGATCACAAAATATGAAATGTTCTAATTCAGTGGATTTGGAATAAAAAGAGTCACCATTAGAGTCTCACTTTCATCCTACAAGTGGTGTGACCTTGAAACCAGTTATTTATCCTCTCTGGGCGACTACTTCCTTATATGTAAAATGGAAATTAAACATATACATGTGTTCTATTAGGATGATTTGATATGATGTTACAAAAGAGACCTGATACTAGGCCTGGCACAAAGTAAAAGCCAGTAACTGACAAACATGACTCACACATCCCTCAGAGGCTCCGCGGAGATCTATAGGACGCTGCAGAAGCCATGAGCAAGGTCGGAAGCCTAAAAACAGCAGCTGCAGCAACTTGCACAGCGTCATCCCCAGTGATATAGGGGATGACTATCCAGGGAACAACCAAATAATTGACTCATTTTCCCAGTGTTCCACCTCAGCTGGCTGTTCAAGATACTGGAAAACTGCATTTGTTCCAGAGGAGACCATAGCCTGGATTGTCCCCTGGAGCCACTGTGGCAGGTGGCGTTCATCCTGTCTTCTACAAACTGTTGTTCGCTTCAAGGACCATTGCTTGCAGAAGCCATGTACTAATTCCTTAATATTCTGTCATGATCTCTTTCTAATTATTACAGGCTCCCATGTAAGCATATCACTGTGGGCCTATTAAACACTGTATTTGCTTAACAGCCAAATAGTCACTATGTAAACATGCTGTGAAAAGGGATATTTTCAATGAGCTGTTTTAGAGGTCAGTAAATAGAAATGCTCATTACTTTTGTGGCAAGACTGTGATCCATTCATATTCTTCAGATTTCAGGAGGGAAACAGAAATGTCACATCAATTACCACCCATGGTAACAAATTTACCCAAACCAGAGCACCTTTAGACCTTCTAGAAACTAGTCTGTGTCATTATTATCTGAGTACCTTGGGGGTTATCATTACCTTTCTAAAAGAATAACAACTATTTCCACTGTGTCTAGTACTGTGAAACAGTTCACAAAATGATGCAGCCCCAATTTTATATCAGAATCAATCAGATGGCACATAGGAAACAGAGGAGTGAGTAAGGGTAAATTTACCTCTCAGACATTTTTATTGATTTTTCTCATTTGTATAAGAGAAGTATTTTCCAGCTAAGCGGAGATCACAAGTGGCATATTTAGCAAGATCTTGATCCAGAAGTGTATCCCCTTTAATTTTTTATTGATCTCATGCATATATATGTTGTAATTTGATCATATATCTCTCTTACTAACCTCTCGTATCCCCTTTCCACTCTTGCTGAACTCCTTCTTCCTACTACTTACCAGTGGCTACATGACTGAAAGAAAAGACTCCCCCTCCCCCAGCAACCTTTAAGTTGTATTAGCTCCTTGAGTGGAGGTGAAGTCTCACAAGGCCTTCCAACATCCATGACAGAATTTTGGCTGGTGGGTCTTAAGCAAGTAACCATAGCTGCTGTGAGTTCATGAGTACAATGGCCATGTCATGTCCACACAACACAATTCCACAGCACTCCTCCCCCAATGTACAACTTTTACATTCTTTCCAACCCCTCTTCTGTGATGTTCCTTAAGCCTTGGCAAGGCTCGTCTGTATCAGTAGATGAGGGCTAAGCACTCAACAGTCACTTTGATTAGTTATGAGTCTATTCAACAACCATTACCCACTAAAAAAAGAACTTTCTGACCAAGCACTGATCTGTGGGCACAAACATAAATATTTAGAGGGTGGTTTGAAAAAATCAACAGTAATAGGTACTCTCCCCCAGGACCCATGGCCTCCTAGTCATGGGCTTTTGACATGGTTAGAAGCACCACGTATGAATTTCCTCTCATATCATGGACCTCAAATTCAATCAATGCTTAACTTTTTCCAACCCCAGTATTGCTCCCTGTCACTACATCCGTATCACTGGTGTTCCCTTTATGGTCTCTTTGTACCACTTCTTGCCCCTTTTATAAATTTCTAATCCTTATAGACACTTTAAGTTAAGTGAGCAAATCTGAAAATTTGAAGCTAGGTTTTCATATGAGATAAACCATGTGGCATTTGTTTTTCTGAGCCTATTACCTCATTTAGTATTATATTTTCCAATTGTATCCACACAAATTTCATGTTTCTTTATATCTGAATAAAATTCCATTGTGGGGCTAGAGAGATTGCTTAGTGGTTAGGGAACTTGCCTGTGAAGCCTAAGGACCCATGTTTGACTCTCCAGATCCCACATGAGCCAGATGCACAAAGGTAAGGGAAGTATAAGGTTACATATGCCCACTAGGTAGTGCAAGCATCTGGAGTTCCATTTCAGTGGCTGAGGCCCTGGTCCACCAATCCTCTCTCTCTGTCTGTGTCTCTCTCTTACTCTCTCTATAATAAAGATTTAAAAAACTTAAAATTCCATTACATATATGTACCATATCTTCATCATTCATTCATCAATTCACACACATAAGGTTGGTTCCATTTCTTAACTCTTGGGAACAGAGCAACAATGAACATGGATGTGAAAGTATCTGTGTGGTAGGATAAAGCGTTTTGGACCTTATAGTAGTTCTAGTTTTAGTTTTTGATGAACCTCCACACCAATTTTCATAGTGGCTGTACCAGTTTATACTCCCATCAACAGTGACTAAGGCTTCCTCTTCCTTCATATTCTTCTGAACACGGTTTGTTGTCCTTTGTTTTCTTGCTCATAGGCAATCTGATTAGGGTGGAATGGAATCTCAATTTTAATTTGAATTTCCCTGATGGCTAAGATGTTGAATAAGGCATTATTTTCAGTCTCTTTACCCATTTTTATTGGGTTTTTATTTCATTCTCTTGCCTTATTAGCTAGGACTTCAAGCACTGTTTTGAGTGGGAAAGGAGAGAATGGACATTCTTGCTTTGTTCTTGATCTTAGAAGTGCTTTGAGGTTTTCCTCCATTTAGCATGATGTTCATTAGATGCTTGCCACATATAGCCAGTATTATATTAAGATATGTTATTTCCATTCCTATCCACTCCAGGGTTTTTATCCTGAAGGGATATTGGATTTTGTTCAAAGCCCCTTTTTTACAATTAATTGAGATGATCATATGATTTCTGTCCTTGAGTCCATTTATATGAGGTATTATATTTGTCTACATATGTTAACCATCCTTGCATCTCTGTTGTGAAGGAGCAAAATAAGTTTAGTTTAAGATGAATATGAAGTCCCTCCCTTTGTCCATAAAATGGTATCCTTAGCATATTTGTAAAGTAATGTCTTTTCTTTCAGATAACTACATAGGTTTTGATTTTTCATCCCCTTGCCCCCCCCCCCGACACCCAAGTCTTCTTAACAGTATTCTTTACAAAGAGGAATATCTAAGTGATGTATATAGGCTCAAGTTTTGTAGCAGCAATGTGAGTTAAAACAATGAGGTTCCTCTCAAGGATCATGGACCTTCCAGGAAAAACACCAATTCCTAGAGTACTTCTTTGAACTCAATGAAAGTTTGGAAGAGACTCAATAAGATCTTATCTTTAGCAGGTGAAGATGCATGACACATGGGAACATAGTCTGTACAATATAAAATGCAAGCATTTCTATTACTCAAGTACCTGAGGCCATCTCCTCACCAGAATGTACTATATCAGGAACACTTATTCTACATGTACATAGAATGTTGGTTAAAGCTAATGCATAGTACTTATGTTGCTTTATGAAGGGAAATTCTGGCAGGAATGAGCATGTGGACCTGTGAGGAGGTAATCATGGGGGAATGTGCATGTCTACATTGGAATGTGTTAAGCATAGTCAGTGAGTCTACTTAACCAAAAGCATCATATAGCTAGTGGTGTGCCTATTTATGGAGAAATTCATAGGTATAAAATTAGAAAATCAGGTATGACATACTTGAGTTAAAAGCTCAAGTCATTGTATAGTCATCATATTTATATTTTTAATATTTTATTTTTACTTATTAATTTGAGAGAGACAGATACAGAAATATGCAAGCAGAGAGAGACAGAGAGAGAATGAGTGCATCAGGGCATCTAGCCACTGCAAACAAACTCCAGATGCATGCGCCCTCTTGTGAATCTGGCTTACGTGGTTCCTGGGGGATTGAACCAAGGTCCTTTGGCTTTGCAGGCAAATGCCTAAACCACTAAGCCATCTCTCCAGCCCCATATTTTTATTTTTATTTCACAATGCATAAAATACATGGACCCTAACCTTGAAAACAGCAGCAGCTATATATAGCATACATGTGTTTGCTTATATATAAAATTGCATATATACATATGTATCAAGTTCAAGCCTATAATAGCCAAAGACCCTCTTTAACAGTCTTTGTGCAAGCATGCTAAGAGGAAGACAAGAATTATGAAAATGGAAGTACTACATAGAAGGTGTATAGAATCCTAAAGGCAAATGAAAAATATGAAATATATTCATTAGGGAACTAGAGAACAGAAGTTCTCTCTTGTACATATGCATATACATGAATGCATGTGCACGAATACAAACACATTGTCTAATCTTTCCAACTTAAAATCAAATGGGAAGGAGATTTATGACAATAACTTCAGGACTCTGATCAAGTTTAAAGCAGAATGGAAAAAATAGGTCACCCTGATGCTTCCAGCACTCCCCAAAGAGCCTTGAGCCTTCCACAGCAAGAATGTCTGCTTCTATTCTGACTCTTCCTTTAGGGGGCCCCTCAGGGCTTGACTGCTCCTATCTAAGAGTATACAGCCCAGTGCTCTCTGGCAACTTGCTCCAGTTTCTATTTGGACTCAACATTTGTATATTGATATTCATTCTCCCAAATACATTTTCCATCATTAGGGGCTGATTCCAGCAGCCAAAATGATCTGTAGCCTAGCCCTGGTTGCCTTCTCTTGATAACATTCAGCCATTTAGTATGTGCACTAAAAATACGGCACATACTATGAAATGATTTCAAAATTTACAAACTTTAGAGTTTGATAACTGAAATTGGTGTAATAAGAAAAAATGTGTTTTCATGTCCACTTTGAGTTTGGAAAATCTTTCCTAGAATTCCAGGAACTGTTTGAGCTTAGAATAAACCAAACAGTTATTTCTATTCATCTAAAGAAGAATAAACATTCCACTTTAACAGCAAAATAAGAAATTCCCTCTTGGCTGAAGACAGGTCATTTACTTCTATGCAGAGAATATCTTATCACATATGTTGATCTATATTGTTCTAATATACAATAAGTCCCTGGACTCATCCATCTACAAGAACTTGGGGCATGGGGGTAGGTTACTAAACTCACTCAGTATCTGGTAGGGATAAGAACAGGAAACAGACTAAAACATAGACAACTTGCTAGAGGTTTGGCTAGAGGGCAAGGAGATAGGCTGGAAGAAAGTACAAACCCTGTGGGATGAAACCAACATGCATATCTTCCAACAACTATCCAGGGAAATTTCCACATGAAGAGTTGGGGGAAGGTTCAGTAGCTGATTTAAAGTTTATAGAATTTTTAAAAAAGCACTAATGTAGACAGGGAATCACAGAGAGCCAAAATGATAGAATCCAGCAGCATCAATCTGTCTCCTTTCTTTCCTTAGCTTTGTTTCTTTTACTTACATATCTTTCATCCCTGAAATGTTTGCATTGAGTTTTTAAGATGAGGAGGAGAACTAAGTGGCTGGTATATACAATAGAACCATTAAAATGAAGATTAAAAAGAAATTACTAGTGGCATGATTGTTGTGGATAACTAACAGCTCTATGATCAGATTTGTGGCCTGATCCATGGGAGGGGACTCATACCTGGTACTGAAAACTTAGTCTAAAGCTTATGGCTCGGAAGGTCTTAAGCCCTAAGATAGAAATAACTACCATTATTTGGCTAAATTGCCCCTAAATATTTATGTTTATGTCTATAGATTAGTGATGCTCTCAGCTTTGGTCAGTGAAGCTTCTTTTGTCAAAGTGCTGAGAATAAGAGATTATTGAACACTCAGTGCTAGATGAGACATCTCTATCACATCAGCCCCTTCCCAAGGTTCAGGAAGCATTGAAGACAAGGGCACAGAAAGAATGTAGGAGACATAATATGGGGAGGAATGCTTTGGAGCACAGTCTTCCAGACATGAAGTGGCCATTACGTTCATAATATGACAGTGGTTGTTGTTACCTGAACAAAACCTGTACAGTCTTTAGTCCATCAACATTACATCATGGATGATGGAGGAGGTAAAAAAGAGAAATATTCACATATAAGACAGACTTGTTGGAAAGAACAGAGGGCTCAGTGGGAAGAAGACAGGGGAGTAAGACAAAAGCATGTTAATTGACAGGACTATGATCAAAATATATTATATATGTATATAAAAATAGTCAAGTTATAAAAGTTTTAAAAAATGGTCAATTAAAAAACAATAAGAACATCCAAACAAGAGATGTGAGATGAAAAGTTAGTGTGGAGAAGAGAGATCATTATAGAAGGAAACATGTCCTAAGTATATTTTCTTTTTTTTCTCAATTTTTATTAACATTTTCCATGATTATAAAAAATATCCTAAGGTAATACACCCGCTCCCCCACTTTCCCCTTTGAAATTCCATTCTCCATCATATCCCCTCCTCATCTCAATCAGTCTCTCTTTTATTTTGATGTCTTGATCTTTTCCTCCTCTTATGATGGTATAGTGTAAGTAGTGTCAGGCACTATGAGGTCATGGATATCCAGGCCATTTTATGTCTGGAGGGAGCATGTTGTAAGGAGTCCTACCATTCCTTTGGCTCTTACATTCTTTCTGCCACCTCTTCCACATTAGACCCTGAGCCTTGGAAGGTGTGATCGAGATGTTACTCAGTACTCCAGTCACTTCTTTCCAGCACTATGATACCTTCTGAGTCGTCCCAAGGTCACTGCCATCTGAAAAGAGAAGATTCTCAACCAAAAGTGAGAGTAGCATTAATATAAGGGTGTGAACATTAACAGAAGTGCTTACTGGGCAGTTTGATAAGCATAGTATATACATTTATCCGGACATCAGCAGATATTATACCCCTAGGGCTCATGACTACCCCTGTTTTAAGTTTTCAGTATCAGGGATGTATTCCCTCCCATGGAGTGGGCCTCCAGTCCAATTGGAGGGCAGTTGGTTTCCACCATGAAAGATGTGCCACTATTGCCCCCATTGGCTCATTTGGCCTGGCTGGCCAATTATAAGGCTTGCAGTGTCCACTGTTGAGTATCTTCACTGGTGATTTCTCTCTGTCCCATTGAACTGCATGCAGAATGGCTTCTGTCAGCTTTCTGTCAGCTGGTCTACATGGAGGAGGTTATCAGCTCAGTTCCAGCAGGATTTCTCAGTGGCCTGGCAGCCCAAGTATGTATAATCTTCAGCAATAGGGTCTTACCATCTATTGCTGTTGGGAAACCAAGGACCTCGGCAATGGCCTATAATGTTTTGGGGGCATCAGGGACCTCCCTGGCCAACAACTCACTGAAAGGTATCCCATCCCTGGCACTGAAAATTTTCTAGCAATGATCTACGGCTCCTAAGTGTTCTATTGTCCAAAACTGGAGTATTCCATATGATTTATTTATATCCTCTTAGATTTTGATTACCTGTCCCTCCACCTTTCCTTTACTCAATCTCTTCCCCTGACCTCACTTTGGGGCTTTTCACCCCCATTAATCTATTTTTCTACATACATATATACAATACCAACCTATTAAGTACCCTCCTCCCTTCTTTTCTCTTCCCTTTATATCTCTTTTTTTTAGCTTACTGGCCTCTGCTACTGAGTTTTTTCCTTCTCACATAGAAGCCCAATAATCTGTAGCTAGGATCCACATATTAGAGAGAACATGCAGCACTTGGCTTTCTAGGCCTGGGTTACCTCACTTAGTATAATCCTTTCCAGATCCATCCAATTTCCTGCAAATTTCATAACTTCATTTTTCTTTACCACTGAGTAGAACTCCATTGTATAAATGTGCCATATCTTCATTATCCACTAATCAGTTGAGGGACATCTAGGCTGGTTCTAAGTATATTTTCTACAGATAACCAATTTATACTCTAGTTGTGAACAACTGTGTAGATATAATGAGTTGCACCATATTTATTAATCATAAACAAAGCATAACTTGCTTCAAGTAAAAGAAAAATTTAATGTGGAGAAAAAACAAAGTAGGCATTTATTATATTCAAACTTAAATTTGAAATGTTTTTGAAAATTTGAAAGTTGTTGAACATAACTATATGCCACAAATCTCACTCATTGTTCACAATAAGCTTGTCATATGGTCACTGTTAGGCCAGTTTTGCAGGTGAGAAAACAATCTAAGAAGTTTCATGCTCTAGACATTAAGCAACTTAATGAATAATTTATTCAGTAACAACTTGATACCTGCTGCACATTTGTTCTTCATCTGAGCCAGGGCCTGGAAGATGCAGGTAATCAGAGCACCACATTCATCAAGAGGCTCAAGTGAAGACAGCTGCCCTGGACAAGGACAAGGATGAGCCCAGCTGCCATTAGTGGGCTACTTGGGTTCCACATATGAACACAACATGCCACCAATCCATTTTGGGAGCAGCACTTTCCTGTTTCCACTGTGGCTTAACTTTGCATCCAGCAACAGAGTCCATGAGTCCACGGCACAGCAATAAGCAAAGTCTACAAACACCCTGGGATCCTGTCCTAACTTCCGCTTTTCAGAGGGCAGGAACAACTTTTAAGTTTCAATCATCAGACAATCTGCCAGGATGACTCCCTGGAACGTCCCAACAATATGGAAACCACAGCTGCCAGGCCTGCAATTCTGTTGTCATAGGGATCTTTCCTAGCAGACTTCTTTTGACTCTCATGTCAATACTGGTAGATACATGAAATGATAGCTTTCATTTCCATCTTTTGGATAATAAAATCAGAGCCATGAAAAAATTGAGGTTTGCTGAAAAGACATCATAATTATGATAAAACTTGGATGTCTTGGTACCGAAGCATGTGTTGGCCCTAAACTCCACTGCAACACTCAGTGAAAAACACGGGAGACATGAAGGACACCACTGTGCATTGTGTAGGAAACCTAATTTAAGCAACTCGCATGTCTGAAGAGCGGCATGTCTATCTGATAATAATATGCATCCTTTACTCTGATATTCTATGAACAAAAATTTATGGGGCACATTGAGCAACCATAAACCCTGATAATCATTTTACACTTGGGTATGCATCCCATACTTTCACTACTGTCTGGTTCTAATTTTGTACATCCTGCCTCAGAGCAGGCAGATTCTTTGTAAATTCCATCAAGCATCCCACTTTCAGAGGCCAGAAAAATCATTTGTTCCATCTGAGCCTGGAAGTCTCAGGGAGGCTGACATATAGTCTCACAGACTGAAGCTTGCTAGCTGCCCCTCACTCGTCACACAGGCAAAATTTAGGACAGGATCTGAATGGGTTTATAGACTTGTTTCCTGCTCTATCCTCATAGACTCTATTCCCAGATATAAAATTAAGCAAAAGCAGAAATTCCAGAGTTCTGAAAATATACTGTCAGCTGGGATGACAGAAAACAGATGCTCAGAGCTCAATTTTTTTTATGGAGTCTTATGGAGGAGTTAAAGATTTTAACAAGGGGCAGGAGTGGGAGGGAGTGGGGGTAATAGACAGAAAAGACATGAAGTAGTCCCTAGCTGGAGTGCCACGGTGATATCATATTCCTTTGTCCCTGTTAAAGAAGATTATCATTAATAAAAATTATATAGAGAGTATTCTTTTGCATGCTCATCAAGCACACTACCCTGTTATGCTGATGACTGGTTTGAACATGAGGATATCTAGGTGTTTGTTGTGTTATTACTGCACTAAGTTCAAGTTCCATTGTAGTCACCCTCTTGATGCTAGGACAAAACACCTGACCAAATGCATCTTATGAGAGAAAAGGGTATATTTTAGCTTACAGTCTTGAAGAAAATTTCATTCTGGAAGGAAAGCATGGCAGAGCAGAGACTGGGGCATCGCCTGTCTGGGTGAAAGCAGTGTAAGTACTGGGCTTAAAGTGGAGCTAATAAATCTTAAACTCTGTCCTCAGGGATGCCTCTCCTCTAACAAGGCTCATTTCCCAAATTACCACCAACTAGGGATCATGCATTCAAAACACATGAGGCTATAGGAGATATTTTACATCCAAAATCTTCTAATACGACAGTAGAATTATAATACTTTGAAAACATAAATTTACCTAGGTTTTCTATACCTAAGAGATTATAACAATTAAAGTGTCAATAACACAATGTATGAACTTTTGCTTTCACTTGCCAATGTAGGATAGAAACTCCCCTCTTATATCATACATTGTGGGTCTCTCCATCTGGCATCTTACAGGTGTTTACAAACCAGTCTACTTCAATTAATCACCTCTAACACTCACCTTGCTCTCTCAAGATGTCACATTGTGGTCTGTGGTGAGGAAGGGTTGATGGCACCTGCTCTTCTGCTTTGTTAGAAGAGCCTGAAAGCAATGTGGCTTCTTTGCTTTCCAGAATTTTTAATGGAATAACTGTGTCATATTTTGTCCTTTAACTCCATAAATCTGGAAATAAATAACTAATATTGGGCCAGAAAGAACAGGTTTAAATGGCAGCCTTCAAACTGTCTCCCTTCTGAAAATCAAGGCTTGGCTGCAACAAAGTCAAACTCATCATACCCTTGTCCAAGAGGTTACTCAACAGGAATAAAATCATATTTTTAGGAAACTACCTTCAAATTTAACAGGCATGCATTTATGCATGCATATATATTTATTCATTCATCAAACTCTTACCAAGTGCTATTATGCACCAGAAATAACTGAATCATAACTTTCTAAAACATTGACGGGCTCTCCATAGTTGACACCAAAATACTGGGTATCTTCGTTGCTTCCAAAATACCAGCAGTCACTGATAACTATGACGATGTGTTTCCAATTGCATTGCTATCAGGATACATGCTGTATTAGTCATTCTGTACTCAAATATCTCTTCTTAAGAAGGACCCAAAAAGAAACCTATAGGCATATCTATATTAGCAAGCATGTGTAGGCAATTGGAAATAAAACAATAGTGCCAAGAGAAGTCTTCTTTATATCCATGTGAAAGCAAAAGCTGGCATTATTTTTAAAGAGTGGGCACTATCAGATTTATGCATATGTAAGATAGCATAAAAAGTTACCATAAAACCTGGATCGAATCTCACAAGAAATGTTATACAGTGAGGTACAAGAGAAAACATTGACAACTTATGTCCTTTATAAATGAATAGATGCACTTTGTAATTGTCTCTTGTGTACCTCTAGTGACATAAATACCTCTCAGTAGGCCCCATCTCATAAAAGTTCCTCCACCACCACCCAATAGTACCCTTCAATGAACTAAAGTTTAACATACAGGCCTTTGGGAGACACTCAAGGTCCAAACTATAGCAAAGCAGCAACTCTTCTGAATGAAAACCTCATTATTTTACTTCATAAGGCTTGGGTATCCACACTGTAAGAAGGACCTAGGGGCTCAGAAGACAAAGTATCTACCACACAAGTGTGAGGTGAGTACCTAACTTCTGATCCCCAGCACTCATGTAAAAGTGGACTCTATGGCACACATTATTACCCCAGCCATATCTACTAGCAAGAAAGGAGGTGGAGATATAAGGACAGCCCAGAAGTTCTGGAGTCAGCCAACTTGGCAAATGCAACAGTGAATAACACAACACCATGAGACTCTATCTCAAAAGAGCTGGAAGGTAAGGACCAAGGCCCAAAAGTTGTCCTCTAATGTCCACACATAAGCTATGGCATGTGCATGCCCACACTCACATGAACATACACCGCACACATAGTCATTCACATATAGCACACACACCAAAAAATATTTTTTTAAACGATCTATGTAAGGTTCAGGAGTGACCAAGACCATGCAAACCACTCTGAGGCAAAGATGAAAGCTTTTATTTGGGAAAAGTATGAGCTGCCAGGGCTGACTCTCAAGAGAGGAGCACAGCCAGCCTGAGTTTTCAGGTAGTGGGCTTTGTAGAGCTTCTTCAGTTGGGGGAATGTGAGGAAGGGAAAGAAATCCTTTGTTCTTCACATTAGCCATTTCAAATAGCTAGTGTATGAGACCAGAACAGTGAGCAGGTGACTTATGAAATAAGGAGGCAAGAAACCAAGACCTGGGGGCATTGTTAGGCAAGGAAGGGATAATGGCTGGGCGGTTTCTTGAGAAAAGTGGATAAACCACTTCCTTATGTTGCCATCCTCCTGTCCTTGGTGACTACATTTTTAGGAGCCTGTCCTGACCTAACAATCTATATTACTGAGTTAGAGACACTGGATCTCTGTGAGCATCCTGCACAGAACTTTTTATATGAAATATTCATAGACATCAAATGTTTAAGTCTCCAAAGAAGAGCATGGACATTATTATTCAATACTTGTTTCTTTTTATCTATAGAATTGTTACCATCATTTTAAAAATCAGCCAGCCTAAATCAAAAATGGTATCTAGAAAAGTAAATAGAGGAGATGTGGACTTACCAAGCTTAGCAAGAAAAGGAACATCAACGAATAAAACAAGGACAGAAAATACCAAATACTAATTTTGCTGGTTTCCTAAGTTTTCTTAAGAATATGGCATTCAGCTATATGAGTGTGTGTATGTGTGTGAGAATGTATGCACATGCATACAGGCACATACCTTATGGATATATCTCAGCTAAATATTTCTACTCTTTTTTTGAGATGGGGTCTCGTTATGTTGCCCAGGCTGGCCTACTTCATTCAGCATCCTCACTGCTAGGATTATGGACATGTACTTGGACTCATAGTCTTTAATCTAAAATTTATACTCTTTAACATTTTTATAGTGATTTGTTGATATAGTTGTAAATCAGGTTTTCATGTTTTTAAATTTTTTCTATTATGCCAAATGAGAAGAAATATATTCAATATTATTCAGTCAGTACTTAACATACCTTTTCACTCACTTTAGTGCATTTTTAGGGCTTTTAGTACAATTTATTTAAAGGTAACTTTTCTAGGCTTTTGAGTAACTTGAGAGAAGACCTCTGTCTCCAAAGCTGCTTGAATTGGCCCAACAGTCCTCAGTCCAATTAAAGACATGGTGGTTCAGAATGGCACCTGTATTACCTCAAGCAAAGACTCAGATACTGTCACTTAGAAAGGAAGTCTTGATGCACCCCGAGTTAGAACTGGAACCAGAGAGCAGATCCACATTCACAGTGCCTGCGGAAGTGCACAGTGCAGGGGACTCAGTGTGTTCTGATTTCTGTTTGGGGTGTCTCTGGAAGTAACTTCAAGAGATTTTAACCCTCAGGTCGAATGTGTAGCTACACTTTTGCTCAACAGAAATCCACCCTGGTCTCCATGGGACCAAATAGACACCTCAGCCTAGACACCCCACAGATTTAGACCAACTCAGTGACTTCTGACTTTTGTTTTCTTTGTTTCCAAAGGCAAGCCCTTCTGTTCCAGCTGCAAGGATTATCAAGTAAAGCCAAGCTGTGCTGGCTGATGAGCTGCTCCACTGAGTCCCTCATGCAGATCATGCCGGCTGGGTGAGAAGAGCTGCTGGGGACGCCCCCGTGCTAAAGCGGAAGCCAGATGGAATGTTTCTGTATTAGGAACATTCACTGAAATCTTTTTTATAGACACAACTTTCAGAGATTGAATTCTTATTGATGAACGCATTCTACTATCTTGCAAAGTATTCCCTGTACTTTCTGTAAATTCGGTTTCAGTTCCAGAAATCAGAGCAGGAGGTTTTGCAGCAGGCAGGCCACATGAGAGCTGTTTTAAGCACCAGTTTTTTTTTCCTACAGAGGCATACCGTATGTGGGAGCTTGAGAGAAGACAAACTCCAACTAAGGAAAATTATTCAAACTCAAACTCATCCCTAAAAATAAAATAACATTCTAAACAAATCATCTAAATGGATCAATCATTATTTCAATATTTCTAACTTTTAATCATCTGTTCAAAGAAGACAGGGTCATCTGTGATTATGTCTGAGTGTTGGAATTATGACAGATGGTCATTTTCATGACTTTCTGTATTTTCATCAAAACAGTGCATGCATTTTTGAGGGAATTGTTTTAAAATTTTGGATTTGGGTTGAATTTAATTTGTTTATTTTTAATTTTGTGTAACTAGCTTTCTCAAAATTCACTGCCTCACACTGTCAGTCTGGAGAAGGATCTCCGAAGTCACCTGGACCAGCCAGATTTTCACTGTCACCATTTGTGAAATGCAATCTAGCTTTATTGCCTCTTCTGGCTGTAATTTAAGAGAACACTCAAATCTGTTGCATCAGATAGATACCCACAGGGCAACTCAGAAAGGAAGAGCCTTCTCAGGTTTATTGCACTTTCTGGAAAGAGGGCTGCAAGACTGAACATAGACAGGGCACACCAAGGGTGACACTTTTATATAGGGGTCAGCAATTTAATTTGTCTTTGCATTTTATGAATTGCAGGTAGAAATGTTTTTTCAAGGAAATACATGGGCATTTTTTGAAACTGATTAATTAAGCATGCAATTTATATGAAAACAATTTACTGCAGGGCATTATCAGGGCACCCAAAATGCACATGCAATTTCCTTGTCTTCTAATTTGTGGACATAATTTATTTTGATTGTGCAATTAGGAAAGAAGAGTTTTATTAATTTCAGTGCAGTTCTAAAGAACCAAGACCAATTCAGCAACAAAAGAGTCTGGCTTCATATGAAAGAGGTGTATGTATGACCTTGGATTCTTGCCTAGTGGATAAATTTTGAGTCCTAAGCCATGAGATTATACCAATTTCTGTTCCTGACTTTCTCTGATAGGTCATGACAACTCTGAACTTCGGTGTTTTTTCTTCATTTAGAAAATGGCTGAAAAAATGCTCTCCTTCTGGATTGGCATATCAGGGCAGAGCGGAGGGCTCTTAGCAGTGGTAGGTTGCCTCATGACTGGCCTCCGAATTCAGTATTGTCCCTCTGAGGCCTCCTCTACAAGGTAGATACAATTTCACTGCCTGCAGCAGGGTCACCAAAGTGTCTGCTCCTGCTGACCCTCTTACCCTTACACAGTTGCCAAATGTGAGAAACAGGCAATGGCCTGAAATAGATTTTGTGGGAAGGAGATTGGAAGCAAACTGATAGTGTGGAAATGAAGCCTATAACATCATTGTCCCAGTCTTACAACAAACAAACAAAAAATGAGACCAAGTCATCAAAACTCCACTGGTTATTTTCAAGCCACAAAGCCTCAAAAGAGGTAAGTGTTTTGTGTGTGCGCTGACTGGGTGGAGGACTATCAAATCAGCAACAGAAGAGTCCTATGGAGGCTTGCCATTCAAAAGAAGTAAGAGTTCATGGCTATGGGTTCCCATCCACCCTTTCCTTTCATACCAACTGAACCCCCCAAAAGTGGGAAAGAATAAAGTAAATCAACAAGAAATGATCAGGCTTGATAGGATTACTTCCTATGTTACACCCCACCTGGACCCTAGCATTTCCATTCTTAAATATGCTTATAGACATTTTTCTGATACGAAACTGGGCCTCATAAAGGCTAGGTGGAATCCAATTTCAAGAGTCTATATGTTGGTCATGAGACTACTGGAACTATGGCTCTTCTAGAATAGAGAGATTGGGCCATGTCGCCCCTTCCCTCTTAAGCCTTTCTCTTTGTTCAGCAGAACTTTCAACACTTTTTGGCTGCTTACTAAATTCTAAAAAAATCACACAGAATGTGTTGTGTGTGCTGAAAATCATTATTTTTACTATCCAGTATGATATGTTAATCTGTGACTTTTCCTTAATGTTGGAAAAATCATCACTTTCAACAGAACTCTATTGTTTCCATCTGGATACTCAATAGTAATATATATATATATATATATATATATATATATATATATATATATATATATAATGCCAAGCCCCTTACTCATGCTGGGGTGATTTTCCTGCCCAGAGGCATCAGGGTGAGGTTTTTCAGCCTAAGGCACTGAATCCTCCAAATGGGCACTTGTAGGGGGGGCAGGTTGGTTCTATCTGGAATGCTAAATTTGCATTTCCCCAGGGTGACCAGGCAATGGCTGACTGGATTGCTAGATGGGGAATCAAAGTCCCTAGAGATCACATGAACCAAAACCTTAATGGGGTGGGTCCAGTGGAAAGCCCCAACAAGGTGGGTATACGCTGCATAGCGTCAGATGGCCCTCACCTCTTACAAAGCCTTGTCACTGGCCAACTCTCAACTGGGGAAGGGGGGCCGCTCATCAGAGGACTCCGCTTGACTTCCCAAGTAAACTTCACTTGTACTTTGTCACCTCTTGTCTTCTCGTTCTTTCATTCTTTGACCAACAAAGGCAGACCCACCCCTAGACGGTAGCAGCATGTACATCTGGGATCCTTACCCTATCCCAAGTTCACCAGCCCCTCTAAGTGTAAATGAGAGGAGACCAGGGGAAATGACCATGACTCTCTTAGTGCTCCAAGTGGATGACATGATAAAAGCCAGGATTAGCATGGCTGTGCTCCTGGGCAGAAGCCTCACTATGTCACTTTGTCCTCAATCCAGTTGGAAATTTTTCTTCTAAGGCCTTTTCTCTAGTCTGCTCACACCATCTGAATTAACATCTTTATCCCCTATCTGCCCCTGCCTGTTCTGTGGAAAAGATTTTAATTGGACCACGCAGGACCTACATATAAAGGCCACCTTCTCCACATCCCTCTCCATTCCAGTCCTATCTCTTTTCCCTTTCTATGGGAGCACTGGTGTCACCTGCCAGGAATACCCCAGGGTTGGGGAGGAGAATTAATTACAGGCAACTATTTACCCCGCCTACTATATGAGATAACTTGGGGACAGGTCTCCTTTGAGGCTATCCTGGTACTACCTACTAATTTTTTTTTCTTAATAAAACCAGCCACCCTTCTAACATACCTGGACCCACCACTCCTCAGATAACTCTTTCCTTTAACATTAGCAATGCTGACTCCCCTCCAACTGGTTCTACGCTGCATGGATTTTGAATTCCAATGCTTCTGCAACTGCAGCTTCAAGAGGAGACGTGCTGTGGTCCTAGATAAAGTCCCTCGGCCATTGTTTATAGGTAAGTGTGGATGTGCCCAGTTAAGGAGATCCTGAAGTTTAAATAGGCCATACTCTCTCCTGGGCCAGGGATGTCTGGATAGGGGCAGAAAAATTCAGGAAAGGGGATACCTCTCTTCCTACTTTTTTTCTGTGCTATTTGTAGATGGAAAACAGTGCATCCAAGATTGGTATAAAATTTCCTCTGTCATCGCTTCTAGAACTGGGCTCAACTGGCCCTGCAGATCTTGGCCAGAATATCCTCTGAGGAATGGAGACCAATGGCCACCTGAGGGCACTCTAAACCATAACACCATGCTAGAGTTAGTCATCTTTTTCAGTCAAGACTGTCAATGACAAGAAATCTCTTATATCTAACTTCTCTTCTATCTCCAGGACAACCTTAACCTCATTAGAGAATGCCAATTAGACTCTCAGACTCTGACCATGGTCTGCTATGACCTTAACCTTTCAATCTCAGATTCCTTCCCAGCTGCCAATCAGGTGTCTCATAGGCCAAAACTGGATGCTTATCTGGTTTCCCTAAACTTACTATACTAAAATCTCAAGGGTTCCAATAACCCTACAACTCTGTTTTCTTTATTCAGGGTCTTCAGCATGAACAGAACTCCCTCCTGGCAGTGTCCAAATGCACAGGGGCTACTCTTTAGGTCCAAGACCCTTTTTCTCTGCCCAAACTTAATGAGATAATAGAAAATTTAGGCAACTTTATAAACAAACCAGATCAGTAAGCTCAGGCCTTTGAAAAGTCTTCAGTCTACATGGCCTTACCTGGATGAATATATAATGCTTTTCCTAAGTCAGACCCTAACTCTTCTCAAATACCAGAGGGTAATGAAACTACTTCATCTATTAGGCCCAGGGTGATCAGAGGTCCTAATCTCCACTGGACAACAGATGTTTGTCTGGATGTTTGAACCAGGATGGGAATACAACGTTTCAGAGAAGTCATGGTTGAGAAGCTGTTTTCTATACTACATAGTAGAAAGTTTCAAATGACCCTAAGTAAAAACCATTTGCTATGCTCGATGGCAATATATCAAGAAACCCCATTCCACTCTAAAGGTTACAAGACACTATGGTTAAACATACTAAAATAGATCCAGAAACACCTTAGGGGGTAATCCTCCTCAATGGTAAATTTTTGACTCAGTGAGGCCCATCATATAGAAAAAGCATCATGGGGAGCAACTAGCACAGGCAAGATACGGAATGATTTGAATACTCCAGTCTACTATAATAGATATCTAGAGGTTCAAAAGGAAAAAGACAAGTGGCATGGAGAGCTCCTTGTAGCAATGAGAGCAGAACCTGTGTGGGCCAACTCCCCACCTGGAACCTGTTTTCAACACAGACAGGACAGAAAGGCCATTTATAAGTGGGCCTGTCCATGACGGAAGAAGTTGCCTACTGGGCCCAGCCATATTTGCAAAGGAAATCAATGGAAGGCCATATGCCCAGGCCAAGCAACACCAGGGATCACCTCCTCCCTAAGAGCAATGAAGGAACTCCCTCTATAGGATCCGACCATATTAGTACAAGTGGAGAAGCCTCTGGCTGATTTGACTGTGGAGACATACCATGTCAGCTTCCTCCTAGATACAAGAGCTGATTTTTGGTCCTTCTTTTATCTCCAGGAAATTTATTCCTTTTTTAACTTCCCTGTTATATTATTGTTATTATTAAGTAGAAATTTTGTATGGTCACAACATGTACTAGTACTATCATTTCCCTCCTTCCTGTCCCCATTCCACCAAGGGCCCACCTCAGTGGGATTGCTGGTATTCCCAATGGGGTAAGGACTGTGACAGCAGCAGTCAATCATTGCAGGGGGTGGGCAGCAATGCCTCTGGATATTCCCTCCCACCCTGTGGCTCTTACAATCTTTCCATATCCTCTTCCTCAAAATTCCTTGAGCCATGGTGGGTGTGTTTTAAATCTACTTTAGTGTTGAGCTCTCAGCAGCTTCTGGATTTCTGCTTTGGTACATGTTGAGTATCTTCAGTGTCTGTCTCCGTCATCCTGGTGCAGGTTGTCAGGTTCAGAAATGGAAGCAGCACTCTTGCTCATCTCGCCAATTCTTCTGTGGTTTTACCTGGGCCCAAGCTGATGTGAAAGGGGTGCTCATCTCCTGCCAGGGAGTCAGCTATCTTTTCTTATACTGTTGATAGATTTTGGTTGTCCTTAGTGCCACTTTTTAAGATCATCATTTGGAGCATAGCAGGCCAGCCCAGAGAGCAATAGCCTCTTTCCTATTCTTGTGATACCTCTATTTTATTCATTCCTTTCTTATAATACCTGGTCCCTCCCCACCCCACCCCCACAGCCCTCCTAGAGTCTAGATCTTCTATTTAAATTAGAGTTCAAACTCCTTCTCCCATCTGGGAAGTTCTGCCTCCTCCTCATAAAATAAATCATCCCTGATTCCATGTGGACATATAGAGAAATTGTGGGTAGAACAAAAACTGACAGAGAAGTCCAAATTAACTTGAGAGACTCCACTTATTTTCCTCATCAGAGACACTATGCCCTGGAACTCAAGGCCAAAGCAGGGCTGATGCACATTGTAACTAGGCTCAAGACAACAAAGTTTGCTCATATAATGCTTCTGTCCATATATATAGTACCTGTATCCTAGGCAAGGAAAAGGAAGAAAATAAATGGAGGTTAGTGCAAAATCTGAGGCTTATTAATGAGGCAGTAGCTCTCCTTTACCGTTATTTCTAATGTCTATACCCTCCTCACTCTAGTGCCTCCAGACACTGATATTATTGTCATTGATTTAAAAGATATTTTCAGCTACACTCTCTTATACCTTGATAGTCTTTGAGGACTCAATTAGAAAGGCCAGACAAGGGACTTTGACATTTTTATCAGGGTTTTAGGGGCAGTCTCCATCTGTTTGGTCTGGCCCTAGCCAAGGATCTAGCTGATTGGAAATTTCCTAGATCCACTATTTTCCATTATGTAGGTGACATCCTGCTGTGTGTCTCATTTTCTCTCAAATCACATAGGCCTCCTCTTCCTTTTGGTAGAGACAGGAGAAAAGATATCTAGAGTAAAGACCCAGTTATATTAGTCCTAAGTCAGCTGTTTTGGGTTACTCATGGTGGGGGAGAGAGGGACTAGGACCGTAGATCAAGAAAGACTCCAACCCTTCTCACAACCCCAAACCATCAAACAATTGAAAGTCTTCATAAGGGTTGCTGACTACTGCCAGATTTGGATCACAGTGTATGCAAAGATGGCCCAACATGTATATCAGAGGCTCTGTGAGGCCCAAAAAGATAACAGCACCCAAGTCCCAGGGCTTTCAAAACCCCAACATGCTCCTTTCCAGGCTTTGACCCTGGAACATCCCAATGAACCCTGATATAGTGTTTTTGTAAGAGAGAAAATGTCTTGGGCATAGTAGTCCAACATCAGAGACTGGCAGCAGAGCCTATTTATTTCCTGAGTAATTAGAGAACATAGCTATGAGATGGTGAAGTTGCTTCAGGGTCATAATAGAAGCAGGATTTTTGATACCTGAAACTCAGAAGCTGACTCTAGGATGACCTCTTAGGGTCCATAAAGGCCATCACATAGGATCCTGATACTTCAGATGAATTGACCCACTCTTATGAAGAGGTTTTAATAAGCTCAGTCATAGTGCCCATCCTGATTGAACAGATGTTCCTCTTAAGAATCCCAATATTGTTCTATACACTGAGGGGAGGTTTTTCATCAAAGGCGGGCTCAGAGTTGCAAAGTATGTTATAGTCGATGACTCTGGGTAATTGAAGCCAACTCTCTTCTCCAGAAGACCCGTGTCTGCAGTGCATTGGGGGTACAGTGGGTAAAGTGGTGAACATAGCACATGGCTGCCTTTCAAAATACCAGTGATCAACTGGCAGAATTGATAGCCTTGACTGCAGCTCTGGAAGGGTCATGTAGTTCGAGGGCCAATATTTTCACAGACTATAAATATGCTTTCCTAATTCTCCATGTGCACACCTCTATCTGGAAAGAATGAGGCCTCCTTACTATTGCAGATCTCATATCAAATACAGACAGGACATCATAAAGTTACTGAAGGTTCTTCTGCTGCCTTCTCAAAAGGTGCTCATTCACTGTAGCAGAAGTAAACAAAAAAATGTGATTTCTAAAGATCAACAAGCTGACATAGCTGGCAAAGCTGCCACTTTGAATAATATGACTTGTCCTGTGTTCTGAGGAAAACTCATACTTCCTCACTGATACTCAGATCAAGAATAAAAATGGGGTGGGCTGGAGAGACTGCTCAGTGGTTAAAGTATCTGCATAAAAACCCTGATGGCCTGGGGTTCATATCCACAATACCCACATAAAACCAGATGCACAAATTGGCACATATGTCTGGAGTTCATTAGCATTGGCAAGATGTTCTGACATGCCCATTTCTTCCTTCTCTTCTCTCTCTCTCTCTCTCTCTCTCTTTCTCTCCTTGAAAATAAATAAATAGATTTTTTTATAAAAAAAAAATAAAAGATGGCAGCTCAGGTGATTTTCCACCTCATCCACCATCCTTGGTTGGAGGAGAGATGGTTGCTTCTCCCTAGGTGTTTCCAATGGAAGACTCTTAAGTCTCTCCAGCAGCTTTATCATTTGGGGATAGACAACACTGTAATATTGGTCAATAAAATGTTTAAAGGGGTTCTTCCAAATGAAACATTCAACATATAAGTAGACCGATGTGAAATCTACCAAAAGAACACAGCCGCAAGGACAGCGTCCTCGGATACCCAGGCCCGCAGAGGAAGGGTCAATAGCCAGGGGAAGACTGGAAAATAGATTTCTTCTACTTTCCCAGTGGTCCTTATTTCAGGATTTTATTAGTCTTGTTAGTTACTTTCACAGGATGAATAGAGAACCTTTCCTGGAAAATTGCAAAAGCACCTCAAGTATTTAAGGCATTGGTTACTGACATAATATGCCATTTCAGACTCTCTAAGAGTCTGCAAATGACAACAAACACACTTTTCAGGTAGAAATAACACAAAAGAGAACTCATGGTTTCTGGGTTCATATTTTACCTTTGGCATTGATATGCCTTTGTAAAACTCTCAATTGATAGGGCCTAACTCCTTTCAAGCCTTATATGGGAAAATATTCTTAACCACTGGCTTAGGAGCCTATCATAAATTCAAAAGGAACTCCCGAAAGGATAAACATCTAGGAACCCCTGCATTCACTCTAAGTGGTAATGTCCAAAATCCCTCAATCTCTCAGGAAATCTTTCTCATTCTCTCTATAAGGGACTATACTCCACTATCCTTTCCACCCCACAGTAGTCCAAATGACAAGAAAAAAACTCATGCATCCATCACATTCTGCATCAATAGGTCAACACCCACCTCAGATTCCCCAAGATCTCCTATACTAGAATCTCCACCCAGATACTCCTATGAGCCCATGGAAGATCTCTGACTCTTATTTTGAAGAGAAAAAAAAAAAAACTTGACCCAGATAAGTGATCTCTTCCATGTGTCTCACACAGGCCATGGATGTGACATTTGCCTGTGCCTTCTGAATTTTGGCTCCTTACTTCTCTCCTGTGTCCCTTCTTTAACTCTCTGGTGCCAGTTTAAGGTCTAACCCCAATGGGCATCTTTATTCTTCTCCTTCTTGGAATAGGATACCCGACTCAGTGTTACACGCACCGTCTTTGGGGCAAATACAATCTACTTTACAGTTACTACAAAATTTCTCTCATGTATCCATTCAAGACTATTGGCTATGTGTGGGATATACTCCCCAAGATAAATGGGAGGCTTACACTTCAAGTCTAACAAACTGGACTCAAGTTCAAGTGAACATTTCACTGAAAACTGAAGGATTATTCCCACTCATCCCTGATCTCCAAGATTGCCTGTCATTTCTTTAGACAAAGTTGGAACTCTGCAACAGGAAAAAAAAAAGTCCTTGGATGGGTATATACTTTAGTCATTCTCAATCATTCTGATGCCCTCTGCATACAAGAAAATGCTGGAATATGGATGAGATTTTTTACTGTGAACTGTTGTAAACAAACCCTTGTTGTGGACAGGTGGAGTGCTCAATGGTATATATTAGTTTTGGATTACACTGGGCACATTTCTCTTTTCCCCGTAAACTTAAACCCAAAGACTTTAGCGAGACCAAACTACATCATACATCATGATGTCTGTGATGGTTTTTGATTCATGTGTCCCCCATAAACTTATGTGTTCTGAATGCTTGATCCACAACTACTGGAAATTTGGGAATTAGAAACTTGTTGGTGTGTTTTGGGGGGCAGGCTTATGGGTATTATAGCCAGCTTCCCCTTTCCAGTGTTTGGCACACTCTCCTGCTGCTGTTGTAGACCTCATGTTGGCCAGGAGGTAATATTCACCCTCTGCTCATGCCACATTTTCTCCCACCCCACCATCCTGGACCTTCTTCTCAAGTTTGTAAGCCAAAACAAACCCTCCTATCAGCTACTTGTTGTTGGGTGCTTTGTGCCAGCAATGAGAAGGTAACTACATCAACATCCAATAAACATGCAATACAATACTATTCAGGGTCCCTTGGTATCATCTACTGACACCAGTCCATGTTTAGGACCTTTGGATGCCGAAACACTTCCCCCAGAGTATGTCACTCATGCAGGGTGGGGGAGAAGGCTACCTTGCCCTGCCACCCAGGGAGGTTTTACTGGAATACATCAGCTTCATTTCTCCTCCATTCTTGTTTACCCACATCAGGACTTTTCTTCCTGTGTGGAAAACTAGTATACACTTCCCTCCCTACAAACTGGACTATGCTCTGTAGCCTTTTATACATTTCATCTCCCATCTACGTAACCCAGGAAGCAGACTAGGTGCCTCTTCTTTACCATGGCTACTTGCAATCAAATAGGAAGGAAAGAGCTGCCCACATGACAGCTGATCTTATGGCAACAGGCATAAAGAGAGGACCAGCCACCAAAATATCCGGGTTACCTACCTACCTTACTCTGCAACCAGAAATCTTCTCAAGATCTAAAAGACTTGATGAAACTTTACATAGACATCGCGGCCTTGAGAGACAAGTGGACTCTACAAGTGTCAGGGGTTGTGCTACAGGAACACTGGCACTTGACATGCTCGCAGCAGCACAAGAAGGATCCTGTGTTCTGTGGCAGAAGAATGCTGCTTTTCAAAAACCATTTTTATTTATGTGAAAACAGAGAGAGAGAGAGAGAGAGAGAGAAAGAGAGAGATCACACCAGAGCCTCCAACCATTGCATACAAGCTCCAAGTGCATGCACTACTGTGCATCTGGCTTTACATGGGCACTAAGGAATTGAACCTAGGGCATTAGGCTTTGCAGGCAAGTGCCTTAACCATTTATCCATCTCTCCAGCCTCAAGAATGCTGTTTTAATATCAACAAATTGGGCATAACACAAGAAAATTTATGGAAATTAACACAGAAAACCTCAACGATGTGAGAACATGCTTATTAAGGTTGGTTGTCATAGGCATGGGCATGACTGTCCTGATTACTTCCTTTTCTGGGTCACCTGATGGGTATCATAATCCCACCATTACTGGTACCCTTCTTATACTGGTTTTTGATGAAATTTGTCTCTTCTCACAAAGAAAAAATCAAGCTGCAGATGGTTCATCACATAAAACCCTCAATGGATGTCCCTCACACCTTTAATCAAGGACCTTGAGATTGTTCATCCACCGACCCAACCTCCAGATAGAGATTCCTTTTCATCACCCCACTCTGCTGGAAATAGCCAAAGAGAGATCATCACCACCACCTCGCTAGCAGCTTGATGAACTACTCAGGGGGAGTGACGTCACAGCTTTCAGGGTGAATGTTTCCTGTCCAAGGTGTTAGGGAAGGTTTGTAATGCTGTTTGCAGTTCCCAGGATGACCAAACAAGGACAGCCAGGCAGTGGCTGATTGGACTTCTAGTGAAATAGTCTATCTATAGTTTTGCACTTTTGCATCTAGATGAAATACTCAATCAATGGCCCTAGAGTGGCATGTGAGCCAAAGCAAAGGGACCAATAGAAAAGCCCCATGTAGAGCTGGAAAGATTGCTTAGTGGTTAAGGTACTTGCCGGCAAAACATAAGGACCCATGTTCAACTTTCCAGGTCCCACATAAGCTAGATGCACAAAGTGATGTAAGCTCACAAGGTTACACATGTGCACAAAGTGGCTCAAGCACCTGGCGTTCAATTGCAGTGGCTGGAGGCTCAGGAATACCAATTCTTTCTCTCTCTCTCTCTCTCTCTCTCTCTCTCTCTCACACACACACACACACACACACATACATAAAAAAAGACCAGTCTGTTGAGCTTACCTCAAAACAAAAACAAAAAAAGAAAGAAAGAAAAAAGCCCCATGTAGGGCATCAGTCACAGCGTGCTCCTTTTTCTCAGCCAGTACACACAAGAACTGGGAACACCTTGTCAGATGCCACTGGCTTCTTAAAATCCCCTACCTTAGCCAACAGTGAATGGACAACCAGCTCTGGAGCACCTCCTCATCATAGGAGCCTACCTCACTTGCCATATAAAGTTTACGTTCACTTGGCTATGTCTTGTCTTCTTATCTTTTCATTTTTTTTTTTGAAATATTTGACTGAAGAGGAAGATGACAGACCAACCCCTAGTGAAACTACATATAATTCTTCCCCACTGTGGGCTTACATTATAGGGAAACATTTTCTTTCATATACAAATTACAATGCCAACAAATTCCCACTTACCCAGATGTGCACTAAGATCTCCAAAGCTGACATGTCCAGTGTAATTCACAACAGTGGTTCCCTACATTTCACTACCAGGTTCACTAATGGTAGCTGCATTCTTAGCTCTTTCTACTCACACATTCTCCAGATCCACTGGAGGCATCCACATTCCAAATCACAGTTTCTAGCAGAGTGGAGAAATGTGCCCTGAAGCAGTTTACATACAGCAGCTCTGGTCTTGTGCAGTCTTGAGATAACACATTCACATTCTTCCCTCCTTTGGGGTGATATCAGGGCTTCAGCTGACCTCCCCTGCTCTGTTACCTGGGTGGGTTTTACTCTAGCCACAAAAACTTCAGAAGGTTAAGCCGGATGTGGTGGCGCACGCCTTTAATCCCAGCACTCGGGAGGCAGAGGTAGGAGGATCGCCGTAAGTTCGAGGCCACCCTGAGACTCCATAGTGAATTCCAGGTCAGCCTGGGCTAGAGTGAGACCCTACCTCAAAAAAAAAAAAAAACTTCAGAAGGCGCCTCAGACTCTGTGGATCTGTAGAAAGAAAGAAAAGTGAAGAGGTTTGTCAAGTACCTAACTCCCTTAAAGGACTTACTTGCTGGTCATTCCCAGAACATGGCAAGTATGCTCACATATGAATCAATTTTATCCTCTAGAGAAAGAAAATTGAATACAATTTTAAAATAGTAGTTGACCTAGTTATTAGAGGGTCAGAAAATAGAGTCAAGCTCCTGTCTGCCTGGGCCCTCTATAAATAAGTCTTCTCCTGTGTAAGGCTTTTTTAGAGCACATATTAATGAGGATATGAGATATTTGTGTCCCCAGTTCTCTTGAGGTAGTATGGTATAATACAGATGATGATGCAGGTAACAGTAATGACAGCACACATGATTCATGACTGCCTACTGTTACAGAGTACTAGATTATGTGGTTGTTATCTCATTCAATCAACACAATGACCTTACAAGGTTGGTATTTCCATCACTCTCACATTACAGATAAGAATACTTGAGTGCAAGAAGGTTAAGTGGTAAACTAATAAATGTCAGAGCTAGTTCTGAACCCGTATCTGTCTGACTCAGAGTTCTGTTTTTTTTTTTTTTAATCATTTGTGTTCTTTAAGCCAGAAATAATCAAGTTGGATCAAACCTATGCTGTACCCTTATGTCTAGCAATTATCAGCCTAGATTTCCTTTAGTAAAATACATTTTCTTTGATTGTTAATTTCCTTTATGTAAATGAACTAATAATGACCATCATCCAAGGTTTTGTGAGAAAATGTATATGTGAACAGATCTGTGTAAATCATAAGATGAGCAAAAACTGAATCATAAGTTCATCCTTTTCTTTTCTTTCCTTTTTTTTTTTTTTTCAACGTGGTAGTGTCTCATTATAGCCCAGACTGACCTGGAATTTACTATACAGTCTCAGGATGGCCTAGAACTCACAGCAAGCCTCCTAGCTCTGCCTCCTGAGAGCTGGAATTAAAGGTGTGCACTACCATACGTGGTTCATCTTTTTTTTTTTTTAACCAGAGAAACAATATCATGAAAATAGATCCTGCAAATCTTGATTATTTGAGGCCATCAGTTTTATTACAAGAAATGCCTTCATGCCCTGACAGCTTGGTAATCTAGGACTGCCGCTCCTAACACCCCGAGACATTAGAGCGGATGTCTCTCACTTACGGCTGCCAAAATCTTTGGTAATTCTTTACATTGTGAATGCCATCTTTTCAACACAGGATCAGAAACAAAACAACAAGAAAATATCTTTTGACTTACCCTCTTTGCTGTGACTTAGGTGGCCCTCTCTCAGACACAGGCCCATGAACCTGGTTTTGAAGTGTGCAAGGCAGAAGGGTTGCTAATGCTGGGAATAAAGTTCTGGAGTTTGGAGTGATGCTGGCAGCTTCGGCAGAAATACCATGGTCTATGGATGAGACAGTGACAACAGCACCCTAATGACAGAAGATAAGCCTGATTTAAAGGAAGATGGCAGCAGCCCTGCCCAGACTAGATCTGCAGGGTGTTTATGAATTTTGTAACTTTTCCTGGAGAGATGTGAATAATCTTCTGTTCAGCCCAAAGAAATGATTCTACTCAAGTCTAACTGAGTAAATGAATAAGTTTATTGGAATTACTGACAGGAGTATGGGTGGATAATTCAAAGGTAGCTGCATCACTAAGAAACACACCATAGCACATGTAACAACTCAAAAAACTGCATCCCGAAAGTTCTCTGCACAACTTGTCGGGTTGCAAACAGCTTGTCTGGTTAATTGGAGAATTTCCTTTCCTCAAGTGTTACATTTTATATAAACCTGAGCAGGGGAAAGGGATCTATTCTAAATCTATTAGTAAATTTCAGGAGCTACCTGAGCCCTGTAAGTTTCTTAGACTTTCTGGGTCAAATTGAGGCTCCCTCATCCCTCCAGGGAGAATGCTGGAAGTAGGAGGAAATACCTACATAGCATTCTGACATGAAAACTCAGCCAAGATGTTATTCCTTCAAGCTTCCAATGAGCTTATGTGATCTCCAATATTCCCAAATTAATTTCTATTTAAATTTTCAAAGAATGATTATGTAGCCTGTAACTAAGAACAAAAACATTGTTCAATACTTCTAACTCCTTTTCCATTGATAATTCAAGAGACATGGGCTGCTCCAAGAAACTTGCCGCGAAAGAGAACTCTTTGCTAAGTGATATATTTGCTAATAATGACTACAAATATGACAGAAATACCACACAGATCATAGTCCTAGGCTAGTTATTTTACATGTTTCCTCTAAACTAACATGATCATCCTGAAGTAGGTTATGTATGAAAAAAACTTAGTAGCGTTACTAACAATCCAAAATCAAAAACTATGTAGTTGTGAATTATAAAAGAATATTCAATCAGTCAATGCTGAAGCCAATCATCATAGAAAGCCCTCTCATGTCTCAAGATTTTCTCTGTAATAGTCTAGAATGCAGTATGGACTTAGGCCCAACAATTTCTGTAAGATCAGCTTTTCTACCAATACCAATAGAAAGATAGAAATCACCTGCTTTCAAAGATTTACCTGAAATTGTCTAATGACTCTTAGAATGCAATCTCTGGATACATTTTGCTATCTATGAAAAATATTTTTTGGGAATATTTATTTATTCTGAAAGAATAAAAATTTATTTCTTCCTATTTCTTATGCTAGTGGGTTTATGCATTGAAATTGCAAACTAACCTAAGTGGCAATTCTATATAATGAGAGATAAGTAGCATTTATTTAAGGGCTAAATCATTTAGACATAAAAGAATTGTTTTTATTGTTGTTAAGCAAAATCATATTTGAAGACTTCTTCATTTATTTTTTAAATTCTGAGGAAAAAGACACAGCAAATATGTCAAAAATTGTTTTTTTTTTTGGTGGTTCTTCATTTTTTGATTCACTTCCCAAGTGATTTGCACAAATGAACTTCAGTCTCCTGTTTGAAAGGGGAATCATTAGCTGGGGACCCAGAAGAGGTCCAGGAAGGCAATCAGTGCTCTCTGGGAGGGAGAACCTCCATGATGGGTTGTAGGTCTCCAAGCCAGGTGTCTCCACTTTCATGGATTTCACTTTGTTTTATTTTTTCTTTTTTTCTTTATTAGTTAGTTTTGTATTCAGCAAATACAGTCAGTTTGGTACCATTATTAGGCTCATCTGTGACCTACCCAATCCCCTTGGCTCCTCCTTGTTGAGGTATACGGGTCATGCATTGTGGAGTTAACCCACAGTTATGGGTAAGCTAAATGTCTCTGCATATCATGACCCGACATGTGGCTCTGACATTCTTTATGCCCCCTCTTCCGCCAAATTTCCCTGAGCCATGTTGGGTTCATTTTTGGTCTGCTTCAGTGATGAGGTGTTGGGGGCCTCTGAGGCTCTGGCTCTCTGATTTGGTAGGAGTTGATTTTTCTCTGTGTTGATCTCCTTCCCCCTTCTGCTGGTATCCGGTTCATCAGGAAAACAGCACCCTTGCTTGTTTCGCCAATTTTTCTTAGTTTCAGCCAGGGCCCTTTTGAGGTATGATGGGGTGGCTCTCTCCTTAGGATCTACATCTATCTGAAAAAGAGAAGCAGATTCTCCAAAGGAGAGTAAGTTTGCTTTCAGTTTGTAAGAAGAAAATAATACAAGAAGATGTTGCCCAGGTCAAATATGATATCTGGGGGAAATAAAACCAACCATTCCATAAAGACAATCATTTTGACAGGAGTTCTCAAAGTAGGTCATCCATTTCTTACAGTTGAAGACTAGACAAATCTAGGTATAGAGCTTTAAACAGTGTGTCAAAGTGATATGCAGCATTTTATTGATTCTGAGATATTATTAATTGCTAGATTTTCTGTTGTATTAACAGCTTACTAGAAAAAAATTATTTCAGATGACTGTTAAGATGTACCCTAATTTATTTTTCTACATACATATGTGAGTGTGCATGTAGTTGTATGTGTGTGTGTGTGTATGTGCGTATCTGTGTGCAAAGGTAAGAGGACAACCTTGAGTGTCTTCCTTCAGGAATGCTGTCTACGGTGTGTTTTTGAGATAGAGTGTCTCATTGGCCTGATACTCATCAACTAGGCTAGATTGACCTGCCAAAAATCACTAGGAATTCTCTTCCCACTTTCCCAGTGCTGAGATTGCAACTATGTGTCACCATGCTTGGATTTTTCATGGATACTGGGGATCATGGTACTCAGGTCTTCATGCTTATGAAGCAAGCACTTTATCAAATGACCAGTTCCTAGCCCCCTTCCCAATTTCTTGAAAAAACAAATTTAATTTCAGAGGTTAAAATAAATGTGATCATTCTTACTACACCCATAACCCAATTTGAGAATTTAATTATTTGAAATTCCTATTGAGTGTTTCATTTTTTCTGAGGAGGTTTTACTAGCATTGCGAAGATTTGTGGGTGAAACAAATTATTTAAAATTTAAGTACTAGATGAATTACTGAAAGTATCACCTAGACTAAAATGGCATGTACTAAAAGTGGCATTTTGGGATTACTCTTTTCTATTAAGATTCTTTAAATTACAAGTAGCCAGCTAAAGTATTAAACTAAAAGGCATTCTTTATTATGAGATACAAAAACACTCATTAACCCCAAAGTCAAGAGCATGATTGAATTCATTAATAAGAAACAAAAAGTTAGCAGCTGGAAAATTTGATATTCTAAGAAACTCAATCTTCTATGTTACTTGCCTGTGGCCATCCTGGATGGGATCTTGGTACTTGTGTTTCTTCTGTTTCAGGCCAATCTGGTAGAGTTTGGTCAGAACTCAGGAGTTTACTACTCTAAGTTCCAATTTCCCCATTGAGAAAAATATATGGATTGTTTAACATAAGCCAAATGCATGGGAATGTTGAACTATTGGGAAAGACTAGCTACCAGGGGCCCAGGCACACTGATGAACTGAGACAGGAGAACACAATTCTTAAGCATTGTGGCTTAAAGGCAGGACATTCTATCCTTCAAACCTAACTCCTGAATTCTGAAATTCTGTGTTCAAAGCTGCCTTCTGCAACCAGAAACCCTCATATCTCAGGTGAATAGCTGAGTAAACAAGCTGTGTTTGGATGATCTTCTGAAATGAGTGTCTGCTTGCAGTGCACATGTTCAAGTACATATTAGATTTGAAATATTTTTCAGGTTCTCTAGAAAAGTAAAAACAAATTAGCAACATTCCTAGAGACCTTGATACATTTATGATTTTAAGAAAAAAGAAAGCAGAAATACAGGTGTGTTGAGTCAAAATGTTCTATTACACTCTGTTTGAAAAGCCTTGCCTAGGAAAGTGAAAGAAAATCTCTGTGAGAGAAGATAGCTTCCCCTCTAGTGATGGTAAGCTGATTGTGCTAATAAAGGTTACATGCAGCCTTTGCTGTTTCAGCAGCCAGATTGTGCTATCTCTTGGAGATGTGATCACATCAGGAGTTGTGAGTCAAACAGTGAACCTCTTCTGGAAAGCTGATCTCCTAGCCTTAGTTCACTGATTAATGAGTATCTTAGCATCAGAGTCTGAAAGTTGAGGGACAAAGAGGCCAAGTCAAACTCCTAAAACCAGTATCCCCATCTATCTGTCTGAAGCTTACTTTTAAAGTTCCCAGTGTGAGGAACAAAAATCTCTAAATTATCTTATCCCCAAGTTTTTTTTGATTATTTTCTTAAGGAGGAGCGATTTATTTTGGCTCAGAGCTAGCAGAACTAGGTGGAGAAGGAGACTATTTATCTCATAGGGAATAAGGAAAAATGGTTGAACCTGGAACAGATCATTCTCAGTGAACTTACCCAATCACAGAAAAAAAAATCGCCACATAGTCTCACTCATGTACAGCACCTAACCTGAATCTACCAAAGATACCTTACATACCCAGCAAGCATCTCCTAGACTAGACACTAGGATGGAAGGGGAGGAAGGGGAGGTCATCAAAGGGGTGGGAAACACAAATCTAGACCCAAACGGCAATGGTACCATAATCTTCTACTTACTAAAAGACAGACCAAATGGCTGATCCTTCACCAGGCCCATAAAAGGAACACCTGAACCACAAGACACTGGAGAGGGTAAGATTAAGACTAACCTTAATCTCCTACATCTTCCCTCCCTCACTTCCCCTCTCCCTGTCTCTCTCTCTCTTATCTCTAACTCTTGTATATTAGTTATCTTTTTCCTCATTTTCTTAGTGGGCACTGACCTGTAACTCCCAGATCCAGCATGGGGCTATCATCCACAATGAGCTTTTGATCAGAGAGACCTACAAGGTTTCCTAAAAGACAGACAGATTTCTGTCAGAGTACTTGTTGACCCACCAAAGGTTAGTGGTAAGACCCTACTGCTGAAGATACCTTATGTGATTGACATGCAAATTAGAATGGCATGGCTGGAAGTTGGAAGAGAGTCAGTCCCCAGACAATCAGCGCGTCTAGTGCCAAAAAGTGCTACATGGGCGACTGGGGGAAATTGACCAATATCTATCAAAGCAAGGCATGGTCTAACCTACTAAGCAGCAAATAACTTGTTGTGATGCCCACACAAGTGCAGTGGTGGCACACAGCCATGGTGGGGAACCAACTGCTCTCAATTTGGCTAACTGATCCCCTCACTGGTATGGGACCCATAGCTGGAGCTGGGAAACAAGTCAGAACCAGATCCAAACATAAGCCCACTCTCAAATATCAAGCTACCATCAATTGTGGGCTACAAGAGGGCCTACACCTTTTAAATTCTGTATAAAAAACAAAAAGTAAGAGTTATCTCATTTGTCCTGGTCCTAACTTACTCTCCGTTGGAGAATCTGCTTCTCTTTTTCAGATAGATGTAGATCCTAAGGAGAGAGCCACCCCATCATACCTCAAAAGGGCCCCAGCTGAAACTAAGAAAAATTGGAGAAACAAGCAAGGGTGCTGTTTTCCTGATGAACCGGATACCAGCAGAAGGGGGAAGGAGATCAACACAGAGAAAAATCAACTCCTACCAAATCAAAGAGCCAGAGCCTCAGAGGCCCCCAACACCTCATCACTGAAGCAGACCAAAAATGAACCCAACATGGCTCAGGGAAATTTTGCGGAAGAGGGGGCGGAAAGAATGTCAGAGTCACATGTTGGGTCATGATATGCAGAGACATTTATCTTACCCATAACTGTGGGCTAACTCCACAATGCATGACCCATATACCTCAACAAGGAGGGGCCAAGGGGAGGGGGTAGGTCACGGATGAGCCTAATAATGGTACCAAACTGACTGTATTTGCTGAATACAGAACTGACTAATAAAATCAAATAAAATAAAAAAAAAGTAATTCATCAAAAAAAAAAAAAGAAAGAAAGAAAGAAACACACAATGAGAAGGAACAACATATATCCTTCAAAGTCATGCCCACAAACTTTCTTAAACTAGGTTCTACCTCCTGCAGTTTCAAGAAGCCCCACAAAGAACACTACCAGCTAGGGACCAAGAATTCATCCCATGAGCTTGTGAGATATGTTTAATATTTAAACTATAACATTCTGTTCCTGGCCTTCAAAGGCTCACGTCCATCTCATAATTCAAAATGCATTTTCGTCCAATTCCAAGAGTCACCAAAGGCTCAACAATTCCAACACTGCTCAAAAGTCTAAGTTCAAAGTCTCATCTGAGACTCAAGGCAAACTTATTTGTGAGCTCAAATAAAATCAAAAAGAACATTGCATACTTACAAAACACAATGACACAGAATGGACATTCTTACTACAAAAGAAATGAATAAAAGAATAACAAGGAAATATTAGATCAAAGCAAGACCAAATTGAGCAAAGCAAATATTATAATGTATCACTGTGACCAATATTCAGGACACATGGTATAGTGATTTGAACTTCAATGGGCCTGAAGGGCCCTATTGTCTTGATGTCTATGACCCACATGGCTTCTCTCTTGAGCTTCCTTTGGTTCATTACCTGGAGCTTTTTTCAGCCCATGTTCCATGACCAAATTCCTGTGACCTTCATTGTAAGCCAGGTTTCACTCTTATGGCTTCATGCCTTAGTGCCTTCCTGCAGAGATCTTGATTGATCTTACCACATATTATGTTGCCTATCAGGTCTTCCTTTGAAATCTAGGTGGAAGCCTCCATGACCCCATAAATCTTGCATTTTTCTTTCTTTCTTTCTTTCTTTCTTTTTTGCTTCTTATTTTGAGGTAGGGTCTCACTCTAGCCCAGGCTGACCTGGAAATCACTCTGTAGTCTCAGGGTGGCCTCGAACTCATGGCAATCCTCCTACCTCTGCCTCCCAAGTGCTGGGATTAAAGGCATGCGCCACCATGCCTGGATCATTTTTCTTTCTTGTAAAACCAGTAGTATGTGTCCAGTGTCAGCCACCAATGAGGGCAATAGTTGGGCCACTTTGGACCATGACTTTATGAGTCTGTCAATGCTTTGATGGCAGAATATGAGGAAAAAAACTTTCCTAGGTGGTGGAGTACAAACAGACCACCGTGGAGCTCATGAACTCTTTCACTGTTGTGAAGACTCAAAACTCACTGAAGCACTAGTAATAAGTGCTCAGCACTAAATAAGACATCTCTATAATACCTTCTAAGGCTCAGAGAACCTTGTGAAAAATAAATAGAATACAAAAGCCAAAGGATGGGGATGTCTTCTTGACATGAAGTGTCTGTTGCATTCATGACCTTCCAGGAGCTGCCATTCCCTGCATAACCCATGTGCGGTAATGGCTTCATCAACATTCTATCATGGATGAAGAGGGAAAGAAATTTTATGAAAAAAACAAAAATAGAAGAGGGACTACTGGGAAAGAAAAGGAAGTTCAGAGAAGGAGGAACAAAAGTAGGCAATAGGAGGGGATTATGATCAAAATACATTATGTACAAGTATGAAAAGTGTCAATAAAAAAAGACAAAAGCCAGGCATGTTTGCACATTCCCTTTAATTCCAGTGGTAGGAGGATTGCTGTCAGTTAAAGCCCCCCCCCCCCCCCACCGAGACTACATACTGAATTCCAGGTTAGCCTGGGCTAGTGTGAGACCCTACCTTAAAAAAAAAAGGAGAGAGAGAGAGAGAGAGAGAGAGAGAAATAGGAAGGTCTTTCAAATGAGTTAAAACTTTTATAGCCTTAGTCTGCAATGTATGGTATCTACTCATTTTCTGAGATTGCTTTGAGTCACTTTTCCTGTTATACTGATAGAAGGTATAAATGGTTCCAATCTCTTCAGAAACCTTGCTCTCCATAAGCCCAATTTTTTCTGACTGAATTTCAAGTTTCTGAAGGCATTCTTCCTGGCCTTTTGTTCCCAACTATCACTGTAAACCTGAGTAGAAGCAGCTACCAATAACCATGCCACAGTCTGAAATCTGAACTGCCCTGAAATTTACTCCATCACCTTTAAACTCAGTCTCCCTTAGGGCATGGATAAAACAGACAAATTGCCTGATAGAATGTAATGAACACATTGTCTCTAATTTTTAAGATGGTTCTTGTTCCCATCTGCAACATCATTAGCTGGCCTTTACTGTTTACATTCCTGTCAGTGTTTTGGTCTTCTTGGTTTCCCCCAGAATCACATAGTAAGTTCTACTTCCATACCCTAGGCTATCTCTAGTCTGATTCTCTAAATTTTCCAAATTCTTCCTGTACACCAGTTCTAAAGGCAGAGGCCATTATGGCAGATTCATGTTGTCATATTTACCCCCAACTCTGGTATTAATTTCCTGTTAGTTACTTTTGCATAGCTCTGACCAAAATTTCTGATAACAACTCAAAGAATAAAATATTTTATTTCACTTATAGTTTTAATGAATTCAGTCCAGGCAGGTGAGGTTCACACACCTTTAATCCCAACACTCTGGAGACAGAGGTAGGAGGATCCCTGTGAGTTTGAGGCCACCCTGAGACTACATAGTAAATTCCAGGTCAGCCTTGACTAGAGTGAGACTCTACCTTGAAAAACCAAAAACAAAACAAACAAACAAAAAAAGAATTCAGTCCAACATTGTTTGGCTCCATGTGCTTTGGCAGAGCATCTGGCAGTTGGAGTGGGAAGAAGGAAAGGTCATCCATCTCCTGGGATTTAGGAAGAAGGAAGCTCCAATTGTGTTTAAAGAAAAATATTGCATTATCACAAATATAAGCAGTCATTATCAAGAAAGTCATTGGAAATTAAGGTCAGGAGGCCAAATGGGATTAGGTGTCCCCAGACTTAACTCTCTATGACCCTTTTCTTTAGAATGTGTGACTTTTAAAAAGAGGGATCTCTACAGTGAAATTTTGTGGCACTTATTGCACAAAAATTACAACCCTCATCCCTTAGCATTTAAAGCAAAATTATGATGCTAAAAGTTGTGGCATTAGCCAAATTAACAGCAGTTGGTTCCCCACCATGGCTGTGTGCCACTACTGCACTTGTGTGGGCATCACAACAAGTTATTTGCTGCTAAGTAGGTCAGACCATGAGTTGCTTGGACAGATATTGGTCATTTTCCCCCAGTCGCCCATGTAGCACCTTCCGGCACTAGACGCGCTGACTGTCTGGGGGCTGACTCTCTTCCAACTTCCAGCCATGCCATTCTATTTTGCATGCCAACCACATAAGGTGTCATCATCAGTAGGGTCTTACCACTAACCTTTTGTGGGTCATCAAGTACTCTGACAGAAATCTGTCTTTCTTTTTGGAAACCTTGTAGGTCTCTCTGATCAAAAGCTCATTGTGGATGATAGCCCCATGCTGGTACTGGGAGTTACAGGTCAGTGCCCACTAAGAGAAGGGAGAAAAAGATAACTAATATACAAGAGTTAGAGAGAAGAGAGGGGGGGGGAGAGGGAGGGAGGGAAGATGTAGAAGATTAAGGTTAGTCTTGATCCTACCCTCTCCAGTGTCTTGTGGTTGAGGTGTTCCCTGTAAGGGCCTGGTGAAGGTTCAGCCATTTGGTCAGTCTTTTAGTAAGTAGAATTTTATGGTACCATTGCCATTGATCTCCTCAGTGGTATAGGACCCATAGCTGGAGCTGGGAAACAAGTCAGAACCATATCCAAACATAAGCCCACCCGCCAATATCAAGCTACCATCAATCATGGGCTACAAGAGGGCCTACACCTATTAAATTCTCTATAAAAAAGTAAGGGTTATCTCATTTGTCCTGGTGATAACTTGCTCTCTGTTGGAGAATCTGCTTCTCTTTTTCAGATAGATGTAGATCCTAAGGAGAGAGCCACCCCATCATACCTCAAAAGGGTCCCGGCTGAAACTAAGAAAAATTGGCGAAACAAGCAAGGGTGCTGTTTCCCTGATGAACCGGATACCAGCAGAAGGGGGAAGGAGATCAACACAGAGAAAAATCAACTCCTACCAAATCAGAGAGCCAGAGCCTCAGAGGCCCCCAACACCTCATCACTGAAGCAGACCAAAAATGAACCCATCATGGCTCAGGGAAATTTTGTGGAAGAGAGGGCAGAAAGAATGTCAGAACCACATGTTGGGTCATGATATGCAGAGACATTTATCTTACCCATAACTGTGGGCTAACTCCACAATGCATGACCCATATACCTCAACAAGGAGGGGCCAAGGGGAGGAGATAGGTCACGGATGAGCCTAATAATGGTACCAAACTGACTGTATTTGCTGAATACAAAACTAACAAATAAAGAAAAAAATAGATAAAAAATAAAAGTTGTGGCATGATGGAATATATCCCATATCCCATATATGGCTAATGTAGAATATAAATAGAAATATTGGGGGAATATTTGTCAGTATTCATCTAATGTAATATCTTTAAGTGATAAAAATGAATGGACTGGAGCTGTATCTATCACCATGTACAACTCTCAGATAGTCAGTGTTGTAGAGAGCCAACCATAGAATATCACACAACTTTTCCAAGTTTTAAGACATGTGAAACAACAATATGCATTTTAATGGAGGCATACTTAAAAAAATAAGGGTTCTTACTATTGAACGAAAAAATATCAACCAACCTCAAGGTGGTAGCTTCCTTGGTAGAAGAAAAGAAAGAAGAGACATTGAATGAGTAGTGATTAGAAGTTTCAACTGAGTATGTAATTGCTTTACTTCCTAAAAATAAAAACACCTTAAGTAAATATGGGAAAATGCTAATATTTGTTTCAACTGAGTGATAGAAAATTGAAAAGACATGCTCATTTTCACTACAAAACCCTACTAAAGTGAAATACTTTTCTGTGTGCATTCATGCATGTGTGCACGTGTCTGTTGAGTATGTGTGGTGTAGTTGCAAATGTACAAGTGCCTTGCGCATGCATGCAGAAGCCAGAGGAGACTTTTGGATATCCCTCTCTATTGCCCATCAGTGGACTGCCTTGACACAGGGCCTCTCTCTCAACCCAGAACTGCTTCATTATTGGTTAGCAAGCATCAGTGATTCTCTGGTGTCTGCCTCCTGCAGACTAGAGTTACAGAATACATTGCCATGCCCAGCTTTTTATATAGGTTCTGGAGAGTTGAACTTGGACTGTCATGCTTAAGCAGCAAATTCTCTTAACCAATGAGCCATCTTTTCAGCTCCAAGATGTATTTTTAAAAACATCAATCTAAAAGGAGATAGAGAATGGAAAAGGACATAAAAAAAATTAGTAGCCAGAAAGCAGATGGGATTTTCTAACTTCAAAGAACCAAGAAAAAGGAATCCTAGGTGGACAGTGAGGAAGCAGCAAAACAGGTCTGTTTTCTCCACAGGCTGCTAAAAAAGTTCAGAAACTGGAAATACAATGTAATTTAAGTGCAGGCGACAGTGACTTAAAATGGGAAGATGGATTCAAAGTCTACTTAATGAGCACTTAATTAAATGTGGTGGTGAATGCCTATAATCCCAACACTAGGGAGCCTGAAGTAAGAAGATCACAAGCTTAAGACCAGCTTGAACTAAAAAGCAAGACCCTGTCACAAATAAATAACAGACAATTAGATCCCCTGTCTAATTAGACCCCTGGTCCTCCCTGAATAGCTTGGCAGTTTTGCCTCAGTTGAGAACTATCACTTTATTTCCTATAAATGGTAAAGCAGACGGTATCTCACCTAGAAGACATCCAGAAAAATAAAGGTATCAGGCATATGGGCACAAAACTAGAATGAGACCAGGAGAGAGAAGAAATAGGATGAGAATAGAGGAGGAGTTACCTGTCAGCTTTCATAATATAAGGGGTAGGAGGGTCTTAAAGGGGTAGGGATGGGGAGGATAGAGAGGAAATTACACAAAAGTTAAGACAACATAAATCAGTTCCATAGAAATCCTCATTCTGACTAGCATTTTACAAGATACAGCCACCAATAATGCCAGAGGGGGAACAGTCTGGACAGAAGGTGGGGGAAAAAAAACACAGACTCCGGCCAGTAAATCTCAGGCTCAGAATTAGGTTGCCTCTCATAATGAGTTGTTGGCTAGGGAAAACCTATGAGGCTCCCAAAACAATGTAGATTATTGCCAAAACACTTGATTACCTGCCAGAGCAAAATGTAAGACTCTATGGCTCAGGACACTACAGGATGAGGTCACAGGACATCAGAATACCATGCCAGAATTGAAAATGAAACTAGCTCCCTCCTGGTAGCCTTCATAGTTCTGGAGAGCCCCCATGGAGCTACTGGAGAACAAAAGTTACCAACAGCATGAATAAGCAGGGGACCCTTCAGACTCTGAAATTAATGAGCCAAACAAGAAGTACACACATGTGCAATAATGGCATGCAGCCTCTACAGGTAACCAACTGTTCTCTGATTGGACATGAGGCCTGCTCTGTAGGTGTGATGGTTAAGTTTGTGTCAAGTTGATCTGTTTAGGAATCCACAGACATTCCTTACAAGTGGGTCTCTGAGGTTGTTTCCAGGAAGGATTGATTAAAGGAGGAATCATTCCACCAGGGTGAGCCCTTCCCCCATTGTGGGCAGCCCCTCTCAGAAGGGGCTTTATCTAAGGAAACTCTGGGAAGCAAAAGTATCCTCTGCCCCCCACCCCCCATGCTGCCACCTGGCTACTGGTGCTGCTTGCTGCTTTTCAGTGTGGACTGAAAAGCATCATGTTCTGAAGAGCAGTGTCTCTCCAGGAAGCCTCCAGGCCTTCAGTGCCAGATTGGCACTGCTGTGGTATCCAGCCTCATGGACTGAGAAGCTACCATATTCCTTGACTCTCTGGCCTGCAACCTGCTGTTGTTGGACTGTTGTAAGCTAATCCAATAAATTCCTTTTTAATACAATTCATCCTATCAGCTCTGTTCCTCCAGAGAACTGCAGATTGTGGTATCAGTAGTGGTTCTAGAATTGTAAGGATGGATGTCCCTAGTGGGCTTGGTGCACTCTGGAGTTGGCTCTCCAACTTCAGTGCCACTAAAGGCTCTACTGGTAATAAGGAGAGTGCTTTTACTGGTAATAAGGAAGACACTACTAATCCATGGTGCGAACTATTTAGAGAAGTCCATGAGATAGATGTATTTGGTCATCCTGAGTCATATCATGTGAAGAGCAAGGAAAAACTTGCAGATGTGCAATTATACACTAATTAATGGGCTGTGGCCAATGGTTTGGCTAAATGATCCGGGACTTGGAAGGTGTGCAATTGGAAAATTGGTGAGTACATTTGGGGAAGGTGTATGTGGGTAGAACTCTTTGAATGGGCAAAGGATATAAATATATTTGTGTCCCATATCAATGCTCAACATAAGGTGACCTCATCAGAGGATGACATAAGCTGACCTGTTCTGTGGATAGTTGTCAACCTCTTTCCTCAGCCATTCCTGCCATTGCCCAATGGGCCCACCCATGAACAAATTGGCCATGATGGCAGGGATGCAGGTTATGCATGGGCCCAACAACATGGACTTCCACTAACTAAGGCTAACTTGGCTACAGATGCTGCTGACTGTCAAATCTGCCAGCAGCAGAGACCAACTCTGAGCCCCCAATATGGTAGCATTCCTCAGGGTGACCAACCAGCAACTTGGTGGCACGTTGACTACACTGGACCATTTCCATCATGGAAAGGTCAGAGTTTTGTCATTATTGGAATAGACACTTATTCTGGGTATGCATTTGCTTTTCCTGCACATCATGCTTCTGTCAAAACTTCCATCCATGGGATTACAGAATGCCTTATCCATTGTTACAGTAATCTACACAGCATTGCTTCTGATGAAGGAAGTCACTTCACAGCCAAAGAAGTATGGCATTGGACTCATGATCATGGAATTCACTCGTCTTACCATGTGCCCCACCACCCTGAAGCAGCTGGCTTGAGTGAACAGTGGAATGGCCTTTTAAAGAAACAACTATAGTACCAACTAGGTGGTAATAGCTTGGAGGTCTAGGAGAGTGTCCTCCAGCAGGCTGTATATGCTCAGAATCTGTGTCCTATATGTGGTACTGTTTCACCTATAGCCCTATTCACGTGTCCAGGAATCAAAGGGTGGAAATGGAAATGATCTCACTTACCATCACCCCAAGTGACACAGTAGCCAAAATTTTGCTGCCTGTTCCTGCAACCTTATGCTCTGCTGGCCTAGAGGTGCCAGAGGGAGCAGTGCTTTAGCCAGGAGGCACAATGAAGATTCCATTGAACTGGAAGCTAAGACTTCCCCCTGGCTACTTTGGGATCCTGATGCCCATGAGTGAGCAGGCTGAGAAAGGAGTTACAGTGATAGCAGGCTTGATTGATCCAGACTACCAGGGAAAAATTGGACTGCTCCTTCACAGTGGAGGGAAGGAAGAGTATGTCTGGAGTGCAGGAAATCCTTTAGGGCATCTCTTGTTGTTTTTATGCCCTGTTATCAAAGTCAATGGACGACTGCAACAACCCAATCAAGGCAGTGTGATAAATGGCCCAGATCCTTCAGGAATGAAGGTATGGATCATCCTTCCAGGTAAAGAACCAAGACCTGCTGAGATTCTTCCTGAAGGTAGAGGAAATACAGAATGGGTAGTACAAGAAGGAAGTTACAAATAACAGCTAAGGCCAAGTGACCAGTAACAAAAACAAGGACTGTAATTGCCATGAGTATTTCTGGCCTACCTTGCTAAGAGTGTTTGTACATATCTATAGCAATATTTAGATGCTTTTATTCTTCCTCTACTTCTCTACTAAGCAATTAATACTGATTAAGATCATATTGCTAGTTAACTGCTGTTGAATTTATATTTGACCTATTATGTTAGAGACTAAGCATTCCTTAAGGGATCTTGCTTTGTGTTAGGGGGAAGATTGTGTATTTCTGGTTGTATGTGGGATAGTAATGTAATATTAGGTGGAATTATGACCTTGTTACCATCTTCATCTGGAAATTAAGTATGACATAAGGAGATATGGTTTGGTTTCAAGTTGACAAGGGGTGGAGTTGATGGTTAATTTTGTGTCAACTTGTTCTGTTTAGGAATTCACAGACATTCCTCATAAATGGGTCTCTGAGGTTGCTTCCAGGAAGGATTAACTAAAGGAGGAATCCTTTCCTCAAGGTGAGCCCTTCCCCCAAAGTGGGAGGCCCCTCTCAGAGGGAGGCTTTATCTAAGGAAGTTCTGGGAAGAAAAGTATCCCCTACCCTGGCTGCTTGCTGCTTGCTTTCCAGAGTGGACTGAAGACCAGTGTGGACTGAACAGCAGCATTTCTCCAGGTTGCCTCCAGGTCTTTAGTGCCGCATTGGGACTGCTGAGGCATGCAGCCCCATAGACTGAGCAGCTACCGGGTTCCTTGACTCTCAGGCCTGCAACCTGCTATTGTGGGACTACCCTTAGCTAATCCAATAAATTCCCTTGTAATACAATTCATTCTATCAGTTCTGTTCCTCTAGAGAACCCTGACTAATACAGCAGGAGAGAACTCATAGATGGTGTTGGGAACCAAGTCAGAATCCCATGGCCAGGAAACCCTGACTTCATAGAGAAGCCTCCACTGCTCTGTGGAGAAGAAGAGTGGGTTTACACACCCAAAAATCTCTCAAATACTTTTGCATACCCCTTTTAACACAAGCTGTTCTCACTGTTAGTGGGTTAATTTGTTTTATTTTGCAGAAGTCAGAGAAAATGGAGGAGAGCCAAGATTCATCAATAAGACAAGAAGATAGCTGGTGCCTACCATGGGACTTGCCACCTCTACCACATCTGCCAGGGTCCTGGAGAAATTGCAGAAGAAGCGGTGACATAAATACTGCTCTTACTGCTATCCTGACAATCAGCTCCATGGTGATAGTGACAGACACAGTGACCAATCAAAACAGAAATTCAGAGACTACAGAGAATTCAACACTACATCAGAGTACCAACAGGCCTACCATGGCTCAGGGAACATTGCAGAAAAGGAGGCAGGAAGATTATAAGAGCCACAGAGCAGGTAGGAATACCCTGAGGCATGGTCCCCCAGCTACCTCATAGGGACTAACTGAGGCTTTAATGACCCCACAGTGAATTTCATAACACCATTGAGGAGGACTCCCGAGGTAACATGAGCCTGGACACAGGGATAAATTAGTATAACCTGTTTATATATATTTAAAAAGTAAAAAAGAAAAATCAAGGTTAAGAGAAATTCTAAGTGTTGAATTCTGAGGTACATAATCCTTTTTCCTCATTTGTTTCATAAAACTGTAACAGTAGCAAATTGTATGTTTCCTAGAAGATATTGATGGGACTTCTTTCCAAAAAATATGACAATATCCAAAGAAAATATAAGACCATCACATCGGGAGGTTCCCCACCAAAATTAACTAAAGCCAGATACCTTTATAAAGGCCTTCAGACACACACACCCCAGCTGCCTATGCAGAGGCTTATGTGCTATATGCAAAGGCTGCAGAGCCCTTTCTAAAACATGAACATAACTCAAGGACACCTGCCCTCTGAAGAAAGGCTCAGACATCAAAGCAAACAAGCAGAAAAGAAGAAAGTGTGCGGAAATAGAATCAACATGAGAAAACAAAAACTTCAAAAGAAAATATATAAGTGTTATTATGTTCAGAGAATGAGAGATGATGCATTCATTTTTATAAAAGAGTAAGATACTATAGTGTGGATCTTGAATGTACTGCAAAGTCCAGTGTTAAAAGTTTGGCTCCCAAAGTTACATTATGGGGAGGTGCTATGGCCCTGTGGTCTTAAGTCACTGGAGTCATACATTTAGAAAAGCTGTGGGACCCACTGGAGTCTTTTTCTCTTCTGACTCTTGGCTCATCAGTTCATCAGAGGCATTGCCACCATGATGTGCTACCTCAACAGAGGCAAAGTAATAAAATGAAAAAGTAGCATCCAGAAGCCAAAAATAAGTCAATGAAAAATCCCAGTGGCAGGAATAAGATACAACCTTGTACGTTGTTGGTCGTGGAAGCTCTGGAGGCTTCTAAAACAATATAGACTATTGTTAGTGTACTTGGTTCCCCTCCCAAAGCAAGTTCCTATTGCTGAAGAGGACACATTCTTTGGCAAACTAGCATTCATGGTGCAGGGAGGTACTATGTAGACTTCCAGGAGAGAAAATCAACAGTCTTACCCAGTTGTAGACACTGTGTGCTATGCAGCCAATCTGCCAAGCAAGATATGACTACTAGTGTAATAATGACATGGCATTTTGGGTGGTAACCAGCCACTTTCAGATTATATTTGAAATTCATTCCACAAGAGGGTTGCATGCCTGGTATTGTAAACCTCGTCACGCTTTTCAGTGTCGATGTTTGTTTTTGGTTTTCTGATTTTAATTTTTAGTAAATTATAACCACTTCTATGTAAAAAAGGCCATGGCCGAGGAGGTCATTGGCCCTGAGGCGGGGGTGGGGGGGGGTCTACTATTGTTACTTTGCTAAATAGACATGATGTCAAATTGCCTTCTCAATATTTTTTTATAACCATAGATCAGTATTGCTATATGGGGTGTCCAGAGAGGCTCCTTTTTGCGGTGGAAAATGGATAAGATAGGGACTCATAACTGGTCAAAGTTCTGAGAATAAATAACTATTGTGCTCTTGATATTATATGCAACATTTCTTCCAAAACTCAGGGAACATCATGATAGAGTATGTGGAAAGACTATACGAGGGCAGGAGAGATGGCTTGGTAGTTAAGATGCTTGCCTGTGAAGCCTAAGGACCTATGTTTGACTCTTCAGGTCCCATGTAAGCCAGACACACAAGGTGATGAAAGTGCACAAGGTGGCACATGCACAGAAGGTGACACATTCATCTGGAGTATGATTGAAGTAGCTGGAGGCCCTGGCATGCCAATTCTCTCTCTCTCTCTCTCTCTCTCTCACTCTTACTCTCTCACATTAAAAAAGGGGCTAACCTATTGGGCTTTCCTCAAAATAAATAAAGAAATGATGCAATGATATATGAGTCTGAAGATGAGGAAAAAGTGCCATACAACACCATGTTCTGGACATTACACAGCCCTTATACTTATAAAATCATAGTAGTATTGTTACCTTCACAAGACTTGCACAAGAATGGGCCCTTCAACATTCCATCATGAACGGGAGAGGGGCTCATGAGGCTCAGTCTCTCCATGAAGAACTGTTGTCTTCCATAGATTAACCATAGGCATACCTCCCATGCTGCAGTAAAGAACCACCCAGCCCTGCTCATTGAAGAAACTTTAACTAAATTCAGTAGGATAAAAAAAATAAATAATAGATATGACAATAGAAAAGGAGAAGTAGAAGGGGACTAGTGGTAGTGGGAGGGTGGGAGGTATAAAACAGGGGCTGGAGAGGTGGCTTAGTAGTTAAGGCACTTGCCTGCAAAGTTTAAGGACCCAGGTTCAACTCCCCAGAACCCATGTAAGCCAGATACACATGGTGTTACATGCGTCTGGAGTTCATTTGCAGTGGGTAGAGGCACTAGGGCACTGATTCATTCTCTGTCTCGTAAATAAATAAATATACAGTAAAAGTACAATAAAATAAATAAAAAGAGGCTAATAGGAGTGAATGTGAAAGAAATACATTATTTATATTCATAAAATTGTCTATAACTATAAATTTTTTTAAATAAAATGGGGTTGGAAACATGGGTCAGTGATTAAAGATACTTGCTTGCCAAGTCTGTCAGTCCAGGTTCAATTCCCTAGTACCTACATAGAGCCAGAAGAATTAAATGGTGAATGCATTTAACATTCATTTGCCATGGCAAGAGATCTCATTATATACAAACACACACACACAACACGTAAGCACAATGCATGAATAAATAAAATAAGTTAAAATAAATTCTATTCTTCATATTTTTGCTACTTGATTTTCTTTTTATTTTTTTCTGAGAGAGAGCGAATGAGAATTGGCTCACCATGGCCTCTGGCCACTGCAAACAAACTCCAGATGCATGTACCACCATGTGGTGCATTTGGTTTACATGGGTACTAGGGAATTGAGCCTGGGTCCTTTGGCTCTGCAGGCAAGCACCTTAACTGCAAAACCATCTCTCTAGACCTAAAGTTTAGTTTAGAGTAATACTATTTTATTAAATATAGATTTACTATATCATACTGAATACCTAAATAAAATCATTTAAGTATTCTTTATATTCATAGAGATAGCATGATATTGGTCATATTATTAATCAATTTCTGATAATATCAAAATTCTCAGGAGCTTCTTTCATATTTCACCCTATTTTCTAATATGCTCAACTCCTCAGTAATATATGCAATCTAGTTGGTCCAGTTCCTTAGAGTACCAAGGAAGAAACACACATAGACTCTTTATAACAGGAAGTCAATACAAGAACAAATAACACAAGAAAAAGATGGAATGTGCCTTGTTTGCAAAGTCACCTTATATACCAGATACCTGTCATATTTTTGGCCACCAAATATTTGAAACATACCCTGTATTTGGAATAGTTTTCTCCTTATGAATCTCAGTAAAACATAGAGCCTCCTTCCACTACAATCAATACTCACTTGTGCAGATACTGTCCCTGGTGTCTAACCACCACCACTATCTCACAATTGTTAGAGCTGCCCAATATCCTTCAAGAACATTATTTTAATTATGAATAAGCCAAAATTGATTTTCCTTACTTGGACTTTAGAACCCTGATTTTTACCTTTCTGGAATGTGGAAGTTGAAGGCAGCCTGCACTTAAATGTAGAATGTGCTGGTTATAGATGAAGGATGGAGAAGCAGGATATAGGGAACAAAAGACTCATATTTCTCTAAATCAGTTGATAACACTTGTTATACAAATGAAAAATGTATGATTAATTATGAACCTAATAATATGCCTTAGGACACTGAAAATGTATCACCAAAGTTATGGAATTTTAAATGGGAGGGGCTACAGGTATAGCTCAGTGTAAAGCACATGCTTAGGCATTCATGAAAGGGAGTCCTTCAGGAATATGACATATTTGGGTAATTTCTTGTAGCTTTCTGTAATGTCCTATAAGCAATAGTTAAGAAGCCGGGCACGGGGACACATGCCTTTAGTCCCAGCACTCGGGAGGCAGAGGTAGGAGGATCACTGTGAGTTTAAGGCCACCCTGACACTAAGTGAAGTCCAGGTCAGCCTGAGCCAGAGGGAGACCCTACCTTGAAAAAAAAAAAAAAGAAGTCAATAGTTAAATATAGTATACTGCTTAAAATCATAGAAAAAAATGGAATGAAGGAAGGGACAGAGGGAGGGAAGAAGGAAGGAAAGAAAGAAAGAAGGAAGGCAACTAAAATTCCAAGAACTTTGAGCATTTTAAATTTGAAGAAACTGAATTCTCTACCCCAATCCAAAAGTAACCCCACCTTCATTTGCAGGAAGGCTGATAGTAACAGCAAGGATATCTAGGGATATCCAACTTCTCAGGTCTCACATCACTGAACATCCTTCTTTCTCCATACAAAATAATGACTGACATGGTGTCCCTTCATCTTAGGCCATTGCTTTGGAACACTTTTAGGTGGAGCTCCTCAATTTGAGAATCTTCCAAGTGAGCAAACCAAAGTTCTACAGCACTCAAGACCTCACAGACTGGAAAAGAAAGATCTGGCTCTTTCACTTTCTGCTTGACTCTCCCTTGGCTTCTTTTCGTGTGTTGGATGTACACCCCATCACCACAACTAGGCGTCCTCGATATGCTCATAAAAATAGCCAAAATCTCCCTCTGTTTTGTTCTCATCACTTCAATCACTTTTTCCATTAATATTCGAAAAACATCCCGAGGAAGTGTTCCTAGGGAAGGAATACAAGGGTCCTAGTTATGATCAAAGCAGGCACCTCCACAGAAAAGCCTCTAGCACAAACTGCCAACTGTGTGGCTATCTGTGTGGTCCTTCTCACAGTTGAGGGCGTCCTTCTGATCATGTGCTACCACTCCACACCACTATCATTTTGAAAGTTTGCACTGCTATTTGCAAGTCGCCATGGTAACAAGACAGGGAGTGCTCTGTGGGAACTTTTGAACTCTTGGCAGGCTGACAGGCTCCTCGATTGGTTCCCATGATTTTCACCTAATTTGAATGACTAATCACAGCCTGCTTGTGATTATATAATCTCCTGTGGATGGCTTCTCAGGCTTGTTGGACCACAGAGTGTTCATATTGCAAAGAGAGAAGCTACTCACCAGCTCAAGATGGAAGACTTGCCTCAGAGAATCCCAAGGCCTGCCAAGTACTTACAGTGGTAACTTAGCAAGACCCCTCTTGGCAGGTATCCTGAAGCTGTCAAGATCAGAGCTGTAGCCACCACCCTTATGCCCTCTTGGCCGTAAACCCACTGTCAACAAGAGTCCAGTTTTATTTTGAGTGATTTTATTCCTAGGCAAATAACACCTCATTAGTTCACCTCTCACTGTCTGTCCATTCCATTCTTTGGGTGCAGAGACAAGGACCTAGAAGAATAGACCATTTCACTATGATTAGCCTAGGTTAATCTACCCACAGTTCCCACTTGAACTGATTAATTTTGCTCAGAGCATCTGGCAACTATCATTGGTCCATATTGTGACTTGGTGGGAAGACACTGATAATAGTTTTAGATAGTCTCATTCTGTTTTGAAAACAGCATTATGACATAGGTACTACTTCTTTGGAGAGAACAGCTGTGTTTTATCTCTATATTATAAGAACATTGCACTGGTAGTAGTCATGAGCATAGGGTTAGATGAAAAGCTTGAAGTCAAATCCGAATCCATCTAGTACCACAGCTTGTACTCTTGAAATTGAATACCATGCATCATTATGTGGTGCTCAAAAGGGAATCCCAGAAAATGGTGATGGAAGTCAAATTCAACTAATGATAAGATTTTTTCATGGTTTCCCTTTTTTTCAAAAGAGGAATATTTAATGAAAAAAAAACATTGATTTGAAGCCAGCCTGGGCTGTAGTCAGAGACTTTGTCTCAAAACAACAACCACAAACAAACACAAAGAAAAAAAAAAAAGAAGAGAAAAATTCATGATTGAAGTCCAGGACTAGGGACAATACCGATGCTGGGAACAGTATAGATGGGTACTTTAAGGTTTTGTTTTAAACACAACTACACTTCCCCCATCTCACACTCCTGAAATTTTGAGTCTATATAATACCCTTCAGTTTCACTCTTTAGAACAAAATTAATTTGACTGAAAGGCATGGTACAGTTAGTCAAGGCTCATATATCTTTTTTCTCCCCCATCTGGATGCATGCAGGATACAAAGAAAAAAGGAAGAAATAAGGACTCCTCCTTTTTAGCTTCAAGATTCTAGAAAATGATTGATTGGTCTAGGGTGACCCAGACAGACGCCATCTATCAGGAAAGGTCAGAAGAGCATGTGAAGGGGCAAATTCCTTCTGAAGGAGGCAAAGTTCTCTCCCTTTATACTGTCTGTAGAGGGGAAGACTGCTTCTCATGTGTGCCTGGGTTTCCATGGTTTTTTTTTCTTTTTTTAAACAGTAAATGGCCTTAATCAAAAGTTCAGGACACTGAACAGAGACAAAAGGAAATAAGAAAGAAGAAAGAGAGGAAGAGAGAAAGAAAGAGAAATGGAAAGAAGAGAAGAGAAGGGAAGAGAAAAGAAGAGAAGAGAAGTGAAAAGAAAAGGTAAATGAGGGCTTTGCATAGCCTGCCATATTTTCTGGTTTTCTTGGGCTATACTTGACTGACAAAACCACATAAAGTTTCTTAGACTTAACGGAAAAAGAACAAAATAAAAATGAATGTCTCACAAACAAGACAGTAAGTTGACTGATGGTCTACATTGATGATGATGATTATTATTATTATTATTATTATCTTTTTGACTGTCCTACCTTAGATTCTCAAGTGCTAGAATTGCAGTTGCATGTCCAGCTCCACTTTGATATTGTTAGGGACTTTATTTTTTATATCCTGGGTAACTGAAGCAGAAACACATACTTACAAGAACTGAGTATTTTCCATTCCCACCTTAGGGCCATTCATGAGGCTAATGTGAGTCATTCATCCCTCATTGCCCTGCAGAACCATTCTAATTCACTTTACAGAAGAGTTGCCTAGGGTTTCACATATCTGAAATCACATAATATATATATGGGTGACATGTCTCTATTCCATGCACTGGACAAAACCCTAAGATATGCATAAAGAAAAGGCACTTAGTAGAGTAACATCATTTGTCCATCACCTGAGTTCTCTTCCACGTTTCTTAGAAAGAATGCTGTTTAGGAGCTATACTTACTAGAGCATTTACTAAATCACATTTTTACCAGAGGGGACTCTTCTGTGATGGGAGGTCTAGGTTCTTTGTTTTCAAAGAATTGACTAAGTTATAACAAAGTAGTGGGAAAAGCATAGATTTATTGAAATTGAAAGTGTGGGTATGGGCTCAAGCAAGAACATGGCTCAAGTCCCTATTTTTTATCCAGGTGCTTTGAATCACAAAATCAAGGAAAGGAGTCCTCTGAAATGGTAGACATTTTAAAATAACTGACATAAGTGATCACATCTCTAGGCTATATGACATTATATTTACTGCACATGTGCCATCCATGAACCTCTATGCCATATGCATGAAATACCATCTGTGACAAGACTATGCATAAAATAGTATCATCCTGCCTCATTTCCCCTTGACAGATATTATCCCCATAAATCTTTATGAGAAGTAAAGGAAAAGGAGATCTCATCTCTCATAACTGCTTCTGACTAGTGAAGAGTCTATCTACTGGGAACAACAGAACACTCCCTCTATCTGAGCAAGTCACGATAGTGGGTATTTTCAGTCTTGTTCCAGGATTGGTCTGAAACTCTGCCAAAACACCAGGTAGAGTTTGATGGATCCTAGTTGAGAAGAAACAGACTTTGTTAAGAGATTAAATAGCAAGGCTCAGTCACAAGAGTCAGGAGGAACATCATAAAAAGCCCTGATGAGGAAAGTAGACAAGACATCCAGTACCACATTGTAGACCATGAGCCCCATGACTCAGTTAGCTATTGGTGAAGTTTTGAGGCATGGTCTGCCAATTTTTATAGAGTGTCGTCTCTGGGTAATTCAGATTGGTTAACAACACCATTCTTCCTCAAGGAAGAGGCATAATCCCCCTTCCTAGCACTCAAAATATCCAATCACTTCAATTCTGGATAGCCACTGATGCCAAGGAATCTACTTGAAGCGTGGTAATACTCTGTGTAATGTCTTCTAAACTATCATTGAGGTCTTCAAATAAGCTTTTGTAATATGCAAATTTATGTGTATCACATGTAAATGTCCATCTAAAGATAACCTCTGCAGAGGAAAGATTCAGTAACCAAGTAGATAGGATGGGTGATTTTGTAGATAGTAGTCCACCACTTTCTCTGACCATCCTTGTCATTACCCAATGGACCCATGAGCAAAGTGGCAGGGGTAGAAGTTTTGCATGGAATCAATAATATGTATTTCTACTCACCAAGCTTGCCTTGACTACTACTGGTGCTGAGTGCCAAATCCACTAGCAGCAGCCAACACAGATTCCTATATAGCATCATCCCTTGGTTGACAAACCATTGACATAGTGTAAGGTGGAATTACACTGGACCACTTCCATCATGTAAAGGATAGCACTTTGGCTTTACTTGAATAGATACTTATTCTGGGTATGGATTTGCCTTTCCCATACATAATACTTCTGGAAAAACTACCATCCACGGACTTACAGAATGTCCCATTCACTGTCATGGTATTTCATGCCGCACTGCTTCTGACAAGGTAATTCACTTCACAGCCAAAGAAATATGGCAGCGGGCTAATGCTCATGAAATTCACTGGCTTTATCATGTTCCTCACCATCCTGAAGCAGCTGGATTGATAGAATGGTGGAATGACCTTTTGAAAACACAATTATAGAGCCAACTAGGTGTCAATTGCCTGGAAGATTGAGGCAGGGTTCCCCATATGTTCCAAATCAGTGTCTAATATATAATACTAGGATACATGCGTCCTGAAATCAAGGGGTAGAAATAGAAATGATACTACTCAAAATCACCCATAATGACCCACTAGTGAAATTTTATTTCCTGTTTCTACAACTGTATGGTATGCTGGCCTAGAAGTCTTGGTTTCAGAGCAAAGAGGGAGTGTTTCTTCCAGGAAGCAATAAAAAGGTATGCCACCAAAATTGAAACTAAAATTTCCCCCTAGCCATTTTAGGCTCATTATTTGTTTAAGTTAATGGGCTAAGAAAGAATTATAGCATTATCAGGGATGATTATCGAGGCAACCAAGGTGAAATTGAACAGTGGAGGTAAGGAAGACAGTGGTGTGTGGGAGAATCTTTAGTGTGTCTTTTTGAGTTACCATGTCCTGTGATTAAGGTCAATAAGAAAGTTCAACAATAATAAAGTCAGGTTAATAAATGGCTCAGCACTTCCAGGAATAAAGCAAAGGTGTAAGTCACTCCTCTGGTGTATCTGATATTACTAGTCTGAGTGTCTTAGGATAACCGGGACCTTCTGAGGTGCTTGCTTAGGGTGAAGGAAATACTGAGTAATAGAACAAGATAGTTATACATGCCAGTAAAGGTCATCTGAGTAGTTACAGAAATGAGCATTGTAATTGCCATTAGTATTTCTTCCCAATTTTGTTAATAATGTTTATGCATATATACATGTATATTAAGAAGATACTTATGTTTTCTTTTCTGTTTTTCTTTGCCACATAATATTATTGAGATAATATCAGTAGTTAATTAAATATACATTGTCATATTTAGGATACAGGGTACTAACTACCAAGCAGTTCTCAAATCACTATGCCATCTATTTGGGCATAAATAATAGTGCATTTCTGGCTGTCACTGGGAGAGGTACATCATGTTATGTGGGATTATGACAGTTACTAACTTGAATTGAAAATTAAATATGTCATAAAAAATGGTTGGGTGTCAAGATGACAAGAGGTGGACTTGTGACAGTTAATCTCTTTTTAATAAACTTTTATTGACAACACATGTACAATTTACCATGATCATATTCCCTTCCCACACTGTCCCTTTTCCCCCTCTTGTATGCCTTCATGACTTCTTTCCAGCTAGTCCCTCACCTATGTTTTATTGACAAATTTTTGTTTGTTTTTTTGAGGTAGGCTCTCATTCTAGCCCAGGCTGACTTGGAATTCACTCTGTATTCTCAAAGTGGCCTCAAACTCATAGCAATCCTCGTACCTCTGCCTCCTGAGTGCTGGGATTAAAGGCATGCACCACCATAACCAGCTTTTTATTGACGATTTTATATACGTACAAAATATGGGGTTAATGTCATAGTCAGTTCCACTTTTCTGAGATGAACATCCAAACCAAACACAGTTTGTGGAAGTAAGGGAGTTATTTTATAGACTCAGGAGAAGACCCATCAATAGTAAGGGATCTGACCCCCTTTCACAGATCTAACCAGAGAGAAACCACCACCAGCCAGCAAACATCAAAAAGTAGCAAAAACAAGCTACAGCAAGCAGAACCCCTGAGCTCAGACTGCTTTCTACACCTTTGGGGAATCAGATTATCCCTCAAACACACCTTTGGGCTGGACCCCAGGATACACCCCCAGTGACACATCCTCCAGCCAGGCATCTAGAGATCCAAGTTATAAACTTAATGAAACACCTGAGTCTACGGGGGACATACATTCACATTCAAACCACCACAGTTAATCAGTATTGATTGGACCAGCCATCAACTAAAACACATGCCTTTTGAGCAGGTCTGTGTGTGCATTTTCAGGAAGGATTAACTGAGAAAGAAAGATTTTTATCCACAATGGACAGATCTTCTGGTTGTAGCCGATATAGAGAGACCCTTTTGCCTGGCTTTCCTGGTTCCTCACTGGTGAGTATATCTACCCTGTGGCTGCCATCCTTCAATGACATTGACACCTAGTTTATTTTGCCTTCCAATGTGGACTGGCTTTCAGTGCTAAATTGAGACCGCTGAGACTACAGTCTGGTACACTGAGCCATTATCTGGTTCTCAGGCTCCCCTGAAGGCAGACAGCAGTCATAGTTGCTCTACCACCCATATCATGTAAGACAACCTAATAAATCTTTGTAATATACATTCACCACATCAGTTGTTTATCTAAAGACCCAGAATAACATGATAGCTATATTCTTATAACTCTTATTTTTGTTTAGTGATTACATCTGTTCTATTATCTTGCTGTTTTACCAGATCTCAGTTTGGAGAAATAAATAGAAAGTCATGTTACATATAAAATCAAATAATAATATGTTACCACTTTGAACTTTCTTCTGCCAAAATTATCTTTTTCTATATAACAAATATTAGTGAATGGGATAAAAATAAGAGGTCATACCTGGTAGAAAGCAGAACTACTAGTCTTGTGGACATAACCAAATCTGATTTTATAATAAGAAAGGGAAATGGGACTCCAATAAGAGCCACTTTGTAATACTGTCCATCAATTTCTCTTTGGTAAAACATAAATATTAGCCAGGAGTAGTGATGCATGTCTTTAGTCCCAGCACTTGGGAGGCAGAGGTAGGAGGACTGCCATGACTACATAGTGAATTCCAGGTCAGCCTGGGATACAGAAAAACCCTACCTCAAAAAAAGCATAAATATAATTTTTATCCCTATACTATAGCATGCCATATATATTTAATGAAAATCATGGGTTTAAGTTATAAGACTCTACAAAAGTTATTTTCCTTGGAGATCAATGCCTTGTGTATAACTTGGTTAGTAAGAGTTAATCCAACTCTTCAGCTATCCCTGGTAAGAGTCTGTGGTAGTTCAAATATGATAGTTTAAATGTATAGTCCAATAGAATTAAAATTGAGCTTGCAGTTCCGGCCACTAACAGACAGATCCCTGCTAGAGGAGGCAGGTCACTAGTGTCAGAATCTTGGAATCCAGCCATAATTTGTATTTGAGGGCACATCTGAGTCTAGCCTTAGTAGGTGTGTTCAGAGAAGTTTGAGCTCTGGCTGTTCTTGCTTTCTGATGTTGGTGTTTTCTTGCTGCAGCTATTTTGTTCTTGGATCTATGGAAGCAAGCAGCTTCTTCTGCCATTGATGGAGTTTTGCCTGGATTTTCTAAGCCTGATATAAATCCCTTTATTCCATTAGCTGTGTCTGATTGGATATTTGTCCCAGCAAGTAAGAGCTGACTGTAACAGAGTCAATTGTGTTTAAGTTACTTAAAAGTAACTAGAAACCTAAATATGTTTTAGAGATATTTTTAAACTTTATAATTTGTTCTAGCTCAACATTTTAATATTAGTGAAAGTATAGTAACCCAATTGGTTGTACCTAAGTAGTAAATTTATTTTTTTAATTTTTCTTCTTTATTAGTTAGTTTTGTATTCAGCAAATATAGTCAGTTTGGTACCATTATTAGGCTCATCCGTGACCAACCCCCTCCCCTTGGCCCCTCCTTGTTGAGGTATATGGGTCATGCATTGTGGAGTTGGCCCACAGTTATGGGTAAGCTAAATGTCTCTGCATATCATGACCCAACATGTGGCTCTGACATTCTTTCCGCCCTCTCTTCGGCAAAATTTCCCTGAGCCATGTTGGGTTCATTTTTGGTCTGCTTCAGTGATGAGGTGTTGGGGACCTCTGGGTCTCTGGCTCTCTGATTTGGTAGGAGTTGATTTTTCTCTGTGTTGATCTCCTTCCCCCTTCTGCTGGTATCCGGTTCATCAGGAAAACAGCACCCTTGCTTGTTTCGCCAATTTCTCTTAGTTGCAGCCTGGGCCCTTTGGAGGCATGATGGAGTGGGTCTCTCCTTAGGATCTACATCTATCTGGAAAAGAGAAGCAGATTCTCCAATGGAGAGTAAGTTAGCACCAGAACAAAAGAGATAACCCTTACTTTTTTATAGAGAATTTAATAGGTATAGGCCCTCTTGTAGCCCATGATTGATGGTAGTTTGATATTGGCAAGTGGGCTTATGTTTGGATATGGTTCTGACTTGTTTCCCAGCTCCAGCTATGGGTCCTGTACCACTGAGGAGATCAGTTAGCCAAATTAAGAGCAGTTGCTTCCCCACCATGGCTGTGTGCCACTATTGCACTTGTGCATCACAACAGGTTATTTGCTGCTAAGTAGGTTAGACCATGAGTTGCTTGGACAGATATTGGTCATTTTCCCCCAGTCGCCCATGTAGCACCTTCTGGCAGTAGACGTGCTGACTATCTGGGGACTGACTCTCTTCCAACTTCCAGCCATGCCATTCTATTTTGCATGTCAACCACATAAGGTGTCTTCAGCAGTAGGGTCTTACCACTAACCTTTGGTGGGTCATCAAGTACTCTGACAGAAATCTGTCTGTCTTTTAGGAAACCTTGTAGGTCTCTCTGATCAAAAGCTCATTGTGGATGATAGCCCCATGCTGGTTCTGGGAGTTACAGGTCAGTGCCCACTAAGAAAATGAGGAAAAAGATAACTAATATACAAGAGTTAGAGAGAAGAGAGCGAGAGAGGGAGAGGGAGAGGGAGAAAGAGGGAGGAAAGATGTAAAAGATTAAGGTTAGTCATGATCCTACCCTCTCCAGTGTCTTGTGGTTCAGGTGTTCCATGTAAGGGCCTGGTGAAGGATCAGCCACTTCGTCTGCGTTTTAGCATATAGAATTTTATGGTACCATTGCCATTTGGGTCTAGCTTTGTGTTTCCCACCCCTTTGATGCCCTCCCCTCCCTCCCCTTCCATCCTAGTGTCTAGTCCACGAGATGCTTGCTGGGTATGTAAGGTATCTTGGGTAGATTCAGGTTAGGTGCTGTAGATGAGTGAGACTATATGGCGATTTTTTTTTCTGTGATTGGGTAAGTTCACTGAGAATGATCTGTTCCAGGTTCAACCATTTTTCCTCAAATTTCATTGTGTCATTTTTTCTTACTGCTGTATAGAATTCCATTGTGTAGATATACCACAGCTTCGTTATCCATTCTTCTAGTGATGGACATCTATTTTTTTTTTTTTTGCTTCTAAAAATTTGAATTTAAAATAGAGAAGGCTCCAAAGGTAAGACTTTGCCAATTTAAAATCTAGAAATTTTTTATCCAAATAATACTGAATGATGACTTTTGGTAAACAAAGTGAAACTGCTAGAAACATTTTGAACATTAACACTTGGTTAAAGTAAGGTAGATAGTCCAAGTAAACAAGAAGTCAAAACAAAACCAAGATTAGCATTATTTTCATCACTTAGGAAGATACCAAGTAAAAAATTTAAGTCTTGGTTTTTAAAACTATATAAATATGAAAAAGATTTAAGAAATATAAAAAGTGAGAGTTAAAATGACAGGTGTTTTGAGCTGAGTTTCTTAGGATACTCAGTTGTCAATGTAGTTGATGATGAGTATCTTCCAGCTTTCGCGAAGTCCATGAGGAAGTGTTCTTAAAAGCTAGTTCAGTGACTGAAAGAGACAGTTCAGTCGGTAAAGTGTTTGCCTCACAAGCATAAGAACCTGACTTTGTTCACCAGCACTTGCATAAAAATGCCAGGCATGGTTGCACAACTGTAATCCTAGCATTGGAAAGCCAGAAATGAATATCCCTGGGGCTTGGTCAGCCAGTCTGGACGAACTAGTGACTTCTAGGCCAAGGAGAGACATTGACTTGAAAGCAGATGGATGGCATTCCTGAGGATTATACGTGAGGTCGTCTTCTGGTCTCCACATGCATATACACACATGCACACCTGCACACACCTGAACACACAAATACATACAAACACACACACACACACATTCATATAAAAAGGTAGTACAAAATTGGGAATGAAATACTAACCGAAGAGTTTATCTCCTGAGGTTTGTAGCATGGCAAGTGTTCAAAGTATCCTCCAAGCTTATGAGAGGCTTTAATATGGTGTCTTTATACCAACTGAAACAATCCCTGGTTTTATCTCTTTTCTAATTCTTCTTCTCCTTAGCTCTTTTTTCCCTCTCTGCTTGTCTCTTTTCTTTATTCTCTCCCTGTTCTTCCTGTTTACTCTTCCTTCCTTCCACTTTGACTAGAATTCCAACTTGTCACTCTCTTTTCTTTTCTTAAAAGTTCTCTTCCTTTGAGCTGGCCCAGGCCTCAGTGTGGAAAGCCTCCATAATCTGTGAGGCTGCACTTAGTGTTTTTCTGTCTTTGTAAGTTTTATAAGGTTTAGGAGTTTCTTCTTTGTTTGCCTCGATTCCTCATTTCCCTATCTTTTCTTCTTTGTTCTCCTTATTCAACATCTACTTCATTGGCCATAACTAACACTTCTCTTCTATGAATCCAACAATCAGGATTACTTACTTGTGGGTAGGGTTTCTTGGCCATCAGGACAAACCAGTGAAGTTTTTATTATTATGTAATTTTAGAGACATAGAAACTAAAGCACAGAGACACTAAACAACTTTTCTTAGCTTGGAAAATTAGAAAATTTCCAGGTTCAGGATCAAAACCTAATTCTGAAGTCTATGAATTTGCATATACCAGGGCCATGGCCTCTTTATAGTAGTACCATGTTTCTAATATTCATGATTATTTTGGCTTAAGATGTGTATAAATATAAATTCAAAAATAGCCATATTAATAGAGAATAAAGAGAACAGTTGAGGAAATAAGGCAAAATCATGGTTAGTATGGTTTCCTTGGAAAATTCAAAACATGGTTAGGAGATACATGTTGTGTTCCCATGAAAAAATAATTTACATTATAACACTCCACCAAATAACTGTATTTCTAGAAAAATAGGAGTAAGTCAATGTTGGCAGTAAAGCATGGACATATTTAGAGCTTTTTAAGTGAAAAATATCCCATTTCTAAAATGAGGATCCCTCATTGTTGAAAAAAACTTAGAGACATCTCTTTAGTAATGGCAAAGGAAGGAGCAAATCTAAGCAAATAAACTCCAGCACAGCAGAGGTGCTAGTAGCAAGGCCAAGAGACACTGAGGAAAGAAGCAGAAGAATGCCCCATGGCTCCGGGTGAGGCAGAGTGGCACAGTCTTGCATCCGAGAGTCAGTCAGTCTGACAGAGTAATGAGTCAGATGAAGAAAAATGAAGGACTTTGCAATAAACACAGGCAGGTGAGGAGCCAGAGGCAGAGGGAGAAGATCTGCAGAGGGAGAGGAGGTCATGAGCACCTGTGAAGACAGTATTATACTCAGATGCCAAGGAAGTGCCATCTCCAGGGGAGTTCACTCTCTATGTAAAGCTGTCATAAAATTACCAATTATAATTTTTAAATACAGTTATTTCCATACAACTTCTAATTTTTAAGGAATACATGCACTATCTTATAAAGAATGGTGGATAGAGAATCAGGAAACAGAGAGAAAATAAGTCTTAAGTAATTTAATAAGCAACAAAGCACTATGTGATAGTGTTCTCATCACCATTGCTATCTTCTTCATGTAGAAATGAGGCTTAAATAGATTTAATAAGTTATACTCTCCATCACATGATGAGAAATAAAATAGTTTCTTGTAGAAAGAATCTGATGTCCACTTGCACTATATTTTGCTATATATTTTCTTTGTAGATTAATTTATGAGTGCAATGAAAAGAAAATTTGATGATAGGCTGGAAGGATGGCTCCAAAGTTAAGAGCACTTCCTGTGCTGGCCTGAGGGCCTGAAGAGGACTGAAAGACACCTTAAGTTTGATACCCAGGACCCTCATAAACAGCTGGGTATGGCCACTTGCATCTGTAAACCCTGCCCTATAGGGAGGCAGAGATCCAAGAATCATTAAAACTCATGAAAAAAAAGGCAAAGTCCAGGATCAGTGAAAATTTCCAGCTCAAATAAGAATGGGTGGAGAGAGATGAAATGAATATCTGGCATTTGCACTCTGACCCTCATAAACAAGCACACCCTGCCACAGGCAAGTACATGAGCACCTGCATGTTCAAAACACACACACACACACACACACACACACACATTATTCAAGGACAGCCTTAGGTTACAGAGTGAGTTCTAGGTCTCCTTGGGCTAGGGTGAGGCCCTGCCTTAAAAAAGGCAGGGTTGGGACTGTAGCAATGGCTTAAGAGTTAAGGCACTTGCCTCTGAAGCCTAAGAACCCAGGTTCTTCTCATGTAAACCAGATGCACAAGGTGACACATATGTCTGGATTTCATTTACAGTGGCTGGAAGCTCTGGTGTGCTTATTCTCTCTTTCTCTCTGTTTGCCTTTCTCTCTTTCTCTCTTTCTCTCTTTCTCTCTCTCTCTCTCTCTCTCTCTCTCTCTCTCTCTCACACACACACACACACACACACACACACACGCACATAAATAAAATGTTTTAAAAGGGGGCTAGAGAGATGGTTTAGCAGTTATGGCACTTGCCTGAGAAGTCTAAGGACCCAGGATCAACTCCCCAGAACCCACCTAACCCAGATACACAAGGTGGAGTGCACACAAGGTGGTGCATGCATCTAGAGTTTGTTTGCATTTGGCTAAGGCCCTGGAGCACCAATGCGCTCTCTCTCGCTCGCTCTCTCTCTCTCTCTCTCTCTCTTAAATAAAATAAAGAAAATTTAGAAAGGAAAGAAATGCAAATAGAAAATTTTCAGGTTTTAGAAACTAAGACGAGCATTGTTTTTAAAGGGGAATCAAACAGAATAATCAAATATTATCTTTAATCCTTTAAACCTAATGTTAGAAGGATTAAACTACTTTGCTGAGAAATTATTTTCTTTCCCTCAAATTAATTTTTTATTACTTGAATACTCTAAATAAAGATAATAATTTTAATGATCAATAGAAAGAACAAAGTTGCTTTGCCTAGAGATGATAACAGAGTTTATAGATTTTCTATACATAACGGAAGAAGCCTTGGAAGGAGGTTTAAACTCTCCTGTCTTGCCTCTCTTTCTCTCCATTTATTACAAAGCCATTTCCTAAGTCTCCCTATGAAAAGAAATCAATCTCTTCCAAATCAACTACCTTAACATCGACAAAACCTTATTGACTGCCTATGGAGGGAGCATAGCAAGTGTTGGGGTTGTAAGAGCTCAGGAAGGCCAAAAATTCAGAGCTTATGAAGTAATCTACAGGCCAAGGATGGAAGCCTAGTATCTGTTCCTTAGCCAATATCCAGGACCCAAGAAATAAATGGGTAAAGGCAGACAATTTTTTCATTGAAAATTACAGACTCCATCATCTTCAAGCCTGCCATTCTTCACACAGCATCAGACAGCTCTTTCTGACTGAACTTTAATACACTCATAGTTTAGAGTAACCTCTCACACTCCCATTCTACCAACAGTGAACCTAGAGAGAACTAAAGTACCCAAGACTCTAGCAGGAAATGTTTGTAAGAACTTAAAGCTGCTGGGACACAAAATCAATACATCAAATTCAATAGTTTTCCACATATCAAATAGAGAATTTACCAAGAAAGAAATCAACAGGAAAATACCATTGTCAATAACAAAAATAAACTATTAACAAACATAAGGAAGTGAAAGAATTCTAAAATGAAAACTTCTAGACACTAAAGATATGAAAAAAATCCAAGAACAAAGACATGTCAGGCACATGGATTGGCAGAATAAATATTGTGAAAACTGGCAATAGTATCTCTAGCCAATGTGAGCTATGGAAGATAGGCCTCTTCAGCTGGCCCACCCACCTGGCCTACAAGTGAGATCTTCAACCGACACCACCAGATGAAGGCAGGCTGCACCAGAGAACTACCACCAGTGTGACCAGTGTGAGGCAGGATCTGGCATTTGGACTGCCCATTCATCCAGCATGGGAATCCAACCAGCACAACCAGTGAAAGGCAGGACCTGGTATCTAGTTTTCTTACCTGGGGCTAACCAGAGACATGTATCCAACCCTGGCATCTGAATCACTAATTCTGCCTGCATGGGAGACACCTAGCCAGAGCATAGGGAAAGTAGGCTCTGGCATCTGGCCAGCCCACGCTGCCCAATCTAGAGACATCCAGAAATTGTGACCAGAAGTTAGGTCCCATCATGCATGAAGTGCAAACCATCATCAGTCTTTCACAGGCAGATTCACCTAGGGTCACAGTGTAATACAAAAGAATCATCTACAGCTAAGCATAGCCAGATTTGCTAATAAATAAGTGAGCACTAAAGCAGCATCAATAATAGCTGCAAGGAATGTAGTCATCTGTGAAGTGGCTGACAGGAGGTCCCACTGAGGCAAAACAAATCACCAACCATACTGGAAAGAACAGCATGTTCAATATGGTTCAGAAGTAAAAAACTCAACAAAGGAACATGAAGAAAGTGAGAGATCAACCTACTGCAGCCCACTCCCAGACTCATCACTCCCTAACAGAAGGTAAAACCACCAGATAGGGGAAATGTCACAGAAAGAATTCAAAATCTTACTTCTAAAAAAGGTCACCAACCACATAGAAGCTCAAACAAGTACGTGGAAATCCATTCAACATCTTGACAAAATAGCCTCAAAAATGAATGAAAATGCCGGGCGTGGTGGCGCACACCTTTAATCCCAGCACTCAGGAGACAGAGGTAGGAGGATCGCCGTGAGTTCGAGGCCACCCTGAGACTACATACTAAATTCCAATTCCAGGTCAGCCTGGGCTAGAGCGAGACCTGACCTCGAAAAACCAAAAAAAAAAAAAAAAAAAAAAAAAAGTGAATGAACATGTAAACAACTTGTAAGACAATGTCTAAAATACAGAGGATGAATACAGCAAGGTAAATGAAACACTGAAGAAAAACCAAACAGGAATTAAACTAGAAATTAAAGAAATAATCACTCAAATAAAAATTTTAAAAAAGTCACAACAGACCCTACAGAACATCAAGTTTCAGAGATGAAGAGAAAGTTGAGAAAATAATTCACATAGACACATAGAAAGAAAAAAATCAGTCACGCAAACAATATTTCTAAGAAGTATGGGCTATATTCAAGAGACCAAACCATATAATGCATGGAGTAGAAGGATCTGAGAAAACATCTAGATGAAATTTTGGGGGTCTTTTTAAAAATAAAATCAGAACAGAAGACTTCCCAAACCTAAAAAGAGATATCAACATTTAAACACAAGAGGCATTTGGAACCCCAAACACACACACACACACACACACACACACACACACACACACACACACAGAAGCTCTCCATGACACATAATAGTCAAAATGTCAAAAAGACAAAGTTAAAAAAAATAAGAGTGAAATCTATAAAAGGAAAAATTCCAACTGGATGTGGGAGCATGGAGAGACCTTCCAAAATATCCTATAAATGGATTCACACAGTATATTGCTTTTTGCTGTGTGAACTCTTTTCTGGGGAAATGAGTGCTTGCTCTCCCAGGCAAGACAGTCACCCCCAAACCAGGCCAATACCACCAGAGTTTACCATGGCAAACCAATGAGTTTATTGGAATTTTTTCTTTATTTATTTGAGAGAGGGGGAGAGAGAGAGAGAGAGAGAATGGGCACACCAGGGTCTTCAGCTACTGAAAATGAACTCCACACACATACACCCCTTGTGCCTCTGTCTTACATGGGTACTGGGGAATCAAACCTGGGTCCTTAGGTTCACAGGCAAATGCCCTAACTGCTAAGCTATCTTTCCAAATATTGGACTCTTTGACAGAGCACAGGTGGGGGGTTACTTACAGGAGTGTGGGTTCCCAGAACACCTACATTCAAAGGTGTCATCTCAACAAGTATAACCATATTCTCATGGTTGGATAGGTGGCACTCACCATTCCTTGATCTTTCACACTCTATATACTCTCCCCACTGAAGTCCTGCAAACCCATGCTTCACTGCACACAGCTGGCACCGGGCTTATCTGAGATCTCAGTGAGGATCTATCTTTACCTACCATTCTCTTTGTATGAAGCAACATCAACAGACCCACTCTGGAGAGTCTGACCTATGCAATTGCAGTTGCTTCTGATAAACAGGACAATAGTTTTTTGTCTCAAAGGACCATGTCACACTCTACCCCTTCCTTCAGCTCTTACATTCTTTCTGCAACCCTCTTCTTCAATGTTCCCTTGTATAAGGTGATATAGAGGCTAGCTCGTCTTCCTATAGCTATGGATAAGTACTGGGCCATTATGTTAGAATGATACTCAATAAGCCTTAGGAGCTTGGTTAGCCATGAGTCTTCTAGCACATCACTTATTGCCACTTATTGCACAAAAAAAGGAATGTTTCTTTTCTCAAGCTGACAGCAATGATAACCTAAGTGCATAAACGCAAATGTTTAGAATGCAGCCTAACATATACATAGCATCTATCTAATGAAACAATAACAGTTGCTTCTTCCTCAGGGCCTATGACCTTCCCATCCATAGGTTTTTTGGGGTTTTGTCCTGACTTGCAATACCAGACATGTTTACTCTCATGGAGCAGGCTTTAACAGATAGCTGTTAGCTGCACCCACACTGCTATGCCACTATCACAACAGTGGGCACATTCTGTCTGGAATTCTGATGGTTCATCATGCAGGGTCCATTGCTCAGTTGGACTTTTGGTAACAATTCTCTTCTGCTGGCCTGTATAGCAGGCACACTCTGGAACAATCCTCAGTCTGCAGGAAGGGAGTTTCAAGCTAGTCCTGGTCCGATTTCTCTTTATCTTGTGATCAAATCATTCATGCAATGTCTTCAGTGATAGGGTTTTACCATCTAGTTCTGACAAGCAACCAACAGAAGTGGCAATAGTTTTTACCACTGGGGGAGAGGAGTGCTTTAGGGAATCCTGCACCAAAACCTCATAGAGAGGTAACCCACCTGTGGCACTGGGATCTTCATTGTACCAAGATGCTGCTTGGGCACCCTCCATGCACCACACATCTACAGGGATTGGTAGTGTCCTTTCCTTTTGCTCATCCAGCTGCCTCAGTATTACTACCTATTCCTCCTCTATTCCTCCAATCCCTGATATTCATGGGGACTTCTGCTGGTAATAACCAAGTGTTGCTAATGGTTCATTTTTGCCAGTCCATGAGGGTTCGTTTTTCACTGTTTGTCTCAAGTCATGCATTCTTTGTTTAAAAGAGAGATAGGCCATTATGTTACTATGTTTCTCTGCTTCCATAGCCTGCAGGCTGATCCCATAAGCTCTTAATGTCCTAGTCTGACAAGGCTCTGAGAGGCTCTTTCATTGATTATTTAAGGATTTTTCTCAATTCAAACAGTTCAGGTGCTAAATATTCCCTGATCACCATGGTCATTACACTGGACCATTATTAAGGCCCCCATCTACATCTTGTAGTATAGATGTTCCCTTCCTTTGTACTAGAGGTTGTGAAATGAAGTTCCCAGAAAGTGCTGCATCTGCCTGAGATAAGGCTGAGTGGACTGGTAGATCTCCTGTGGAGGTGGAATGTTTCAGAATCAGAGCCAAATTATCACAGCCTGCATTTAACCCCTTAATAGTCATTTATTGCCTAGCTCTATGTCTGACCTAACATCCTGGCGATATAAATTGATCATGTGCTATCTTTTTTGGAATGTATGAACAGATCCCCAGCCAAAGGACTAAGAATGTTATCAGATAGCCTATGGTGGAGTCCCCCCTCACCCTTCAGCTTTACTTAACCTGCCTACTGATGCTTCAGCCAATATATTTTGCAAAATGCCTTAGTTTATGACTTTCTTTTGTTCTATAACTACAAAAACTTCATGAAACTGTTACCACATCAGAACATAGATATTGGGGTAACCTAAATCTGTGTTCCCAGGCAATGGTCACGCATATTTGGCTCCAAAATAAACAACCTCTTATTTCTCTTTGAAGTGAGAGCTATGTCTTTTGCATCAACAGGCCAGAATCTGGAGTGTATCTTCAATTATTTCTCTCTCTCTCCTTCCTCACTGCCCAACTCTTCCCACGGGTTTCAAGTTTTTGAATCCTGGGAAATTGTCTATAATACCTATTTAATTCATCTTCTTTCCCTTTTGGCCCCAAATCATAAGAAGAAGCAAGCCAACATCTCTACCTTATCCTCCCTTTTATCTAATTTTCAAGCCAAATAAAAGACTAACACAGATGATGCTCACCACATGTCTAACTCTTCTTTTATGCAAACATATTTCTGCTGGACAGCCATCTTGGCTTCAGATGCATATCTTATAACCACTAACAAAGTCCATACCCACCTCTACAGAAGCGTTATGCTTCTCTCACCCCTTGTCTGCCACTCTCAGGAACTTCAATATTTACTCTAGACTTACATCCATTTTTAGGACAACATCATGCCGTGGACTCCATTTAGTAGTAGACGTGCCTCCCATGCCACTTAAAGGAAGATGGAAATCCTAAGATTTCTCCCACGGACACTTTGCTTCCAGACCACCCAGCCTTAGTTGTATATCTTATTACCCATAGCAGGACCCACATAACTATGGCCACAGCACAACAACATATCACACATGTGGAGGGATATCCATATTGGGACTTCCTCATGGATGCTCCATCCTCAAACAGTTCCTTAGTTGGAAACCCAGCCATCCAAAGCAAGGTCCATGCAAGTGTCTCTCCCAAACATATGTTTAGTTTAGTCAGTGTCTCTACTCAAGCACTGATGTGTGAACTCTTTTGGAGTGATAAGCTAGTGAGCCTTTGCTCCCCAAACAGGGCACCTTCATGAAAACAAAGTCCAGTCCCACCAGAGTTTGCCTTGGCAAACCAATGAGTTTATTGTGATTTCTAACAGAGAATGTGGGTGAGGGGTGACTTACAGGAATGTGGAATCCCCCAAGCAACCACACTGAAAGGTCTCGTTCCAACATGTATAGCAGTCTCCCTATGTTTAGATAGGTAGTGCTCACCATTTGTTGCAGTTTTTTTCATTATTGGGACAATATGCAACCCAAAGCAGCTTGTGGGAGGAAAGGGTTTATTTCATGCTTACAGAATCCAGGGGAAATTCTATCACAGCAGAAGAAGTTGGCTCACTCCAGCATACACAGGGTAGAGAGAGAAATGAACACCATGGAAGACAATAGTCAGAGCTCAAACCTGGCTTTAAAAACATACCTAAGGGCTTAACTACAAGATCTGCCCTCCCTCGGTGACACCTCCTCCAACAGGCTGCTGGAGACTTAATCAGAAAGTTTAACCTTAATCAAAAATCCCTGAAGCTATAGAGGACATACATTAACATTAACATTCAAACTACCACACCTTGATCTTTTACCCTCTATAAACTCTGTCCCTCTTTCTCCCACTACCTGAGGCCATGATACCTCATGTGTCACTGCATACAGCTGGCACAGGGCTTTCCTGAGATCTCAGGCAGCTGCATCACTACAAAGTCCCATCTATGCTGGATGGTGACCTCAAGGAAGCTCTGTCATGCAATCTCCTACTTAGTTAACCTTCTATATCCTATGTTCTCTACTTCTCCCATGAACACTTGTGGTGGGGGGGAGGGGGAGGCAGGAGGGATCACTGTAATCTCACATGAGGGTCTTGTGATCTTCCTCTCCTCCATCTACTAGGAAGTATCAATTAGCTCTATTACCACAGCCATAGACTTGTTATCACTGTATTGTTTTGTTCCAAAGTTGCCATGGTTATCAGCTCAAAGCATCCTTTACTTCAAGATGCCATCTTGTTATTCCTGAAGGAAAAGCACTACATAAAATTGTGTTACTTATAATTGAATACCTAGTTATTGCTCATCAAATTCCATTTTCTAATTGCTTTTCTCTCTCCTCCTTCCAGTGAAAATCTGGGTTCTCTAAAACATCAATATATTTCCTAATTTTTCACTAACCTATATAACATAACATTATTTGAGAATCAAAATACCATTTTATTGCAAAAAATAGCCCTATTAAATAAAACTCAAGATTTCACTGCAGTTCTACTTATATTTTGGACATATTAAGGATCATGAGTTTCTGCTCCAAATGGATAGTGTGGATTTCATTACAAGTTTCAGGATGCACTGAGGTAGTGAAAGGTTAATAAATCACAAAGTGACTGGGCAAGCTGACCGTGGTAAAGGCTCAAAACAAAGAGCCTCCCTGAAAGTCTCTAGGTTGTAAATACCTCAAATGCCTTATCCTATAAGAAACATCTGGTGTGCACAGACTCCTGCCCTAAAACCACAGAAGATAATCCCAGCGGGCAGAATTACCTGGCTCTCCTTTGCACCTCTACCCCTATCCCTGCCTCTCTTTTTCTCTGCTTCTGGCCCCATAAAAACCTGCAACTGGCTCTGAGTGTGCAGTCTCTAATCCTGTGGATAGACTGCCCATCCTTCATTGTTCTTTCCTCTGTATAAAGAACAATCTATTGCTGTGGAGGTCAATTTTTCTTTCGTTTTCAGGTCCCCTTGTTTGGTACTGGTTCTAGTCCAGGTCCCACAAAGCGGTGCCCTAGCCCTCTCTTCTGGGCAACCTTTCCTCTGTTTCTTGGCCCACTGGACTGTGTGGGACTGATTACTCACTTGTGGAGATTGCAGAGTTCTGGCCATGGCAGCTCTCTGGTCAACATCTGAAATCCCATGCTGAGGTCAATGAGGTCTCTGACAGCCCTTTTCAGGATACTGCACAGGGCCATGCTTCCCTCTAACTCTCACACACTTCCTTCTCCTTTTCACACTGGATCCCATCAAGAGCTCAAGCATGCTCTGTGCTTACTAAGGGACTAAACAGCAGTCAGTCACCACCTGAAGCCTCTGGCTTAGCAGCCTTTGTCTTCATAAGAGGTATAAACCCCATGCTGTGACTTTATTGATGACTTGGGTAAACTCAGTTCCCAGTCTTTTAAACTTTCTTCCTCTTTATGTCCCTATTCCCTCTGACCTCCGGCATAGAGTTCCCTCGCCATTTGATGCTTCACACCATCCAGCACTTCACCAGACGCCATTATGGAAAGGCCTGGACACAGTCTAGAGGAACCCTATCTGTCATCCTCCTAGACCTCAGAGGTCCCCTGGCTCTCTTGCCTCCAGATTTTAGCCTCCCAAAGAGCAGAGATTGGTGACAACTTTTCCACACTCCTGGGATTTCCCTTCTGGCTCTATTTTGGTACTAAGTGATGACTTACTACCAGAATCTAGCCTACGCTTTAGCAATCCAAAAAATGGACTTCCCAAGGACAAAAGCGTCACTTTTGAATTCAAACTACAAGAAGCTGTTGCTCTATCTTTACTATTACTTAACACTTTAAAGAAAATAATCAGGATAACAATTTGACTTTAAAAGTATGTTGTCTGGCGGGGAGTGGTAGCACACGTCTTTAATCCTAGCACCTTGGAGGCAGAGGTAGGAGGATCACAGTGAGTTTGAGGCCACTCTGAGACTCCACAGTGAATTCCAGTTCAGCATGGACTACAGTGAGACCCTGCCTCAATCCATTCCCCCAAAAAGTACATTGTCTGCATTGCTGATATGGGAACATTGGCTCATAATTGAGTACTCATATAAAATTAAAAATATCAAATTAATTTATGTCCTCACAAATTTGAAGTATAACTAAAATCTTAAGAAAAAGGGTGTCTCTATCTTAACATGTTTCATGTTCTTTGCCATGTCTAATGCTATCAAGCCATGTCATATCATGTGTTCTGTGTTTCCTGTAGCCTGTCTTTATCTATAAGTAAATTATGATCAGTAATTGTTCTAGTGCTTATGGTCTTTAAGTGTTCTGATGTTCACAAATATATATACATACATTTATATTAAATATTTTATTTACTTATTTATTTACTTATTTGAGAGAGAGAGGCAGATAGAGAGAAAGAGGCAGATAGAGAGAAAGAGAGAATGGGCACACCAGGGCCTCTAGCCACTGCAAACAACCTCCAGATACATGGCCCCCTTGTGTATCTGGCTTACATGGGTCCTAGGGAATCAAACTGGCATCCTTAGGCTCCATAGGCAAATGCCTTAACTGCTAAGCCATTTCTCCAGCCCTCACAAATATATTTTAGGATGAAAAATTGCTAAAAACAGGTTTACAATATATTTAAAATAATTTACTTCTTGCCTTTGGCTTTATGCTTATTCATGCATGCTATTACCATTGGCATGTTTATGCACTGAAGCTTAACCCTGCTTCTAACAATGCATTCTGAATATTTATTATCACTTAAATCTTTAAAGGAATGATTAATTTGAGTTTACTGACAAAATACAGAAATTTTTGTTATGTTTTGCCTATATTTATAATGGTTAAAATACAATATACATGCTTTCTGTCAAGCCACAGCCTCATGGATTTTAAGTTTAATTTCTAAATTTTACAATAATGATATAAAATGGTTGTTTCTCTGTTTTTCTCTCACTTTAATTGCTTATATAATTCAAACTTAACTGTTTATAACAATTTGGTAAATTTACTTATAGTTCCATGTCTCATATCAAGGTGAAAACTCAAGTATACATGAGGTTTTTACTAGGTTAAGCTATGATGACTTAAAAATCCTGAGTCATTAACAAAATCAAGTTATACTTTCACTATTTTGCCTGCTTTTTTTCTTTTTCACTTTTATGCCGCACTTAGATAGAGCTTAAACAGGTGAAACAGCTCTCTAAGTGCAACATAAAAGTGAAAAAAGAAATAGGAGAACTCTACAGTTACACCTCAGAGGGTCCTGTAACCGACTAGATCCACCCATCTGTCAACTACCCCTGAGCATGAGAATCAGTGGATTCCCTACTTAGCTCCTTTGCACCCTCCTACTGGAGGTCTATTAGAGTCTACTCACCTCTAGAAGACCCAATGAACCTAAATGTCTTGCCTTTCCTTCCCTGGGAGGTGTGGCACAGTTAGGGGGACGTCATTTTGACCAGAAGTCAGAATTAGTCAATTTCTATCATGTTTACCCTATTCCAAATACTACTTAAACTAGTTCTTTATATTTCTCAGCTCTAATCTTACCTAAATAAAATCTTGCTATTTCTAGAAATTTCAGTTCACTCTTCTTCCTTTCTTCTATAGAAAACATTTCTTGTCTCCTTACCTCCTGTCTAGGTTATTATTTTTAACATTCCATATAATATTCATGTGTTGCTTATAAACATAATGCCACATACAAAATTTCATAAATAAATATATAATGACCAAATCATAATGGCTAATAGATTTTACATGATCTAAGAGTTACTTTCATAATGTCTCTGATAAGTACTACTTTAAAGGCCTACCTATCTCTTTGCCTATTCAAATAATCTATAGCAGAGTCTAAGAGAAAGTCTCTTAACCACATGGGACAACAGTTTGCTATTTACACAAAGTACAAAGTGATATTTGGCAAATAAAGAACAAAAACCTGAGGCCCCAGAAGCTACACCTGTGTGACTAGAACTTTAATGATGACTACAGCAATTGTGGAGACATAAATGTTACAGGTCAAGAGCCAATAATATTTTGGGCTATATTAGCCTTTCTAGAGTTATTCTGTATGTTACCTGACATCTCTGTGTGACCAACTAAGATAACTGTTGCTCAAAGTTAAAAAAAAAAAAAAAGATCTCACTGCTCTGTTCCCTTCAAGCTAAAACCTAAACTTGTCTCTGAGGTATATTGTCCTATATGATAGGGCTCCTCCACACCCACAGTTTGGCCTCTTTTTGCCTCTAGTCCAACAGTTTCTGTAATCACCACCTTGATAGCCACTCTGTATTCAGAGGCCCCTTTTCAGCCTCCTGTGTTTCCATATGCAAATTTCTTTATCCTGTCAACACACAGGCCTTAAAGCTCTCCCAGCATAGCTCCATTTGAGGGGACAACTGTGCCTTGAAGCTTCTGGGTGGCTGTTTGTACATTATAGATTATGATGAGGGCTCCTTATTTACTGTCCAAACTAAACACCTTAGTGGCTATATTTGAAAGCCAAAATCCACTAGTCCAATAGCACCACCAGGGGAACATTTAATGCTACCTCAACTTTAGGTCACATAATAAAATGGCAGCTCCTTTACTGGTGCTCATCTTGGTGGACTTAGTGCAGCAGGATCAGCAGCTTGATTCAGGTGTCTGCCATAAACTTAGGTGTTCTGAATGTTAGGTCTGTAGCTGATGGCAATTTGGGAATTAAAGCCTCCTGAAGGCCTTGTGTTGTTGAGGGTGGTCTTATGGGTATTATAATCAGCTTCCTCTTGCCAATATTTGGCACACTTTCCTGCTAATGTTGTCCTTCTAATGTTAGCCAGGAGGTGATGTCCACCCTCTGCTCATGCCATTGTTTTCTCCTGCCATAATGGAGCTTCCCCTTGAGTCTGCAAGCAAAAATAAACTTTTTTTTTTTCCCCACAAGCTGCTCTTGGTTGGGTGTTTTCTGTAAGAAATCCAAACCTGACTGCAATGGTAAAGCTGGTACCAAGAAGTGGTGTCATTGCTGCTAGAAACCTGACTCTGTGGCTTTGGCCTTTTTTAACTGGTTTTCAGAAGGATGTGGATAAATTTGAAATTGTGGCCCAAGAGACACCTTGCAGTGCTGCAAATACAGCTTGATGGACCATTCTGGTCAGAGTTAAAAGACCTTAATACTTTAAGAACTATGGACTGTGAGGTTTGGCTTATGAGGGTGAAAAAGACCTTTGCCTGGACTAGACTAGAAGCAGTTTGTGTGAGGCTTGCTGTTATGCCCATGTCCTGAGAACTTGTGCAGAGTTGCTTTTCATAGAAACAGACTGGTGTGTGCAGAGGTATATGGCACAGAAAGAAATCCTTGGGCCAAAACTGCTGAACATTATGCTGCAATTGTATGAGAGATTACAAGCATTGAGATTGGGTCTGCTGAACTGCACTAGGACAACAGAAAGAATGTAGTCATTTGAAGGGGCCTGAATGCTAAAGAAGTGCCCTGTTCTTCAAAGTCTGCTTTATTTCCCCTGGGTTAACAAATTGGCACCCCACCTGGTATTAGGAAGTATACGAATTGCAGGAAAGAGAGGGCCAATGAATTTTCAACATGGTCTTGTGTTTTGGAAATGACCATGGGCAGTGTGAAGCAGATTTCTGAATTGCTTGCATGGAAACCCAATGGAGCCATGAGGATAAACTATGGGTTGCAGTGGAGACCCAGGGGAGATGCTAGGACCATGAGATGCCTTCTAAGGAGAGCTGCTGGCCCCAGATGAAATTTTCTAGGACTGTAAGTAGCCTAGCTGGAGGGGTGGAATTGGAATTTTAGAGACTTGTTAATGGTTAGAATTATTTGACTTGGAGACTTATCATTGGCTACAATTGTTGGATTTTTTCTGTGCAAATGAAACAATGTAGTTATGTAGTTATGCTTTTGGTACAATGATTAATAACTATCTTTTCACACAGAGTGATATGACAAATAAATTAATATTCCAATTCCAAAAAAACTCATATAAGAAAACTGAATTGGCAAAATAGAGTTGAAACCCAATAATCAAAGACACATAGGGACCATTTTCAGCCATTGAATCTCAGAGGTGATGTGGAACACATTCTGAGCAATATAACTTCAGAATCTGAGTGCTTGCATTATCCAACCCTCAAAATAAGGTACACTATGATTAAAAGATAGATGGCTTATTAAGTACAATTTATGCTCTCAAAGAATAATAAATAATATGTGGCAATGTTTATATTTATTAAAGCAATTAGGATAAAAACTGAGAATACAGTCTATTTTAAAGGACAAATAAAGAAATATAGGGATATTGGTTTATGTTGAATTACATGCCAAGTAAAGATTCTTTGCATTTACATGTTGAATTAAATGAACTTAAACCATCTATCTCATGCTTTATGAACATCGATGATTTCTAAAATTTCCTCGGGGATGATAGATTCATGGTTATCTCAAGCCCAGAATTCTTTCTTTTCTGTCCTGCATTAGCCTGTATTTCAGTTCTTTAATTTCTGCTCAAAAAAAGTATACAAGCATTCAATAGTATAATAGAATCAAGCATTTGGAAGAAAAATGGATAAAACTATATAGCAATGTACAAACAATTAAAATTGAACATTATTACTATTTTTAAGAAATTATCCAGGCATGGTGGTACAAACCTTTAATTCTTGCTCTTGGGAGGCAGACGTAGGAGGATTACTGTGAGTTTGAGGCCATCTTGAGACTACATAGTGAATTCTAGGTCAGCCTGGGCTACAGAGAGACCCTGTAGCCCTTCAAAAAACAAAAAATGGAGCTAGAGAGATGGCTCAGCAGTTAAGGCATTTGCCTGGAAAACTTGTGTGTGTATATGTACATACATACATACATACATACACACATATATACGTACATACACAGGCTGGAGAGATGGCTCAGCACTTAGGTGCATTTCCTTTGTAAGCATGAAGGTCTGAAGGAGCTTGAGAGTGCCCAAATTCAAGTCTCCAGATCCTGTGTAAAACATCTTAGCATGGCCAGGCACACGTGTAGCCCCTGTCCTACAGGGGAGCCAAGGCCCGAGAATCAACAGAGCCCCCCCCCGCCCATAATCTCCTGAACTAGGACAAAGACACTACATCTCAGAAAACAAGAACAGGCCAAAAAGCAACAGCGTGGGAAACCTGACATTTTCACTGGGGCCACCGCAGGCAAGCAACCCCACTGCAGGTGAGCCTGTGGAGCTCGCCATCGGGCACATGCACATTCATACAACACACATATACACACACACAAGACTATTTCCAAAATCCACCACAGGAAACATCTCATTGGCTCATTTTCTCATTGGCCATCCTTCCTCATATTTCATGGGCACATCTTTCATCATCTTTGTTTTTTTATGTGCCTTTGCTCCCTAGAGAAATAAAATAAATTCTCTCATTTTCCCATTAAAGCCACTCGACTTTCTTATTATAGCTGAAGTTCTTAGATAATATTTCCCTGTAGATTCTGCCTTCTATCCTAGGCTGCTTGTCAAGGTACTTCCCAAAGTCAATTCCCACCCTAAGAGTAATCCTAGCATATTAATCTTAATTATTGAACTAGTCATCTTCAAACCAGTCTACTCACTGAAATATGAAAAGCTTGTTTAATATAAAAACATCAGTTTGTGGGTATGAATTTATTCTCAGTACCCATGTGATTCTAACATGCTGCAGAGGAGAAAACTGCCACGCTGGAATAAAGGCATCCACATTGTCATACACTTACCACACATCATAGGCTATATTCTATTTTTGCCACTTTAAAAAAAATCAGGATGTATTTAACAATTTATATCAAAAAACTTATAAGCTGCCAAATAGATTAAGCTGTGACATACTTGTCATTTCTTACAATGCATATGGGAACAGTGCCCAGTCTCTCCAAATATATCATGCAATCTTTAAATCTGACACAGTTTAGTGTGACTGATTCATCAATTATGAAGGACAATTATTTGGGTACTGGATAGCCATGAATAAAAAGCTTTTGGCTGGATTTCAGGAGAAACTTGTGATATACAACTCAATAAAAGAAGAAATTATGAATTTAACCAACTAGTAAATGCAGATAAAATTTCATTATTTTTAATACATTTTGACATTAGACTATAGAAAAAGATGTTTAAGGGGTCAACATTTTAAACACACATTATGGGAAGGAGCACACAGCAGGAACATTCTAAACAGCTATAGTAGCTTAGAAGTGATTTGTTGCTCTTGAAATGAAATAAATAAACCAGTACTGTTTTATAACACATAACATCTTAGAGAACTATGCTACATGTTGATATTCATAATCATCACAGGAAAACAACCAAAATGAGACATCAAAATATTAGCAATTATTTTCATTAAAAATAGGCTTCTGGGGCTGGAGAGATGTCTTAATGATTAAGGCACTTGCCTACCAAGCCTAAGGTTCGATTCCCCAGTACCCACATAAGTCAGATGCAGAGGGTGGTACATGCATCTGGAGTTCATTTGCAATGACTGGAGGCCTTGCTGTGCCTATTTTCTTTCTTCCTTCCATTCTTTCTTTCTTTCTTTCTTTCTTCCTTTCTTTCTTTCTTTCTTTCTCTCTCTCTCTCTCATAAATAAATATTTTAAAAATAGGCTTTGAGAGTATTCTATTATCCTTTTACATTTTTCTTTAATTTCCAAGTTTTCTAAAGAATGCAAATAGTTTTTATAATTAGGCAAAGCAAGAAATAGTATTAAAATAAATATATAAGTACATCTCTATGTTCAATTTCTCCTTAAAAGAAGTCACTAAACAAAATGTCAGGGCTAGAGAGATAGCTCAATCAGTAGAGTGCTTTCCTCATAAGCATGTGGACTTGAGCTCAATGCCCTGAGTTCTGGGCATGGTGGCATGTTCCTAAAATCCCAGTCTGGGGCTTCAGAGAGAACAGCATTCCTAGGACCCACTAAACAGATAGTCAAGCCTAATTAGTGAGTTCTAGCCTAATGAGAGTCCCTGTTTACAAAAGAGGTAGATGACATACCTGAGGAACAACACTCAGGTTTGTTCTCTGACCTCCACTGGCATGTTTACACGTGTGCACATGACCTTGCACATATATGTGCACCTGCACACATAGAAACACATGAATATACCACATATACATAAGTAATAAAAAAAATCCAAAAGTGTGGTCATTTGAATCTGATGTCTCCCATAATCTCATGTGTTTTGAATGCTTGGTCCTTAGCTGGTGGCAAACTGGGAGGTAGAGTCTTGCTAGGAAAGGTGTGTTTCTGGGGTGGGGTTGGGGATGTTATAGCCAGTTCCCCCTTGCCAGAGCTTAATTTACTCTCTTGCTGTTGTTTTCCACCTGCTGTGGCAGAGGTGATGTCCAGCCTTTGCCCATGCCATGTTTTCATGTACCATCATGAAGCTTCTCCTCCAGACTCTATGCCAAAATCAACACTTTCCTCCCATCAGCTGCTTTGGGTCAGGTGTTTTGTCCTAGCAACATGAAGGTAACTAAAACAAAATATTAAAACAAATACAATCAGAAACAGAAAAACCTATATTTCAAAGGACTTAAACTGCTGGCCTTTTAGCTATAACATCTTTATTTCTGTTTGCTTTTTTAAGCCAAGTCAAAAATGTAAATGACAGTTAAGATTTTCTTCATACCACTTCTCTACACAATCTTTAATTAAACCCAGAGCCCAGCTTACTGGAATGATGTTAAATGTGCCAGAAAAATGAAGCTAAGAAGCTGTCCACCTTCTCCCTTTCTAGCATTTCTCATCCGAATGGCAAGCTGTGAAACACACACTTAAATTGATTGGTATTAATGCATGCACACAGGATCCAAAATGTCAGCAAGATGCATGTGCTTTCAAGTTATATTAATTCTGCTCATTACAAATAGTTGGGTAAATAAAACTTAGTTATACATAAAATATGTTTTAAGACCTTATCTGATGCATGCCTTAAACATTTCTTCTCTACTGCCTCATTTTCATTTATTTTTACATTTGACAAGTTATATGCCTGGCACTTTTGTAGCCCTGCACAGCCAGGACTGAGTAAAACAAGCAATGGTCTTGGTCTTTCTCAGCTTTGATGCTGCTGGGATATGCCAAAAGCAAATACCTGTGTGTGTGTGTGTGTGTGTGTGTGTGTGTGTGTGTGTTAAACATAATAAACAAGAAGAATTTTATAGGGAATGCATGCGCCAAAGGATGGAAATTATAGAAAGGAATAGGTGGTACCTTAAGGGTTTTCCTCTGTGGAAGTCAGTTTGCACCAAAACTGGAATGATGACAATAAGGCAGCCCTACTCAAACCAGAAGAGGTGTAGTCCTGGTAGAGAAAACAGCAGGGATGAAGACTATGCGGTGAGAAAAGCATGGGGCAAGTATAGAATATAGACACAGTAACTTTGGCTAAAACAGAGTGTTGGAGTAGATACATTATACAAGGTGAGATTAGAGATGCATCGGGAATCAGATCATGTAGGACCGTGAGGCCACATGATGGAGTTTTAATATAGCACAACAAAGAGATGGACATTATTTCCTCTCTCTTCATCAGACATAAACAGATAATAAGAACATTTAGAACAAAGCTTGAAAATCCAGCATCAAGTCCCCTTTCTTCTCATAGATTGTCCATTATCTTAATCAAGATATTTAATCATCTGGTCTCAGCTTCCTCATCTGGAAATTAGAAGTACCTATTGTAGTCCTGAAATGAGAAAGCAATTATTGAGGAATTTCAAATGATCCATATAATGGGTCATCAGAGCAAGAAACCTCTTTTTCCCTTTCAGTCCTTCCCATGAAGAACAAGATGGATACAGGAAAGAAGGAATATAAAAGGACACTATAACTACAGAAGGAAAAAAAAAAACCAAGGCAATGAGAGTACAACCTGTTTTAGATTGGGTTCCCCCAAATCACTCTAAAGTAGTGTTATGTGTTGGAGTAGTTTGTTTTGGAGATGCCCCAGGAAGAACTGTTAGAGGAAAGGAGAGAGTGTAAAGATAAGCCAATAAAGAGGTTATTAATCAAACATGAAACACTTGTGGATGAGTAGGAGACCAATCACACTAGAAGGCAGTATAGAAGGCTTCTTGAGGTTTTCCCGCCTGAAGACTAAGAGAGTTTGGCATTTACCAATTATGCTTTTCATTTCTAAGGCCAAGCCTTGTCTTTGAGAAGTCTGCAATGGCTAGAGAAAGTGCTAAGCAAAAATTCACAGGTCTTAGCAACTTGAAGCCATAGGGTAGGCATGTCCGGGAATGTAGGGCACCAAGGGATATGCCTGGGGCTGTGACAGTACCTGTCATAACTCAACATGCTGTGATGTCCTTTGGTTATGAAAGGCCTTCTCCCTGAGTTGCAAGATGATTTTTCACCCTTAGCAATACTGCATGTGCTGATCCCTGCTGGATACTCCACAAGAAGTCCTATGAACAATCCACCTAAGGGCAAAGAGTCTGGACACTGCATTTCTAGTCACACCTACAGGACTCTACCATGATCTCCTCTTGGACTATGTTTGTGGGTTTTAGGTGCAAAATAGTCAAATTTGTCAGAATTTCAACCTCTAAAGAAGCCTTCAATAGACATCCTATTTAAGAAAAAGTTAAAATCAGCATGCTTTGAGAATAGACAATTTTGCTAAATTTGTTCATTGGGTAAAAGTTTGCTTCTTTGTTTTATAAAATGAGATCAAGAAGTAACATTTATTGGGAAAATTACTACATGTCAAGGAACAGAGGTATATATAAGACATTATATAAGTGAGTTCTGTACAAATAAGAAATACAAATTGGCCAATAGTGTGTCCAGTAGAACATGATGAAGACACATGTCATTTAATAGAGTTCTACTGCATTTGAAATGACATAATCTAAGATTAACAGTGTAAACCACAATGTATTGAGCATGTATTATAAGCCAAGACCTTTATCTGTGTTAGCATATTTAAACCTTTTAACAACCATAAGTATCATTGTCCTTACTTAAGACGTGAAGAAACAGAGAGAAAACTTTTCTTAAAGATTTTATATTTAAAGCATCCTTACCCTTTGGAATTTTTACTTTTTATTGAGAACTTTAATATATGAACAAATTGCACCTTGGTCCCCCAAATTATAATCACAGTTGTAACTTGTCCTGGGTGTCTTAACACACACCTCAATAACAGCTATAAGGGAAAACTAATTATGCATCTCTGAGACCTCCCTGATTGGTGAATTCTAGACTAGGTGGAGCCTCAAGTATGTTATCCAATAAGCAGCTTACATGCTATTTTTCTTATGGTTCAATTAAAAAACCTCATTCACAGTTTTGTTTTATTTTGCCCAGGTATATTTTTGACATGAAAAAGCGTGTACAACTGATATATGAAAACTAAAAGGAGAGGACACAAAATGTAAAGCGTGTGTGTGCAAGAGAAAGAGCTGGGCGTGATGGCGCACGTCTTTAATCCCAGCACTCGGGAGGCAGAGGTAGGAGGATCGCCGTGAGTTCGAGGCCACCCTGAGACTCCATAGTGAATTCCAGATCAGCCTGGGCCAGAGTGAGACCCTACCTTGAAAAACCGGAAAACCAAAAAAAAAAAAAAAGAGAGAGAGAGAGAGAGAGAGAAAGAAATCAAGGAACAGTGAAGCAATATAAAACTAATTCTAGGGCTGGAGAGATTGCTTTGTGGTTAAGGCTATTGCCTGTAAAGCCTAAGGACACAGGTTTGATTCCCTAGTACCTACATAAGCCACATGCACAAGGTCATGCATGTGCCTGGAATTTGCTTGCAGTGGCTGGAGGTACTGGTGTGCCCACTTTCTCTCTCTTGATCCATGTGCCTCTCTCTCTTCCAATAAATAAATTAATAAAGTAATGAATTAGTTAATTAATTTAAAACCAACTCTAATTCATATTTCTCTGTTTTATTCTGTGGAGGAAGTCAGAGAAAGAGAAGTAATAAAAAATTAACTTATTAATGTTGACTGTAACAAGTAAGCACTAAAACATAATACTGATTTTTATTTTTTTCCTAGAAAACACAGAAATAGTTTGGGGGGACATGGACGGGATTTTAAATGGAGGGATCTAGAGATTTTCAGAAATAAAAAGCAATCTTCATTTTAGTAGAAAAAATAAACCTTTTTGAGTGTCCTGTATAGGTCAGAACCTGTGTTAATTTTCATTCAGAACAACTCTGAGAATGAGACGTGATCATCCCATTTTGATAAGCAAGAAAGAAAAATGTGGCTTAGAGAGATAGTGACTTGCCCGATTCTCACTGGCTCTTTGACAAAATAGCAACATTTGTTGTTTGAAATGATCAAGAAGAGAAATGTCAAGTCAGAAATCTTTACTGAGAGGGCCAGCAGTTCTACAGTTTGGGGAGGACGAAATAAGCAAACATCTAAGAGTAGATTTGATCATAAACCATCTAATGGAAAGGCAGAGTACACATCCATTCAAATAATTGCTCCAACAAAATGTTCTACCAGATTTCCTTCTCTGTCAGGAGTTCTAATGCCTTTGGGTCTTGAAAGAGGGCTGATAACTTCCCAATGCATATGAATAAAAGGAAATACAGGGGCTGGAGAGATGGCTTAGTGGTTAAGCGCTTGCCTGTGAAGCCTAAGGACCCCAGTTTGAGGCTCAGTTCCCCAGGACCCACGTTAGCCAGATGCACAAGGGGACGCAAGCTTCTGGAGTTTGTTTGCAGTGGCTGGAGGCCCTGACGCGCCCATTCTCTCTGTGTCTCTCTCTCTCTGCCTCTTTCTCACTCTGTCTGTCGCTCTCAAATAAAAAATAAATAAATAAAATAAACAAAAAAAAAAAATATTTAAAAAATAAAATAAAAAAAGGAAATAAAAAAGCACTTCACTCCCCCCTCCCAAAAAAATACAAGGCTGAATTCTTCCCTGGAGTAGAACCGTCTCTACAGTTGATGTTGACCAAATATTTTTATCCTGTATGGCACTTACCTTCAAGAGAAACATCAGAGGGTGCTCAGCACCTCAGAAATCCTGTTGCGCTTTAACAGCATTCTGACATCTGTGGGCATCTAAGTCACTGTCCAGAGAAACACTAGTAGTCAGCATACCACTCGTGAGCTGCCACTTCAGTTTTCAGAGTCATGTAAAAGTCTTTGGAAAACATTTCATAGTCCCAGTGATGGGAATAAAATTCTGGAAAGCTGATCTACACATGGATCTGAGGTGCCCAGGGCCATCCTTTGCAAGCCCTCTGATCCATCTGACTCCTTGGTTTTTCTAGAGCCCTGCTTAGATGTTCAGAGAACACTTGTTTTCAGATGCACATCAAACATAATCTGCACGGCAAACTCATGGCCATGGATGAAAATGTGTTTCTCATCTAAGCCACAGTATTTTCAGTTGTCACCATAGGACAAGTACTTGGCTCAGGGTTATCAAGGAAGCATGAAGTCGCAAGTGAAAATGAGTAGCATATGATGCTGTTCCAGTGAGAACCTCTAAAGCTTTTTTTCCTCTGGGATTTTTCTCCATTGGAGAAATTGAAAATCATTTTTTATTTATTATTTGTTACAACTTCCATGATTGTAAACAATATCCCATGGTAATTCCCTCCCTCTCCCACTTTCCCCTTTGAAACTCCATTCTCCATTATATGTGCACATGTGTTTGTAGAGGCCAGAAGTTGACATAGGGTGGTGTCTTCCTCTTACTTTGATTTGACTGAGGCAGGTTCTCTCCCTTGAGTCCAGAGCTCAAAAATTCATCTTAGTCTAACTAGCCATCTAGCTCCGGAGATCTCTTGTCTCCACACAGGGTTACAAGCAGCTTCCATGCCTACCCACATTTGTGTAGGTGCAGGGTATCCAACCTCTGGTCCTCACACTTGTACAGCAAGTGCTTTACCAACTAAGCCATCTCCTGAGTCCCAAGAAATCTTAATTAAAATACATATATTTTTAGTTATTTATTTGAGAGATAAAAAAAGAGGCAGATAGAAAGAGAGAGAGAAACTGGGCATGCCAGGGCCTCTGGCAACTGCAAATGAACTCCAGACGCATACTCCACTTTGTGTATCTGGTTTCTATGGGGCCTGGTGAATCAAACCTGGGTCCTTAGGCTTCACAGGCAAGCACCTTAACCACTAATCCATCTCTCCAACCCAAGAAATCTTAACTCTTAAAGTGTGGTGCAAAGCCTACATTATATAGTGCTTAGGTGTGTGCCTGATGAAAGTTCACATGCCCACTCCTTAGGAAGAATGTGGTACATTGCAAAGACCATGAACTATGGAATTGAACAGGCCTCAATTTGCTTCCTAGTTCCATACTTATAAATTGTTTGGCCTGGAAAATGTCAATGAAGTCTCTTTAGGAGCCTATTTGTTCCTTTGTATAATTACATTGATAGTATCTCCCTTTAAGCTTTGGTAATACCTACCCATGAGATAAAATTTGTAAACTAGTAAACATTCTGATATCTCCTGGTCTTCTGTAAGTCCTTTGAATTCTATCTATCCATTTTCAAAATCCCTATAGGTAAAATTTTGGACTGTATACTCAGTGGTCACAAGAAACTTAAGATAAACTAGAAGGAGAAAAGGAAAGGATTAGCTAGATAGGAATAGAACACACATTATTGTAAGTAGGAGGGGGACAAGAGAGAGGAATAAGGAGTAAATATGATCAAAATACATTTGTGTGCATGTATTAAAGTGTTATAATTTATAATTAATATAAATGCTAATAAAAATAAAAATAGAAAAAAATCCTTAAATTTTTGAAACAAAAAAGAAACTAAGTTTCTAAAAAGATTATTTATTTGATTTGGCTAAGTTATAGGGTATTTAACAGGATGTTGCTCTTAAAGAGAATAGAAAATTTAATTTGGTTTATTTCCTTTGGCATTTGCAGGTGAAAATCACTACAAAATAATTACCATGTCTTCATTTGCTTGAAGATGATTAATAATGCTCAGAAAGCAGGTGTTACATAATTCATCAGTCTGACACAACCCAACACCTCTGGAATTCTGACAACTTCCAAATTCAGCTGATCTATGGCACTTTAAAACTAACTATAAAGTAGTGTTATTATTGTAAACCCTGTGCTAACTTTGTTAGGCAGTGAGAAGAGGAACTGTCAGACTACTTTCTTACAAGTTTGGAAGTAAATGGTTTAAACTAATCCTTTTTGCATGGAATGGTTTTGACTTGGTCACCAGTAATAACACTAAGTTCACCAAACCAGTGTTTTTTTTTTTAAATTTATTAATTTATTTATTTGAGGGCGACAGACAGAGCGAGAAAGAGGCAGAGAGAGAGACACAGAGAGAATGGGCGTGCCAGGGCCTCCAGCCACTGCAAACAAACTCCAGACGTGTGCGCCCCCTTGTGCATCTGGCTAACGTGGGTCCTGGGGAGTTGAGCCTCGAACTGGGGTCCTTAGGCTTCACAGGCAAGCGCTTAACCACTAAGCCATCTCTCCAGCCCCAAACCAGTGTTTCAACTGTTAGGCAAAGGCACCATCATAGCTTCTCTCTGTCTTCCTCCAACTATGTAGTCTATGTTATCTTCCAAAAGAGTAAGTTTATTTCTTTTGATTGAAGCAGGATGTTTTCCATATTGTAAAAAATGTATGTATCTGGAGCCAAATGGTGAAATGCTTGACTAGTATTCATAAGACCATGGTTTCAATTCCCAGTAATAAAAGGCCAAAACAAAGAAAGGAAAAAAATACATATATGTGCATGGACATATATAAATTTATATATATATACACATATACATATCTTTCCCCTAAACTCACATTTTTCTCTTCATAAACTATAACGCACTGGAAGATACTGAAAACAAGGTACTTTGAGAGCATAACTCATAACATACAACCAGAAAGAAAAATGTAAACTTCCTCACTGTTTCTAAATCCAAATTAGAATATCTCAAAAATATCTATGATATTTAATTATGTGAGTTGAAAAAATAATTCAAAGAGAATTAAGACAAAAATTTGTCTTTAAATATATTGAAGAGGGTCTGGAGGTAAAATGTGAATTCTGAAACAAATTAACATTTATCATTCTAAGTTTATACAAAGCTGAAATTGAACCAACTGACCTAACCAGAGGTCATATGATCAATTGTCTGGATTTAAGAAAAGTCTTCAACTCTATGAAAAATGGTGGACAGAATAAACTATACATTTTGTATTAGTAAGGGTTCTCTAGAGGGACAGAACCAATAAAGTGAATATATACATATATATACATATATATGTAAAGATATTTATTAAATGGGCTTTTATGATACAAGCTGAGTAGTCCAACAGTGGCTGTTTGTACACTAGAGAGTCTAAGAATCTGGTAGCTGCTCACAAGGCTAGATGCTTCAGCCATCCCAATCTGACACTGAAGGCCCGGAGGATTCCTGGAGAGGAATGGGTCTTCAGTCCATGTTTGAAGGCCAAAGACACTGTATTTTGATATCACTGAAGGGTGGTTGTGGTGATGGCAGAAGCAGCAACAACTGAGTAGAACAACTTACTAGCAAGAAGCAAAATCAAGTAAGCAAGCCATACTTACTTTTCTTCAGAACCCTTTATATCTGGGCTGCCCATAAGAGGGTGTTGCCCACTATGAGGAAGGGTCTTCCCCCTCATAGTTAATTCTTCCTGGAAATACCCTCACAGACATACCCAGAATTGTGTCTCTTCATTGATTTCAGATCCTGACAAATTAATGGTCATGATTGATTAGCCATCACATACTTTTGACTTTCATTCCAAATATAAGATCTTAGAAGTCTCAGTAAAATTTGAAATGAAGAAGTAACTCTGTCTCTTTTATTTTTTTTTTGAAAAATCCCTTCAAATTTACTGTACCACTCTCAGTTCCAAGTGTATGTCTGACACTATAGAGTTTAGCAGTTATGTTAATTACCATTAAGAAAAATTGCAAGAAGCCTACTTAGATAGAAGGACGTCCTAACTTATATCATCAAATGCTATACAGGTCAAACACTCTTGTTTGTAATTTTTTCAAGCCCTTTTAATCTGGGAAGAATTTTTAAAAAGCATATTGAAGTGTTTCAAGGTTTTCAAATATAGAGACTCGATATAGTTAATCATAGCACTTGGGAGGCCAAGATAGGAGGATTGCCATAAGTTTAAGGCCACCCTGAGACTACAGAGACACAATACTGGGCTAAAAATCGAGACCTGCAACATCTGGGAAAAATGTTTTCTGTCTAAGAAATATCCTTTCTCAGTCTAATTTTGGTCTTTACTCAACTCAGCCTCATATAGAAGATCTGAGCCACACTGAGTTAGGTGCTTATCTCTGATCAAATCAGTTTTAGGATTAGGTTTTATAAGAATGTGAAATGTGGCTGCTGAGGCAGGCTGTATTGAAAACCAAATCCTATATCTTCTGGTGTCTCATACTTTTAGGGGAAACAAGCTACCCTCTTATATGAACCATCTATGGCTATTTCTTCTCCTATAAACAGAAACTTGGCTTAATAACCCAATTTTACTAGTTAAGGTAAACTCCTCCAGAGAGAATGGAAGCAGTTATTTTTATTTCAAAAGCCATACAAAAATGTTCTTATAGTTTTTCTGATACAGAAAATATGAGTATATCCAACAAAATATTGATCTCGGTGTCTTTCCAATAGCTAAAGGCTTTGAGAGTGAGGGGAGGAGTCTAGCTAATAAGGCTGATATTATAGTTACCTTTGCATTGCTAGGGAAAAAAACTGACCAAAAGCAGCTGATGGGAGAGATGGATTTATTTCAGCTTGCAGTCTCTAGGGGAAGCTTCATAGTGGCAAGGAAAGAATGGCAGAAGCTTGGCATCACATCTTGCCACAGAAGCTAGAAGAAAGCAAGAATGAGCTGAGAAAGGGGGAACTGGGCTATAATACATTTAAGCCCACTCCCAGAAACACACATCCTCCAGCAAGATTTCACCTTCCAAACTGCAACCAGTTGGGAACCAAGTATTCAAAACACATGAGACTAGGGGGCCATCTCATTCCAACCACCACAACTGAAAATTGAAAGTTTCCACCCAAACAAAAAGTGAAAATAAAACCAAATACTATTTTCTATTAAATTTAATATCTGTTTCTAAATGTATAAAAGGTGAACAAATACTCCAAAGATCTTGTACATATATATATATATATATGTATATACATATATATATATATATATACAGTCATGAAAATATGCTAAACACCATTAACCCCTACAGAATACTAATCAAACCACGATACAATTCTGAATGTTGACTTTAAAAATTGATTATATTTGTAGCCTCTGGATTTCTGCTTTAATATGATGCACTTGGTCACCTGTCTGCCACTATTACCCTGAGCAGGTTATCAGGTTAGTTCTAAGAGCAGTGTTCATGGCACCACTTCCATTGCAACACTAAATCAGACTGCCAAGGGTCATTGTGGAAAGGGGGGGGGATTGTCAGAGCCACAGAGTGGGTGGGAATACCCACCCACTATCCCACTGGTACTGCCGGAGGCCTTCATGATCCCACAGAGGAGGGTCCCAGGGAAATGGGAAGAGGGTAGAGGGAATAAAAAGGTTATAATCTGTTAAAAATAAATTTATCATATTAAGTGTTATACAGAATATGGGACACTGGAAATCTCATTATTTTGGTAGAAAAAAAATGTACTCTTGGAAATTTCTCCTTTTGAATTTGTGTGGGTGGTGTGTGTAGCTGCACATGTGTGTGTGAAGGCCAGAGGTTGAAATCAGGTGACTTCCTCAAATGTTCTCCACCTTGTTTTTTAAGGGAAGGTGCCTCATTTAATCTAGAGCTAACAAATTCAACTAAAGTAGCTAACTGATGAGTCCCAAGAATCCTCCTATCTCCATTTCCCAGCACTGGGACTAAAAACATGAACCATCACACCTGGCTTTTATATGGGCGCTGGGGATTCAAACTCAGGTGCTTGTTGGGTAATCAATTTAACAACTGAGTATCTCCCTGGTCTCCCAGAAAGTTCTTAGTAGATGGAATATGCATTTCTCATACAACTTGGCCCTTCTGCTTTCAGGAATTGATGCAAACAATATAAAGCTTATAGTCCATATGAGCCTATACATAGGCGGTCTTGTGCATAAAGTTTTAGATTTGCAAAAAAAAAAAAAAAAAAAAGGTAGAAACAATATAAACATCCCCCAATCAGGCAATGGACAAACGGACAAACAAACTCTGATACATCCTGGAATATAATACTTAGCAATATAAATGAACTGATAAATTCAAGTACTTGGATACATCTCAGATGTGATACTAAATGAAGAATTAAAATGGCTACAATATGATGTCATTGATAGGAAATTACAGAAACAGCAAAACTACAAAGGCAGAAATATATCAGAAGTTGTCAGGTGCTAATGAATAGAATACAAAAGAGCACAGACATTTTGAGAGGTGATGGGACTGTTGTATATTTTAGTTGGATGTTGGTTGCATGACTGAATGCATTTATCAAGATGGGCAGACTGTATAACACAGTAAGTTTAACTGTACATGAATTATGCCTTAATTAAAAAGGTTAAAAATTACTAAGTTTGCTATGAAATTTTAAAATATTTTCAGCACAAACCTCAATAGTAATTAACATATAATGCATTATATCTACTAATAATAATGTAAATTGTTGCCCTCTTCATCTTCCTTAAATTGTAAAGTCTGGCCGGGTGTGATGGCACACGCCTTTAATCCCAGCATTCAGGAGGCAGAGAGAGGAGGATCAGCTAGAGCTCAAGGCCAGCCTGAGACTACATAGTGAATTCCAGGTCAGCCTGAGCTACAGTAAGACCTTATCTCAAAAAAAAAAAAAAAAATGTAGAGTCCACAGCACCAGGATAGTGTCTTTTACTACTTCCATGAATTGTGAAGTAAAAAAATGCAAATGTTTCCTTTTGCTTGACTGTCTTCACATTGCGAGCCCTCTCTCTGAGATGACAGCCCTTTTGTCTTGATATATATTTTCTATCCTGATGGATTTATAACAGAAATGAAAAGAGGGCAAGAATATCTTATTGGCGTTGGCAAAGTTGAAAGGTCCCTTTGAAGTGTTGAACTTCTCATTTAACAAAAGGGAAAACCTGCTTCATATTCATTCCCAGATAATGTTTCCCAAACTTGCACTGAAATTCACATGTCTAAAATCTATACATCCAGATATGCAATCTGCATTGCTCTTCACCATTCCAAAAGAAACCATTATCCAGCTACCATCCAGAGGAGGGACTGCCCAGCACACATGTGCTCTATTAATGTCACTAGATGCTTCCTTCCACACCCACTTCTTATGAGTACATTTCAATCCTCATAAGGGTTCAGAATTGATAGCTTCAATAGATCACATAGGTTAAAACGGAACTAACAAACACTAAGGAGATGATGTACTTAAATGATTGACTGAATAGAAGCTTCTACAAATACTATATTGCAAGAATTCGAGGTTAGCATTAAGAGGACTGCCAGTTATGTTCTAATGTATGATCTTATTAATTACTCTTACCCCTCACTTTCATTTGGATATATTACAAACCAATTGTAGGGATTTGGTAAATCATAACTTGGAAGAAACCCACACTCCCTAGATGTGACCATTTGAATGTGAAATGTTCCCCATAGCTTCATGTGTTTGAATACTTAATGCCCAGTTGGTGGCGCTGTTTGAGAAAGTTGTGAAATCTTTTGAAAGTGGAGTCTGGGAGGAAGTCTGTCACTGGGAGCTAGCCTTGAGGTTTTACAGCCTAGCCTCGCTTGCCATGCTCACTCTCTACGTTTTCCTTACTGGTGTGATGATGTGATACAGGCTGTCTGTTACTGTCATGTTTTTTTCTTTCCCTGTCACAGTAGACTTCCTATACTTTCTTACAATGCCTTTGGTGGAATATTTTGTCCCAGCAATGAGAGAAACTGGTACACTAAACTAATGGGTTTTAATTCCCTAAGGAAGATAGACCTCTGAAATTAGATTCTGCATTATCTAGGGTCCTTGTTTAAATTGAGGTAGGCTGGAGATTGAGAGAAACAGAGGCTAAAGTTTATCATAAAGACTATCATTAAAATGAAAAATAGCTTTGAACTTTGTTAAGTGAGTCTCATACTTTTCTGGGTCTCTCTGGTTGTGCTAAACTAACCACAACTTTAATCATATGCATATGCCAGCCTACTGCCAGCCACAGCATGTTAGACCTGACATCAGAATCCTTCTGTCCTCCGACCCATAGGGATGCTGCAAGCAGTAATTAACATCCATTAAATGGTGGGTCATCCTTACTCAGCTGCTTTTGTCAAGTTCTAAGCAGACAGCTGCATACTCCATGACCCAGGGCATCTCATCAGCCCATTTCTGCCTCCAATCATAAAAAAATGACCTCAGCACCAGTTGCCCACAGTACAAAGGCCACAACATTAGAAGGCCTCTTGCCACCATAAACAGTGTCTTCAAGATGGATCCAAGACTCTGGTAAAGATTCCAGGGGTGGCCAGGCGTGGTGGCGCATGCCTTTAGTCACAGTACTCGGGAGGCAGAGGTAGGAGGATCGCAGTGTGTTCGAGGCCACCCTGAGATGACATAGTGAATTCCAGGTCAGCCTGAGCTACAGTGAGATAGACAGGCAACGGGCAAACACAATTGTTATTCCTCAAAGATACCACCTGCCTTTTACAGACAGGTTCTTTCATTGATCTGGAACACCCAAATAGGCTAGACTGGCTACTCAGTGAGCCCCAAGAATCCTCATGTCTCTACTACCCAGGTACTGGGATTACAAATGCATGCAACCATAGTTGGCATTTTTACATGAGTTCTTGGGATCCAATTTAGATCTGCATGGGCAGAAAAGGAAACTCATACCTGTAGTGAATCTTTAGGCTTCTCTTTCAGCAGTACCTATTCCAGTGCTGAGAAATTGAATTTGGGATTACTGGGAAAAAGAAATCCCTGGGATTATGGCTCTTGCACATTACAGACCTGAATATTATAGACCATCCAAGTCATAGGTCTTAAAGTAGACTCCTTTTCTGTATAGAAGGAAGCTCTGTCACCTATACCACTTTTGTGCATGGCTATCCAATGTGGAACAACCACCCTCTGACTTCATCAAATCATCACTACCAACTTTGCACAAGGATTAAAGTCCTCATACTAAGAATTTTCCAGAATCCTCAAGGTAGGTAATCAGGTAGTAACTGTGGCTTTATTTCCCTTTGTAGGTCCTTGTCTAAGTCCTGCCTTTAGTCCAGGAGCATAAAGGGTGGTCTCCAAGAATAGAAGCAGAGATCCTTCCAGGAAGCCAACAACATGGGCCCATAGTTTGAAGAAGGTCAGAAATCAGGTTGGTACAGTCTTTAGTAAGAAAGAACAGACACCAACAACACACTTATCTTGTGGGAATGAGGGACTTGTTACAGGGACAGTCAGTAGGAAACTCTGTGGAATAGCTCTTTCCAAATAATGATCACAGTAGTAGACCAAAACATGAATGTTATAAAAAGGAGAAAGTTCTAAGAGTCTTTAAAATGAACTTTCTTTCTTTGTTTTGCTCTTACCTTTCCACCTCTCATCTCATCTTTTCCCCCTTCCTGTCTTTCTTCCTTCCCCTGTCTTCCTGTTTTATTCCCTTTCTAACATCTTTTAAATATTGTGTTTACTCATTTATTTGTTTGAGAGAGAGAGAAAAAAAAAAGAGGCAGATATATATAGAGAAAATGGGCATGCCAAGGCCTCTCTACCCACTGCAAATGAACTCCAGACACATGTGCTACTTTGTGCACCTGGGAATCAAACCTGGGTCCTCAGGTTTCACCAACAAGCACCTTATCTGCTAAGATATTTCTCCAGCCCCCCTTTCCAACATTTTGTTCTTTCTTATCTCTTCCTCTTTTAAGACTTGACAAGATTATCTGGTGCTTTATAAAGATCTTCCATAGCAAGCTTAAGCTGTTAAAGAATATTTCTAAATGGCCACTTCTAGGCCCTAGAATCAACAAAGGAAATGTTGAGGGAAACTTTAGGTAGGGTAGCTCTACTCAGCCCCAGCTTCCTTAAGTCGGGTTTCCTAAAGTGGGGTACAGAAAACAGGATAAACTCCCTCATAAAGCTGTTCACTCATCTCTAATACATCTACTTTGCATCAGCATACTCACAATGAGCAATAACCAAATCTCCTTCATAAGCCCCAGACCTGGGCTCTGCCCTTTAGCTCCACAAAAAACAGAGCTTTCCATATGAATGCTTATTGCTTTCTGTCATTAGGGTTTTGAATAAGATAGTCTTCTCATGAGAGAGGAATTAGCCAAAGGGTTTTAGGTAGCTGAGATTTAGTGAGTTTTACTATATTCAGGGCTCAGGATTTGTTCATTCATTATCTCATTTAATTCCTATTCTGTCCCTGGAACTGGAGGTATAGTTATTGTCCAAGCTATAAAAAGATCACAGTGAGTATATAGAGTCAGGATTAAAATCCAAGCATTATTTTGGAAGCAAGGGGATTGAGACAAGGTCTCACTTTGTAGTCCTAACCAGCTCAGAACTTGCTACATAGAGCAGACTGTCATCCAACTTAAAGCAATTCTCCTGATGTTGTACTAGCTGGAGGTATAGGTATAAGCTATACTGGTTATTACTAGCCATGTCTTGATAATTTTTTTTTTCTTCAGACAGAGGCTTACTCTGTAGCACAAGCTACATGGAAACCCTCTGCTTGTCTCCTGCTTCCAGACTGCAGGGATTACAGGTATGCATCGCCATGCATTCTGACTCCTGGGCTCATTGAAGCACTGTAGTGAGCTAATCATTTCCTGTCCCCTGTTCCAAATCCTTCCCAGGCCCAACCTTATTTAATTTGGTCAGAACAAATCAGTTAAACTCAAGATGCAGAGGGTGTTAGGTCACAGAAAATACACTGGACTGTTCCTTGCATATGTTTAACCATCCTGCCCCCAAAAGACCTAGATAAGCAATAGAGCAGAGCTTGATATATAAATTTGAAAGTCATCAACAGAGAGATGACATTTGAAACCAAGTGAATAGATAAATTTATCCAAAAGCAGCAGTAAGAAGGGCAAGGGCAAAACCTTGAGGAGGTAAATTAAACAGAAAAAAATAAAACTAGAACCAATAAAAAAGGAGCAAGCACAGTAGCAGAAAAGGAAAATGAGGAAAAATTATAGGTCATGAAAGCCATCAGAGGAGTTTGGGCCAACAGGGTCTCTTACCATAGTACTATCTACTCTCAAGACTGTAGATGTCTGGGTAAAACAGTGGATAAGGAGACTCACCAATGAAACCTGTGAAAGAAAACAATCAAGATAATGCACAATAATCCCTTTTCCTGCAAGAGACCTGATCAGTAAACAAATGTATTAAGCCACATGGGATCTCTGCAGGGAAGCAGGCAGGATCCACTATGAACTGGTTAGAATTTGTGTGCAGGCAAGCATGCTAAGCTGCACTGGCTAACAGAGTAGAAACTGCTGGGAAGTGCTTCTTCTCACACCCATCAGCCTTGCAGGATCAGTGTCCTTTAGTACATGAAAAATCACAAGGAAGGAAGGAATTAAAAACTCATATCACCAAGGAGGAAATACTAATATTTTTCTTTTATAATGTCATGCACTTTTATTATAATTGGCTTCTTTGTTGTTTATTTGTATGTTCTAGAAAATTATTGTCACTTTTAGTGATTCTTATTTTAATGCCTATTTCTTAATGAGTATTCTTTCAATAGATCACATAATGGCTTTATTGTATTTGCTTATTGTGCAGTAAAGCTTGAGGGGTGTTACATATGTTTCTCTCTCACCACAATCCACAATTGGACACTCAGTACTACTCCTCACACACAAATCATATACTTTGCCTCATTCCAGGAGACTCATTTTCTCCTATCTTCTTTATCCTCTCCTCTTTTTACCTCCTAACTATAACCTCCCATAGCTCTAACAACTACTAAAATCTGTGGGTACTAACAGTACCCCAAATTTCCCTCCCAGTGTTGACTAGTCCTTATCTCACCCACCCAACTGCTGAAACACAACTAATTTTGTTGCATACATCCTAGTATAAACCATACTATTGGTATCAATTACTTCCTCATGGCTGTAACAAAGTACCTGATAAAAGCAACTTAAGGAGGGAAAAGGTTTAAGTTGGCTAGCAGTCCAAGTGGGTATGCACACCAAAAAATCTCTCAAATGGGACTTTGCATTGCTCCCTCCCAACACAATCTACTGTCACTCTTGGTTGGAGAATCCATTTTATTTTACAGATGGCAGAGAAGATGGAGGAGAACCAAGATCCATTGATAAGACAAGAAGACAGCAGGCTTCCCACAATAAGATATGTGGACCTCTACCACATCTGCCATGGCCTAGAAGAAATTGCAGAGGAAGCCGCTACATGAATACTTTTGTTAGTGCTAGCCTGACAACCCATTCTAGGACAAGGGTGACAGGCACAGTGACCAATCAAAACCTATCAAAGCAGAAATCCAGAGGCTACAGAGAGCTCAACACTAAATCAGACTGCCAATGAGCATGCCATGACTCAGGGAACACTGCAGAAGAGGGGCAGAAAGATTGTCAGAGCCACAGAGAGAGTAGAAGTACTGTGAGGCACAGCCCCCGCTGAGGAGGGTCCCCAATGGAATGGGGCAGGATGAGGGAAAAAAGGGTACCAACAGACAATGTGTCCATATGAAATAAGTCATTAATAATAATAATAAAAACAAAAAATAAATAAATTTCTTTTAAATAATCTGGGTTCCAAAAGGCACTGCCCTTCCACCTATGCTGCCTGTAATACGCAGACTGTCTTGGGCAGTGATATATGATCTGGTCCTCCTAGAAAAACAATGGTTGGTGTCTTTATCAGAAGCAGCTGTAACAACTCATGAAAGTCCATCCAGACTGGACCTGCTGATCCTTCCGCCATAACTGGATGGGGTGGGGAAGGTCATAAAACCTTCATCTGAGTTCTCAGCTACCCATTGTTCCAGCTATAGGCAATGTTCCATGAGGTTTCCTGGCCTTGGGGAGAGAGAGCATATAGAGGGTAGACTCCCATGCTAAAAGGAAACTTTCCGATTCTATGGCTACTCTGGAGTCTCTTTCTTCCTGTAAGTAGCCTCTCACTCAAACCCTGCAAAGAAGCTCAGTAAACTCTTTGGCTTGCCAACTGAACTATAGTGGAATCAGACTTTAGTTCGTCAAGGGTATCCTGCTGCCTGTAGGCAGCAAGCACTCATGGACATATCCCCAGAAAAGACTGAACAGGAACCAAGAGAATCAAAGATGAGCTTGGAAGAAGCCATCACATAGTTTTGCTTTACATAGCAGGGAATGCAACTAGGGCCGATCTCTTTGAGGGAGGAACATCCACAGGGAAATCCTGATGTGACCAACACTCCCCATGTGAGATGTGGTGTGCTCTTTTTTGCTACAGTGACATTTGAATGGGCCTGCTACAGGTAGTGAAATGTGTAACTAAGGCTGAGCCCACTGGAGGTGGAGTGTCCATAGAGGGAATTACAGGGTGGCAGTCTTTCCCTGGGCATAATTGGGTGGCATGCTTGCTTGATGACTGGGGTCCACCATGTGAGTACAGGGACATCCTGAAAGTGGTTGAAAGTCTAAAGCACATGTTGCAATCCCTGAAAGTGACGCATAAGGGACCAAGGTATCAGCAAGTTGCCATGGAGGTGGCATGGCTGCTGCTACACATTCAAAAGGGAAAGAGAGGGGCTGGAGAGATTGCTCAGTGGCCCAAGGCATTTACCTGCAAAGCCTAACGACCCTTGATTTCCCAGTACCCACATAAGGCCAGATGCACAAAGTGGCACATGCATCTGGAATTTGTTTGCAGTAATTAGAGACCCTAGCATGCCCGTTCTCTCTCTCTCTCTCTCTCTCCCTCTCTCTCCCCCCTCTGTCTCTGTCTGCATGAAATAAGTAAATGAATGAAATATAAAAATTTATTTTAAAAACAAAGGGAAGGAGGCATGCAGACATCATCCTCCATAGTAGTCTCTCAATTGGCAGAAAAGGAGGGAATAAAAACAGAGGATAAGATAGAGATACTGGATTATCATATTTTATGGCTGGGGGACCTATAGGGTATCAATATGCCTGACTTCAATATATGTTCCAAAGCCATAGTAACAAAAACAGCATGGGGGCTGGAGAGATGGCTTAGTGATTAAGTGCTTGCCTGTGAAGCCTAAGAACCCCGGTTTGAGGCTTGATTCCCCAGGACCCATGTTAGCCAGATGCACAAGGGGGCACATGCGTCTGGAGTTCATTTGCAATGGCTGAAGACCCTGGTGTGCCCATTCTCTCTCTCTCTCTCTCTCTCTATCTCTCTCTCCTCCTCCTCCTTCTAATCTGTTGCTCTCGAATAAATAAATGAAAATAAACAAAAAAATTTAAAAAAACCAGCATGGTACTAGCACAAAAGAAGACACTTGAATTAATGGAATAGAACAGGAGACCTAGACATAGGTTCAGAGATAACAACCACCTCATTTGCTGACAAAGATGAAAAAAAAATAGACATTTACATTGGAAAGAAGTCAGCTTCTTCCACAAATGGTGCTAAAAGAAAGAAAGAACATTGGAGAAAAGTAAGCTTCTCCCACAAAAGGTGTCTACATTAAAGCAACTAAATCCTTATCTCTTGTCCTGAATAAAAATCAAATCTAAATGGATCAAAATAAGATAACACATGAAACTCTAAAACTACTAATGTAAAAAAATAAGGAAGATACTTCCAGATATAGACATAGGTAAGGACTTTCTAACTAATGTGCAATCATTCAGAAAAGAAGGCTGATAAGTGGCAAATAACCCAGATATATCACTATGAGGTACATGCCCAAAGGATTGCACATCCACAGAAATAGTTACATATCCATGTCCTTTGCAGTTTTGCTCACAATAACTAGAAAATGAAATCAGCCTAAATGTCCATCAACTGATGAATGGATAATAAAAATGTTTTTCATATACACAGTGGAATTTTGTTCAGCAATAAAGAAAAGTGAAATTATGAAAATGTCAGGAAATAGAAAGGATTGGAAAATATTACACTAAATGAGGTAACCCAGGTCAGAAAGGCAAATACCACATGTTCTCCCTTATACACTGATCTTAGCTTCATATTTTTAGGTGTGCTTCAGAGGGAGTGAGTATATGTAGTAGCCAGGAAACTGGAAAGCAGCCACAAGAGAAAGGAAAACCAAGCTTTAGGGGAAGGATGAGAGAATGCATGTGATATCACAGTTGAGGGGAAAATAATGGGAGTTGAAAGGTTTAAGTGAAGATGGGAGGTAGGAGATCAGGAAGAAGAGGTAGTGGGATAGAGGATCAACCAAGCCTAATGATGTATGAAAAGTCCATAAGGAAACTAGTGTGTTTTGAATGTAAAATGTTCCCCATTGGCTCCTGTGTTTGAGTAGTTGGTCTCCAGCTGGAGACACTCTTTAGGAAGGGTATGGAACCTGTAGGAGATGAAGCCTTGCTGGATGGGGGTAGTGGGTTGTTGGGGAGGAGGGGCTTGAGTTCCACTTCCTGTTCATTGTCTATTCTCTGCTTCCTGTCTGCCAATGTGCCAATGCGGCCTGCCATGTCATGCCTTCCTCACCATGATGACTACCCTCTGGAACTGTAAAATAAACCCTTCTTCCCTTAAGTAGCTTGTGGTCAAGTTTTATTCATTTATTTGATTATTTATTAAATATTTTTATTTATTTGCAAACAGAGAGAGGTAGAAAGAAAGAGAATGAGAGAGAATGGGCACAACAGGGCCTCCAGCCACTGCAAATGAACTCCAGATGCATGTGCCACTTTGTGCATGTGGATTTACATGGATACTGGGGAATCAAACCTGAGTCCTTAGGCTTCACAGGAAAATACCTTAACCACTGAGCAATCTTTCCAGCCCTGGTCAGGTATTTATTAACAGCCATGACAAAGTATCTGATGCATAAATCTACTACTTTGTAAGCTAATTAAAACTATAATTTCTTAAATGGTGTTAATAGTGACTAGAGAGGTTGCTTAGTGGTTAAGGCACTTGCCTGCAAAGCCAAAGGCCTCAGTTTGATAACCACAGGACCTACATAAGCCAGACACAGAAAGTGGCTCATGCATCTGGAGCTCGTTTGCAGCAGCTGGAAGTCTTATCATTCCCATTCTCTCTCTCTGTCTCTCTCTCTCTCGCTCTCTCTCTCTCTCTCTCTCTCAAATAAATAAATAAAAATAAGATGTTAAAAAATAAATAAAGGGTATAAATGGAGATACAGTGTGAAGGTTGATAAGTTAGTCTCAGAAGACATATTATACATATTAAACAAAATTCCCAGTGCCTCCCCTATAAGGTATTGGTCGGGGAATAGCTTGAGCTTCCTCCAAAAAATATATATTTGTAAATTTCCTTGATCTTGGTTGCTGCTCAGAACTGAATGGTAGCTAAGACCTTATTGCTGAAGAAGCCACATCCAAGAACCCAAAGTAGGATGTTCAAAAGTCATGGTGGTATTGAACTGGAGGCTTTTTTTCTGTTGTCTAGCTTTCATAGTGCTAGAAGGTACTGTGCAAATTGCTAGGGTAGAAAAATTGATGAATGGTCTTCCTAAGCAGTGGACTCTTCATTTTATACAACCAACTAGTCTGGCAAGCTGTGAGTGCTGGTACAATAGTGGTATGACTATTAGGATAATCAACCACTATTTGATTGTATTTGAGGCTACTCCATAGGATGAAATTCATGACTGGTGCCATAAACCTGCACAAAATTACAGAGGGCAACACCCCTATTTGGAAGCTACTACTATTGTTTGACTAAATGAACATGTTGTGTCCATCAAATTGCCTTAAAAATATTTATGCTTATGCCCATATATTGATTCTCCTCTCAGAGCACTTTGGTCAAAGAAGCATCTTTTTTCAGTTACTTTCTCATGCCTGGAACAAAATCCCCTTGCAAAAGCATTTATTGGAGGAAAGGGTTTATTACAGTCTCAAGAGGAAGCTTCATAATGGCAAGGTAAGCTTGGCAAGAACAGACAGAAGGACATCACATGCTGTCACATCAGCTGGGTAGAATATCTAAGTACTGGTGAAGGTACTGGGCTTGGAGCTGGGCAATATTATTCCAAAGGCCAACCAAGAGATGTACCTCCACCAGCAAGGATCCACTGCTCAAAGGCCCCACAATCTTCCCAAAATGTCAACAATTAAGGATCAAGTATTCAAAACACATGAGCCCATGGGGGGGGGGGATACATTTCACATCCAAACCACCAGACAAGGGGAAGTATGTCAGAATGTACTAGAGTTGAAAGGATCAATGTTATTTCCTGTTACTTCCTGAGCTCAGACAACATGCACAGGGAAGTGAAGAGATGGGTGAGTACACAGATTATGACAGAGCCAGAATCCCTAAGAAGGGTGGCTAGAGAGCTGGGGCATGATGGTGGTTGGTTAACAAGGCTGGGAGACCAGTCAGTATGGTGGGGCAACATGGCTTCAGGAGAAAGGAGCCTGTTGAAAGTCTGAAGCAGAATCAAGTTCTAGAATAGTAGAATGGTGGAATGAACACAGCCACCGCTGTCCCACATAGAATTAAGGGAAGCCAATATTTTTCAGGGGATAAACTGACGTTAGCTTAAGTGAAAAGACTGTGTCTTGGGCAAAGAGGGGTAGGGATGGCTGATCTGTACAAGAATTTATTGACAATAAAATGAAATGGAATTTAAAAGACACCATGGAAAGAGTTGGAAAGTGGTTATATAGATCAGGCTTTCTAACTAGAAATAGGCAGAATTCTCAATGGGATCCAATGAAGAGATTATAATGAACAGGCCATTTCCAAGATATGGGTAAAACTCAAAGAACCAACACTAGATGATAAAGCACACATGGGTCAGCACTGATGTGGGACCATTCCATGAAAGGACAAAAGGAACAAATGATGCTGCTCAACCCAACAGTTTGAAACCATCAGAACTAGGACCATGTACTAGAAGCTTGTTTTAAGTATCATAGCTGCTGTGAGAGATGGAACAGGACAGAAAAGAGCAGGAACAGGAATAATATCCTCATTTTCCTTCCAAAATTGCAGGGTCAATTCCCAACTAGAAGTGTCCAGGTAATGCTGTCCAGAGAGTCCAATGTCCTGATACACTGACCAAAACACAGAAGGATGGAGAACAGATGAACAAGGGAGGCAATATTAATTGGGGCATTCAGGGAGTGGAATTATGGAAAGAACAACATGTGGCTTAATGAGGGGAAGAGATAGGGACTGGGTAGCTGGGAAGACAGTATAAGGTAAAATAGAGAAATCTAGACAGTTAATAGAGACTGTGAACGCGAGGTTAAAAAATCTCTCAGGTAGTTTTGGTCCACAATGAGTGATATTTCTACATATTTATATGCATATGTGAATAAGAGCTTCAGAAATGTTCGTAGGTGGAGTTTGGTATATCTGTTAATTTCTCATTGCTGGAACAAAATACTCAACCAGAAGCAGTTTTTTTTGTTTGTTTTGAAAGAAAAGGGTTTAATACAACTTACAGTTTCAAAAGAAAGTTTCCTCATGGTGGGGAAGACATGGTGGCTGGAATGGGAAACTGGAATAACATCATAATATTAAACATAAAAGAAGCAGAGGAGAATAGCACATGGAGCCCTGCAATCACACCTTGAGATCTACCCCAGTTACACACTCTTTTGAGAAAGGCTCCACCTCCTGCAGGTTGCACAAGCTTATGACACTAGCTGGGGCTTAAGTATTTAAACATATGAGCTATGAGGTAGGGTAGTATTTTACATTCAAACCACCAGCCTTGGTAACATCTAAACTTGATTTCAAAGAAATCACAGCTGTGTTTGTCCATATCATTCCAGATGCACAGTTTTCTTAATTCCAGAGATTTCTGTAGTAGGTAAAAAGTATTATTTTCTGGAGGACTTCTGTGTAAAATGGCAGCATAGGAGCGACACCAAACCACACTAGAGAAGAATTTAAGCAAAATCACAGCAAAATACACTCTTCTTCTGAAAAGTAAAGGAGTATAGGTTATTTTTAGACACAGCAGAGAAGCAAAAGAGACCAAGATCCACCAGAAAGGAGAAAATGGCCAGAATCCCATTGAGGTGCTTGTGGCCCACCAATCCACGCACTGCATGCACCCACCCAGCGCCACCCTGCCAGGGGTGCTAGGGGCAGTAGCAGAGACAAAACAAGGGGGTTTCCAGCCTCATCAGCCTCCTTGCAAGGTCAAGAAATATGAAGGAAAGACAGATAAAATCAACTGAGGAGCTACTGAAAGAGATACAGGTGGAACTGTGTGAGCAACTCCAGGCTTTCTGCACCTTCCTATCCCCAAACCATCAGAACCACAAAACTCTGGCTTTCATCCCCTGGTGGCAGAGCATCCAGCACAGCTGATAAGAACTCCAGCTCCACAGAAGGACTGAGGTGGGCACTCAGCATTGTTAAGATTGGAAGCCATACCAAAAGGCCGACTGACAAAAAAAAAAAAAAAAAAAAAAAAAAAACAGGTACATAGGCCTGCACTGGAAGAGCTGATCAATCATTCCATGTCAGGGCAGGTTATGGGTTACATATTCTTGGTTGGCTTTATCATTTTTTAAATAAGCTGTATTTGGGGGTTGAACATTACTGCTGTTGATGCTTTCAGATTTATAGGGCCTTTGTATTTTGTTTCTGTCATTATTGGGGACAGGGTCTGATTCAGATCCAGGCTGACCTGGAATCCAATTCAGAACAGAAATCTCTACCTCCCAGATGACAAGAATAAGGGTGTAGAGCAACCGACACCCTTAGGGATTTTGTCTTTATAAGACTATCTGTTTTAACCCCACAATTGGATAATGTGTGCTGGTTTTTATTGAATGTGTATATTGCTCAGTTGATGTTTAGAATTTGCCAGTAAATTGTTCCACCCAGTACACTACAATATTTGCTTAGCAAGCAAACTCAACACCTAGGATTACCATTTGATTGGGGTATAAGAGCTACACCTAGAAACTTAAACTCATATCCTGAAAGTATATAAATATGGATCACCACATCTAAGAACACTGTAGATAAGTAGAAAACCCAAGCATCAAATCAGTTCAGAATGCAAAAGCCACTACCTTATAATACAAGAAAGAGAAAGAAGCAAGACAATACAATCCCACCAAAAATTATAAGTCCAGCAGAAATGATCACCAATGAGACTGATTTAGATGAAATGCCTTACAAAGATTTCAAAAAACAACAACAAAAAAGATTGTATCAATACTCAAAGAAATCAAAGAATAAATCAAAGGAAGCAAAGAAAAAAATAACTCCTGAAAGAGAATATAGGAAACCAGCTTAATGAAAGGAAGTCATTATAAGACATGAGTAAGAAAATAGAAATACTGAAGAAAAACCAGGCTGAAATTCTAACTCTGAAGAACACAGTCAGTCAAATAAAAAACTCTGTGGAAAGATTCACCAGTAGAATGGATGAAGGAGAGAACAGAATATCTTAACTGGAAGATGAGATGGCAGGCCTAATAGGGTTCAACAAAGAGAAATAAAAACTAATATGAAGGTATGAATGGGAATTTCAAGATACCTAGGACACTAGGAAAAGATCAAATAAGAAATCAGGTTATAGTAGAAGGAGAAGAATTTCAATCCAGAGGCTAAGTAGGTGTTTTCAACAAAATCATAGAAGAAAATTTCCCCCAATTTGGGAAAGAAATACCAATGCATATACAAGAAGCTTTTAGAACACCAAACACACAAAACCTGGAAAGAACCTCTCCTCACCATGTTATAATTAAATGACTAAACACACAAATCAAAGAAAATACATTGAAAGCAGTTAGAGAGAAAAAGAAAGTCACCTACAATGGTAAGCCTATTAGAATAACAGCAGAGTATTCAACACAAACTTTAAAAGCCAGAAGGGCTTGGATTGATGTATTCCAAGTTCTGAAAGAGAACAACTGTCAACCAAGATTACTTTATCCTGCAAAGCTATCTATCCAAATTGATGGAGAAATAAGGTCATTCCACAACAAAAACAGGCTAAAGGAATTTGTGACAACTAAACCAGCCCTACAGAAAATACTTGAAGGAACCCTTCATGCAGAAGAGAAAGCAAAACACACACAGAAGGAAATAGCAAAAAATAAACCACACTCAAATAACACTTAAAACAAGTGACTAAAGGAAGAATGGCGAGCACCACAAAATAAAGAAGAATGGTGAGAATAAATACATACCTTTCAATAATAACTCTTAAGATCAATGGCATCAATATCCCAACCAAAAGACACAGGCTTGCAGGCTGGATTAAAAGGCAGGGACCTGCCATTTGTTGCCTCCAGGAAATTCATCTCTCAATAAAAGACTGTCTAAAGGTGGAAGGATGGAAAATATTTCAAGCAAATGGGCCTAAAAAAGAAGCAGGGTTTGCCGTCCTAATATCTGACCAAGTAGACATCAAACCATCATGAGAAAGGAAAGATAAAGAAGGTAATTTTATACTGATTAAAGGACCACTCCAATAGGAGGACATTAAAATCCTAAACATATATGCACCTAACATGGGTGCTCCCAATTTCTCCAAACAAACACTATTAGACATAAGGTAACAGATAACACCAAACACAACTGTAGTGGGTGACTTCAATACCCCACTCTCATCAATTGACAGGTCATCCCAGAAAAAAATGAACAGAGAGACATTTGGATTAAATGATGTCATGGAAAAAAAGAACCTAACAGATATCTACAGAACATTCCATCCAAATGTTGTAGAATATACATTTTTCCAGGCAGCACATGCAACATTATCTAAAATAAACCATATATTAGGATACAAAGCAAATATCAACAAATACAGGAAAATTCAAATAATCCCTTGTACTCTATCTGACCACAGTGGGATTGAATAGCATATAAGCAACAAGAAAAACTACAGAGCACACAAAAGTTCATGAAGACTAAAGAGTACACTATTGAATGATCAATAGATAACTGAAGAAATCAAATAGGAAATAAATTCACTCATGGAATCAAATGATGATGAGAGTACAACACACTAAAACCTTTGGGACACAATGAAGGCAGTCCTAGGAGGGAAATGAATAGCTCTAAGTGCCTATATTAAAGAATTAGAGAGTTCACAAGTAAACAACTTAATGCTTCACCTTAAGGCCTTGGAAAAAGAAGAACAAGGCAAACCAAAAATCAGTACATGGGAAGAAATAATAAAGATTAGGACAGAAATTAATGAAATAGAAACCAAAATAACAATCCGAAGAACCAATGAAACAAAGAGTTGGCTCTTTAAAAAGATTAACAAGGGCTGTAGAGATGGCTTAGCATTTAAGTGCTTGCCTGTGAAGCCTAAGGACCCCAGTTCAAGGCTCGATTCCCCAGGATCTATGTTAGCCAGATGCAAGCACCTGGAGTTTGTTTGCAGTGGCTGGAGGCCCTGGTGTGCCCATTCTCTCCTCTCTCTCTCTCTCTCTCTCTCTCTCTCTCTCTCTCTCTCCCTCTCTCTGTCACTCTCAAATAAATAAATAAAAATGAACAAAATTTTTAAAAAGAAAAATAAGATTGATAAACCCTTAGTAAATGTGACCAGAAGAAAGAGAGAAGAGACAAAAAATAATAAAATTAGAGATGAAAAAGGCACCACTACAACCAGATATCAAAGAAATTCAAATAATCATAAGAACATACTTTAAGAATATATGTGACTCTAAGTTTAATAAGGTCTCCCAACTAAAAAAAGTCCAGGCCCAGATGGATTCACTGGTGAATTTTATCAGACCTTCATGGAAGAACTACCACTATTACTTCTCAAACTTTTCCAAAAAATATAAAAGGAGGGAATTCTGCAGAACTCCTTATATGAAGCCAGCATCACCCTGATACCAAAACCAGACAAAGACAGAACAGAAAAACAAAATTGCAGACCAATCTCCCTCATGAACCTAGATGCAAAAATTCTGAACAAAATATTGGCAAACAGAGTACAAGAATATATCAGAAAGATTATACACCACGACCAAGTTGGCTTTATCCCAGGCATGCAGGGATGGTTCAACATACCTAAATCAATAAAAGTAATACATAATATAAATGGTCTGAAGGACAAAAATCACATGATCATCTCAATAGATGTATAAAAGGCATTCGACAAAATCCAACATCCCTTCATGGTAAAAGTGTTACAGAAACTGGGACTAGAAGGAACATATCTCAACATAATAAAAGCCATTTATGACAAACCTACAGTGAACATATTACTAAATAGGGGAAAAGTTGAAGCTTTTCCACTAAATTCAGGAACAAGACAAGGGTATCCCCATTTTTATTTAATATAGTACTGGAAGTCTTAGCTATATCAATAAGGCAAGAGACACTCATAAAAGGGATACAAATTGGAAAGGAAGAGACCAAATTATCATTATTTGTAGATGATATGATTTTATACATTAAGGACACTAAAGACTCTACAAGCAAACTGTTAGCACTGATAAACACTTTTAGGAATGTACTGGGATACAAAATAAACACAAAGAAATGAGTAGCTTTCCTATATACTAACAACAAACATGCAGACAGTGAAATCAGGGAATCTCTCCCATTCACAATTGCCTTAAAAAAAAAAAAAAAAAAAGATTGTACCTTGGAATAAACTTCACCAAGGTAGTAAAGGATCATTACAATGAGAATTTTAAAATGCTAAGGCAAGAAATTCCAGAACACACAAGGAAATGGAAAGACATCCCATGTTCTTGGATTGGAAGAATCAATATCGTGAAAATGTCAATCTTACCAAAGGCAGTCTGCACATTTAATGCAATCCCCACGAAAATTACAATGGCATTCTTCACAGAAATAGAAAAGCCATCCTAAAATTCATGGGGAAGAACAAAAATCCTTAAATATCTAAAACAATTTTGAGCAACGAAAATAAGGCTGGTGGTATCACCATACCCAATTTTAAGCTATATTACAAAGCCATAGTCACAAAAACAGCATGGTATGGGCACAAAGACAGACTTCTAGATCAATGGAACAGAATACAGGACCCAGATGTTAATCTAGGCAGCTACAGCCATCTGATTTTTTAACAAAAATACCAAAACTATTCATTGGAGAAAAGATAGCCTCTTCAACAAGTAGTACTGGGAAAACTGGATATCTATAAGTAGAAGAATGAAAATAGATCCTTGACTTTCTACATGCACAATAATCAAATCCAAGTGGACCAGGGACCTTAATATCAGACCTGAAACTCTGAAATTGCTAGAATAAAAGGTAGGGGAACCCTTCAATATACTGGCATAAGCAATGAATTTCTGAATATAACCCCAATTGCTCAGGAAATAAACCCAGTAATCAACCACTGGGATATTATGAATTACAAAGCTTTTGTACTGCAAAGGACACTGTGAGTAGAACAAAGAGACATCCTACAGAATGAGAGGAAATCTTTGCGAGGTAGACATCTGACAGAGGATTGATATCCAGAATATACAAAGAACTAAAATAAACAGAACAATAAGAAACTAAACAACCCAATTTACAACCCTTCTACACTGTTGGTAGGAATGCAATCTGGTACAGCCATTATGGAAATCAGTGTGGAGGTTCCTGAGACAGCTAAAAATAAATTTACCATAAGATCCAGCTATAGCACTCCTAGGCATATATCTTAATGACTCTTCTTACTACCTTAGAGATACTTGCACAACCATGTTTATTGCTGCTCTATTCACAATAGCCAAGAAATGGAACCAGCTGAGATGTCCCTCCACAGATGAATGGAAAATAAAGATGTGGTAAATTTACACAATTGAATTCTATTCAGTGGTAAAGAAAAATATTATGAAATTTTCAGGGAAATGGATGATCTGGAAAGGATTACATTAAGTGAGGTAACCCAGGCCCAGAGAGCCAAATTTCACGTGTTGTCTCTCATATGTGGATCCTAGCTACAAATGTACAGACTTCTGTGTGAGCCAGGACCAAAAATTGGTAGCAGAGGCCAGTAAGCTAGAAAAAGTCTATAAGAGAGGGAGGAGAGGGAAGGGCTTAAGGGGATTGGAATATATATATATATATATATATATATATATATATATATATATATATATTGAAGAAGAACAGATTACAGGGAGGGGAAAGGACTAAGCAAGGCTAGGGGAAGAGATTATGTAAAGGAAGATTAGGGGGACAGTCAATCAAAATTCAAGATATTCTGAATAAGACACATGAAAACCTACTTTTTTGAATAATGGCACATCCAGAAGCCATAGATTGTTACTAGAATATTTTCAGTGCCAGGGATGGGATACCTTCCAGTGAGTTATTGACGAGGGGGCTCCCTGTTGCCTCCAAAACATTATAGACCATTGCCAAGGCCCTTGGTTTCCCTTGAGAAATATCGTAAGACCGTATTGCTGAAGATCTCACATGCCTGAGTGGCAAAGTCACTGAGAAATCAAGCTGGTGCCTGAGCAGAAAACCTTCTCCTTGTAGCCCAGACAACTGAAAGCTGGAAAAAGCTGCACTGTATGCAGCCCTTATGGGAGACAGAAGTCATCAGCAGTAAAAACAGTGGACACTGGAAGGCTCAAGTTTGGCCAGACAGGCCAAATGACCAAATGAGTGCAATAATGGCATGTCTGCTCTGAGGGAAACCAACTGTTCTCTAATTGGACTGAAGACCTTCTCTATGGGAGGGAATACATGCCTGGTACTGAAAACCTAATCAAATGCCTATGGCATGGGAGGTCATGAGCCTTAGGGGTATAAAGCCTGCTCTTGTCTAAATAAATGTATGTATTATTCTCACCAAACTACCCTAAAAACACTACACTTAATGTTCATATTCATGTATTAATGCTACTCCCATTTCTGGTTAAAGAAGCTTCTCTTTTCAGATGGTGATGACCACTTGGATAGCCCAAAAGGCAACATAGTGCTGAGAAGAAGGGATGGAGGAGTGTCTAGCACTGAAACACCTCTATCACACCCTCCAAGGCTCAGGGTCCATTGTGGAAGAGGTGGCGAAAAGAATGTAAAAGCCAAAGAAGGGTACCACTCCTTATAATGCAACTGTCTAGAAAGAAATTGGCTGCAATATCCATGAACTTACAGTGCCTAGCAATACCTACACAAGACCCTCACAATAGAAGAAAAAGATGATGACATCAAATTAAAAGAGAGACTGATGGAGAGAGGGAGGGGATATAATGGAGAGCAGAGTTGTGAAGAGGAAAGCAGGGGAGTGGAGGGAAATATGGTTTATTATGTGTAAGTATAGAAGTTGTCAATAAAAAATATATGTGAATATATGTTTTTCTGGATGAGTTCATATTTGAGGTTGAAATTCAATTCAGTAAACATTTATAAAACACTTCTTTATATTTATAATACACTTAAATGCTATACACTGTGCAATGTGCTAGGATCACAGGGTTGAATAAGGACTCTATTCAAATTCATAAACTCTTGGGGTAGGCAACATAGTAGGTTAAACAAGATTCCTAATCTGGGCTTAGAAACTCTTATGAAATCAGCCATTGCTAGGATAGCATTTGATGGTTCTGAGGTGATTACAGAGAATGAGGGTATTAAATAACTGACAACATATTGCCTTTCTGTTCATTTGTTTTGTTTTCTTGTGGTGTTGGGAGTCAAACTCAAAGCTTTGTACATGCTAGTAAAGGGCTATAGCATTGGGCTAAGTCCTGAGTGCCATAAATGACCATTTTACAGCTAGGCAATTGTAGGTCTATGAGTGGGAGTGTATGTCACGTTGAAACATCTCATTCAACCACCTCCTAATACCTACCTTCTTTATTCTCTTGTATTAGATCAGCTAAAGTTGTGGTGGAAAAAAATATAACTGGCTTCTATCATTTGGATGTGGTATCTCTGTGAAAGTTTCATGTGTTTAAGCTGAGTCCCCAGTGTGGGTGATGTTGAGAGGTGGTGGAACCTTTACAGGTAGGACCTCCTGGAAGGTCATTACTGACCCCCCCATACTCTCTTTCTTATCTTGCCATATGATCTCTTTGAATATTGAGTTGTAATCTTTCATGCAGCCCTCACCAAAGCTAAGCAATGGCCAGTACCATTCTCTTGAACCTCTAGAACAATTATCTAAATAAACTTCTTTGTTTATATATTACCTAGTGTGATAGTTAAGGTGTTGTCAACTTGATCTGTTTAGTAATCCATAGGTTGCTTCTAGGAAGGATCAATTAGAGGAGGAAGTCTTTCCCCAAGGTTGAGCCCTTCCCCCAGAATGGGCGGTCCCGCCCAGAGGGGGACTTGATACAAGGGAGCTCTGGGAAAAAAGAGTCCCTTCCTTCCTTCCTGCCCCCCGTCCATTTTGGCTGCCGGAGCTGCTTGCTACCTTCCAGCGTGGATTGAAGACCAGTGCGGACGAAAGACCAGCATCAACTGAAGACCCCCGTGGATTGAAGCCCAGCGGCTCCTCAGGAAGCCTCCAGGCTTTCCTGCACCATCTGCAGTGCCGGGTCGGGACTGCTGAGGCATCTGGCCACGAGGACTGAGCAACTACCAGGTTCGGTGATTCTCGGGCCTGCAACTGCTATTGGACTACTGTAAGCTGATCCAATAAATCCCCCTTTAAAATAATTCATTCTAGCAGTTCTGTTCCTCTAGAGAACCCTGACTAATACACCTAGTATCAGGTATTTTGGTATTGTAATAGAAATGTGTCAGAAAACTGACTGTCCTCTTTTGTTTTCAAAACCATTTATTCTGTCTTATCATAACATTCAAACATGATGTATATATTATTGTAGCATCATACAATGGACATAACAACCTCCCCCCTCATGTGTCCTGGGGCATGATTATGATAACCTGACTTACTAACCAGCCCCTATTTAATTCTACTTGAAACACTTGCATTTTATAAGAGTAATTTTTTTGTTCTTTTTAGTTTTATGTTGTGTGGATTTTTTTTGGCAAAATAAAAAGGACAAAACCAAGCTCTAACAGGGTGGAGAAATAAAAGCCCCAAAGAAGGTGATTAATATCATTGCTGCTAATTTTCCACCAGCATTTGTCAGCACAGCAGTAAGCTCACTTAGATAGTGCCAGAAGTAATATTGAAATTCTCCAGCATCTCACTCCAGCAATAAAACGCAGATTTATGTGATGCAGCCCATAATAGGAGATGGAATCAAATCATCCTAGATGACTAAATTGCAATGTTTCTGGTGGGAAGCTTAATAACTGAACTCTTTATCCTCTCCTGCCCCACCCCAGGGAAAGCTCAGCAACTGGTTTTCATTTTTCTGACATTTTGGCAGAGACAAAGACTCAGATGTGCTGCTGTCCCTCATGGTCTGGGCTGCAGAGATCAGCATACTACAGAGTGGTGTCAGAAGACTCGGTCCAGGTCCTACTCTGTCATGCTATCTCTGTGATCTGAAAAAAGTTGCCTCCTTAAGCACACTGTGACCACCTTGCATGCCTCTTTGGAATCTCCTTCAGTCTCACTCACACCCTGCCTTCATGCTGTACCTTGTTTCTCTGCCTCATACCATCTAAGTTTTTGGGCTTGATAAAGGCTACATGCAAAAGTAACACTTTAAAATCTAAATTATTTTAAAACTGTATTTTGTCATTGTCTACTGCCTGGCTAGTTTCTTTTTCTCTTCTTTTGCTCTACCTTCTTCCATCTTTTCATTTTCATATCAGTTTCCTCTCCCTTCCTTGACCCCGGCAATTATTTGCACTTGTTTCTGACAGGAGCACTGCTTCCTTGTCAGTGACATGTAAAGATAAAAGGACTCTCATCACTCTACACGGTATCTGTTCAAGGTTGTATTAAATAGCTGAGGAAGACTTTGAAGTCTCCCGTAGTGAGACATACAGGGAACAATGATGTCATGGAAGCACATGTAGCTGCAGCTGCAGGGTACAAGTAGGAGCACAATATTGGACATAGCTCGCTACAAAAAAAAATTTGAAAACATTTTACTAAATATTCTTGTCCTAGAAACAAAATAAGATCATAAAACCCCACTAAAAGAACAGTGAGTAAAAGCTGTAGTGATTGGAATCAGGAAATAGATAATAGCGTGCCTAATTGCCAGAATGGTATAAAGTAAGGTACTTGCCTGCAACCCAGATTGGCTTCCCCAGTACCCACATAAAGCCAGATATATCAAATGGCATATGCATCTGGAGTTTATTTGCAGTGTTTGGAAGCCCTGGAATACCTATTCTCTGTCTCACTTGATCACTTGCTCTTGCTTTCCTTGCAAATAAATACATTAAAATATTTTAAAAGTGCAGTTATAATATAAGCAGTGCAAACTATACCTGTAGACATATAAGCATGAAGACTCCTCTGATAAGTTTAAACACAGAACAAATATGTCTAAGAAGACTGAGAATTCACCAGAATCCATTATTAGTCCTGGTTCCCCAAATGTGATTTCCAATCTACCATGCATTATACCAGAAGAAAACTAGGGCAAGAGCAAGGATAATCATAAATTGGCTGAGAAAGAAAAGGTAGGACAAGTAAGCAATACAAGGTAACCCCTTAGTAAGTTTGGTCAAGCATTTCTTTATGCTCATATTATGCACACACATATGATAGAAAATAAGTTGGTATTAAGTATTTTGTATGCATGTATGTATATATATACATACAAGGACTCATGTGTCTGAACACTTGGTTCCAAACTGATGGTGCTATTCATGCCCAACAATGCGACAAACTAGCTTCCTGCTTCTGCCTTGCTTTTGGTGTTATAAAACTTCAACTCAAAACTGTAAACTGAGTTAAACCCTTTTTCTTACGTAAGGTGCTTGTCGTTGGGTATTTATTTATAGCAATGAAAAAGTGACTCGGAAAGTGGTAGTGGGAGTGGAGTTGTCGTGTGATAAACCTGAATATGTGATCTGTAAACTTTTGAAACTGGTTTGTTGGAGGAATACATAAGAGTTTGGAAGTTTGGACTAGAGAAGCCATAGAGTAAAGTAAGCAGAAACTAATGGGCCATTCTTATGGGTATTTGGGAAGCCAGAATGCCAAAAAAAAAAAAAAAAAAAAAAAAACCCACAAATATTGGAGGCACTGTTTGTGAGATTTCAAAGGGGAACAAGGACTTTTTATGAGCTGGGCTAGAGGAAGTTCATGTGATATTCTGCAGTCTGGATGCATCTTCCCATTTCCAGAGAACTTAAGTAGTCTGCATTTAAAACTAATACACTAGGGGATAGAGAGATGGCTTAGCAGTTAAGGCACTTGCCTGCAAAGCCTAAGGACACAGGTTCAATTCCCTGGTACCCATAAAAGCTAGATGCATGTGTCTGGGGTTCATTTGCAATGGCTAGAGGCCCTGTTGCACCCATTCTGTCTCTGCCTCTTTTTCTCTCTCTTTCTCTGAAATAAATAAATACATAAAATAGTTTTAAAGTAATAGACTAATACATTTGGTGGGGGAATTTCAATGGCAGAATAATATTAATTCTGTGATGTGGCTTTGCTTAGCTACTCTTACTCAGATCTACAATGAAAGGCAGCAAGATGCAGAGCATGAAGATATTATATATATATATATATATATATATATATATAGAGAGAGAGAGAGAGAGAGAGAGAGAGAGAAGGAGAGAGAGACATGTGAACAAGTTTAAAGTTCTAGACAAAGCAGCTGTAATTGTAAAGTGAATTAGCACCATTAAAGAGAGGTCTATTGCTCGGCACTGGTATAATAAGAAAGGTGTCTCAAGGGCAATATTTAACCTATTGAAGGATCTAGCTAGTTAAAATACAAATTAAGTGAGTGTTTGCCATTTGTATTTCTTCCTCTGTGAACTGCCTGTTCAGCTCTTTGCCCCATTTTGTAAGCGGGTTCTTTGACTTTTTACTGTTTAGGTTTTTGAGTTCTTTGTAGATTCTAGAGATTAGGCCTCTGTCAGTTTGAGAGCCAGCAAATATTTTCTCCCATTCTGTGGGTAATCTATTGGCTTTGCTTATTGTATGCTTGTTTGTAAAGAAACTCTTCAGCTTCATGTGATCCCATTGGTTGAGTGACTGTTTAAGATCGTGAGCTACCGGGGTTTTGTTCAAGAAGTCTTTTTCCATTCCTATATCATGGAAAGTACTTCCTATATTTTCTTCCAGTAGTATTCGAGTTTCTGGTCTTATATTGAGGTCTTTGATCCATTTGGATTTGAGTGTAGTGCATGGTAAAATGTGTGGATCAAGTTTCAATTTCCTACATATGGTTATCCAGTTTGTCCAGCACCATTTGTTGAAGATGCTGTCTTTTTTCCAGCCTATATTGTTAGGGCCATTGTCAAATATCACGTAGCTTTAGTTGCTTGACCCAAGGTCTGGGTCCTCAAGTCTATTCCATTGGTCTATACTTCTGTTTTTATGCCAGTACCATGCTGTTTTTAATACTATGGCTTTGTAATATAGCTTTAGATAAGGTGTAGTGATGCCTCCAGAGGTATTTCTTTTGCTGAAGATATGTTAGCGAGGCCTTCTGCCTTTCCATATGAAATTTGAGATCATTTTTTCTATCTCTGTGAAGAACACTGTTGGAATTTTAGTTGGAATTGCATTGAATCTGTATATTGCCTTGCATAGGATTGCCATCTTCATGATGTTATCATCCCTAATCATCAGGGAAATGCAAATTAAAAGAACTATGAGATTCCACCTTACCCCAGTAAGGATAGCAAACATCAAAAAATCAAATAAAAATAAATGCTGGCGAGGATGTGGAGAAGTAGGAACACTCATCCGCACTTGGTGGGAATGTAGGATGGTACAACCACTTTGGAAAACAATATGGAGACTCCTGAAAAAGCTGACTATAGAGATACCAACAGACCCAGTTATTCCCTTACCGGGCATTTACCCTAAAACCATTAAACCACAGGCCAGAGAGATTTGCTCAACCATGTTTGTAGTGGCTCAATTCATAATAACTAAGAGCTAGAATCAACCCAGATGTCCATCACTAGAAGAATGGATAACTAAGATGTGGTGTATCTACACAATGGAATTCTATACAGCAGTAATAAAAAATGGCACAATGTAATTTGGGAAAAAATGGTTCAACCTGGAACAGAACATTCTCAGTAAACCTACCCAATCACAGAAAGAAAATCACCACATAGTCTCACTCATCTACAGCACCTAACCTGAATCTACCCAAGATGCCTTACATACCCACCAAGCAGCTCATGGACTAGACAATAGAATGGGTGGGGAGGGAGAGGAGGGTAAGAGAGGGGATGGGAAACACAAATCTACACCCAAATGGCAATGGTACCATAAAATTCTACATGTTAAAAGGCAGACCAAATGGCTGAACCTTCACCAGGCCCTTACATGGAACACCTGAGCCATAACACACTGGAGAGGGTATGATGAAGACTGATCTTAATCTTCTACAGCTTCTCTCTCTCTCTCTTTCTCTCTCTCTCTCTCTAACTCTTTTATATTTCTTATCTTTTTCTTCCTTTTCTTAGTGGGCACTGACCTGTAACTCCCAGTACCAGCATGTGGCTATTAGCCACAATGAGCTTTTGATCAGAGAGACATATAAGGTTTCCTAAAAGAAAGACAGATTTTTGTCAGAGTACTTGATGACCCACCAAAGGTTAGTGATAAGAACCTACTGCTGAAGACACCTTATGTGGTTGACACGTAAAATGGAATGGCATGGCTGGCAGCTGGAAGAGAGTCAGTCCCCAGACAGTCAGCACATCTAGTGCCAGAAGTTGCTACATGGGCAACTGGGGAAAATGACCAATATCTGTCCAAGCAACTCATGGTCTAACCTACTTAGCAGAAAATAACCTGTTGTGATGCTCGCACAAGTGCAATAGTGGCACACAGCCATGTGGGAAACCAACTACTCTTGATTTGGCTAACTGATCCCCTCAGTGGTATGGGACCCATAGCTAGATCTGGGAAACAAATCAGAGCCATATCCAAACATAAGCCTGCTCTCCATTATCCAGCTACCACCAATCATGGGCTGCAAGTGGGCCTACACCTATTAAATTCTCTATAAAAAAAAAAAGTAAGGGTTATCTCATTTGTCTGGTGCTAACTTGGTCTCCGATGGAGAATCTGCTTCTATTTCTCAGGTACACACAGATCCTAAGGAGAGAACCACCCCATCATACCTCGAAAGGGCCCTGGCTAAAACTAAGAATAAGAAAAAGTAAAGGAGGGAATCCACTGATTCCCATGCTCTTAGGTAACCCACTAGTCCCCCAATTCCCTCAATCAGCCATCCCAGCTGCAGTCCCAGCTGCAGGTTCCTCCTGCACTAACTGCAGGCTAAGTGGACCCAGGCTAGTAGGCTAGTGTTCCCCCATCCCTAGACATTGCCACCACCAGGGAGCTCCATGAATCACCACCATCCCACTCATTGCTCCCCCCCCCCCCCCGCACCACATGCACATACCCAGGCCAGTAGGATAGCGATCCCTCCACTCTAGACTTTCTTACCACAGGGGACCTGCGTGTACCTCAGCCTTCTCACCCCCCTCCTGCCCTACACCAAATGGACTACATCCTACTGGACTTCCTTCAGGCTATCAGACCCACGCCAGCAGGCTATTCTTCACCCGTCCCTCCCCTTTCCCAACACACCACCGGGACCATTGCCAATCCCCCCTGCTCATCACCTGACTGGCAGCAGTCCCAAATCCTGCCCTACCTTGTCACAGGACCCAGCAGTCCCATCCACCTCCTGCTACACAGTCCCTATGGACCTGCTGTCCCATCCACTCACCCCTAAGCATCCCACAACCACCACACATTCCCATCACACCCCCCCAACACATACCAGTTGCAACACCAGTCTGTTTTGTCCCATACCCCCTACCTACTATCCACTCAGGCCTCCTAACCATGCAGTCCCATACCCCAAACCAGTGAACAACAAGCCCCTTCATCAGGTCCTTGGACCCCCACCAAAGCATCATGAGCTCCTTCCCTCTGAGAAGGCAGGTCCCATTGCCATCAGAAGCCTAGTGGAAGCAAACATAAAAGGAAATAATCACTGAAGTCACTTCACAGGTAAACTACGACTTCCTCCTAAATTAAATATAATTCTTACACTGTTATGGGCAGTACACAGTGCAAAAGGAGTAACATGAAAAATCAAATGCAAGGAAACCCAACAAGGTTGCCCAGTCCCACAATGGATGTCTCTAATCAAAACATAGAAGAGACAATAGGATCAGAACCCCAAAAGGAAGATACAAGCTATGTAAATAGGAGAACTTGCAGAAAAGCAACAAAGGGCCACTAATTGTATGAATGCTGTCCTTGTTAGACTAGACCTAATAGAAAAGAGCCAGGAAGGTTTCCAAAGACAGTTAAATGATTTCAAGGAGAGCAAAAATTAAAAAAAAAGAAAAAGAAAAAGAGGAACTCAATAACCAGCTTGGCTAAGCTCAATGAAGACATAAATAAATGTCAGGATGAATTTCAAGAAACATTAAGAAAATCAAAAATCGAGCCGGGCGTGGTGGCGCACGCCTTTAATCCTAGCACTCAGGAGGCAGAGGTAGGAGGATCGCCGTGAGTTCGAGGCCACCCTGAGACTCCATAGTGAATTCCAGGTCAGCCTGGGCTAGAGTGAGACCCTACCTCAAAAAAACAAAAAAAAAAAAAAAAACAAAGAAAGAAAAAAAAATCATATGAAAAGGGAACTAGACAGATGGATGGAAAGTATACATAAAAAAGCAGTAGAAAATACAAACCAACTTGAACAACCCAAAACTCCACAGAAGCTCTCAAAAATACAGTCAGACATGTGGAGGATAGATACTCATAACTGGAAGAAAAAACAGAAGAAACATTTCATGAGTCCAAAAGTTTCAATAAGTTCAAAATTTCTGTGAACATGAGGGAACTGTGGGATACCCTTAAAGGTCCCAACACTCATATCATGGGATTACCAGAAGGGGAAGAAATTCAGACCAAAGGCATGGACAACTTATTTAACAAAATTATCAGACAATTTTCCCACTCTCTCAAAAGAAAGTCCCATCAAGATACAATAAGTTAACAGAACTCCAAACAGACTGGACCAAAGGAGAAATTCTCCAAGACTGTCAACATTGGTACCAAAGATAAAGTCCTAAAAGCAGCTAGGGGGAAACAACACATTACATATAAAGGTAACCCCATCAGAATTATTTCAGACTTCTCAATGGAAACCCTGAAAGAAAGCAGGGGCTGGAATGGAACACTGCAAAGTCTAAGAACCTATGGCTTTCAATCCAAACTCATATCCCTGATAATAGTTGGTGAAAGAAAAACTTTCCATGCTAAAACTTAGCTTTACAGCCAGACATGGTGGTGTATGCCTTTAATCCCAGCACTTGGGAGGCAGAGGTAGGAGGATTCCTAAGAGTTTGAGGCCAGCCTGAGACTACATAGTGAATTCCAGGTCAGCCTGAGCTAGAGTGAGGCCCTACCTCAAAAAAAAAAAAAAAAAAAAAAAACCACTTAGCTTTACAACTATATGAATACAAAGCCAAGCCTGTAGAGAGTACTTTAGGGAATTCTCCACACAGAAAAGTCAAATAACCAACCTTAAGTGCCTACAAGAAGCAGATCACAATAACCAAACTCACAGAAAGCATAAAAAACTACAAAGTACAAGAAAACACCAAGCTACATAAACTATCACAATATGGCAGGGATTAAATCAAACCTCACAGTCATTATCCTAAACATTAATGGCCTTTATTCACCCATCAAGAGACATAAATTAACAGGGTGAATCAGAAAATTAGAACTTTCAATATTCTTTCAAGAAACCCACCTCAACACTAAAGACAGATACCTCCTCAGGGTGAAAAGGTAGGTAACAATATTACAAGCAAACAGAAATAAGAAACAAGCATGCATAGCTATACTAATATTGAATAAAATAGACTTCACACCAAAAGTAATCAAAACAGACAAAGAAGGCCACTTCTTACTTATCAAGGGAATGATCCAACAAGAGGATATCACAATCATCAATATTTTTGCACCAAACACAGGTGTGCTACAATTCATAAAATAAAACCTACTGGACAAGAAAACAGAAATAACCACCAACACCATCATAGTCAGGGACTTCAATACTCCACTATAAGCAATAGAGAGATGATCAAAACAGAAAGTAAACAGGGAAGTAAGAGAGTTCAAAAAAAACCATAGCTCAATCAGACCTAAAGGACATCTACAAAACATTCTACCCCAGGTATACAGATTACACCTTCTTCTCAGCAGCCCATGGAACCTTCTTTAAAATAGATCATATACTGGGTCATAAAGCCTGCCTCCATATATTTAAGAAGATCAGCATAATTTCTTGCATGATATCAGATTACAATGCTGTATTACTAGAAATTAACAACAAAAGATGTTCCAGGAATCCCACCAGCTCCTGGAAACTAAACAACACACATTTAAACAATAAATGGGAAGTGGACAAAATAAAAATGAAATTGCAAAATTTCTAGAAATGAATGACAATGAGAACACATTATACAAAAACTTATGGAACACAATGAAGGTGGATCTCAGGGGAAAGTTCATAGCACTAAATACCTTAATAACAAAGACAGAGAGATTCCACATCAATAACCTAACCATCCACCTAAAAGCACTGGAAAAACAAGAAGAATGCTACCCAAAAAGCTCCAGATGGAAAGAAATAATTAAGATCAGAGCAGAAATTAATGAATTGGAAACTAAGAAAATTGATGAAACAAAGAGCTGATTCTTTGAAAATATAAGCAAGATTTATAAACCCCTGGTCAATTTGATCAAGCAAAAAACAAAAAAGAAAAGATACACTTCAATTAACAAAATTAGAAGTGAAAAAGGAGAGATCACAAAAGACATAAGTAAAAATGGGAGAATCATCAAGACTTTCTTCAAAATCCTCTACTCCACAAAACTGGATAATATGGAGAAATGGATGAATTCCTGGACACATACCACCTACCGAAGCTAAACCCGGAGGAGATTATTCTCCTTAAAAAAAACTATCACACCCATCGCGATTGAAAAGGTAATCAAAAACTTCCCCCAAAAGAAGAGTCCAGGACCAGATGGCTTCTTAGCTGAATTCTAGCAAACCTTCATGGAAGAACTGAAACTAATCTTTCTTAAACTGTGCTATGGAATTGGAGAACAGGGAAAGCTCCCTAACTCCTTCTATGAAACTACTATCACCCTAATACCAAACCTAGGCAGAGATGCCACAAGAAAAGAAAACTATAGGCATATTTCTCTGATGAACTTAGACACAAAGATTCTGAACAAAATCCTCGCAAACCGAATTCAACAACACAGAAAAAGTATTTTCCACCTTGATCAAGTAGGCTTGATCCCAGGAACACAGGGCTATTTAAACATATGGAAACCTATCAATGTAATACACCACATAAATAAGCTTAAGCACAAAAACCACGTGATCATTTTGATATATGCAGAAAAGGCCTTTGACAAAATACAACATCACTTCATGATCAAAATATTGAAGAGGGGCTGGAGAGATGGCTTAGCAGTTAAGCGCTTGCCTGTGAAGCCTAAGGACCCCGGTTCGAGGCTCAATTCCCCAGGACCCATGTTAGCCAGATGCACAAGGGGGTGCATGCATCTGGAGTTCGTTTACACAGGCTGGAAGCTCTGGTGCGCCCATTCTGTCTCTCTCTCTCTCTCTGCCTCCTTCTCTCTGTCACTCTCAAATAAATAAATAAACAAAAAAAATTAAATATATATATATATATATATATATATATATATATATATTGAAGAGAATAAGCATGAACAGTTTATATCTCCACATAATAAAGGCTATATATAAAGCTCCTAAAGCCCAAATAATACTTAATGAAGAGAGACTGCCAAGGAATTACCATGGAGATCAGAAACAAGACAGGGCTGTCCCCTCCCACCTCTGCTCTTCAACATAGTACCAGAAGTCCTAGCTCAAGTAATAAGACAGGAGAAAGAAATAAAAGGGATACAATTTGGAAAGGAAGAAGTTAAGTTAGCCCTATTTGTAGACAGCATGATTCTATGCATAAGTGACTAGACAACCTTCATTTCAAAATTCTTAAAGGTGATTAACTCCTTCAGCAAATTAGCAAGATACAAAGTCAATGCACAAAAATCAGTAGTAGCCTTTCTATATGCAAAAGATAAAGATACAGAGAAAGAAATAATTGACATTGTCCCACTTTTTTGCCTTTATTTTTTTTATTTTTTTTTTCAGTGTGGATGCACTTTTTTTCTTTATTAATTAGTTTTGTATTCATCAAATATAGTCAGTTTGGTACCATTATTAGGCTCATCCGTGACCTACCCCCTCCCCTTGGCCCCTCCTTGTTGAGGTATATGGGTCATGCATTGTGGAGTTAGCCCACAGTTATGGGTAAGATAAATGTCTCTGCATATCATGACCCAACATGTGGCTCTGACATTCTTTCCTCCCCTTCTTCAGCAAAATTTCCCTGAGCCATGTTGGGTTCATTTTTGGTCTGCTTCAGTGATGAGGTGTTGGGGGCCTCTGGGGCTCTGGCTCTCTGATTTGGTAGGAGTTGATTTTTCTCTGTGTTGATCTCCTTCCCCCTTGTGCTGGTATCCAGTTCATCAGGAAAGCAGCACCCTTGCTTGTTTCACCAATTTTTCTTAGTTTCAGCTGGGGCCCTTTCGAGGTATGATCGGGTGGCTCTCTCCTTCGGATCTACATCTATCTGAAAAAGAGAAGCAGATTCTCCAATGGACAGTAAGTTAGCACCAGGACAAAAGAGATAAACCTTACATTTTTTATAGAGCATTTAATAAGTGTAGGCCCTCTTGTAGCCCATGACTGATGGTAGCTTGATATTGGAGAGTGGGCTTATGTGTGGATATGGTTCTGACTTGTTTCCCAGCTCCAGCTCTGGGTTCTGTGCCACTGAGGGGATCAGTTAGCCAAATTGAGAGCAGTTGGTTCCCCACCATGGCTGTGTGCCACTATTGCACTTGTGTGGGCATCACAAGAGGTTATTTGCTGCTAAGTAGGTTAGACCATGAGTTTCTTGGACAGATATTGGTCATTTTCCTCCAGTATGCCATGTAGCACCTTCTGGCACTAGACGCGCTGACTGTCTGAGGACTGACTGTCTTGCAACTTCCAGCCATGCCATTCCATTTTGCATGTCAACCACATAAGGTGTCTTCAGCAATAGGGTTTTACCACTAACCTTTGGTGGGTCATCAAGTACTCTGACAGAAATCTGTCTGTCTTTTAGGAAACCGTGTAGGTCTCTCTGATCAAAAGCTCATTGTGGATGATAGCCCCATGCTGGTACTGGGAGTTACAGGTCAGTGCCCACTAAGAAAATGAGGAAAAAGATAACTAATATACAAGAGTTAGAGATAAGAGAGAGAGAGATGGGGAGAGGGGAAGTGAGGGAGGAAAGATGTAGAAGATTAAGGTTAGTCTTGATCCTACCCTCTCCAGTGTCTTGTGGTTCAGGTGTTCCCTGTTAGGGCCTGGTGAAGGTTCAGCCATTTGGTCTGCCTTTTTGGAAGTAGAATTCTTGATTGCAACAAAAACAACAACAAAATACCTTGTCACTGGGTGGATCCTAAGGTGTGGTGGTGGGTTTGAGCTTTCAATCTAAAGATATGCAAAGTGTGCCTAGCTGGAGTTCCTGAAGTGTGCTATAGTGTGTGCCTTTTAGACTTGCACTTCTCTCTGTCTGTGTTTGGTCCTGTGAATGCAGGCGAGCTTCTTCTGCCATTATGGAACTTCCCCTGTATCTGTAAGCTTCAATAAATCCCTTCCTCCATAACTGTGCCTGATCTGGAAGTTCATCTCAGTGAACCTGAAGTTGTCTGCTACAAACAGTAATGTTGGTCCCAGAAGTGGCATTGCTGCTGGACACCTGACTGTGTGGCTTTGGCCTTTGGGAGCTGATTTTCAAGAAGAATGTGGAAGTATTTGAAACCTTGGCCTAAGAGATACCTTGCAGTGCTGTAAGTACATCTTGATGGATTCTTCTGGTCAGAATTGCAAGACCTGAATGCAATAAGAACTCTGGACTATGAGATTTGGATTATGTGGGTGAAAAGGAACTTTGTCTGGACTGGGCTAGAAGCAGTTTGTGTGAAAGTCTGCTATTATGGCCATGTCCTGAGAAGTTGTGCAGGGTTGCATTATGTAGAAACAGACTGGTATGAGCAGAGAAATATGGCACAGAAATGACATCTTTGGGCTGAAACTTCTGCCCCTTTGGCTGCAATTATATGAGAGATTACAACCTTTGAAATTGGGTCAGCTGACCTGCACTGGGGCAACAGCAAGAATGTAGACTCTTTGGAAGGGGCCTGAGTGCTCAACAAGTGTTTTGTTCTTCCAAGTCTGCTTTATTCCCCCCTGGATTAACAAATTGGAACCCCAGTTGGTATCATGGAGTATAAGAAATTCATGTAAAGAAAGGGTGATTGAATTTGCAACACAGTCTTGTGTTTTGGAAATGCCCTTGGCCAGTGTGAAGCAGGTTTGCTGGATGCCTGCATGGAGACCTGATGGAGCCGTGAGGATGAACAGTGGCTTGCAGTGCAGACCCAGTGGAGATGCCGGGACCACAAGATGGCTGCTAAGAAGAGCTGAAGTTTTCCAGGACTGTGAGTACCCTAGCTGGAGAGGCAGAATTGGAATTCCACAGACTTGTTGCTGGTTAGGATTATCGGACTTGGAGACTTGTCACTTGCTAGAGTTGTTGGGCTTGGAGCTATAGAGTTTGATGTTTTCCATGCTTGTTTTAAATTTTGTACTGGTTAAATATTTCTTTGTTATGCCCAATGCCATGTTTTGCAGTATGAATGTTTATTCTGTGCCACTATGGGTTTTTTGTGCAATTTTTTTGGTATTATGGCTCAGTTAAAAGATCTTGGACTATGGGAATGTTTGAATGTCATTGGGATTGATAAAAAGTATGGGGATGTTTAAAGTTGGACTTAATGCATTGCATTTTACATCATGGATGTTAATCAGCTTATGGGGGCCAGGGACGGAATGTAGTGGTTTGATTTGGGTGCCCCTCATAAACTTAGGTGTTCTGAATGCCATTATACTAGTTGATAGACATTTGGGAATTAACACCTCTAGGAGGCAGTGTATTGTTGGTGGTGGGCTTATGGATATTATAGCCAATGTCCCCTTACCAGTGTTTGGCACACTTTTCTGTTCCTGTTGTCCACCTTATGTTGGTCAGGGGGTAATGTCCACCCTCTGCTCATGCCATCATTTCTCCCTGCCATTGTGGAGCTTCCCCTCGAGGCTGTAAGCCAAAACAAACCCTTCCCCCCCCCCCACCCACAAGTTGCTCTTGGTCAAGTGTTTTCTGGCAGCAATGAGAACCTGACTGTAACACTCCATGGTATAATAGAAAAATGTTTGGTGTCTATATAACTCATGTCGGGAGCTGCAGCTGCTTTCTGACTTTGGGAGCTGCAGGTGGTCTTTAATCCTCTAATCTCTTAATACAAAGGCCTTATCGATAAGGCGCCTGATCCTAAGCATTGTTTAGTATACAGCCTAGATAGAGTAAGCACCTGATCCTAAAGCATTGTTTAGTATACAGCCTAGATAGAGTAAGCACCTGATCCTAAAGCATTGTTTAGTATACAGCCTGGATAGAGTAAGCACCTGATCCTAAAGCATTGTTTAGTATACAGCCTAGGTGGAGCGGGCACCTGATAGAGGGATTAACATACGACCCTGGTGAAACTGACCTTAGGCACGTAAGCATTGTCAAGAAAGTTCTATCTTCTATATATAAGCTATGTCTGCCTGAATAAACTTGAGCCTTGATCAGAACTTGTCTTGGCTCCATTCCTTGTGTTCTTGTCTCAGGTTCATTCCCACTCCCTCCTTCGAGGTCTGTTTCGACTTGTGCTGCAGGCCGGCACAAACTCATGGCATAGAGCTTCTAAAACACTTGGAATTTCTTGACTGACAAAATTGTCTTTTGTTATTTATAATAATCTCCCTTGGACAAACTTGAGTTTATGTTAATGAGATGATTCATGGGGAGGGGCCTGGATAGCCTCAGGGTGGAAAATGATCATAAGGGAAATTACCACCTCATTCCATTGTGGGAGCTTTCAGGAGTGTTCTGCCAAGAAGGCTTCTGAAAAGAGACAGTGTCTATAGATTGAGATCAATCACATGACTAATAATCGAATCACCCATACATAATGTCTTAGCCTGCTTGGGGTGCTACACCAACATGTGACTGACTGGGTGGTTTAAAAAAACAGAAACACATTCTCACACAGATTTGAGTTGGTAATTCCAAGATCAAAGTGCCAGCTGCTCAATTTCTGGTAAGGGTTGTTTTACTGACTTGCAGATGGCTTCCCATTACATTGTCACATGGAAAGACTACTTGTAAAACCTCTAAGCCCATCATGAGAGTCTAGCTTCATGGCCTACTCTACCATTAATCACCTTCCAAAGGAACCTGAGCCAGTCACCTTCCAAAAGAACCTTAGCCATAGACTTCACAATAGGGTTTACATTTTCAGCACATGAATTTTGGGTAGGGCACAAACTCTGTCCAAAACCTGTGTTAAAATCTTATCTTAAAACCCTGTAACAGGACTGGAGGGATAGGTTAGCAGTTAAGGTGTTAGCCTGCAAAGCCAAAGGACCCAGGTTCAATTCCCCAGGACCCACATTAGCCAGATGCACAAGGGGGCGCATGTGTCTGAAGTTCATTTGCAGTGGCTGGAGGCCCTGGCGTGCCCATTCTCTCCTTCTTTCTCTGTCAAATAAATAAATAAACTCTGTAACAAAGTGTGGAGATTTTGGAAGTTGGTGACAACAATGACAGAATGGCATGCTGTTTTGGCAGCCATACTTTCAGTTTTTAAATGAGAGGGTTTTCTAGGGATATATAACAAGCCAAAGTTAATAGAAAAATGTGAGTTATCAGACAAAGCCTAGAATATCAGGCTAGAGATGGCTAAATGATTAAGGTGCTTGCCTGCAAAGCCTAAGGACCCAGGTTTGACTCCCTAGAACTCATGTAAGCCAGATGTATGGTGTGACCCATGTGCATAAGGTGGACATGCATGTGAAGTTTGTTTGCTGTGGCTAAGGTCCTGGCATGCCAATTCTCTCTCTCTCATAAATAAATAAATAAATAAAAACAAAAAAGAAAAAAACATAAAGCTCAGCAACGAACAACATCCAGCCCTACTGAAAAGAAGAAGAAACAAATGGCAAGCAGCAGATAAATGACAGAACACCAGATCAGGTGCTTATGACATCCAGCAGCAATGACTGAAGAGGCCTCATGAACAGTCAGCTGGAGTCTCCAATCAAGAGTCCCAGTCAGAGGTCTTTGTCTTGGGTGAGGCTTCCAATTAGCAGTTTCCAACACAGGTATTTTATCATGGGATAAATAATGGTGATCTCTGTTCAAGTCTTAAGATTTTAGATGGGAAGGCTAGAAAAATGGTTCAGAGGATAAAGTGTTTATAGTATTAACATAAGTACCTGGGTTCAGATCCTCACACCCCACAAACAGACTTCTGTAATCCCAGCATGAAAATGGTGATTTTGGAGGTGGAAATGGGAGAATTCCATGGAAGCTGACAGACCAGGCTAATGACACAGTGAATGACAGATCTCATGCCTCAAATGAGATGAAAGGTGAGGACTGATGCAAAAGTAGTCCTCTGACCTCCACACATAGGCCTGCACTCAAACACATGAACATGCACACACACATATACCACATCACACACATATACAAAAACACAAAAGATTCAGGAGGGGAACTAGACAGCCTGGAAAATAGTTCTAACAGTTCTCAATGGCTTGGGCTATAAACATGCTTGGGTCATAGACAAGGGAGCAGTTTGCCCCATTCCCAGGGTTTGCTTTCAGCAAGCCATCACAGCACATAAGTTATCAATGTAATTGACATTACACATACCTACAGGAGGCACGGAACACTAGACCTCTGCATCTTACCTCTACCCACAGATCTTGCTACCCTCTATATCTCACCATCTAACTCTTCATTTGTGCCCATTATAGTAAACTCATAATAACAGAGATTTCTGACTTCTACAAATCATTCTAGTAAATTATTGAATCTTGGAAAAAGTCATGAGACCACACTTGACACTCAGGCACATAACATCTGCAGTGAGGGCAGTCTGGTGAAGTCAAACTCAGCCTGTAGCATCCTGTGCTCATCATAGAGAGTAAATGTCAAAATGGAATTGAAATGGAAATTATCCCCCAACAAATAGAATAATGCATTGGCCTTCTGATTTGCCACAAAATAGCAACAAACAAAAAACATTCCCCCAATGAGTAGGGTCCTTGGAGAGGGGGAAGGACAGGGAGGAGGCTAACGATGGTACCAACATGGCTGTATACACACTGCGTACATAACTAATAATTAAAAAAAGAAATCAATAACCAAAAATTACCCAAAACAAAACCCTTTCCATTGATTTGCCAGTGTAGTCAGCACAGCTCTAAAATGCATTTTTACTGTGGTCAGGACAATAGCTATGAGATTTTATTCCTGCAATTATTGAGCAAAACAGGAGGGACTTTACATATGTAGTAAAGGGCCCTAATCAGCTAGTTCTGAGTTAAGTAAAGGTAAGTTTATTCTAACTAGGTGTTGCCTACTATGGTAAACCATTTAAAAGCTGGTCTAGAAGGCAGAAACACAGGAAGTCAGAGACTTTCTTCTGCTGTCCTAGAGAACATAAGCTAACGTGTCATGAAAGGGTTCGTGAGAGGCATAATAAGAAGAGCATCCCTCAACTGAGAGCCATATGGACCTTAGTTCCATACCTATAAGAAAGTGAAAGTCTGAAAATGTAAGGGAGCTTGACAAAGGACTTTGAGCTCCAGAAGGAATCCAACCCAATCAGTATGTTGGTTTCAGTTAGAATTCTAAGCAGGATACCCAGTTAAGCTATGCCCAGAGTTCTCTGAGATATTAAATGCATAACATTTTAACCTGCTCAACTTGAGATCATTCGTTATGGTACAATGGAAAACCAATACATGTAATAAGTAATCATCAATTTCTCATTCTCCCTTTTATGTTTATAATGCTGCCAAGTTCCCCTCATGATGTCCTCTTCAATAGAAAGCATGACCAGAATATTTGACAGGTTGTTTTAGTCAGGTTCACATTGCTGGCAGAAATCACCCAAACAAGAGCAGCTTTTTGGGGGGGGGCATAGAGAGGTTCATTTTGGCTTACAGACTTGAGGGGAAGCTCCATGATGGCAGGGGAAAACAACAGCATAAGCAGAGGGTGGACATCACCCCCTGGTCAACATCGGGTAGACAACAGAACAGGAGAGTGTGCAAACACTAGTAAGGGAAAACTGGCTTTAATACCCATAAGCCCACCCCCCAAAACACACTGCCTCCAGGAGGCATTAGTTCCCAAATCTCCATCAGCTAAGAATCTAGCATTCAGAACACCTAAGTTTATGGAGAACACCTGAATCAAACCAACACACAGGTGCTCAGCAAAATGATTTACACATAAGGTATGACTGATACCACAACTGCTGAATTGATGCTACACTGTCATAGTTTATAAGACAGCATTATCAAAATACCACTATGATTTACCTGGGTCATTAAATGTATTCTAATCATAAAGTAGTACTCCTTGTTACATAATGGCATTATATGTCACTCCATTAAAGCATAGTTTTCAAAGCAAGAAATAAATTCCATTTATATGCCCTAAAAAACTCATGATGTAAAATTTTCTACTTTTTTGAGTGTTTTGGGGACTTACCACTAGGTAACAAAACAACATTGTGATTAATTCAAAAATGTTCACAATTCCCAGCCCATTATTTACCACATTCACCTCTCCCAAGTCCTCCTCCACCACAAACTGGCTCAAAGCCAGAATATGGAAACAATGTGTTCTGTTTACCTGTGTCAATCTTGTATGATGTATCTACTACACACTTTTTTTTCTATTTCCATAGTTTCCTTACTTAGATAATAGGAAAGGTTTATAACCCTTACAATTTGCTAGACTCAAATGAATTAAAACAGAAATCATTTTCCATGAGAAAAGACTTAGTCATTTTTAATGAGCAACAATTTTATTGAATAATTGAAGTTCAGTATTAAGAATTTTGGCAATGCCAACTAAATATTTGAATCTCTTTTTCAAACTGTATGAGTTACTTTATATTCTAGCACCAAGTGCTTGCCCAGAAAGAGCTTAAGGAAGCAGCTGATAGTTCCAGGAGACAAAATCTATTGTTGTGAAGAAGATATGGCAGCAAGAACAAGAGGTGGCTGATCAGACTGCATCCCTGTCACAAAAGAGAAAAAAGAATAGTAAGTGGCCAGGTCATCAAATCTCAAGACCCATCCATAGTGACCCACTTCCTCCAGTGAGGTTCCACCTCTTAAAAGGTTCCCAAACAACACAACTAGTTGAGCAACAAGTTCTCAAATGATTCATACACTCTAGTGAGCAGAAGCTCTCAGAGTCCTAGGAACCTCATTCCACTTAGGATAGTTATCCGTGTGAGAAACCTCTCCCTTGTAGTAAGAACCTCAGAATCCTCAGCAACAGCTAGGTTTGGGGAGGTGAAAAACCAAGTTTCAAGTGACATCTGACCCCTGCCTTGAAGATTTACACACCTGAAGTAATAGTGAACAAAGCCGTGTGATGATTTCATGGCGTGGACAGAGATTAAATATACCTGAAATAATTGAAACAATGAAGTCTTAACAGAGGAACTAGGACATTAATGAATGCCTGATGGAAAATAACGCAGGAGGGCATATTTACATGAGATGGACTAACTGATTAAGGGCATAGAATGTACTCTTGGGAATGGGAGGTTCGTTTGACAATTGTGGAGGTTCCTGACAGCACCACCAGAAGTTTGAAGTTGATATGGTGGGAATCAGGAAACTTCCAAAGGTCAATGGAGCATTATTGGTTTCTTTTTCCTAAGAACTTTAAGCAGCATATGGGTGTTTTCTTTCACCCAGAAGAGGAAATAGAAAAAGAATAGAATAGGTTAAAACAGAATTTAGGGAAATGGTCAGTTTCACAGAAGAAGGATTTGAAATAAGACCAAATCCACTCATGGCTGAGTCAACTGCTACTTGTTCGACACAGTTGTTTGAGGAAGCTGCCAAAAAACAAGTGCCCTATTGATTACCTGTTTCTTTCTGCATTGTGGCTTCTGAGCTTTGTGCAAAATTATTTGTTCTTTGTACTTTGCCAAAAGGGATGAAGTATTTTTATTAACTACATAAAGCAGAAAACAGAATTTCTATAGTACAGATACCACAAATAAACCTTTTGATTAATATTTATTTAGGGTTAATCTATACATTTCTTCCCAAGTATTCCCTACATTTAGTCTCTAAAATAAAATGGGGTCATTCTTGTGCTCTACCTGGGTGAGATGCATGCAAGTTGCAGAAAATCAAAATGACTAAGGATTATTTTCTTGCACCCCATAATAGTAGATGAACAATATTCTATGTTATAGTAACTGAATCAGGGAGGCTTCTGTATTTGGCCTAGCACTCATTTAGACTCACTAAATTACACTGAGATGGTGTTATACACAAAGACTCAGGAGATTGCTATTCTTCTAATAACTGAAGAAATCAGAAACAACCCTGGGTACTAATCTGCTTCTCTTTGTTTTCACTTACCCTCCTGGGCTTGGACCCTGGACCAATATATTTGACCTTTGAGGACAACTGAAAGAGTGGCTCAACCAGTGTCAACAGCTAAGCTTTCCTTGACATTGTAGAGAGAAAGACATGTACCACCCAATTTTTCTGATTTTTTCCTTTCAACAAAGGTCAAGGCTTAGTGAGTTAACTAATGATAACTCTTACTTTCCAGGGGCAAGGCTAAGGGTAACAGTTATCACCATTATCTTATCTCATTTGAGGCATAAGAGAATATACTTTTACGTGTAATACAAACAGAAAAGAAAGTAGGAAAGCATGAGCTTGGAACAAAGAATGACATAAAGATTTTTAGATACTATAAGTTCTCGCAATTTTGAGACATTTATGACTACTTCTGGAGGAAATGCTTTCTGTGTAATGCTCAAAAGCAGCAATGAATGGTCAGTCTGATGACCCTTCCAGTTCTATGAAAAATTAAAGACATTACATGATGTTTAGATCTTAGCATATTCCTAAATATATTTCATAGACTAGTTTCAATCACCAAATCTCTTTTCCCTAGATAAGTTTTTTAGGCTGTGTGTGTGTGTGTGTGTGTGTGTGTGTGTGTGTGCTTGTGCATGATTTAAGCAATTATTTGCTGATCACCTGTTCTGTATGTAGAACACTATAGGTGAAACAACGTGAAAATGCATTCTGCAATCCCTATCCTCCAAAGTACACTGGGCACACCTTAGTGTGTTTTGTGCTGTTTTAACACTATGCCTCAGACTGGGAAATTTGTAGATAATGTAAGTTTATTTTTTCACAATGCTGAAAGCTAAAAAGTCCTAGATCCAGGAGCCAGTGATCTGAAGTATATATCTTGTCACAACCACTTCATACAGCACAAGCAAAGCCAACTCTGTCTGAGGTGACAGAAGAGCAAGAACTCAATTCCAGCACATCAAATATCATTGTTAATCTATTAATAAGAATGGCACCCTTGAGACTCAAATACCTTACAAAGATCCAGTCTTTCAAAATTGCTAAGCTGCAAATCAATTTTTTATAACCATTTATAAACCATTTTATTCAGGAACATATGAGGGAGAGGGAGGGTACAAGAACAGATGAAGGAAAAATGGATAAACCCACATGGCCCAAGAACCCATGTGAGAAGTCAGCATGAGTCTGAATCATAAGAAAGGATTTAAGAGAGGAAAGAGAGGCTGCCTGTGAAGCCTAAGGACCCAAGTTTGATTCCTCAGTATTCAAATAAATCAGATGCACAAGGTGGCACATGCATCTGGAGTTTGTTTGCAGTAAATTTATACTTTGTTCAAGACTGTGGAGAACTGAGCATGAATCCCAACATAGGGATCTAACTCCAAATAGAAGTCCTTTGATCTCCATTACTACAAATGAAAGATGTCACAAATATTTCCTAGTACAACACTATGCAACAAAAATATAAAGTGGACCACATATTCATTTTAAGTGCTTTAAAACGACATTAGAGAATTGACACAAAAAGTAATGTCTGGGTAGGATGATAGCATAGAAGCAATGCCAAAGCAGAAATAAGGAGGAAAATAAGCAGAAAAATAGCAAAACATGTTCTTCTACTGAAAAGTGACAGTGTATAAGTTACTATCAAACACAGCAGAGAAGTAGGAGAGACAAAAAATATTCTGGAAAGGAGGAAACCAGCCAGAATCCTGCAGAGGTGCCAGCAGCCCCAGTCCACACCCATCCACCCAGATGGCACAGAGCTTCAGGAGCAGAAACCAGGTGGAGGGATTTTCCACTCACATTAGCATCCTGGCAAAGTCAAGAAACCTGAAGGGGAAGACTACAGGGACCAGCTGAGCAGCTGCTCAAGGAGAACACAAATGGTACTGGCTGAGCAGCTCCAAGACAACTCCAGGCATCTGCACAACTTTCCAACTCCCAACGGCAACCTCTAGAGAACTCATTCACCCAGTCACATGGCATCCAGCACAGCCAATCAGAACATCAGGTCCATGGTGCTACAGAAAGGGCACTCAGCATTGATGAGCTTCGAAGCCATCCCAAGAGGTAACAGGGCCTACTTACACAAAAGCAGCTACATAGGCCTGCACTGGAAGTGCTAATCTCTCATTCCATGTTACAGCAGGTTATGTGTTACATATTGTTGGTTATCTTTACCATTCTCAAATAAGCTATATTTTGGAGTTGACTGTTGATATTTTTGATATTTCCTGATTCATAGGTCCTTTGTCTTTTTCTTCTGTCACTATTGGGGGCAGGGTCTGACTTGACCCCAGGCTGAACTGGAAACCATTTCAGACCAGCAATTTCAACATCTCAGTTGACAAGATTAAGGGTGTGAGGCAACACACATCCTTGAAGACTTTGCCTTTACTAGATTACCTGTTTGTTTGTTTTCTTAAATCCCCACTATACATAAATACTCTGTGCTGGTTTGGAATGAATGTGTATATTGCTTAGTTGAATTTTAGAATTTGTCAGCAAATTGCTCCACCCAGTATACTAGAATATTTGAATAGCAGGCAAATTCAACACTGAGGGTCACTCCTACTGTTTTCTTGGAGTATAAGAGCCATACTTAGTACCTTAAACTCCTACACTGAATATATAAAGTCAAATTTACATGGCTAAGAACACTTTAAATAATTACAAAACCCAACCATGAAATTAACTCAAGATGTAAAAATCTCCACATTATAATACAAGAAACACAAAATATCAAGACAATAAAATCCCACCCAAAATGATAAATCCATCAGAAATGACCTCCAGTGAGACTGTTTTAGATGAAATGGCTGACAAAGATATTTTAAAAAATGATTATGTCTATACTCAAAGGAATCAAAGAAGAAAACAAGCTCCTAAAGGAGAATACAGAACCAACTTAAATAAGTATGTCAATATAAGATATGAGTAAGGAGATAAAAATAATGAAAAAATATTAATTAGAAATATTAGAAATGAAAACAGAGTAAGTCAAATAGAAAACTCTGTAGAATGTCTCACCAGTAGAACAGATCTAGGAGAGGAAAGAATATCTAAACTAGAAGACAAGGTAGCAGATCTAATACAGCCCAACAAAGAGAAAGACAAACTAATAGGAAGACATGAATGGGAATTTCAAGACAGTTGGGACACTATAAAGAAATCAAACATAAGAATTCAGGGCATAGTAGAAAGAGAAGAATTTCAAACCAAAGACACAGCAGGTGTTCTCAACAAAATCATAAAAGAAAACTTCCGCAAATAGGGAAAGTGATGCCAGTGACGATACAGGAAGCCTTTAGAATGCCAAACAGACAAAATCCGGAAAGAACCTCTCATCATTGTATTATAATTAAACTATAAAGAACACAAACCAAAGGAAATATATTGAAAGTAGATAGAAAAATCAAGACACATACAAAGGCAAGCCCATCAGGATAGCAGCAGATTACTCAACACAAATGTAAAAGCCAGAGAGCTTCGAATGATGTATTCCAAGTTCTGAAAGAGAACAACTGTCAACCAAGATTACTCTATCCTGCAAAGCTACCCATCCACATAGATGGAGAAATAAGGACATTCCACAACAAAAACAGGCTAAAGGAATATATGAACACTAAACCTACAGAAAATACTCAAAAGGATCCTTCATGCAGAAAACAAAGAAAAGCACACACATAAGGAACAAGGAAAAAGAACCATAGTCAAATAATACTTAATACAAGACAGTAAATGACAAACCAGAAGAGCTACAAAACAATAATGGCAAGAATAAATACACACACCTTTCAACAATAACTCTTAATATCAATGGCTTTAATGTCCCAACCAAAATACACAGGATTGCAGACTGGGTTAAAAAACAGGATCCTTCTATTTCTTGCCTCCAAGAAACCCAGCTTTCCATAAAGGACAGACACTATCTTAGGGTAAAGTGTTGAAAACAGTATTTCAAGCAAATGGGCCTAGAAAACAAGCAGGTGTCACTATCCTAATATCTAACAGGCTAGACTTCAAACCAACATTAGTTGGTTTTAACCAATATTGTTTAAAGGGACACTCCAACAGGAGGACATTATAATACTAAATACATGCACCTAACAAAGGGGCTCCCAATTTGATCAAACAAATACTAAGGTTACAGATAACACCAAACACTGTTGTAGTAGGTGACTTCAACACACAACTCTCATCCATTGACAGGTCATCCCAGAAAAAAGAATAAATAATGAGGCCATAGAACAAATGGTCCTAACATGTATACAGAACATTTCACCCAAATGCTGCAGAATACACATTCTTTGCAGCAGCATACATTAGGACACAAAGCAAACCTTAACAAATACAGGAAAATTGAAATAATGTGTTGTATTCTATCTTACCACAATGGTATTAAACTACTAATCAACAGCAAGAAAAGCTCTAGACAAAAAAAAAAAAAAAAAAGAAAGAAAGAAAAGCTGTAGAGAATATATAAAATCATAAAAACTAAACAATACACTGCAACTGATGCATGGGTCAATAGTGGCATGTGAGATATTTTATAATTGTTCATTTATACTTAGTCTTCCAAACCTGGTGTTTACAGGCACATGTCGGGTTGTACTAGCCCCATGCCAAGTGCCCAAGAGCCACATGTAACTTGAGAGCAGCCTAATTCTCTGCGTAGTATGAGAACAAAATCTGATTTGGAGAATATGGATAGAGAGAAACCAAGGGAGGGACACAAAATAGAACAGAGATTAGATCCAACTAGAATGGGAGCAATCACATAAATTTGGAGTAGGTTTTTATCCTTTTCATACTTGTAGTAATAAATGACATATATTACTCACAGAACATAATTATACACTCTAAACTTCCTAGGGACACCAGGTTAGGAATCACAGACTTCACGTTTCTGTTTACTATGTCTTTGCATTATTCCCCTTTGGAAACATCTGGCTTACAAAGACCCTAGATGCTTGGGTCAAAAGAGACCTGGGACAATAAAAATTAATGAGCTGCTAATCCTCTTCCCCTCACCACAGGGAGGTTGGAGGAAGTACCAAAATTTTCCCAATTGGACTGGGAGCAAAGTGTAAGTTCCAGCCCAGCTGCAACTGAATTGTGACTGCCTTACTGACCCCATCCAGGAAACAGTACCTCTAAGACTGCATTCCAAGAACCACAAAGCAGAGCAAAGAGCAGTGAACACAAACAAACAAGCATCATTCCAAATGCTCACTTAACATAGGTTTGCCAGTGTATTAGGCTGAGTTCTCTAGAGGAACAGAACAAATAGAATGAATTGTATTATTAGGGCCTTTGGTTTGAAGGTAAAAAGGACAGGAAAGTTCTTCTTATCTCTTGCCTAGTTCCAAAGAACTGTTTATCCATGAACAGTTAGGATCCCTCCTAGAAGGGAATTCTTTCATGGGATTTAAACATTGCGGTTGGTCAAGTTAAACTAATCTCTTCCCAAGACAGTCCCTAGTCCTAACCAGCCAGCTGGCACTCTGGTTCACCTGGTCCAAAAGACACCACCCTAAGGTTATAAATACCTTTGCAAGGGGACAGCAGGCTGTCCAGCTCTCTGATCATTTAGGAACTTCCAGCTGTGGGTGAGTTTCTCCCTCGGCTGGGCGAGGGCTGGCTCTGCCCAGGCCCAGCCAGTAGGGGTTCAGCCTAGGCCCTAGCCCAGGCCCAGCCAGGAGGGCCCTCTAGCCCTTACTCTCTGCATGGGTTCCTTATCTCCTCCAGCCCCCCACATGGCAGGAGGTCCTTGAACTTTCTTTCCATGCTTTTTATCCCAGATCCATATCTGCTCACATGGTGCACGTCTCCCACTTTGTTCCCCTCACCTCTCAGCCTTCCCCTTTCTACATTCCTTTGTAAAATCTGAATAAAGTATGGTAGTTTAAAATCATTCTCTTGAATCTGGAATTGCCAATTCTTTGGTTAGTTTGCAGATATGAACTCAGGGTCTTGGCATTCCAGGAAGCATCCCAGAACCCCAATTTCCCCCTTACAGGTTTTGTTAGTTTGTCTGCTTGTTTCAATCCCCATTCATACAAAAATATTCCATGTTAGTTTTTGTTTGTATATTGTTCAGTTGGATTTTACATTTGTTATATATCTTTCTATACCTAGCTCACTATTGGAATCTTTCTATTACTCTTCCCAAATACAACTTGCTTACTTTCCTTCTATTTCCAACCTCTTTTCCTCATTCTCTCTACCTTATCCCCTCTACTTTATGCTCCATAATTACAACTTCCCATAGCCTTAATGACCTGTAAGATTTGTGGAAACTAACAGCATTGCAACTTTCCTCTCCCAGATACTTGTGCCACCTCCATCTTTTCAAAGCAAATATTAGTCTTCATACTAATTCACTCTATACTGCTCCCTCTTCTAAGTAACTAAAACCCTAGCAAACACAAAGTGGCCTTGATATTCATGACCTCAGTGGCTGACACTATCTACATAATAGGAGGAAAAAAATGATGACATAAAAATAGAAGAGAGACTAATTGTAAAGAAGAAGGAATTCAGTGGAGAAAGGATTTGAAAGAGGGAAAATTGAGGTGGCGGGAGGGGATTATAATCATGTTATATTGTCTATATTTATGGAAGTTGTCAATAAAATATTATATTGTCTATACTTATGGAAGTTGTTCAATAAAATGTCAAAAAAGAAGTTACAGTTAACTGCTCAATGACAAATGAGACATGTTTATCACACCCACCAAAGCTCTAGAAACAATGGGGAAGAGGTGGCAGAAAAAATTGTAAGTGTCAGAGAATTGAAATGAGTGCTTTGGAACACTGTCTTCTGGATAGAAAAAGGCTAGTACATTCATGACCTTACAGTATCTGTTGTTACCTGCACATTATTAGGTCCATCAACATGTTGTCATGGATGACATAAGCAGGCAAAATAAAGATGACATACAGTAGAGGAGGAAGTAGTTGGAGAAAAGAAAAGGTCATGTGTAAGAAGTACTGGGAGATAAAACATAATGGGAGGGGATTAGAACTAAGGTGATGTATATATATATATATATATCTTACTATATATCATATATATATGAAAATTTTAAATCAGCAAGTTTTTAATAAAAATAATTAATGAGCTGATTGCCTGTTTCTTCTCTTCTTCTAACTTTAGACATTAAAAAATGTGAATGTGAATTACTTTAATCCCAGCACTCAGGAGGCAGAGGTAGGAGGATCGCCATGAGTTCAAGGTCACCCTGAGACTACATAGTGAATTCTAGCTCAGCCTGGGCTAGAGTGAGGCCCTACCTCAAGAAAAAAAAAAATGTGAATTATGGATGGAGAGATCTCTCAGTCACTAATGACACTTGCTTGCAAAGCCTGACAGTCCAGTTCACTTTCCCAGTACCCACATAAAGCCAAATACACAAAGTGGTGCATGTGTCTGGAGTTCATTTGCAGTATTGGAAAGCTGTGGCTCACTCATTTTTCCTATCTCTATCCTTATTTTTATCTCTCTCTCTTAAGTAAATTACATAATTACATATGTAATTACATAGATACCTAAGTAAATTTTTTTGTTGTTTTTCTATAGTGAGGGCCTCACTCTAACCCAAGCTCATGTGGAACTCACTCTGTATTCCCAGTCTGGCCTCAATCTCACAACAGTTTTCCTACCTCTGCCTCCTGAGTGCTGGGATTAAAAGTGTGTGCCACCTCACCTGGCAATAAAATATTTTTTCAAATGTGAATTTAACAAAATTAAACTTTTATTCAGGTTTGTTCAAGACTTCAAGGTACACATGCAAAGGTCTATACACACACACACATACACACACACACACACACATATATATATATATATGCCTTTATATACATAAATATATATAAAAATATATATATAGTTATATATAAACATATATATTTTTATATATAATATATTATATATAAACCTTTATATATATAATATATATCTGTATATATTATATATATAAACCTTTATATTTATATATATATAAATTTATATATATATATGTTATATACATATAAACGTTTGCATGTGGACCTTGAAGTCTTGAACAAGCCTGAATAAAAGATTAATTTTATTAAATTCACATTTAAAAAAAATATTTTATTGCCAGGTGAGCTGTCACACACTTTCAATATATATATGCATTAAATATATATGTATATTCATTCCACATGTGTGTGTTCACATGCATGCTCACACCAGGGTGACTTGCCACTGCAAATGAAAACCAGATACATGTGTCTCTTTTTTGCATCTGGCTTTCCATAGTTGCTGGGAAATTGAACCCAGGCCAGTACACTTTGCAAACAAGTGCATTTAGCCATACAGCCACCTTCCCAGTCCCTTTTTAAAATATTTTTAGTTAAAATACAAAGTAATGGGTTTTTTTATGGCACTTTCATACATACATATCACTTGACTTTGTTTTTATTAATCATCCTTCTTGCTGTCCTTTGCCATCCCCTTGGCCCTCCACCTTTTGGTTTCCTATCATTCTGCAACCGATACCCCACTCTCAGAAGCTTTCTTTCTTGCCAGCAATCATCTCCATTTCTAGGATCCCTTACTACTTGAACAAAAAAGGAATGAAAGAAAAACTTTGATAAATTTCTATTTTTGTGTCATTACAACTAGTCATATCCTCTAGAGTAAGAAATAAATCTCTTAGCTTATGACCTGCCAGCTTTAGTCACTAACAGCCATGAACCTTGGACATAGAGCTAAGATGAAATATTATCTCTCTTTATTTGTGTTCTATTCACAAGAGTAATTGCCACTTAAGTCACTTTCTGTTAAAGAAACACATTTTTAAGCCAAATAAGCTTTAGGCTGAAAATTTCTACTTTTTGTTCTCACCCAGAATGAAGATATTCTGCTTCCCACAAAAGCCACCCTCATAATTTCAAATAATAAATGATTTCCCCCATACCATACTATTCTTTGCTCAACTTTGACCAAGATCCAAGTCTTCTGAATATGAAGTACTGGAATACTCTAAATGTTAACCAAAAACATTAAAGAATTACATAATTTATATTAAGTCAAATGTATCTTAGATTCTACTATGGACAAACAATAGCATATACCAAAATATGAGAAGAACTGAACAGAGAAAATTTTATGATTGATGATATCTCACCTTTTGATTTTACTTTTTACAAAAGGAGATGAGGGCTAGAGAGATGGCTCAGTGATTAAGGTGCTTTCCTGCAGATCCTAACAATCTGCAAAAAGTGGGACATGCATCTGGAGTTCATGAATTTGTAGAGGCTAGAGGGCCTGGCATGCTCATTCCCATTCTCTTTCTCTCTCTCTTCTCGCAAGTAAATAAATACAGATTTCTTTTAAAAAAGTAAAAATGGACACTTCCAGATCAGTGGTAGAACTCTCTGAATAATTTGTCTTAGAAAGCTAATTTTAATATTACTGTTCTAGAGCTATCTCATTGGATTTACTTCTTAACATGATCCAAGACTTTCTGTTTGTTGATTAGATAATATGAAGTCTTAGACACTGCTAGATGGGAATTATTTTTAAACTTTGTGGTCCATGGCTCTTCTCTGAATCCAGTTGGAGGTAATCTGAGGCATGCCAACTAACAGCCAACACCAAAATTCCTAAGGACAAACTGTCTACAGGTGTATCAACCAGATTGTTCCATCTATTTCTGTCACCAGACTACAATCTGAAAGATATAGGAGAGGAAAAGTAAAATCTTTTAAATTGAACTACTCCACCTAACACAGCAAGCTAACTTTATGTATAATCAGAATGAGAGGTACTTTTGCAAAAAGCAACTGAATCTCAGCCAATTACAAGCAGCCAACTGTTCAAATTCATGTTCAAGTAAGCTGTAAACAATCAAATGTCTCTAGACTTCACTTCCTTTTCTCTATCAGCAAATATAACCTGACCGTGTGGTAGAATAGGACATTATGCTATTTTTGATCCAGAGTGCTTCTCAATTCTGGAATTACAAGTAACGTCAATTAAAATATTCAAACCTAGATTTTCTAAACTTTAAACAGTTCAGTATACCAATATAGCTGAGACCAGAAAAATCACAGTCCCACATATTTAAAGGTGGGATAACAATGCTATTCCTCACTCCCAAGGCTTCCTGTGTATAGCCATGGCTTATGTTGGCCAAAGACTCTATCAAGGCCTGTCCTACAGCCAAAGAAACAAGGGTGGAATTGCAATAATTCAGAGGGGGGTGAACATGGCTGATTCTGTTCCTCACAAACATTTTATTATGAGAGAGAACAAACATATATCAAGACAATTCTACAGTGTGCTCCATTGTACTTCACCTATTTTCAGTAATTTCAAATATATGGCCAAGATTATCAACCTATTCCTATTCTCGACTTCCACACATATACTATGGGAAACAAACCTAAGATTTCATATTATTTCTAAGGTAATCATCTCATTATGTACCTGCAAAAAATAAAAGCATTAAATAAACATAGCATTACCATATTTTAAATGAACAACAATTCCTTAATATCATCAGATTTCATTGTTAAAATTTCTCCCTTTGTCACATAATTCATTTTTCCATAGTAATTAGTTTGTTTAAATTAGAATCTCCACAAAAGTCCATGTATGTTTTCTTCCCATGCCTCACATTTTCTGTGAAATGTAAGGCTATGTTATATTTAGGCTCAGTTTTTGTGGCAAAGAGACTTCACAGGTGGTAACTCTGTCCTTCCTATTACATCACATCAGGAGGTCCATAATGCCTGATGTTAACATTGATCAGAGAATTCAGCTGTTGCCAGCCTGATTGTCCATTGTGAAGTTCCCTATCAGCTTTTCAATTAATTGTCTTAGCAGGCAATGATATTAATTGTTTAGATCAATTATCTCATTAAGCATTGAAATGTTGATGTTCTGTATCTATCATTTTCTCTTCATTTACCAAATGGTATTTTTCTATAAGCAAATCTGTAATCAAATATTGTTATTCTGAGGTTCAGGTTATATAGGAAAAGCAAGTAAAAGGCTGGATTCTTGGGGTTGGGAGATAACTCAGTGGCTAAGAGCCACATAAGCATGAGGGCCTGTGGTTGCCTGAATCAATTCCTTAGCACCCTGGTAAAAATCTGGGGCACCAGAATAGAGAGATGACTCAGTAGTTAAGTGCACTTCCTGCCCAAGCATGAGTGCTTGAGGGGGCCTGAGACTGCCAACTCTCCAGAAACCACATATAAGCAAATGGATAGGACCATATGTGCACATAACCCCACTCCTTCAGGGGAGCAAAAACGCAGGAATCACTGGAGCCTTCAAGCTCTTGGAATAGGAGAGAGAGAGGCAGAAGAGCAATGAAACATAACGCCCAACGTTCCTTTCCAGACACTGCAAGTGAGTGAGCCCCACAGCAGGCGAGCTTATGGAGTACCACAAGGGCACATACATGTGCACAAAACACACACACAGAAAAAGGAAAAAAACGCTGGGTGTGGCCACCTATGCCAGTAACCGCAGTCCTGTGGGACCTGAGATCAGAGAATCATTGGGGTTCACTGACAAAAACAAAACAAAACAAAAAAAGGACAACTCAATTCAGAGACAGATTCTATCTCAGTAAAACTAACACATATCCTCTCTGGCCCCCACACATGTGCTCACAGTGCACACACACACATCTATATAGGATACCACATATCACACACATACCTGCCCCCACACACATTCTTTACTATTATTTACCTATTTTCAGAATATTTGAGTAGTTCCCTAATATACTGCAGAGGTTATCACTTATTTTTTAGATATATTAATTTTCTATCAATTAGTTTTGGACTCAGCGAATACAGTCAATTTGGTACCATTGTTAGGCTCATCCATATCCTACCCCCTCCCCCTTGCCCCTCCTTGTTGAGGTATATGGGTCATGCATTGTGGAGTTAGCCCACAGTTATGGGTAAGATAAATGTCTCTGCATATCATGAACCAACGTGTGGCTCTGACATTCTTGCCGCCCCCTCTTCTGCAAAATTTCCCTGAGCCATGTTGGGTTCATTTTTGGCCTGCTTCAGTGATGAGGTGTTGGGGGCCTCTGGGTCTCTGGCTCTCTGATTTGGTAGGAGTTGATTTTTCTCTGCGTTGATTTCCTTCACCCTTGTGTTGGTACCCGGCTCACCAAGAAAACAGCACCCTTGCTTGTTTCACCAATTATTCTTAATTTCTGCCAGGGCCCTTTTGAGGTATGATGGGGTGGCTCTCTCCTTAGGATCTGTGTCTATCTGAGAAAGATAAGCAGATTCTCCAACAGAGACTAAGTTAGCACCAGACAAATGAGATAACCCTTACTTTTTTATAGAGAAGTTAATAGGTGTAGGCCCTCTTGTAGCCCATGATTGGTGGTAGCTTGATAATGGAGAGTGGGCTTATGTTTGGATATGGTTCTGACTTGTTTCCCAGCTCCAGCTATGGGTCCCATACCACTGAGGGGATCAGTTAGCCAAATCAAGAGCAGTTGGTTCCCCACCATGGCTGTGTGCCACTATTGCACTTGTGCGAGCATCACAACAGGTTATTTGCTGTTAAGTAGGTTAGACCATGAATTGCTTGGACAGATATTGGTCATTTTCCCCCAGTCTCCCATGTAGCACCTTCTGGCACTAGGCGCGCTGTCTGGCGCCTGACTCTCTTCCAGCTTCCAGCCATGCCATTCCATTTTAAGTGTCAACCACATAAGGTGTCTTCAGCAGTAGGGTCTTATCACTAACCTTTGGTGGGTCATCAAGTACTCTGACAGAAATCTGTCTTTCTTTTAGGAAACCTTATAGGTCTCTCTGATCAAAAGCTCATTGTGGCTGATAGCCCCATGCTGGTACTGGGAGTTACAGGTCAGTGCCCACTAAGAAAAGGAAGAAAAAGATAACCAATATAAAAGAGTTAGAGAGAAGAGAGAGACAGAGAGCGAGAGAGAGAGAGAGAGAGACAGACAGAGAGGGAGAGAAGCTGTAGAAGATTAAGGTCAATCTTCATCATACCCTCTCCAGTGTCTTGTGGTTCAGGTGTTCCCTCTAAGGGCCTGGTGAAGGTTCAGCCATTTGGTCTACCTTTTAGCATGTAGAGTTCTGTGGTACCATTGCCATTTGGGTGTAGATTTGTGTTTCCCACCCCCTCCCTTGCCCTCCCCTCCCTCCCCACCCATCCTATTGTCTAGTCCATGAGCTCCTTGCTGGGTATGTGAGGCATCTTGGGTAGATTCCATTTAGGTACTGTAGATGAGTGAGGCTATATGGCGATTTTCTTTCTGTGATTGGGTAAGTTCACTGAGAATGATCTGTTCCTATATAATATATGTTTCATTTTGTGTACAGTTGTGGTCTTTTGACAGGATATTTCTTTGTTTTGTTTTGTTTGGTGTGTGTATGCATGTTCATGTGTCAGTGTAGGTGTGTGCATGCCATGGTACATGCATGGAGGTCAGAGGAGAGCTTTCAGGTCAGTCCTTCCCTCACCTTATTTAAGTCAAGGTCTCTCACTGTTAGCTGCTACTACTTGCAGGCTTCAGGGAAATTCCCTCAACTCCTCCTTACCTCTTGATGTAGGTGCACTAGGATTAGAGAGGCCTGCCATAGCTTCTACCTTTTCTATGGAGTCTGGAGGTTGGAACTCAGGAACTAAAAGTTGCACGGGAAGAGTTTTAACCGCTGTGACATCTCTCCAGCCCCATTTTGATTTTCATGTTCTATCTTTGGTCAGTGGGACTTCTTCAAGTTGGTTCCTGGATCTTTTTACCATACTCCACATTGACTTAATGACTTCCTTGCTTCCTGCAATGATAAGACTTCTCTGTCCCCTCACAAACATGGAATTCACTGTTTTGTCACAAACTTAGTTCAGTTTCCTGTATTAAAAACCTATGGGTTGGGCTAGAGAGATGGCTTAGTGGTTAAGCACTTGCCTGTGAAGCCTAAGAACCCCGGTTCGAGGCTTGACTCTCCAGGACCCACTTTAGCCAGATGCACAAGGGGGCGCACGTGTCTGGAGTTCATTTGCAGTGGCTAGAGGCCCTGGCTCTCCCATTCTCTGTCTATCTCTATCTGCCTCTTTCTCTCTCTGTCTGTCATTCTTAAATAAATAAATAACTAAATAACTAACTAAATAAATAAAAACTATGGGTACTCATTTCTAGTGGCCTGTTCTAAGTACTTTTAGTGGAAATCTCTGAGAAATATTTGTTGGTTAGAAAATATATTAAAAATTCATGCCAATATTTCCAACTCAAATTTAAGATGATTTTATATAACTTTTATTTAACTTCTTTGATTTTATCACAATATATTTTTCCCTTACAAAGCTGAGGAATTCATTCAGTGTTCCCTCCAGGGGGAATTTAGCATTGTTTACATCCCCTCAAGGATCCTAATGACCCACCATGCCAATGGATACCTACCCCATTTCTCTCTTCTCTCTTCCAGGTTTTTCTATAGCATCTCAAGGAGGATCACTTGAAACTATCGCTGTTACTTTACAATCAGAGAGTTACCCCATTGTTGCTTAAACATCTATTCCAGCAGTGTCCACACAGCACCAACTAGGCTTATTAAGACCTAAACAAATGAACATTTCTGACTGTGAAAGAGGAACAATGCATTTCTCTTAGTTAATCTGCTTAAGTTCATCCATCTCTTAAACTGTCACTGATATTTTACTATTAACACCTAAAATGGAAATAATTGTAGCTATCTTAGATTGCTAGAAAGATTTATCAGCGAGTAAAGTTGAAAATATAGTTAAACTTGGCTAAATCTATAAATTGAAGATAAGTACTAATACCTACTTCTTAGCTTTTACAGGTTTTTGATGGTTAAATGAATTGATATACACAAAGGGCTTTGAACAATGTCAGGTATATAGGAAGTATTCATCCGATGTTAGCTGTTGCTGCTATTATTTCACCAGACATCATTGATCTCAAAGAGTTTTTTGGACTTGCTGCCACAGGGAGATAAGAGCACCTATAGTGCACGTTATTGTGAGGACTGAATGATGTATATGACCTCAAATTGCACCTGGCATGTAGTGACAAGCTCAGGCAGGCTCTCAGGATTAGTCACCGTGTATGTAAAGTGCTGGCATGTGGTAGAGGATCAATAGTGTGAGATGCTATCATTTCACTTCTCAAGGTGGTTATGTATATTGTTTAAGGAGTGAAGCAGCTGGTGTTTTTAAAGTCCTGACAATAGCACTATTTTGATTCCGATAGATGACATTGTGTGTTACCATCACCAGTCTCGTTGGAATTGTTAGTAGAAGTAGCCGTACTGTGGTGTATGGCTGTATAGTTGCCTTTGGTAGTTACCATGTTTGTATTCTGTAGGGAACGAGACACACTTAATACAAATCTTGCTTTCAAGGTACAAGCAAGGAGTTGTCACTGTCCTTTCCCATGACCCCACCTTGGAATAAGCAAGACTCTTACAGTGCTTGAGAGAGGCTGGTTTTCATTCAGACAATTGCCACTTTGCCACAGTGACAGTCAACAGGATTTTGTAGCACCAGCTCAAAGTCTGCTGAACAAAACAGTCTTCATGTGGTGCAGAGGAGCAGGAAACAACCAACTCTTTGCTTTGCTCCTTCTACAGTTTTTCCTAGACTGAAGTGAGCTGACAAGCCATAGAGCTTCCCCAGAAGTTCTGTGACAAAACCAGAAAATATGGCTGAGACCTGAGCCTAGACACTAAAAATTACAAAGACATGGGACAAGGTGACTAGAAGTGCTCAGATCCCTCAGGGGCAGTGACACCATAGCACAGAACCAGAATCAAAGAAAAGATGCTCTCTGCTAAGAGGATGTTTGTGGCATTTCCATGGAGATTTACAAAATCAAAAACATTAAGACCAAGATGGTACAGAATCAAGTTCACATGAGTGAAGACCTGAGCAAAAAGGAAGATTGACAACTAGCCATCAGGCTGCTCTCTCACTTGGTGAAGCCAAAGAAAGCTGGACCCCAGACCTGTAGCATGTATGGGTAGCACCTAGCTTGCACAATCCACTGAGGTACACAATGGATACTGGCCAGGGGAAAGCCTCTAAGCATAAAGTTGGGTTGTTGATTCATCATTCAAAGAACAGAAAATAAGACATCAGAAACTTGGGTCAATTAAACACTGAAAATTCGAGAAACCTCTTGACCTCTTGGTCCAGATCCCAAATGTTCCAACCTTTAGAAACAAAGGCCCTGTGAAGTTAGTTTGCTGCAAGTTTCTCAACATTCTGCCAAAACTAAACTGAGAAGACTGACCATTATACTTTAATAGAAGTTTCTTAAGAAAGGAACTAATTAAATGCACCTGCACTAAAATAATTGCATGGCTATTATCTTCCCACACAGAGGGAGTAAGCCTCAAAGTCTGAGACACAGGAAGCAGGAGGCTTAATTGTCTTCTGTAAGAAATGGCTTTTGTTTTACTCAGTGCTCCATCAAAAACACTAAGTGTTAATGTACTCCATATAATCCATCTAGCCAGCTAACTAGTTTAATCCATCACACACCATGTGAAAGAATAAAAGCAGGTTGGTAGTGACAAGTTAATAGTAGAGGCAGGAAATAAAATGGAGAAACACACTTTGATTGATGGTGCAGAACTATTAGGTGGTACTATAGATGGACTCTGTCTGGTTTTATATAGTGGCCAATCAAAGCAAAATAGAGCTAGCAATTTAAAGCTTTAAACGCATTCACACAATTAAAATTTTAAAAGGCCAGTGGATGTATGACTGTGCTCTCATGGAACAATAAAAGTTCAATCATAGTCAGTTCTCAAATATCTACAAGTGGATTCAGCATAACAAATCTCAATTTGTGGACCTCATTGGCTTGATTATCTGTTCTGCAAAGCTCAAGCCCCTTTTTACAAAGATCTCTACTTTGCCTTTAACCACACTTTCCCATGCCAAATGTAGCTGAATGAAGGGGGGGGGCATCTTTGTTGTAGGCATGCTTGATCTCAGATGTAAATTTGCCTTATACCAGTGAAGACTTTGGAGAAATGAGTGGCACATTTAGAAGAATCTACACAGGCTGGTGTCTTAGGGTAGTCTGAAAGTAATAATGCCATCCTTCCCAACACTGAAAGGGAACTTAGAATTCTCATAGAAGTCAAATATGAGAAATATGTATGGCTCTTTTTCTCTAATAGTCTTGCTTTTATTTTGATGTCTCATTCTTTTTGCCCTCTATTATCTATGTCAAAATTTTGATGAGTTCAATATGATGTAGGTCTTGTGAAGGTAGTAGCATCATGGACTGTGAGGTCATGAATGCATCGGTCAGTTCATGCCTGCAGGATAAGACCCTAAGAACTCCTACCCATCCTGTGGCTATAATACTTTCTGCCCCTCTTCCAAGATATTCCTTGAGCCTTGGAGGGCATGATAGAGATGTCTTATTTGGCACTCAATATCCTCTTATTTTTAGCACTTTGATGAGATTTGAGTTTCTCCAGCTTCCACAGATATTTCCAGTCAAGCTGCTCTGGGCAGTGATGAGAACAACGCTAATATTCTTTCTGCCACCACATCCACAACATTTCCTGAGCCATAGTATGTATGATAGAGATGTCTCATCAAGTACTGTGCACAAGGCTTGTACTTCTCTTTGCCTTGACAAGCCTTGGATCTCCCCAGTAGCCATAGCCATCTGCAGAAATAAACTTCTCTAATCAAAAGTGAGAATAGCATTAATATGATGGGCATAAATGTAAACATTTATAGGGAAATTTAGTGGACACAACATATCCATTTAGCTATATAACAGTGATAACTTCCACCATACAGCATATGATCTTCCAAGCCACAGGCTTTGACTCAGTTTTCAGTATAAGACACAAAGTGCCTCCCATTGATTAGACCTCAAATCTATGCACGGAGCAGTTGGTTATCCCCATAAATGACATTCCATGATTGTACCAGTAAGCACATCTTTCCTGGCTAGCCAATTGTATGGCTTGCAAAATCCACTGGTACTTAAAACTGTTGATGACTTTTCTCTCCTAGCAGCCTACAATTTCTGGCACTATGACAGCTATTCAACTTCTAGCTCAGTTCCAACTTGATTTCTCACTGCTTGCAACCAAAACATGTGGTGACTTCAGCAATAGGTCCTTACCATTTAGTTCTGACGGTAACCAAGAATCCTAGCAATAGTCTGTGTTGTTTTGGGAGGATCTTGGGCCTTGCTGACCAGAACTTACTAAAGGGTGTCCCATCCCTGATACTGGCATTTTTATTGTAACAACCTTTGGTTTCCAAAATCAGCATAGTTCTACCCAAACTTCCTCTTTTTTAAATTATATTTTTATTTTTTAATATTTTATTTCTTTATTTGCAAGGCGGGAGAGAGAGGGGGGTTTGCGGAATAGGCACACCAGGCCTCTAGCCACTGCAAACGAATTCCAGATACATGTACCACTTTGTGCATCTGGCCTTACATGGGTACTAGAAAATCGAACCCTGGTCATTAGACTTTGCAGGCAAACACCTTAACTACTGAGCCATCTCTCCAGCCCCTTAACTTTTATTTTTTAACTAGCTAACAAATAAGTAGTTTCTATTTGGCTTATTTATAATGTCTTTAGTTTCGGGTACCCTCCCCCTCCCACTTCCAACTGTCCTCTATCTCCCTGGCTGACCTCACTTAGACTTTTCTACACCCTGTATTCTCTTCCTCTAGTTACATATCCCTTCTAATTACACATCCTCTACCCTATGTCCTCCCCTGGTCCTCCCTTCTGACCTCTTTCTAACTTCCTGACTTCTACTAATGAGTCATATTCAAACTAACATACAGACCTAAAAACTCAAACATAGGCTCTGTGTATAACAGAGAACAAGTGGCATTTGTCATTCTGAGCCCAAGTTGCCTTATTTAGCATAATATTTTCCATATGTATCTATTTCCCTCAAATTTCATAATTTTATCTGTATATATAGCAGAATAAAACTTCATTGGGCATATGTGCCACATCTCCATTATTCATCCATTCTTGGATAGACACCTAGGTTAATTCCACTTCCTAGTTATTGTGAATAGAGTAGCAATATTCATGGCTGAGCTAGTATTTCTATAGTAAAGTGTGGAATCCTTAAGGTATGTGCTCAATAGTAAGATAGCTGAGTCTATGGCATCATTTTTAAATTTATGAAAAACCTCCATAATGATTTCCATAGTGGCTGAACCATTTTGAATTCTCACAAACAGTGAATAAGTAATATTTCTCTATACCCTCTCCAGCATTTGTTGTCATTTGATTTTTTTAATGATAGCCTTTTTGACTGGTATGAGATAGAATCAGGAAATAATTTTAATTTGTATCTCTCTAATGACTAAAGATGTTGACTATTTCATCAATTATCAGCACATTGTATTTCTTCTTCTGAGAGCTCTCTGTTCAATTCCATGGCATGTGTTTTCATTAGGTGGTTTGATTTTTTTTATCACTTGGATTTTGAGCTCTTTGTATATTCTAGGTATTCATCTTGTCATATATTTAGTTAGTGAATTTGCTCCCATTCTGTAGGTTATTTCTTGACTTACTTGGTTATTGCTTTCCTTAGCTGTACAATAGCTTCTTAGTTTCATGATGTTCCACTTGCTGATTGTCTTATTTACTGGGACTACTGGTGTCCATTTCAAAAGGTCCATTCCTATACCTATACCTCTAAATGTTCTCTCTACTTTTTCCCCTAGTTATTTCAGGATTTCAGGTTCCATTTGGGGTTGATTTGTGTGCATGGTAAGAGATTCATTCTTCTATAGGTATATATCAATTTTACCCAGCATCAACTGTTTAAAAATCCCTTTTTCTGCAATGTGTTTTTAATCTCTTTGTCAAAAATCAAGTGGCTATTGTTACATGGACTTATACCTGGATCTTCTATTCTATTCCATCAACCTATGTGTCTGTTTTTATGCCAATACCATGATGTTTTTATTACCATAGCTGCGTAGTACAGTTTGAAATTAGGTATGGTGATACGTCCACCTACCCAAGGTCTTTTGTGTTTCCATATGAATGCTAAGATTTTTTTTTTAATTTCTGTGAAGAATGGTGTTGGAATTTGGATTGGATTGAATCTGAATGCTTCCTTTTAGTAGGCTGGCCATTTTCACAATATTAATTCTTCCAATCCATGAGTGTAGCAGATATTTTTATCTTCCAGTGTCTCCTTCAATTTCTTTTTTAGTGTTTTAACATTATCATTGTAGAGTATGCAGTAACCCATCTAGACCTGAATTTTTGGATTAGGATTATTTAAATTACTGCATCTATCTCATTGTTTGATACAGGTCTGTTTAAATTATTTATCTCATCTCAGTTTAATTTTGCTTGATCATATTTGTTAAGAGATTCACCCATTTTTTTTAGATTTTCCCAGTTGGTGGAATATAGTTTTTGAAGTATGTCCTTAAAATTCTCTCAATTTCATTGGCATCTATTGCACTGTCTTCTTTTTATCTTTAATCTTATTGATTAGGGAGTTCTCTCTCTGTTTCTTTTGGTTAACTTTGCTTAGGGTTTGTTACCTTGTTTATCTGTTTAAAGAACTAACTTTTTGCTTCATTGTTTTTCTTAATTGCTGTTGTTTTCATTTTTATTTCATTGATCTCTGCCCTGATCTTGATTGTTTCTTTCCATCTGGTACTTTTGAGTTCAGTTTATTCTTGTTAGCCCAAAGCCTTGAAGTATGTCATTAACTTGTTTATTTGAGATCTTCCTATTTTTAAAAAAATTTTTTATTTAATTTTTTGACAACTTCCATAATTGTAAACAATATCCCATGGTAATTCCCTCCCCACCTCACTTTTCTAGCCTTACTGTATTGTGGCTGGGTATAATACAAGGAGTTTTGTCATTTTTTCTACATTTTTGAAGACTTGCTTTGTATCCTAATATATGGTCTATTTTAGAGAAAGTACCATTATCTTCTGAGAAGAATATGAATTACATAGAATATGAATAAAATATTCTGTAATGTTTGCTAGGTCCATTTGGTGTATGATATTTATGAAGTTCATTGTTTCTCTGTTTATTTTCTGTGTCAATGTCCAGTCTATTAGTGATAGGGCTGTATTGAAGTTGCCCACTAATTTGTGTTGTGATTATCTCTGACTCTATATCTAGTAAATTTTTTTAATGAATTTTAATGTCCACTTGATATATTGTTCCCTTGATCAACAGGAAGTAACCTTCTTTTATCTCTTCTTATCAACTTTGGCTTTAAGTTTATTTTGTCTGATATTGGAATAGCCATTCCTACTTGTTTCCTGGTTCTGTCTGCTTAGAAAATCTTTTTCCATCCTTTAATCCTATAGTAGTGTCTGTCTTTGACAGTCAATTGAGGTACTTGAAGACAGTGAAAGGATGGCTCCTGCAGTCTGATCCATCTTGTAATTCTATGTGTTTTTCCAGAGGAGTTCAGACCATTAACATTCAGATTGATTATTGAAAAGCATGAGTCAATAAATCCTTATCATAGTGATGAGTTTGTGGATTTGGTGTTTTCTTAAGTGTAATTTGCTTAACAATTGTTGTAGCATTGGTTATTTTTTTCCCCTCCTATAACATCTTTTTTTTTTTTTTTTTTTTTTTTTGAGGTAGGTTCTTACTCTAGCCCAGGCTGACCTGGAATTCACTATGTACTGTGTCAGGGTAGCCATAAAACTCACAGTGATCTTCCTACCTCTGCCTCCCTAGTGCTGGGATTAAAGGTGTGTGGTACCACACCCAACTACCTATAACATTTTTATATGCTTCTGCTTGTCTTGGATGCAAAGTGTTCCATCCATTATCCTATTTAGGGCTGGCTTAGTACTCCTAAACTCCTTTAGACTGCTTTTATAATGAAAAATGTTTTTATTCTTCTATTACAAAAGATAATTTTGCTGGGTATAGTAGTTTAGGTTGGCAGGTGTGGTCTTTCAATACCTAAAATATATCATCCCAAGCCTTTCTGGCTTTCAGAGTTTCCAGCGGAAAGTTGAGAGTTACTCTGATCAGTCTAATTTCATATGTGATGAGATGTTTCTCTCGTGAAGCTTGCAGTATTCTTTCTTTGTTCTGTGTATTTAGTATTTTTCTGTACTATGATATGGGAAATTTCTTTCCTGGGCCTGTCTATTTGTTATTCTGTTTGTCTCTTGTACCTACATAGGCATTTCTTCTTCTAGACTAGTCCATGGCCATATCACCCTTAATGCACCTACTCCTATCTTTTCCTAGATTAGAGAAATTTTCTCCTGTAGTTTCTGTTGCATAGGCCTGAAGTTTTTCTTACATGCCTATAATTTGAATGCCTGTTGTTTCAAGGAGTTGCAAATAGGGATCATGTTCTGCTCATATGTTTTGAGGAACTTGTCATTGACTTTGCCTCCATCTATTTCATGTACCTTGTACTCAGGTCTGCCATTCTGTTCTCCACAAAACTGTTCTATTGGTCAGGCTTCCCAAGGAAGTATTTGAGTTACTGCAATTTTCATTTCTGTTTGATTTTTCTTCAGCTTTTCTATCTCCTTATTGAGTTCTATTTTTATATCTGGGATTGACTTCCTGATTTCATTTAGTTGGTTGTGTTCTTTTAGAGTTCATTCAGACATTTGTTTGCATCTACTTTGAATTCATTCAAGTATCTATTGAGTTCTTTCAGTTGTTTGGCATTCTTGGACTTTTCCAAGCATTTATTCATGTCTGGTTTAAGTTCAATATATGTATCTATTTTACTTGTCAAGGTCTTAGGAGGGACACTAGCTAGGTTAGGGTGTGTGGCTTATATGTGTGGTGCACACATTGGCATCAGTGGGAAGAAGCACCTGTGGGGCACTGTGGAGTAGCATAAGGTTTTGCAATGAGTAGTGTGGTGATGTGGGTGTGGGTTTACCCATTCACAGTAAGCAGGAGAGGTGTCCCTTCTGGACAACTCTGTGGAGTGTAGGGGGAGGGTACTGTGGATAGAGAACTTACCAAGCTGTTGGAAGTGACATATAGTTTCAGGCAGGGTTTTGGCTAGGCACCGGTGGATAGGGAATTCACCTGTAACATCTGGTCCACTAGGCACTTGGAGGACACATGGGTGGGGTTTGGACATGGCACTTAGAGACTGGGAACTCACCCACTGTAATAGGTCCACCCCACCAGGATCCTGAAGGGACATGTGGGCTGGGTTGGGGGAAGGAGGGTACTGAGGAACTAGAAACTTACTGTGGAAGTGATTTGGCTAGGATCCCAGAGAGACACATAGGCAAGCTTCCCAGAGCTTCTTGATTTTTATTACAGTTGGTTTTTTTTAAGGGTTTCATTGAGCTCAGTAACTAAAGCTGATGCCCTTTTAGTCTATCTAGTCAGTCCAGTGATACACAGATAAAAATGATCAGTATTCTTGTTAATAGATCTACACAGATTAGAACACGTGCTTATCTCAGAATTTAGGACTGTATCTTAGGCATAAAAGTCTCTCTCCCTTTCTTCCTACCTACCTCTATCCCTGCCTCTCTTCCTGCCCTTCCTATATGTGTGTGTATGTGTGTGTGTGTGTGTGTGTGTGTGTGTGTGTATACACTGTGTATACATAACATTATTGCAATAATAATATTGGACAAAATTTAACCTAAGAGAAAACTGCTTAAATAAAGTATTTCACTTCCAATAGTGAAATTTTATCAGAGATAAAAATAATAAATGACAAAGATCTCTCTATATTAACATGAAATTAAATTTAAGTCATATGGCTAAATTTTTCAAAAAGCAAGATACCAGTTGTTTAAAAAGCATGCAGCTCTACACAAAAGCAGGCACACGGAGACTGTCTTCCATATGTATAATACTCTTTCTCAAAATGAGTATAAGGGCCTCATAATTTTGGTTGCCTCTAAGACAGGAAATTGAGTGAACAGGAATAGAAATGTAGATATTTCATTATACACTTTAGAACCTTGTGAATTTTAAACATGTGAATTCATTATTTATTGAAAAGCAAATGTATTATCTACTTAGTTACCTAACTTTTGTCAATTCTAGAATTTTTGTCAGCATAGTCACTCCAGTTTCTGTTTGAGCCTTCTATGATACCCAGGCTCCTCTGAAACCTTTGTGTCTTATCTATATACATCAGAAATTACTTCTTGTTATAGTGGTATATCTGTCCATTGACTTTCTTCTGTACCTCTTGGCCCTAAATTTGGCAGTTGCACACCAAATCATTTGTCAGGCTTTTGTTACTTCCGCTTGCAAGTTCAGCAATATCAGTTCTTCAACACATCCTCAGCTCTGCAGTGACTCAATGTTATTGACCTTGATGGTCCAACCTACTTACTCCCCGTAAACATAGTCATTTTCTTCCCTGAACATAACTTCAAACCATGATATTAACTTCTGCTAAATTGGCACTTTTCTCTTGCCTCTCCTCTCCCTACCACAAGACACCTGAGCTCACTCAGTCCAGACAGGAGTCATTTTGAGTCAAGTTCAAGCTCATAGAAAATGGATGGCTTTCTTTTAGGGATTTTGGCTTTGTTTGTTAGTGTTTTGGAGTATTTTGTTTGTTTGTTTTGCTCAGAATGGCCTCCAACTTACTACATGACCGAGGCAGGCCTTGAACTTCTGATCCTCCTGCCTCTAGCTCTCAAGTACTGAGGTTGCAGCCCATCACACCTGGCTTAGAAAATGGATAGAAGGGCTAGAGAGATGGCTTAGCAGTTAAGGCACTTTTCTGTGAAGCCTAAGGACTCTGGTTTGATTCCCCAGCACCCATGAAATCCAGATGCACAATGGGGTACATGCTTCTGGAGTTCCTTTGCAGTGGCTATAGGCCATGGCATGCCCATTCTCTCTCTCTCTCTCTCTCTCTCTCAAATAAATAAATAAATGAACTTTTTTTAAAAAAAAAGGAAAATTGATTGAAGCCTATCACATCTGCTTCCCACTTCAACAGAACATGATAGAAGGGGACTGGCCCTCCAGATGCTCTGACAACTCTGCATGCTATGGTGATGCCCAGGCTGACATTAGTGCTAGTGCTCATGTGTTCATTCCTTGTCTTCCAGGTTAGGACACAGTAGCAGAGGGCTCATAAGTACACCACAGGCTATGTTTGCTTCACTGGCTCCCTCTTGGTAGTCTGCTTAAATAGGTTTCTCTTTTAAGAGAACAACTAATAACATCATAGCCTTGACAAAAATGAGTTTATCATGACAGTTATTATTATTTTTTTAAAAAAGGGTTGTACTCCCTCTCCCTCACCTCAGTTCTGCTGAAGGTCCTCTTTGGTGGGGTTATTGGTATTCATTGTGCATACCAAGAGGCCTCAGTCTCTGGGCAGAGACACCTGGTGCTTCAGACTATTCCCACCTACCCTGAGGCTTCTGGGGGCAATCTTTCCACCTGCCTCTTCTGCACTGTTTCCTGAGTCTTGGCTGGCAAGATAGGGATCTGATTTAGTGTTGCTTTCTCTATAGCCTCTGAATCTCTGTTTTGATGAGATTTGAGTGACCATAATGTCTGTTGCCATTTCTCTGGAACGGGTTTTCAGGTTAGCTGTGAGAGCAGTATTCATGTCACTGCTTCCTTTGTTATGACTTCTGGGCCCAGGTAGATGAGGTAGACATAACCCATCTCATGGTAGACAGTCAGCTGTATCTTCTTGATGTATCCTGGTTCACCTCAGTATTCCACTCCATCTGTAAGATAGAACAGATTCCACCCCACACATACAAGCTGCTGGGAAACCAGGGAGCCAGGGCCTACCTGCCCCACATACCCATGAAAGGTTTTAGTCAAGGAAAAAAAAAAAAAATCAAGAATATGTGGTTTTGCTAATATGATCCTCTTACTAGGGTGATGTGAATTATTCAGTACTCGGAGTGGGAGAGTGGACACTGTGTGAGTTTGGACATCAGATGGACCAGTGTCTGAAAAAGGTCCTTTCAACTCATTAACAGCAACCTCAAACTACTTAATCCCCACAAGCTCAGGTTTGCAAATCTGTAAAATAGGGATTATCCTGAGGATTAATTTGGCTCAAAGCACATTATGGGCACTCACCATAAATCCTTTCACTCAGAACCTTTACAAGGCCAGTGTAGGAATTTCTAAAGTGGATTATACTGGAAGGGTTTCATCTGTTTGAAATAATGATAGAGGCACAATGTTAGGGCAACAGAAAATTGAGCAAAATTTTTTAAAAGTAAGGTTTCTATGGCAAGCTACTGGCTTACTGGCCACTCCTAAGCACTTTGCAGCTTGGCACCTTTCCCTGTCAAATATCAAAGAGTTAACCATTTTACTAGGCTTTGTAATAATTGGTAATGGCCAAGCACATAGCTCTGGTCAAGGGCACAATTTGTCAAATGTGTAAATAAGGTCCTAAAGAAGAAAGGAAGAATTTAGATGGTTACTGCCCCTCTTCCTGTTCCTTTATGACCATAGTCTTGATGACTGGAGGGACAGTGACTTCTTGAAACCATCAGGCAACAAGTAAAAGGAAAAAACAAAGATATCACTGAACCAGAATCTGCCTGCCTGCCTCTCAAATTCTTTTCCTATGAAATAATTCATATTCCTTAGTAGTTTTATGCAACTGGCAGATAAACAAAATCCAAAATGATACATCTGTTTCCTTCAAGGAATCTGTACTCCAATAGCAGAAATAAGATATGATTTCAAATTTCAAAAATACAAAGTAAGAGTTATGGGTATCTTTTGACAGAATGCAATAAATCATATAAAAGTCAGAACCACATTTATCCAAATATGTGTTGGCAGAGGTCTGGTGTAGTTAAGTGTAATACTTTATCCCATAGTCAGCATTCTAAAATATAAATACATTATGCATATAGCTGAGTTCTTTGGGAACTATAAATGAAAGACACATTGTTTGGAGAATCTCCAATTTTACATATGCTTATCTTTTTATCATAAAGCTAAAGGATTTAGAAGAACTATAGAGAATCTAACAATGCCTAAGGTTATAAAAAGTAAAATTTCCAAATTTATACCATAACATGTTTGGTTTGCTATTTTTCTAAGCATTTGTTTCGTGAGAACTATGCAGATGTATGTGCACAGTTGCATATTTCTTGCTACTCTATATGAAGCAAATACACAGATTGAATAGGCCATGTACATGTACCTTTACTGACTTTTTCCACTACTACTATGGCAGGCTGGGCTTAAGTGAAAGGCTTAGAGTATGTGACATATTTTGTCCACATTGTCTCAGCAGAGCTCTATCAGTTCTCCAGGGGTATGTTTTGCAATATGTGTGCTATTAACAATATCTGAAATATAAGCATGTCTTTCAGAGACTTACTGAATCATTCTTAGAACAATGGGAAACTAGCAGGCGTCTTGTGGTTTAAAGCATTTCTATTAAGCTCACATTTGAAATTGTCAATGCATTCACATCAGAGTGGTAACTCAGTCCAGAGGTGACAGAGTCAGTAAAGAACACTGAGTTATCTTCAAAGCACTGAAGTCCTACTCTAGCTCAGCATATGACTGAAATTTCTGGTGTATCACTTAACATCTCTCACTGCCAATTCTCTCACTGGGAAAGTGTTAAGATTAGCAATGATCATATACATCATTATAAAGATCAAGAAAAGGCTGGAGAGATTGCTAAGTGGTTAAAGGTGCTTACATGCAAAGCTTAACAACCTAGGTTCAATTCCCCAGTATTCACATAAGCCAATTGTACAAAGTGGTACATGCATCTGGAGTTTATTTGCAGTAGCTGTAGGCCTTGACACACCCATACTTTCTCTCTCTCTCTCTCTCTCTCTGTATCTTTCTGCTTGCAAATAAATAAGTAAAATATTTAGAAAATCCAATAAGAGAAAAGGTAGCAGATATGCTTTTTAAAGTTTAAGATGCAAGTACTCCACAAATATCAGGTGGGAATTCTAGCTCTATAGTGGGATAATCTTAGATGTATGTTGTGGTAGTTTAAATAGATGGCTCCCAGTATATTCAGTGTTTTATTAGTTTATAGTTTGGATCTGCAGCCACCTGGATGGAGGAGGTATCACTGGGCAGATCTTAAAGTATGGTGGGTTTGAAATTCCAATCTAAAGATATGCAAAGTGTCTAAATTCATTTGGAGTTCATGAAGTGTGCTATGTAGTCTCTCTCTCTCTCTCTCTCTCTCTCAACCTTGTCCTTTAAGAGGGGGCCAGCTTCTTCTGCCATTATGGAACTTCCCATGGATCTATAAGCTTCAATAAATATCCCTTCCTCCATAACTGAGCCTGGTCTGGAAGTTCATCTCAGCAAACCTGAACTTGTCTGCTACAGAAATTGGTACCCGGAATTGGGTGAGATGAACCTTACCATGAGAATTTTGGTCTTTTGGAACTTTTGTTTTGGAGGAATGGCCATGGACTTGGTGCTTGTAACTAAAGATGCCTTCTGGAGTGGTAAGCCGAGTTTTATGAACTATTCTGAGGAGATTTTGAGAATGCTAGGTGCAGATAGTATTGAACTTCAAGGCTTGGCTTATGAACTTTCTAAAGGGAAGGAAAGACTTCAGAGGACTTTGTTGGAAATAGGCTACTGGCATGTAAGGGAGGTGGCATTCTGATGCTCAGGCCTAGAGAGTTTGATTAAAGTTAAATTTGTAATGGACTGATGTGCTTGGCTAAAGATATTAGACTGAGAGATTTGAGAATTTAAGTTGGAAAACCTCAAGCAAGTTAAAATTATAGGCACTGAGGCTGATTTTAGGTTACAGTAATGGAAGCTGCTATTGTCAAACACATTAGCAATCTTAAGGAAGATAGCACAATGGCTTTACATTAAAACAATGGAGAGGATGCCTGAGGAAAGACTATGATAGAAATGCAAACTCTTTTGGTAAGAGTTGACTAGAGAAGGAACCTGCTTTTCAAGGTTACAATTTATTTTGTTCCTGAATTAAGAATATGGCTGTGTCCTGCACACCTAGTATTGGTTTTGGAAGCACGAAAAATGCATGGAGTAGGTGAAGAAGTGTACACACAATTCCAGAGCTACTGCTGAGATGCAAAATTAGCCAGGGCATGATGACACTGATAGGCTGGCAACACCATTGGAAGATGGACTGTGGTTTGCATGGAGACCTGATGATGTTTTGGCTATACCAGGACTGTGCAAGGGCTACCATGGAGGCTGTTAGCGATGGATGGAAGTTTTTCCTGGCTACTCAGCCCAGCAGGAGGGACAGAATTGGAAAATCCAGAGACAGTTACTGGTTATGATTGAATTTGAACTGCAGAATGATGTTGCTTGATGGTGATTGAGTTTGCATTGTTCTAGTCTCTCCTTGCTATGCCTTACAGCAGTTGAAAATGTTTACTCTGTGCCTTTATATGTTGAAAGTATTTAACTTGTTTGATTCCATAGGACTCACAGCTAAGATAAAATCTTAAATCTCAGAGACTTGGGACTTTGGAACTATCTTAAGTTGGTCAAGACTGTGGGGACCTTTGAAATTGGACCAAATGCAATTTACAGTGTGTGATGGTTTTGAATCTATTGGGGGCCAGGGGTGGAATGTGGTAGTTTGAATAGATGGCCACCAATATATTCAGTGTTTCATTAGTTTGTAGTTTGTATCTGTAGCCACCTGGCTGGAGGTGTCACTGGGCAGACCTTAAGGTGTGGTGGTGGGTTTGAAATTCCAATCTGAAGATATACAAAGTGCCTAGTTCTGTCTGGAGTTCCCAAAGTGTGCTGTGTGGGTTTTGGCTTATGCCCCCCCCCCCCTGTCCCTCCCTGGTCCTTTAAGAGGGGGCTAACTTTGTACACCCTTATGGAACTTCCCCTGCATCTGTAAGATACAATAAATATCTCTTCCTCCATAACTACACCTGGTCTGGCAGTTCAACTCAGTGAACTTGAAGCTGTAGGAATTCTAGCTCCATGGTGGGATAATCTTAGATGTATGTTTTCCATTTAATCTGAAAATTATAGGAGCTTTGTATTCCAGGAAGACCTATACTCCTCAGTTAAACATAATTTCAAAAACATAGGAGAAGGTGTGAAATCTATGTACTGTTTGTTTGCTTTCTGAGGTGCTGAGAATTGAATGTAGATCTTTCCACGCATTGGTCAAGAGCTCTACAATTTAGCTACATATCCAGTCCTATATACTCCTTATTTATACATTCATTCAACTCATTCATTTAATGAGTGCTAATTATTACAGTATTGTATCCAAGGATATAAATGGGAAATAAAATCAGGAGTTCAAGATCATAGTCAGCTATGTAGTGAGTTTGAGACCAACATTAGTCTACATGAAAATCTGTCTTAAAAAATCAAAGAAAAGCCCCAAAGTATCTCACCTATAAGATAATATACCCATCAAAGCATGTGCTGTTAATACACTATGAAGTATTCTAATAAAATCTGACAGAGTGAATGGGAAATTTTGGATCTACTGGATGTAATCTGAGAAATTAAATTGGAAAAGAAATCAAAGCTGGTTATGGTAGCACACACTGGTAGAGATTTGCTGAAGAGGTAGAGAGAGGAGAATCAGAAGAGAAACCAGAAAGAAGAAAACAAGCTGAGGAAAGACATATTTCCGCTCTGCCCTAGTTTGTGTAGAACATGCCATCCAGGCAAAGCTTCTCCGGCAGACAATGTCGAGGGCTTCTTTGGAGGTCCTTGGATAACGTGTGGCTTTCTGGGCTTGCCAATAACTTCTTTTTTTTTTTTTTTTTTTTTTTTTTTGAGAGAGAGATTTAAGATTTTTATTTTTTTTTATTTTTTTTTTATTTTTTTATTTTATTTTATTTTTTCTCCATTTTTATTAATATTTTCCATGATAACAAAAAAATATCCCATGGTATTACCCTCCCCCCTTTCCCCTTTGAAATTCCATTCTCCATCATATCCCCTCCCCATCTCAATCTTTCTACTTACATATATACAATACCAACCTAATAAAAGCCCTCCTCCCTTTCTTTCTCTTCCCTTTCTATCGCCAATAACTTCTTTAAAGAGACTACAAGTACCAATTGCAACAAAATTATTTACATACTTTGGGTGGATATATTATTTTCTTTAAAAAAAAACATATTTGTGCCAGGCCTGGTGGCACATACCTTTAATCTCTGTACTTAGAAGGTTGAGATGGGAGGGTTGCTATGAGTTTAAGGCCAGCCTGGGGCTACAGAGTGAGTTCTAGCCCAGCTTGGGCTAGAAATCCTGCCTTGAAAAAAGAAAGGAAGCAGAGGAAGGAGAAAGGGAGGGAGGGAGGAAAAGAGGGACGGAAGGACATCTGTGAGCCTAGTGTGTAAGCTATAACACAGCACCTGTGAGACCAAAGTAGACAGGAAGATCCTGAATTCAGGGCCATCTTGCACTGCATAGCAAGTTCTATGCTAGCTTGGGCTAAAAGGCAAATCCCTGTCATTAAAAAATAAAATAAAGGACAGAAGGTAGGAAGAGAGAATGACAGGTAAAGAGTTGAAAGAAGGAAGGAAGGGAAGACGGGAGAAGGAAGGAGACTCTGGTCCCTTTGACCTGAAGTCAGGATTAGATAACATCATGTCTTGTGCTAGGATATCTTTTTCTTTTTAATTTTTTTTTTATTTATTTGAGAGATAGAGAGAAAGGAAAGAGAGACAAACAGACAGACAGAGAGAATGGGCATGCCAGGGCCTCTTGCCACTGCAAACAGACTCCAGATACATGTACCATTTTGAACTTTTGGCTTTACTTTGGTACTGGAGATCAATTGAACCCATAACATCAGGCTTTTCAAGCAAGTACCTCTGACTGCTGAGCAATCTCTCCAGCTGAAAAATGTTTTTTCTAAGTAGAACTACATTTAGCCTTCTGGAAAAGAGCTTCCAAAAGAATTATTAAACAAGTAATCCCAGCAGACTTTTTAAGAAATCAAAGTACATTTATTTTACTTTATGAATGAATATATATTGAAGGCAATTACACACCAGCCACTATAAACAGAAAGATAGCTGGAACATACTCCTTAGCTCAAAGTCCTTACAATCTAGAAGAGATGACTCTCATGTGATTAATTCACTCCACTAAACAAGCTATAAAACAAAGTGTAGTAGAGAGAGGCAGAGGGATGTAGACTTGGGATTTCTTGGAAGTTCAGAAAAGACCCAGAAAGTGTTGAAATTCAAATAGGCATTCACTGAATGGACAAGAAGACATTCTCAATGCCAGTACAAATACAGGCTCAAAGATATGAAACAACTCAGCATGCTGCATTAACTACATGAATTTTTCTGCAGCTGAGCTATCTATAGGTCAATGAGTCAGGATACAAAGTGGAAGCTGCCATCAAGGTCATTACAGCAGAAAGCTCTCAGTTTCCATGCCAAGGAGTTCCACACAATGGAGACGTCCAAAAGTATTTTAACTTGTGTGTGTGCTGTGAGTGTTCCTACGTGTGACTGTGGGCACACATGTGCCATGGCACCCACACGGAGATCAGAGAACAACTTCTGGATTTGGTCCTGAACTTCCACCTTGTCAAGGCAGGGTCTTTCTTTGTGTTCACCATTATGTTCAACAGGTTAGCTGGCCTGCAAGCTTTGGGGTTCTCCTGCCTCCTCCACCCTTCTTGCCATAAGTGTATTGGAATGACAGATGCTTGCACTTTTCCAGTTTTATGAGGGCTTTGGGGATCTGAACTTGTGTTTTCAAGCTTGTGCAGCAAGCATTTTACCCATTGAGCCTTTTAATATGACTTTAATATTAGTTGATTGGGGCTGGAGAGATGCTTAGCAGTTAATGTACTTGCCAGTAAAGCCTAACAACCCAGGTTCTATTCCTCAGTACCCATGTACATCCAGATATGCACAAAGTGGCACACACACCTGGAGTTCATTTGCAGTAGCTGCAGTTACTGGTGCACCCATTCTCTTTCTGTGCCTGTCTTTCTTCCCTCTATCTCTCTCTGCTTGCAAATAAATATTTTTTAACTAAATATTAGTTGATTTTATGGAAGGGTGGCAGACCTGTGTCTTCCACAAAAGGGGTGCTGACTTCCCACTGTAGCAGGACAGGTGACCATCTCCAGGCTATGTATCACTTCCATTATATATAAAACCAAAGACCCAGAGACAATATCAAAAAGTAAAATTGAGGGACTTGACAAATAGCTCAGTTGGTCAAGTGCTTACCTTGCAAACATGGGAACCTGAGTTCAATCTCCAGAACACACATCAAAAAAATAAAATAAAATAAAAAGTCTGATGTACCACTCCATTGTAATCCCTGTGCTGGGGAAACAGAGACAGAACCCTGAGGCTCATTGAACAGCCAATCTAGCCTAAGTGACAAGTTTCAGACCAATGAGAGACATGTCTTTAAAAAGTAAAAACTGCAGGCTAAAGAGATGGCTTAGTGGATAAGGTGCTTGGGTGAAAAGCCAAAGGATCCAGGATCAATTCCCCAGGACCCATGTAAGCCATATGCACAAGGGGGCACATGCATCTGGACTTCGTTTGCAGTGGCTGGATGCCCTGGCATGCCCATTCTCTCTACCTGCCTATTTCTCTCTTTCCCTCTCTCTCTGTCTCCCTCTCTCTCAAATAAATAAATATTTTTTTTAAAAAAAAGTAGATAATGCCTAAGGAATGATATCAGAGACAGTCCTCTGGTCTTCACAGAGAGAGAGAGAGCAAAATAGATATTTTCAACCAATTAAGTCCCTTAGTATTTAATCGCCTTTTAAAGTATATCATGTTCTGGGAACAGAAAGAGATGAGCTCAGCTATTCCCTAAACTGGGAACTCCTAGCAACAACTGATGGGAGTCCAAAGGTATGCTTCAGAGCTGTTGCTGAGAATGCTGACATGCCAAGTGAGCTTAAAGTTCTCAGCCCCTCTGTAAGAAAAGAACAACTTGGAAAGATAGTCCTTAGCAATGAAGCATTTGTTTCTTTCAGCAGAATCTTCTGCCAAGGCTCTCAAAAAGCAAATTCCTTCCTATTTCCCATCCAGAGTTCTACTGCAAGCATATCAGACAGCACTGGTGTAAGTCTTCTGCTAATTGGCTGAGCAAGTCGAGGGAAAGTGGTTGCTGTGGAGAAGGCTGCTTTGTGGTATGTGGTGGCCTCTAGTGGAGGCCCCGCCCTTCAGCAGCTTTCAGCTTCAAAGAGGAGGACTAATAAGGACAATCAGGCTTGAGGACATTTTATTAGCAGTTGTACTAATGATGGGGTAAGCTATTCTGCCAATAAATTAGGACGCATTCTTGACATTCAAGGTAAGACATATATCATTCATATTTATGCACATATATGGTATCTATGTTTGTAAAGGAAGATGAATTCTTTAGGCTACAAACTGAGGGGAAGAAATAAGTGTTTCTTTTATTTTTTGATGTAATTTCTGCCTCAAGCACCACCCTCTTCACTTAGTAGTAGAAGCTTCATCTTAGACAATTTAGGCAGCTGAATCTGACTCCTTTGGTCCATTTATCCTCTCTTAGATGCAGAGAAGCCTCTCTAAGGTGGTGGTGGTGATATGCTTTCCCATGCCACGCTGGAGCTGTGAGAAATTCAGTGGTGCTATCTAAGGTTCTTTGCTAAGTCATGCCAAGCTACATGCTACACAAGAATTGATGAGTGATGCCTGGAGAGATTGCTTAGTGGTTAAGGCACTTGCCTGTGAAGCCTAAGGTCCCATGTTCTACTTTCCAGATCCCACATAAGCCAGACACATAAAGGTGAGGCAAGCACAAGGTCACACATGCCCACTAGGTGGTGTAAGGTGTAAGCATCTGGAGTTCAATATCAGTGACTGTGACCCTGCCAATTCTCTCTCTCTCTCTCTCGATCAAAAAGAAGAAGAAGGAGGAGGAGGAGGAGGAGGAGGAGGAGGAAAGAAAAAGTGAACAAAAGAATTGATGAGTGAACTGATGAGCTTATCTGAGCTGCCAGGTGCATCCATTCTCTCAGATGTCTCCCTACTGAGGTGTGTGGCTTCCGTGATTGCCCAGCACCCAACTACCCAGCTTTCTCACAGCTCAGTTGCTATCTGCCCAAGAGTCATTCTCTGCTCTGTACACATAAAGCCAGTTCATTCTTCCCAGCCTCTTTGTGACATCATACAATGCGCAGGTTCTGGTAGCTCCAAAGATTCCACCATCTACCACTCTCAAGAGTTTTATTTATGTCTTGAATTTCAAAAGGCCAAGTATGATTTCATTGTTATTTAAAGTTCTCATCTGTTGCAGCTCTAAAGCAAGGTCAGCTTCTGACTGGATGGAAAGAGTCAAAGGTCTCAAAAATTACTCATGATAAATAGCAATTGATAAAATCAGATTTATCCTGACACATTGAAGCTAATGAAACAAAATGGTGCTTTTGTTCCCACCCTCTTACCTATTCTCCCTCCCTCCCTTTCCTCTCTCCCTTTTTTCCTATTGTGGTGGTTTGATTCAGGTGTCCCCCATAAACTTAGGTATTCTGAATGCTAGTCTTCCCAGCTGAGGGCAATTGGAAATTAAAGCCTCCTGGAGGCAGTATATTATTGGGGGCGGGCTTATGGGTGTTATAGCCAGTTTCCCTATCCCAGTGTTTGGCACACTCTCCTGTTGCTATTGTTCACCTTATGTCAGCCAGGGGGTGATGTCCACCCTCTGCTCATGCCATCATTTTCCCCTGCCATTGTGGAGCTTCCCCTCGAGCATGTAAGCCAAAATAAACCTCTTTTTCCCACAAGCTGCTCTTGGCCAGGTGATTTCTACCAGCAATGTGAATCTGACTACAACACCTGTCTGTCTTTATTCCTCTCTCACTTCTAGTATGGTTCAGAAGTAAAACTTTCTCCTAAGAAGATACATCCTATGCACCAACTGAGAAATAAAAGTATGAACAAAATGATTCAAAAAATCTGGGGCAGGGGGGTGGTCAGTCAATTGGGTCACCAACACTGAGTCCTACAAAAACCATACCTCTTTCGTTTATTTCTTCTCCCAACATAGACAGAAAGCCTTTGCATCATCTCCCCTCAAACATGTGAAACTTCAGAAAGTATTTGATACTGAGACTATCAAGAGAGTGTTTGAGCAGGGGTTGGCAGTTTACTTGAGTATGGAGGGATGGGAGAACAGTTTAGAGAGGATTCTGGGGGGGGGCAAGAATCATCACAGCTAAAGACTATAGGTCAAGAATATACAGCTAATAAGGGAAAGGGGAAGAGTAAAGATGGCCCCATAGTTCCATTCGCAGGCCAAGAACTGGGGCTTTTCATTGGTTTGTCATGATAGGCAGCCATATGTGTTAGGATCATATTTATATCCTTTTAGATAACAGAAATTGTCTTTTATTCATTCATTCACTCATCCATTCATCTGTCTTCCTGAGCCCTAAAGGGAATAATCAGCATATTCTAGAATACCTGAGAAGCTGCCACAGAAGGTATTCCTCGACTGACTCAATGGCACGTCAGCATTAAAGAGAATATCAATGAAATTATAGATGCTTTATTTACTTTAATTTTTAAAATTTACCATATACAAAAAGGTCTAAGATTTCTTTGTTGTTGTTTTGTTGGTTTTGATTTGTTTTTGTCTTTTGTTTGATTGGGTTTTGAGACCGTGTCTTGCCATGTGGTTCAGGCTAGCCTTGAACTTATGATCCTGCTTCAGCCTCAAATGTGCTAGGACCTGCAGTGTACCCTGCTCAGCTATGTATTTCTTCTCTATATATCTTCAACTAATTTAGATGATTGATATATCTCAAATTATAACTGTGAAGAATTAGGTTATTCTACAGAAACCAATATGACCACGTTGAATGTCTCCTTTCTCTGCTTTTCATTTTTATTCCTTTAATTGGTCTGTTGAGGACTAGTAGCTGAGCCTACCTTATTAGGACTTTCAGGGCTCAGGTTCTGATCCTAACTACTCTTGTAACAAAATCACTAGCATTAATAGAAATTTAACCTTCAAACTATTATTTCTTAGGGTCCTTTGACTCATCTGCTATTTACAAAGTAGTAGGGTTTTTAACATGAAAAAAGTGAGTCATGTGGCTATAAATAGATTCTCTTAAATTATTTGAGTCCAGGTTGAAATATAGTAATGTCTAGATGCTAAGTATTCCATGATTCTTATTTTTGATAGAGTCACAGATACACAGGAATGAAAGAAACTAAAATGCCCTTTCATTTTCTCTGAAACACACTATTCCTCAGGTTTTCTCATCATTCCAAGAAATTCCCTCTGGCCCGGATGACTGCAGTTCAGCACAGCAGGGTACATTGAACAAGGTTCCCTTCAGAAACCTTGCCCTCCTGTCTTCTCTATAGTGTGCCTATCACCATGACAGCCTTGGACTTGCTTCTTACAGGTAACCATCCTTTTATTCTCTTTCACTTGCTTCTCCATTGTACATGCCATCAGTCAAATCAAACTCATGATTGCCAAGACATAGTGCATATGCCACACACAGAATTTAGTGAGAATTGGGTAAAGAGCTCAATGATGCCTGCATTTGGAGAAGCTTCTTGAAATCCCAGCCTAAGGAAAATTGTGTGTGTGTGTCTGTCTGTCTGTCTGTGTCTCTGTGTGTGTGTGTGTGTGTGTGTGTGTAAAATGTGTATGTGTGTATAATTTGAAAGACACACCAATTTGAGTAACTGAAAAAGTCTCCTCAGAAAGTATGTTTTTAATCATCTATCTTCTCCAACAAAAATATTAATTTGCCACTCAACTAAAGACTACTGATTTTACTCTTCTTTGATTCTTAGTAATTTCCTTTCAGATGTATTCTCCACAGTTGGTAGAAATTTGATCCCCAAGCCTTAAAAACGGAGATGTTAACTTGGTTGAACACAATGTCACCAGACGGCTTAAGTTAGATGTTAGACAAAATTACTAAGCACAGGCAGTTTAAGCGTTTATGCCATCCTTTAACTAGTTCTGTTTTGTAAAAAACAAGGGGTAATCAGATGTACTCAATAGCACCACAGGCTGGCAAGCAAGTCTATAACACATGGGCTTTTAAGGAACACTTAAGGTCCATACCAGTAAGGTCAAGCGGGACTTCAGAGCTGAGGCAGCTGCTCCCAAGAAATACCTACTTTTCTTCAAAATTTTATCTCTTAACTCAACCTAGACTCATACAAGTTTTAGTGCTATCAGAAACCTGTGCCACATATAGCCATCACCATTCCAAATGGTTCCACCCCTTTAAAAGTTCTCCAAGTTCAGGAAACTCAAATATAAAACAGATGTTAGATAGATAGGACACCTGTGTTGAATTCTTTTTTTTTTTTTTTTTTTTTTAAGTAGAAGAGAATATATCCGTGCTCTACCAACTTTTGAAAACAGGGTCTCTTGATGTTGCAGATGAGTCTGGCCCACAAGTAGATTTATGTGGATGCTGGGGAAATGAGCTTAGGCTATTATCTGGACCTGCAGACTTTACAAACAAGCAGCTTTCACAGCTGAGTCATATCCCCAGGCCCACCTGTGCTGAATTCTTATTCAGCCTGAGTAACTTGACTTCTTGGTTACCTCAATTCCAAATTTACTCCTCCCACTTACTTCCTCTGGGGTCATCCTGCTTTAGTTCCACACACTATCTTACTAGCTCTCAGCCTTCACGCTCCATTTCTTAGATTCTATCTGGAATTTTCCATCCATCTCCATCTCCATTCCTCAGTGGGATCCTAGCCTGCCAGCAAGCCCACTAGGTTATTCTGAGCCTCTCCATAACCCTGACCAAGAAAGAGCTCAGCTTCATAGGTTGCTTTCCAGAAAGTCTTTCACCTCTTTGCCGCATGAATAAAGAAACTGAAAACAAACATCATATTCATAGCCAGGTATGGTTTGAATCCAGCATCCTGACCCCAAATCATAAAACCCTTTCTCTACATACACTTTTGAACAAATAAATAAAATTAACACTTAATCTTAGTTTGCTTTCAACTATTAGCCTTTACTGTTACTTATTTTCCTGGCCTCAGAACTCTGGAGGGATTTTGACTTCCTAATCTTGGTAAAAAGGGGGCCCTTGTCCAGTTAGAGAGGAGAGACCTCTGGATTCCCCTCCTTTGCATGTATCCACATGTTCTGGATGGGGAGCTAGACCTGCTCCACACATTCCTTCAAATCCCAACTATGGCAACCTTCTCAGATGTTTTTCTCTCAAAGTTGAATTTACAACATACCACGGGCAGATGAGGTTTATTTTGGCAGTTGAGAATGCAATAGTGGAAGTACCCCTTTAAGACTGGAGAGCAGACTGAACCAAGGAGCAACAACAATAGGCTTCTTCTAGTATCTGCACTTTTAAGTCTTAGTCTACCATTTCTCCTCCCTCTGCCCTTCCCTGGAGAAATTTGGGATTATTCTTTTCCTGGAAGAGGTTGAGGCTTTCTTGGTATCCATTTTTACCCACAAGTCAGTCTGTTACAATTAGATTAGAAGTAGGAATATTATAAAGGTATAAGTATACATAGAGTTGAGAAGTTTACTAGAGGAAAGAACAGTGATGCCTTGTACATGCTCCTCAGGAAAGGCACTCATAGGAACTGGCCAGAACCTGCAGAGACCAGCTTCGTTGCGTTTTTTTTTTTAAGATTTTATTTTTATTTATTTATTAGAGACAGAGAGAGAAGGAGAGAAAGAGACAGAGAGAGTGAGAGTGAGAATGGGCACGCCAGGGCCTCTAGCCACTGTAAATGAACTCCAGATGCATGTGCCACCACCTGCATCTGACTTACGTGGGACCTGGAGAATCGAACTTGGGCCCTTAGGCTTCACAGGCATGTGCTTTAACTGCTAAGCCATCTCTCCAGCCCTCATTGCATTTCTTATTTGGATAGCTTGGCCAGCTTATAAACTACAAGTGTGGTAGTTTTGATCTGTTGTTCTCCCATAAACTCATATACCTTGAATACTTGGTCCCCAGCTGTGGCAATTTGGGAAGAGGAATAAGTGTGTTGTCGAAGGTGAGCTTAGGAGTGTTACAGCCAAAAGTTTGACTCACTTTCTTGCTGCTGTTTTCTACCTGCTATGGTAGAATTGACGTCCGACCTCTGCTGATGCCATGCTTTCCCCTGCCATCACAAAGCTTCCTCTTGGAAGTATAATACAAATCCTCTCTTCCCATCAGCTGCTTTTGGTTGGGTGTTTTTTCTCAGTAATGTTAAGGTAACTACAACAGCAAGCCTTATTTCTTTTCTTTTTTTTTTTTGGTTTTTCAAGGTAGGGTCTCACTCTAGCTCAGGCTGACCTGGAATTCACTCTGTAGTCTCAGGGTGGCCTCGAACTCATGGCGATCCTCCTACCTCTGCCTCCCGAGTGCTGGGATTAAAGGCGTGTGCCACCACGCCCGGCTTCAGCAAGCCTTATTTCTTATTTCTGTACTTCAGTGTTCCCATCTTTACTGTTTTAACCCTAACATTTGTTTTGACTATGTTACACACACATACACACAACACATATAGAATTATTCTAACAATAAAGATGTAAAAAAAATAAGCAAATTAATCTTCAAAACTCTAAGGGTAAGAAGTATTCCATGGAGCTAGGGTTATTGTAAGACTTTGCTTAGAATAAGGTACCAAGCATGAAAAATGTGGCTATTGACTCTTATACTTAAAAAAAGGGACAAAGAAAAACCAACATTTTACATTTCTACTCTTTGGGTCAGGTATTACGTTTCATTATACATAAACTTTACTGTTGTAACCCTAACATTTATTTCAACTATGTCTCTCTCTCTCACACACACACACACACACACATACACACACATCTTATTTTGCAGCAATACCTCTATTTCATACTTCTAATGATTCAGGAATGTGGATAAATGTTTAAAAACTAGTGGGACAAACTTCAGGGACTCAAATAAAACCATATAGTTACCTGAAGAAATCGATTCTATCTTTCTAAGCAAAAAGCACCCATAATGCTTCCTTCCAACTGCCAGGTCTTTTCTAGATTCTTATTAAGCTAAGTGTAACCTTGGAAGAAAAATCTTCCAATGAATTGGAGATTCCATATCAGTGTCCTTTACACAAGCTAATATCTCTTTCCTCTTTTTTTTTTTTTTTTTTTGAGAGAGGCAAACAGAGAGAGAGAGGGGGGGAGGGAGAGAATGAGCATGCCAGGGCTTTCAGCCACTGCTAACGAACTCCAGATGCATGCATCCCTTGTTTGCATGTGTGACATTGCACACTTGCATCACTGTGCATCTGGATCACATGGGACCTGGAGATTTGAACATGATTTCTGAGGCTTCACAGGCAAGCACCTTAACTGCTAAGCCATCTTTTCTGCCCTCCTTCCTTCTTCTTTATTGCACTGCTAGGAACTCAGAGCTAATGGCTAAGACAACCCTCCTAGACGCTGATGGCAAAAGTCCCACCATGGGAACAGAATGGAGATAAGCTAGAAGGAGCCTGGTCTCAAAGGATATCCATAAGCCACCAAAATGGACTGCCCACCTCTAGCCTTTTTCCATCTCTGAAAAAAATTGAACATATTTATTATAATCTTTCACAGTAAATGAAGCAAACTTGGTCATAGCTAAGAACAAAATCATACACCAAGGAGTATAAGAACAGAAAGATTAAAGGGGCCTAAGTCTCTGATGCTGTCAAAGACCTGCCTAAAATTAATCTACTGTGTCTAACTTTACTTGAGAAAAATAAAGCTTCTCTCCATGTAGCAGGTAGGGTTTAGGTTCAAGTTTTCATCACCTTGGGGAGATTTTTCTCCCCTTGGGCTACACCTTGGACCCCTGAAAGCTCCTTTCATTTCTGTGGGGTTCTGGTTGCCACGGTCAAAGTGTCCCATGACTCTAGGGCATGTTTGTTGACACAGATGGGCCCAGTTGCTTGAGCCTGTTGTCCATCCCTGGCTGCCCTGAGGAACCCATGGAAATGCCTGCAACTCTCAAGCTCTAAGCTAGAGTGTGATACAACTTCTCCAGGTCCTTTTGTGAAAAGAGAATGGAAAATCCCCAGGGTAAAAGTACAAGTACCTTTACCCTGTGATTTCCTATAACCAACCTGGAAGTATTAAAGCAAAACACAAAAAAATTCACTGCCAACTCCTCACCAGCTCTGGGCCTTTACAATGTTTATTGTGTGGCCATCTGTGAATGTCTTTGTGAAAATACTTAAAACCTTTTATGAGACCCTAAACTTCTAGTTACACTAATAGACCCCCCCCCCACACACACACACACACTTGAATTAGGACTTGGATAAATAAAAGACAGACTTGGGGTGGAGGCAATCTGGCAGTGTTAAATGGTACATTTAACATGGACTGCCCACAAATATCTCTGTTCCCATCCCTGGGCATGCAGGCAGCATTGAAGCCCATATAATAGACTCTTTATGTGGTACTTGGTTAGAAAAACCTATTGACAAAGAATCACAGACAAATCATGGCTGTGACCTTTAGTGTTCAAACAAGGTTTTCCTGGGAAGGATTTAATTATCCATGCAGCTCACTGGCTGCACTCATTAGTGGGACTCTGCCTTTCCAAAGACCACAGCCAGACTATTCTACTTTGCCCTGCCTGTGAATGTTTGGCCAATCCTCCTGTAACAAGGCTCTGTTATTCCATTCAAGGAAAAACACTACAAAGAATCCAGGCAGCATGAATGATTGCTTCCCAAGCACCTGCTGCCCAAGCTGACCTTGGATCCAACAGTGTCCATGGCCTCAGATGCTCTGTTCAGAAGAGTGAATCCAGCACTAGGTGCCAGGCCTGTGGCCTTATAAGCCTATAGTCCAACATGACCAGTCTTTGTCTACCACCTGTGAGCAGGTGGCCTAGGGCTACCTTGTGAATATGTTTACCTTGCCCTTCCTCATCCTGAGAGCACCACACCTTTTTTTGGTCTTAACTTTCCTTGGCCTCTTTATTGTACAAAACTCAAAGAAACATAATCACAAGGCTATGTTCTATGATCCCGTTGATGAAATACTCAGAATAGGCAAAGTCATAGAGATTAAAAAGTAGACAACTTGTTGTTAGAGGTTAAGGAGAGCAAGAAGGGAAGAAACTATGTATGTAATAGATTCAAAGTATCAATTCCTAGGGAGTGGTAAAGGTTGAATATCACTGTGAATGTACTATATGTCTCCTAATTGTAAATATTACAATAGTTTATATGGAAATTTCAATGCAACTTGATTGTAACAATAAAAAGTATATAACTGAAGGGCTGTATATACTTACTCCCCAGCTTCAAAAAAACATAACTAAGACTAAGACCTGTGAATGTTCCCTGGAAGCTGGTGTCAACTCATCATTTAACTCAAAGAAAATGCCACTTGAAGAGTTCTGCTGTGATCCAGAGACCTCTCTGCCCCCATTGCCTTGAAACCTATAACATATATAAAGAAGGTTTTATTGCCCTTTATTTTACAGCTCAAGAAAGTGTGGCTTCAAAGCTAAAGCTATTTTTCCAAGAACACAGAGCTAGTAAGAGGTGGGGTTATGTTTTGAATCAGGATTTTCTATTCCTGAAACTGTGTATTTTTTAATACACTGCTACTCTTGCAATTCTCCTATTGAGACACCGCTTAGAATCCTTCAATATGAATAGTGAAAGTATGCAGCATGGTGAATGGGCAGAGCCCAAAGGAACCACTCATGATTTTGCTTGCAAATTTAGTGTAGGAGTATTTTTTATCAAATTTTAAAATTAAATTTCATCAAAGTCCTATAGTGAAACTATCACTTTGAGAAGTGATCCATGTTTATTTTATCCTAGAGTCTCATCTCTCTTCACATACTTTCAAGGGTCTACACAGCCAGATTTGAGAGACTGACACTAAACTGGCCTATTTCCAAAAGGGTAAAGGAAAAATACAAGAGGGAAGGAGGATGGAAGGAAAGAGAGAGCAAGGTATGGGTTCGAGGGACTAGAGTGGCATACACTGGGCTCTGATGCTGTAACAATTCATACACAGGATGGGAGGGATTGGACTTCAGTGACTATAACTCTTTAGGAACAGAGCCATCTTGAGAATCTAATGAAAACTATTAACTATTAAAAATTGTTCAGACATATGAAGTTCATGTTATTTTAGATGATTTGTTAATCCCCCAAAGTTGATACCCAGGATTAAACATCCCTGGACTATAAACAGAACATAAGACAAACTTGGACATTCCTTCTAACCTCAAGAGCCTGTGATCTTTTCCGGGACTGCATTTCACTCAATAGTCAGCCTTTTAAAATGTACCTCGTCTGTGGCTTACTGATTCGTTTTTCAGCTAATGTGACAAACAGATTCATGCTGGTGTGATAATGAGCTGCAATATGTCCTTCCTCTATCCTCCTCTGATGACAGATGTCTTTTGCTTCTTTCAAGGATGTTATTATACCTTAAGCTGCTTGTAAAGATATGTAAAGAAGGTTTTATAATTTCTTTTTGATTCTTTCCAGTGGAGCAGCCCCTAGCCTCATTAGTATACAAAGTGAGACCCAGTGTCCAGTTAAAGTTTTGACTGAGAAGCTCAATAATATATGACACTAGAGATAAAGTGGCATAAGAGATGATGATGTCATGGTCTGGCTACATTGAAATGAATGGTTTTAACAAAAGGCTGGGCCTAATGAGAGAAGAAAATTCACAGTCTTCAAGAAAGTAGAAAGATCATTTAACTAAAAATGAAGAAAATTCTGCCCAGCACTGTCCCTGACTAAGCTATTTAAATAGGACAAAACAATCTTCCTTTTTAAGCCTGACTTATCTATACTTATCTTCCTATATCTACCTAGAATGTAAATATACTTAGTCCGGAACATTGACAACAAATGACAGAAATCAAACTCAGATTAACTTCCTTAAGAAATGGTCTTGTTGACTCTACTATAAAGGGCAGTGATACAGCTCACAGGCAGAGAAATCTGGCTTGGGAAAAGAATCCAGAACTGCTATGTGAGAGCTCCCTGAGAAATCATTCTCTTCTAACTAAAGAGAGGACAATGTGGAAACAGGATCATCTGCAGCATTGAAGATAACTGTAGGAGGAAAATGCTATATTTGGGGGCTGGGGTTATGATTAAGAAGTTTAGAAGTAAGCTGACATTTGAACTTTTTCCCTTTCTTTTTACTTATTGGCATTATTTGGATGAAAATCAGGTCCATCTTTAATTTCTTCCTGTTACTCACAAACAATCAGTTGCTAAACCACTGATTATATCATCCAAGAAGCAATTTTATATGGGTATTGAGAATGCAGAAATTCTCCATCTTGTGAAAAAAAGGTTTATTATACAAAATCTATTAAAATACGATTTGGTAAAGCACACTGAGCAGACCAAGGAACAATAATTTGGCTGAGCAGCTTATGAGCCCATTCAAAAACTATTAGCTTGACTGAACTCTTTGATAAAGATTATCAAGAAATTCAACCAGTTCATGATCTACACATTTGCATACTAATGCAATGCTATACTTTATAAAACTGGGCTGAAAGGTGATTCTCTAAGAAGTCATGATGGTTAATCTCAGTTGTCAACTCAATAGGATTTAGAATCAGTATAGAAACAAATCTCTGGGCATGTCTACAAGGGATTTTCTATATCACATTATTTGAAGTGGAGAGGCCCACCCTCAATGTGCAAGGTATCATTCTGTGGGCTGGGCACTCTGGATTTCATAAAAAGGAGAAAGCTAGCTCAGCACTACCATTCATCACTCTCTGCTTCCTGTCTTAGGATACAAAGCGACCTGTCACCTTGACTTCCTGTTGCAACATCTTCTCTGCCATAATGGGTTGTATCGCCTCAAACTGTGAGCCAAAATAAACCCTTCCCTCCTCAAGCTGCTTTTGTCAGGTGTCTGTCACAGCAACAAGTAACTAAACAAAAGTAAAGTTTGACATTGTGTATTTTTCTGTTTGTGTTGTCAACATTTAGATGAATTTAGAAAACGAATTGATTTAGGAGAATAGAAAATCCTTTTAACTGTTCCAGATGTTTCTATGAAAGTGAGTAATTCTTACAGTAGATGTAAGTATAATGTTCATGTATTTCAAAACATGTTCACACACCTATAGACACACATATCTCACAGAAGAGTACCGATGTCCAACAACTTTGTCCTTGATGGAATGTTCCAATTCCTCCACCTTGTGTTCAAGCTCAGGTGTTCTTTCCTCCCTGACCCATTCTATTACTGAGGGTTTCCGTGGAATTATTATTATTACTACTATTACTATTATTTTATTATCAACTCCATGATTGTAAACAATATCCCATGGTAATGTCCTCCCTCACCCCACTTTCCCCTTTGAAACTCCATTCTCCATCATATCCCCTCCCCCTCTCAAGCAGTCTCTCTTTTATTTTGATGTCATGATCTTTTCCTCCTATTATGATGGTCTTGTGTAGGTAGTGTGAGGCACTGTGAAGTCACGGATATCCAGGCCATTTTGTGTCTGGAGGAGCATGTTGTAAGGAGTCCTACCCTTCCATTGGCTCTTACATTCTTTCTACCACCTCTTCTTCACTGGACCCTGAGCCTTAGAAGGTGTGATAGAGATACTTCAATGTTGAGCACTCCTCTGTCACTTCTTTCCAGCACCATGATGCCTTCTGAGTCATCCCAAGGTCACTGCCATCTGAAAAGAGAAGATTCTCTACCCAAAGTGAGAGTAGCATTAATATAAGGGTATGAATATTAAGAGAAGTGCTTACTGGGCACTTTGATAAGCATAGTATATACATTTAGCCAGACAGCAGCAGATGTTATACCCCTAGGGCTCATGACTACCCCTGTTTTAAGTCTGCAGTATCAGGGATATATTCCCTCCCATGGAGCGGACCTCCAGTCCAATTAGAGAGCAGTTGGTTTCCACTATGACAGATATGCCACAATTACTCCCATTAGCTCATTTGGCCTGGCTGGCCAAATATCAGGCTTTCAAGTGTCCACTGTTGAGTATCTTCACTGGTGATTTCTCTCTCTCCCATTGAACTGCATGTAGCATGGCTTTTTCCAGCTTTCTGTCAGCTGGTCTACATGAAGATTATCAGCTCACTTCCAGCAGAATTTCTCAGTGGCCTTGCAGCCCAAGTATGTGCAGTCTTCAGCAATAGGGTCTTACCATCTATTCCTGTTGGGAAACCAAGGGCCTCGGCAATGGTCTATAATGTTTTGGGGGCATCAGGGACCTCCCTGGCCAACAACTCGCTGGAAGGTATCCCATCCCTGGCACTGAAATTTTTCTAGTAACAATCTATGGCTCCTGAGTGTTCCATTGTCCAAAAAAGTAGGTTTCCATATGATTTATTGATATCCTCTTAGATTTTGATTAGCCCTCCCTCCACCTTTCTTTACTTAATTTCCTCCCCTGACCTCACTTAGACCTTTTAACCCCCATTAATCTATTCTTCTGGTTACATATATATAATACCATCCTATTAAGTACCCCTCTCCCTTCCTTTTTATTCCCTTTATATCTCTTTTCTAGCTCACTGGCCTTTGCCACTGAGTTTTCTTTCTACTTACACAGAAGTCCAATCATTTGTAGCTAGGTGGCATTTTTTATTTGACTTGGTGTGGTTTGCATTTCAAGTATTAAAGTTTTGTTGTTCCTCAGCATGTCTATCATTTTACTAAATTCCTCTTTCATATTTTTATCAACCTCCTCATTGAGCTTGTGTGTGTGGGGGGGTGCGTGTATTTGTGAGCAGGTTATCTTGGGATTCATTTTGGGGGTTTGTTTTCTTCTTTGATCTTTTGAACGTACTCATTCATTCTTTGGAGTCCTCTGAAATTGTATCTAATTTGCTCTCATAGGAAGTCATTACCCTTGGATTAATCATTTTTGGAGGGTTATATTGTCTTGACTTTTCACTTTTTTAATGAGACTGTGTTGGAATTTACACATTGAGGTTATTTCATTGCTTAGATTTTTTCAGTTATATTATTTTATTATATTATTTTAGTTGAAGTATTTTCAGTGTACAAATAGGGCTAAGTTGCAGTATAGGTAAGGTGCATAGTTCAGTCCAGGAATGTAATGTGTTTAGTGCAACGTCTACATCATTCTCAGGTGGAATAGGAACTGCAGGAGCAATCACAGATGCTGGATACACCCACTCTGCAGATGTCACACCAACCAATTCGCAGCAGTTGTCCCTTTGACTTCAATAACTGTTGGAGGAGAACTGAACAAACCTGCTTTGAAGTATACTATGATTTTATTAGAAGATAAGACTAGGGAGAGAAATGGTGTGAGTGGGGATAAGAATTAGCATTAGATCAATTTTGAAAGACATGGGGTGAGAAAACATTTAGGAGGAGAAGGTTATTATACTGTTACTCTATAAAATGTAGAGGTTGTTTAAGCTATGGAAGGTTATAATTATGAGGTATAAAGGGGGAGGAATAAGGGAGAGATTAAGATAAAGGGCATTGGGATGAGTGGGAAAATATATGGTTCATGCATGAGAGAACAGTAGAAAGTGCCCATTCATACACTGGGTAGAGAAACAAACAGGAAACTCCTAAAACTTAACTGAACTTAAAAAAAAATATTATCATTTGCAAGCAGAGAGAGAGGTAGAAAAAATTGGCATGTCAGGACCTCTTGCCACTGTAAATGCCATCCAGACACATGTGCCACTTTGTGTATCTGGTTTTACACAGGTACTGTGGAATAGAACCCAGACCAGTAGGCTTTGCAAGCAACTGCCTTTAACTACTGACACACCTCTCCAGCTCTGTAATTGAGATTTTTAAAATAATAAAAATAACAAAAACTAACCACAACACATAAAGGAACAAGCAATGAAAACAGCAAAGTATAATAAAAGTGTGTTTAAGAAAACTACTGCATGGGTCAGTAGATCTTCTTTGGTGGGATGGGTTTTTAACACTTCTCTCCCTGTGATGTGTCATTTATCAAATACCATGGGTAGAAGAGACTCAGTCTGAACTTCCAATTCAAGCCTATCCTAGTGGATTTGAGTGTGCATTGCCTCACAGTTTATAGCCAGTTCTCTTTTGGAGTGAGTTGAGCCCAATGACACTAAGTTGAGGAATCCAGTAACTAATTTCTTGGGACACTCTCAGCTGGGTGTGGCTTTGTGCTGGGAAGGTAATGGGTGAGTGGAAGATACTGGCTTTAGCCCCAGTCACAATGTTTCTTGTGCTGCCACATGGAGGAGGGGAACTTATGAAAAGCTGCCTGGTGGCTCCCAAAAACCTCAGCCATCCCCCACCCCATACTCTGCTTAAGTTTCTCTTGATTTTGCAAGCTAGTGTATGTGAAGGAAAATGCTTCCCAGTGGTTTCCACAGTGCTCATACGCAGGAGTGGTGCATGCAAGAAGTACTTCCCTCTGGTGTCCCTTGGTTCAGTTAGGCATAAAGATTGATGCCAGTTCTCAGTGGCTCTGACCTGCTTCACTGTGGAGATCTCACTTAGCCTACTACATCCATTTGCACATTTGTCTCTTGCAGTAAAAAGAGCTTACTGTGTATGATCTTGAATGTTTTCTTTTTCTGGGTTTCAATAATGAGGCTTCTAATCTGCTATCTTCCCACTTTGGATATAGAGTACAAGTATGGAATAGGCAGGAATGTGGAAATGCTCTGAGCAGACAGGGGTTTATACTGAACTTGATAAAATGGAACTTTGAACAAAGTATTCAGAGCAAGGGCAGTCAGAAAAAAAATAATTTCTCTTTTTTCTTTCAGTTGAAGAGGACTATGTAGTCACTAGCATGAAAACGTACATGTTGATGAGCATAATGAAAAATGATAAGGAAATCTAGCAAGAAAATAATGATTTGAATCAATCTCATCATAACTGAAGAAAGACTAATACACAAACAGCAACAATATTACATGGACTGTCCAGTAACCATGTTTGGGCCCATTTCACCCAAAGATGAGGAATAATTGTTAATAATTCAGAGAGATCTGAAATGAATTACAAATCCTAGTTATGCCACAGTTTTTGCCAAGTGGTGGGGAAGACATTAAAAGCAGTAGCATTGCTTAAAGCCTTTCCTCTTTTCAAAGACAACTGAGAGCTGGAGACATAGCTTAGCAGTTAAACATGCTTACTTTCAAAGCCTCATAATCTGGGTTCAATTCCCCAGTACTCCTATAAATTCAGATTTATCTGGAGTTCATTTGTAGCAGGAGAGGGCCCTGGTGTGACCATACTCACTCTCTGCCTCTTTCTCACTCTCTCTCTCTCTAATAAATAAATGATTTTTTTAAATGAAAATGAACAAAGACTGGGGAAGGGCAAATTTTCATTTTTAAAAAGTTACCTATACTATTCAAATCAATGACAGAAGACACTATTAATTACATCCTATCTTTCTCACTGCTAATTCCTAATACCCTTCCCTAAACTCATAGAAAGGAATCAATAACCAAGGGTCCAACTGCAAATATTCTATTGCTTTTTTGGTATTTCATTATGTACTGTTTACTAGGATGAGAAAAGGCCTTGGAAAGGTTCTCTTAACTAATAAAAAGAAATTCAATAGAAGTCCTTTCATTGTCTAGGCATCATGTATCACATAAGATGCTTGGACTAAGGCAGTAATCTAGTATGCAATGAAACTGGGGCATGAAAAACAAAGAGGCTGCAGAGATGGCTCATCAGTTAAGTACACATACTGCACAAGCAAGGGGTTAAGAGGGAACCTGAAGTCACCCAATTTCAAACCCCAGAACTCAAGTAAACAGCTGGATATGTCCACACATTCCTATAGCTCCAGTCCTCCAAAGGAGAGCAGAGACCACGGAATCACCTGGGCTAGTGAAAAGCAACAAATTCTGGTGTGCATAAAAGACTCATGCTCAAAAAAAAAAAAAAAAAACAAAAAGCTCACTTACTGTACCTGCCGCCACACATTCAGCTAGCCCAGTCCCACAGCAACTGCCACACAAGCTCAGACTGTGCCTCCCACTTGAGCCAGCTCAGGTGCCATCCCCTAATTGTCTGCCGCGCCAGCCATCCACCATTGTCCTGCGGTGGGGGAGCCCAGACTGCTTCTGGGTCCCAGTGTTCCCAGCCAGAGTTCGGGCAGCTTCAGTGCTTGGTGCCTCAGTGTCTCTCCTAGCTCTAACGCAGGCAGCTTTGACACATTACTGCTTGAGAACTCAGGCAACTTTGGAGTGCCTGCCAGGCAGTAGATCAGGCGGCTTTGGCAAGTGAGAGCCAAAGCCCAGGCTGCTTGGCAACTGCCCCAGGCTGCCTCAGATTCCCATTGTGTTTGAGCCCAGGCTGATCCACCCACCTACATGCCCATACACTGTCATGGGCAGACCACAGCACAAAAGAAACAACATGAAAAATCAAATGCAAGAAAATCCAGTTAGATCACCCAGTCCTACAACGAATATATCTAATCAAGACATAGAAGAGCCATTAGGATCAGAACATCAAACTGATGCTATGAGCAATGTAACCCTAACCAAGCTACTGGTAGAACTTGCAGGAAAGCAACAAAAGACCAATAATCATGTGGATGCTGCCATCACTAAACTAGAACTAATAGATAAGAAATTGGAAGGAGTTCAAAGAGAGTTAAGAGATTTGAGGGAGAGTGAAAAAAAAAAAAAAAGATCTTAAAAATCAGCTGGCCATGCTAAATGAAGACATAAAGAAATGCAAGGATGAACTCCAAGAATCATCAAGAAAATCAGAAAATGATGTGAAAAGGGAGCTTGAAAGAGGGATGGAAATTATACATATAAAAGTAGTAGAAAATGGAAACTTAATTGAATAAGTCCAAAACTCTCTAGAAGATCTCAAGAATAGAGTCAGCCAAATGGAGGATAGAAACTCTGATCTGGAAGACAAGATGGAAGAAACAGTTAGAGAGTTCAAAAATTTCAGTAAGTTCAAAAGTTCCTGTGAACATAACATGAGGGAATTATGGGATACAATTAAACGTCCTAATATCAGGCTCATTGGAATACTAGAAGGAGAAGAAATTCAGACCAAAGGCATGGAGAACTTATTTAACAAAATAATTGAAGAAAACTTCCCCAGTCTCTTAAAAGAAAGGCGCATCAAGATACAAGAAGCCAACAGAAGTCCAAATAGACAGGACTGAAGGAGAAACTCTTCAAGGCATATTGTCATTAAGACTCTAAACATTGACATCAAAGAGAAAATCCTAAAAGCAGCTAGGGAAAAACAGCACACCACTTTCAAGGGTAACCCCATCAGAATTACTTCAGACTTCTCAATGTAAACCCTGAAAGCTAGAAGGCCCTGGAATGAAACACTGTAAGGTCTAAGAAACTATGGCTTCCAACCCAAACTACTCTACCCAGCAAAAGTATCCCTCATAATAGATGGTGAAAGAAAAACTTTCCATGACAAAACTCAGCTTTACAATTATATGAACACAAAACCAAACCTACAGAGAGTATTTCAGGAAATTCTCCACAGAGAAGAAACAAATAATCAAACTCAAATGCCTACAAGAAGCAGATCACAATAACCAAACTCAAAGTAGGCACAAAAAACTTCAAAGTCTATGAAAACTCCAATCCACATTTACCATCACAATATGGCAGGGATCAAATCAAATCTCACACTCATTACCCTAAATATTAATGCCTTTAATTCACCCATCAAGAGACACAAGCTAACAGGATGGATCAAAAAATTAGGTGCCTCAATCTCTTGCCTTCAAGAAACCCACCTCACCACTAAAGACAGACACCTCCTAAGGGTGAAAGGGTGGAAAACAATATTCCAAGCAAATGGGAAAAAGAAACAAGAAGGTGTAGCTATATTAATATCGGATAAAATAGACTTCAAACCAAAAATAATCAAAAAAGACAAAGAAGGCCACTTCCTACTTATCAACGGAATGATCCATCAAGAGGATATTACAATCATAAATCTGTATGCACCAAACACAGGGGCACCACAGTTCATAAAACAAATCCTACTTGACAATTAAACAGAAATAACCACAAACACCATCATAGCTGGGGACTTCAATACACCATTATCAATAATAGACAGATCATCCAAATAGAAACTCAACAGGGAAGTAAGAGAGCTCAACAAAACCATAGATCACTTAAGACATAATGGACATCTACAGAACTTTCCAATTCAAATCCACAGACTACACATTCTTCTCAGCAGCCCATGTTACATTCTCTAAAATAGACCATATATTGGGTCACAAAGACTGCCTCCACATATACAGGAAGATTGACATAATTCCCTGCATGATATCAGATCACAATGCTATATTGCTAGAAATCAACAACAAAAGACCCACCAAGAATCCCAATGGCACCTGGAAACTGAACAGCACACTTTTAAACAATAAATGGATAGTGGACAAAATAAAAAATGAAATTGCAAATTTTCTGGAATTGAATGACAATGAGAACACATCATACCAAAACTTATGGGACACAATGAAGGTGGTCCTCAGGGTAAAATTCATAGCATTCAATGCCTTCATAAAAAAGACAGAAAGATCCCAAATCAATGACCTAACCATCCACCTAAAGGCACTGGAAAAACAAGAAAAATCCAACCCAAAGACCTCCAGAAGGAAAGAAATAATTAAAATCAGAGCAGAAATTAATGAATTGGAAACTGAGAAAACAATTAAGATAATTGAGAAAACAAAGAGCTGTTTCTTTGAAAAAATAAACAAGATTGACAAACCGCTGGCCAATATGATCCTGCAAAAAAAGGAGAAGCTTCAAATTAACAAAATTCAAAATGAAAAAGGAGAGATCACAACAGACATAAGTGAAATTGGGAGAATCATCAGGACTTATTTGAAAAACCTCTACTCCACAAAACTGGATAATGTGGAGGAGATGGATAAATTCTTGGATGCATACCATCTACCAAAGCTAAACACAGAGCAGATTAATCACCTCAATCAACCCATCACACTCATGGAGATTGAAAAAGTAAAAAAAAAAAAAAAAAAAAAAAAAAAACCTCCCAAAAAAGAAGAGTCCAGGACCAGATGGCTTCTCAGCTGAATTCTATCAAACCTTCATGGAAGAACTCAAACCAATCTTCCTCAAACTGTGCCACACAGTTGGTGAATAGGGAAAGCTACCCAACTCCTTTTATGAAGATAGCATCACCCTAATTCTAAAACCAGGCAGAGATGCCACAAGAAAAGAAAACTACCAGCCTATTTCCCTGATGAATTTAGATGCTATAAAGGTCCTGAATAAAATCCTCACAAACCGAATCCAACAACACATCAAAAGCATTATCCAGCTTGACCAAGTGGGATTCATCCCAGGAACACAGGGGTGGTTCAACATACAGATATCTGTCAATGTAATACACCACATAAACAAGGTTAAACATAAAAACCACATGATCATTTCGATAGATGCAGAAAAGGCCTTTGACAAGATACAACATCACTTCATGATCAAAGCATTGGAGAGAATTGTCATGGTTGGTTCATATCGTAACATAATAAAGGCAATATACGAAGCTCCTAAGGCCCAAATAATACTTAATGGAGAGAGAATGGAGGAATTCCCATTAAGATCAAGAACAAGACAGGGTTGTCCACTCTCATCTCTGCTCTTCAATATACTACTGGAAGTCCTAGCTCAAGCAATAAGACAGGAGAAGGAAAAAAAAAGGGGATACAATTTGGAAAGGAAAAAGTACCCTTTCTATATGTAAATGACAGAGAGACAGAGCAAGAAATAAGGGACATGGTCCCATTTTCAATAGCAAGAAAAAAAAATGAAATACCTTGGAATATCGTTAACCAAGGAAGTGAAAGATCTATACAATGAAAACATAAAAACACTCAAAAAAGAAATTGAGGTGGACCTCAAAAAATGGAAAGACCTCCCATGCTTCTGCATAGGAAGAATTAACATTTTGAAGATGGCAATCCTACCAAAAGCAATATACAGATTTAATGCAATTCCAATTACAATCCGAACAATGTTCTTCAGAGAGATAGAAGAAATGATCTCAAATTTCATATGGAAAGGCAGAAGGCCTCGTATATCCAAGCATATCCTCAGCAAAAGAAACACCTCTGGAGGCATCACTATACCTGATCTAAAGCTATATTACAAACCCAAAGTAATAAAAACAGCATGGTACTGGCATCAAAACAGGAGTATAGACCAGTGGAATAGACTTGAGGGCCCAGACTTTGGGTCAAACAACTATAGCTACTTGATAGTTGACAAAGGCCCTAACAATATAGGCTTGGAAAAGACGGCATCTTCAACAAATGGTGCTGCACAAACTGGATAACCATATGCACAAAATTGAGACATGATCCACACATTTCGCCATGGACTACATTCAAATGCAAATGGATCAAAGACATCAATATGAGACCAGAAACTCGACTACTACTGGAAGAAAATATGGAAAGCACTTTCCATGATAAAAGGAATGGAAAAAGACTTCCTGAACAAAACCCTAGTAACTCACGATCTTAGTCACTCAACCAATGGGATCACATGAAGCTGAAGAGTTTCTTTACAGACAAGCATACAATAAGCAAAGCCAATAGATTACCCACAGAATGGGAGAAAATATTTGCTGGTTATCCAGCTGACAGAGGCTAATCTCTAAAATCTACAAAGAACTCAAAAACCTAAACAGTAAAAAGTCAAACCCCCCACTCACAAAATGGGGCAAAAAGCTGAACAGGCAGTTCACAGAGGAAGAAATATAAATGGCAAACACACACTTAAGAAAATGTTCATCATCCCTAATCATCAGAGAAATGCAAACTAAAACAACTATGAGATTCCACCTTACCCCAATAAGGATAGCAAACATCAAAAAATCAAATGAAAATAAATGCTGGCGAGGATGTGGAGAAGGAGGAACACTCATCCACTGTTGGTGGGAATGTAGGATAGGACAACCACTTTGGAAACCAATATGGAGACTCCTGAATAAGCTGACTATAGAGATACCAACAGACCCAGTTATTCCCTTACTGGGCATCTACCCTAAAACCTTCAAACCACAGGCCAGAAAAATTTGCTCAACCATGTGTTTAGTGGCTCAATTCGTAATAGCTAAGAGCTGGAATCAATCCAGATGTCCATCACTAGAAGAATGGATAACTAAGATGTGGTATATCTACACAATGGAATTTTATACAGCAGTAAGAAAAAATGACACAATGAAAATTGAGGAAAAATGGTTGAACCTGGAACAGATCATTCTTAGTGAACTTACACAATCACAGAAAAAAACCACCACATAGTCTCACTCATCTACAGCACCAAACCTGAACCTACCCAAGATGCCTTACATACCCAGCAAGCAGCTCATGGACTAGACGATATGATGGTTGAGGAGGTAGGGAGGGAAAGGGAGGGGTGGGAAACACAAATCTAGACCCAAACGGCAATGGTACCATAAAATTCTATATACTAAAAGGCAGACAAAATGGCTGAACCTTCACCAGGCCTTACAGGGAATACCTGAACCACAAGACACTGGAGAGGGTATGATGAAGACTAACCTTAATCTTCTGCAACTTACCTCCCTCCCTCTCCCTCTCTCTGTCTCTGTCTCTCTCTCTTCTCTCTAACTCTTGTATATTAGTTATCTTTTTCCTCATTTTCTTAGTGGGCACTGACCTATAACTCCCAGTACCAGCATGTGGCTATCATCCACAATGAGCTATTGATCAGACAGACCTACAAGGTTTCCTAAAAGACAGACTGATTTCTGTCAGAGTACTTGGTGACCCACCAAAAGTTAGTGGTAAGACCCTACTGCTGAAGACACCTTATGTCATTGACATGTGAAATGTAATGGCATGGCTGAAAGTTGCAAGACAGTCAGTCCCCAGACAGTCAGCGCCCCTAGTGCCAGAAGGTGCTACATGGGCAACTGGGGGAAAATGACCAATATCTGTCCAAGCAACTCATGGTCTAACCTACTTAGCAGCAAATAACTTGTTGTGATGCCCACACAAGTGCAATAGTGGCACACAGACATGGTGGGGCACCAACTGCTCTTGATTTGGCTAACTGATCCCCTCAGTGGTACAGGACCCATAGCTGGAGCAGGGAAACACGTCAGAACCATATCCAAACATAAGCCCACTCTCCATTATCAAGCTACCATCAATCATGGGCTACAAGAAGGCCTACACCTATTAAATTCTCTATAAAAAAAGTAAGGGTTATCTCATTTTTCCTGGTGCTAACTTCCTCTCCATTAGAGAATCTGCTTCTCTTTTTCAGATAGATGTAGATCCTAAGGAGAGAGCCACCCCATCATACCTCCAAAGGGCCCAGGCTGAAACTAAGAAAAATTGGCGAAACAAGCAAGGGTGCTGTTTTCCTGATGAACCGGATACCAGCACAAGGAGGAAGGGGATAAACACAGAGAAAAATCAACTCCTACCAAATCAGAGAGCCAGAGCCCCAGAGGCCCCAGTACCTCATCACTGAAGCATACCAAAAATGAACCCAACATGGCTCGGGGAAATTTTGTGGAACAGGGGGTGGAAAGAATGTCAGAGCCACATGTTGGGTCATGATATGCAGAGACATTTATCTTACCCATAACTGTGGGCTAACTCCACACTTCATGACCCATATACCTCAACAAGGAGGGGCCAAGGGGAGGGGTAGGTCACGGATGAGCTTAATAATGGTAACAAACTGACTGTATTTGCTGAATACAAAACTAATTAATTAAAAAAAAAAGACTCATGCTCAAACAAGAACAGGGAGAAGAAAAATGGAGGAGGACACCTAACATTCTGCTCCTCTGGACAATGTAGGCAAGAGATCTCTACCACAGGCTAGTGCAACACAACCACACACACACATTCATGCACACATATGTGCACACACTATATTACATACATATAAGCAAAAAAAAAACCCACCAAGTTAATATCCTGAGTATAACATGCTAAAGATGAAAAGACTTTGGGTCCTGAATGTCATTTGTGAGATAGGAGAATCATTTTGAAACCATTTGTATATTCAAAATGGTACAGTCACATTCTTGTTATGTCTGTTGCTATTTTTATCATCCTAAATAATACATGAGCAAAATGCTGAACTGGCTTCCTGGCTTTCCTTTTCATAATTATTCTATATAGTAGAAAACCTAGTCCTTTTTAAATTCAAATTTGATAAAGTGATCTTGCTTTTTCACAGTCTTCCCTCAGCTTTTGGTATAAATATCTCCTGACTAAGGATTGTAGACTTACAAAGGCCTGAACTGCATCTTTTCCCACTTTCTCCTTTCTACCTCCTCACTTTTATGCTGCCACTTATATTTTCTGCTTTTAATGACCTAAGATTTTCTTCATGATGAATTTTGTTCTGTCTGTTTCTTTTGTTAGACTTTTCACTCTTGTAGGTCTCCACACAGATCTGTCTTGTCAAATAGGCATCATCTCATTGCTACCTTCCTCAAGAAGTTTCCTCTAGTCACTCCAGCTGCATTAGCTATGCTCCTCACCCTGAGTCAAGCGTTATTGCCTCACCCACTCTCTCTTTCATGGAACTACTTGCAGCCATTATACTTGCTTCTTTGCTTACTAACTTACTGTCAATTTTCTCTCCCTAATATGTAAAGACCAAGAGAACAAGGATCTGTTTTATTCATAATTCTCCCAAACTTAGAAAACTATCTAGAATAGCATATATCCTCAGAAATAATCATAGAAACAGAGGGAAGAAGGAAGAGAAAGAAGGAATGAAGAAGAAAAGCAGGCAGATAGGCAAGGAATGAGGGAAGAAAAGGAATGGATGGGTGGGGAGGCAAGGAAGCAATATGAGAAGCAGAGCTTCAGAAAATGAAGGATCCAATATGCCTAAGCTTCTCAGCTTAGCCTCTCCACAGTTTGCAGAAAGGATGGTAACTATAACCCCAGACTCACTTCTTCTCAGCTGATCTTCTGTAGCAGAAAGGTATTCCTTCAGTGAGTATCTGGAAATGACTTCTAATGGGTTTTGCTTAGACCATGGATCTAGCATGAACAAATCAGGTCTAAATGGGGTATTATGATTGTCACAGTTCAAGTTGTAGTTCATAGCCAGGGCACATTGTGACTGACAGCTCCAAGAAATCATAGAGTACCTTGTAATGTGTTGTACAGGAAGGGAATAAGGGCAAAATTATATGAAAAAAAAAAGGATATGAAAGAAAGGGGGGGAAAGCTGGGCATGGTGGCACATTACTTTAATGCCAGCACTTGAGAGGCAGAGGAAGGAGGATCACCATGAGTTTGAGGCCAGCCTGAGACTACATAGTGAATTCCAGGCCAGCTTGGGCAGAGTGAAACCCTACCTTGAGAAAAAAAAAAAAGGAAGAAAGAAAGAGAGGGGTGTAAGAAAGGTAAATGAAAAAGAAAAAATTACTGGGCAGACAAAATCAGTATGTCTTCTCTACATGCAATATTGCACTCTGGCCTTGCCAGAATGTTCTCCTGCTTTTCCAGATTTATTCACACTAATCTCCAGTTTATATCAATACATCTACATCAACCCAACAATGTAATAGCAAAGCAAATTGGAATCCCAGACTGCACATGGGTGTTCACTTAAAGCATATCCTGGCTTCATGATGCCACTGGGGGAGCTGTGTAATTTAGCTGCCCATCTTGTTTTGAAGACAGATCACACTACTAGGTAAATATTATGACTTTCTACCAGTCATGGCATGCTCGTTATCTGTTTAAAGTCATTTCAGCCCCTAATCTTCCAGAAAACTTGGCTGTTTCTAGTTTGGAGGCAGCTCCTCTTTCTTTTATTTAAAGAGTGGCTTGGTCACAGGAGAACTGATCATGACTCCCACACACTTATACTGTGGAAGAACCACAGTCTCACTGACACTGCAGTATGATGGAATACTTGTGCAAGGTAAGGGCAGATTTGTCTATTATACAAGCAAAAGCAGGCTAACTTATGAAATTCAACATGCTTCAGCTCTAAATTACTCTTTGGTGGTGGATTTTAAAGGATATTTATATTGATGAGGTTCCTTTCCCCTAACATATTTGCTTATAAAAATACTAAGTATGCATTACACATAAACATCAATAATTCCTCCTATCTTCATCTTCAAAATTTTGTAGTTAATTAAAGTAATCTGTTTGTGTAGAGTAGAAGCTCTTACTGTCATCCTTTCCAATCACTACTTAGTTAAATTTCACCCTTGGCCAGCTTCATGATAATGTTTATCTGCTCTGAAGGATTTGAAATGAGAGTAACACAGAGAGATTCCATTTAAATTCTTTCTAGAAGCTGAAAAGAGCCCAGAATCAACTGGCCACTTAGATAACACAATTTTCCTTGTAGGATATTTGCTTAAGATAGCTAGGGGATAATTTAATTCCAAAATTGCTTATTTATTGGTTTCTGTGAGGGATTCCTGCAGCTAGTATGAGCTGTGTGAAAAAATTCTGAGGAGACATACTTTGAGCTCATTCTCAAAAACAGGTTAAGTGTGTTTTTTAAAGAAAACAAAAGTCTATACACTCTGCTGTAAACATTCTACTCTGGCCAGTTACAAAATAGGTCCATTGTTTGGCATTTTGTTAATTAATTTAGAAAGAAATGGCTTAATCCTTACTCCTTTAAATTTTATCCCTCAACAAACATTGTGTGTTTATCTACATAGGATCTCAGAGCTCTAGATTGACATGAAGACCATCCAGAAGACCTAAGAAAAGGGAAGAAAATTCTGTATGTTTTTCTTGTTCCTTCAACAAGACTCTGCAGCATGATCTAGCCACTGCCCACCACATCTCTTTGGCTAATCTTAATTTCTTTCAAATACTCTCAATCACTCAACTTCACAAATCTCTCACCTTCTCCACTCATCACAACCCTGTCCAGCCACACTAATTCCCTCAAATAGATGTACCATTCTTTCCTCCCACTCTTCACAAAGCTAACTCCTGTTTATCCCTCCAGTCTCAACCCAAGCCAATTTATGAGGACCCACTTCCCTGACTCTCACATTCATAATGAGCTCCCCGTGATACCCACTTGGTGAGATCTTCACTTCTTCTAATCACTTAAGACTGTTCCACCTGGTTAGTTATTAGTCTGTCACCATACTAGGTCATTAGCTCCACATCAGTACGGTCTGGATCAATACTGCTTGCTAATTTATCCCAGGGCTTAGCACTGTGACAGACACAGAGAAAGTGTTAAATATGTACTGACTCAATAACAAATTGAAAGATAGTAGGCAACTAACTCCCTTAAACTTCAGTATCAGATTATATGAGTCTATAATTTTAATCACCACAAAAGGCTAGAATATAACAACAAAACAATTTAACATTTGAATTATAAGTAAGAGAAATGAGCTTTGAGAAAAAGATGAAGGAGAGGGCAGCTCACTAAGTCCAGTTTGGCAGGCACTATTGCCAACTACTGTATAGGTTGATTTGGAATAATTCTTCTGTTGTCACAAGAATCCTTATGCTCTGCTTCTTAGTTTCCCAGTATTCAACTTATGAACAAGGCTATTTATGTAGACAGAAAGTAGTATGGGTGCTTAAATCCAAACTCTGACTACTTGCAATAACATAAGTTAAACTGATGGTTTTTGATATATATGAAAGAAAAAAAAAAAACTTGGGCTGTACTGCTGGCTTAGCAGTTAAGGCACTTGCCTGCCAAGCTTAAGGACCCAGGTTCGATTCCCAGATGCCAAGTACACATGGTGGTGCATGTGTCTGGAGTTTGTTTGCTAGAGACCCTGGTACACCTGCTCTCTTTCTCTCTGTCTCTCTTCATAACCAAATAAATAAAAATAAAATTTTAAAGAACTTGAGGGGCTAGAGATACTGCTCAATAATAAAGGCCTCTCTCTCTCTCTCTCTCTCTCTCTCTCTCTGTCTTTGCAAATAAACATAAAAAATAGATGTTGGCCAGGGAGGTCACTGATGCTCCCATAACATTATAGGCCATTGCCGAGGCCCTTGGTTTCCCAACAGGAATAGATGGTAAGACCCTATTGCTGAAGATTCCACATACTTGGGCTGCAAGGCCACTGAGAAATGCTGCTGGAACTGAGCTGATAACCTCCTCCATGTAGACCAGCTGACAGAAAGCTAGAAAAAGCCATGCTACATGCAGCTCAATGGGAGAGAGAGAAATCACCAGTGAAGACACTCAACAGTGGACACTTGAAAGCCTGATATTTGGCCAGCCAGGCCAAATGAGCCAATGGGTGCAATAGTGGCATGTCTGTCATAGTGGAAACCAACTGTCCTCTAATTGGACTGGAGGCCCACTCCATGGGAGGCAATACATCCCTGATACTGACAACCTACAATAGGGGTAGTCATGAGCCCTAGGGATATAACGTCTGCTGCTGTCTGGCTAAATGTATATACTATGCTTATCAAACAGTCCAGTAAGCACTTCTCTTAATGTTCATACCCTTATATTAATGCTACTCTCACTTTTGGTAGAGAATCTTCTCTTTTCAGATGGCAGTGACCTTGGGATGACTCAGAAGGCATCGTGGTGCTGGAAAGAAGTGACAGAGGAGTGCTCAGCATTGCAATATCTCTATCACACCTTCCAAGGCTCAGGGTCTATTGATAAAGAGGTAGCAGAAATAATGCAAGAGCCAAAGGAAGGGTAGGACTCCTTTCAATGTGCTCCCCCCAGACACAAAATGGCCTGGACATCCATGACCTCACAGGGCCGGATACTACCTACACAAGACCATCATAATAGGAGAGAAAGATCATGACATCAAAATAAAAGAGAGACTAATAGAGAAGGGGAGGGGATATGATGGAGAATGGAGTTTCAAAGGGGAAAGTAGGGGGAGGGAGGGTATTACCATGGGATATTTTTGTTGTTGTTATTTTTTCCAAGGTAGGGTCTCACTCTAGCCCAGGCTGACCTGGAATTCACTATGGAGTCTCAGGGTGGCCTTGATCTCATGGTGATCCTCCTACCTCTGCCTCCCGAGTGCTGGGATTAAAGGCATGCGCCACCACGCCCGGCTCCGTGGGATATTTTTTATAATCATGGAAGTTGTTAATAAAAATTTGGAAAGAAAAAAAGCAAAAAAAACCACAAAAAATATATTTAGAAATGGTAGATAAAATGTTTTTTTAAAAAATAAAATAAAAAAATAGAAAAGTTCCCAGTTTTTCCCTGATCTCTATATTGAGCCAATTGTCTCATAATGGTATATCCACAATACTCCTTAAACACACACCACACACAGTAAACACTGCAGGTGTTTAAGTTCTTGTTGATAACCTCTGCAGTTGGCTACATATAATTAAGGTATTCTAGTCCTCCACTTTTACCTTGGGTCCTTCTCAGCTATGTGAGAGACTACTTGGATTTATTCCCTATTGATCCATTATCACCATTTCAGTTATTATCTAGCATAGGATGTAAGGAACTAAGAAAAAAGAAAAACACAAAGGTTGAGCTCAGACATCACAGTAATGTACAAAAATGGGCTCCAATTGACTGTAAGGTAGGCCTTCCTTTCCTTTCCCATAAAACCATCTCTGTCCCTACCTTTTGGAGAAGAAATGGGCATAATGTTCTATGCCTAGCAAAAAAATATCCTAAGTAAAAGTAAGACACTTCAGAGAACTAGAGGTTGCCAAATAGGCTAAAAGCAGCCTGCAGGGAGCAGGAGAGGTAGGGTAAGTGCTCTGGTATAGGTTCCATGACTAAATGTGGCCTTTGCTAACTATCGCCCAGACAGTGGCCTTAAAAGTCTGCTATAAAAAGACTTCCTGAACAAAACCCCAGTAGCTCACGAATCTTAACAGTCACTCAACCAATGGGATCACATGAAGCTGAAGAGTTTCTTTACAGCAAGCATACAATAAGCAAAGCCAATAGATTACCCACAGAATGGGAGAAAATATTTGCTGGTTATCCAGCTGACAGAGGCCTAATCTCTAAAATCTACAAAGAACTCAAAAACCTAAACAGTAAAAAGTCAAACACCCACTCACAAAATGGGGCAAAAGCTGAACAGGCAGTTCACAGAGGAAGAAATATAAATGGCAAACACACACTTAAGAAAATGTTCATCATCCCTAATCATCAGAGAAATGCAAACTAAAACAACTATGAGATTCCACCTTACCCCAATAAGGATAGCAAACATCAAAAAATCAAATGAAAATAAATGCTGGCGAGGATGTGGAGAAGGAGGAACACTCATCCACTGTTGGTGGGAATGTAGGATAGGACAACCACTTTGGAAACCAATATGGAGACTCCTGAATAAGCTGACTATAGAGATACCAACAGACCCAGTTATTCCCTTACTGGGCATCTACCCTAAAACCTTCAAACCACAGGCCAGAAAATTTGCTCAACCATGTGTTTAGTGGCTCAATTCGTAATAGCTAAGAGCTGGAATCAATCCAGATGTCCATCACTAGAAGAATGGATAACTAAGATGTGGTATATCTACACAATGGAATTTTATACAGCAGTAAGAAAAAATGACACAATGAAAATTGAGGAAAAATGGTTGAACCTGGAACAGATCATTCTTAGTGAACTTACACAATCACAGAAAAAAACCACCACATAGTCTCACTCATCTACAGCACCAAACCTGAACCTACCCAAGATGCCTTACATACCCAGCAAGCAGCTCATGGACTAGACGATATGATGGTTGAGGAGGTAGGGAGGGAAAGGGAGGGGTGGGAAACACAAATCTAGACCCAAACGGCAATGGTACCATAAAATTCTATATACTAAAAGGCAGACAAAATGGCTGAACCTTCACCAGGCCTTACAGGGAATACCTGAACCACAAGACACTGGAGAGGGTATGATGAAGACTAACCTTAATCTTCTGCAACTTACCTCCCTCCCTCTCCCTCTCTCTGTCTCTGTCTCTCTCTCTTCTCTCTAACTCTTGTATATTAGTTATCTTTTTCCTCATTTTCTTAGTGGGCACTGACCTATAACTCCCAGTACCAGCATGTGGCTATCATCCACAATGAGCTATTGATCAGACAGACCTACAAGGTTTCCTAAAAGACAGACTGATTTCTGTCAGAGTACTTGGTGACCCACCAAAAGTTAGTGGTAAGACCCTACTGCTGAAGACACCTTATGTCATTGACATGTGAAATGTAATGGCATGGCTGAAAGTTGCAAGACAGTCAGTCCCCAGACAGTCAGCGCCCCTAGTGCCAGAAGGTGCTACATGGGCAACTGGGGGAAAATGACCAATATCTGTCCAAGCAACTCATGGTCTAACCTACTTAGCAGCAAATAACTTGTTGTGATGCCCACACAAGTGCAATAGTGGCACACAGACATGGTGGGGCACCAACTGCTCTTGATTTGGCTAACTGATCCCCTCAGTGGTACAGGACCCATAGCTGGAGCAGGGAAACACGTCAGAACCATATCCAAACATAAGCCCACTCTCCATTATCAAGCTACCATCAATCATGGGCTACAAGAAGGCCTACACCTATTAAATTCTCTATAAAAAAAGTAAGGGTTATCTCATTTTTCCTGGTGCTAACTTCCTCTCCATTAGAGAATCTGCTTCTCTTTTTCAGATAGATGTAGATCCTAAGGAGAGAGCCACCCCATCATACCTCCAAAGGGCCCAGGCTGAAACTAAGAAAAATTGGCGAAACAAGCAAGGGTGCTGTTTTCCTGATGAACCGGATACCAGCACAAGGAGGAAGGGGATAAACACAGAGAAAAATCAACTCCTACCAAATCAGAGAGCCAGAGCCCCAGAGGCCCCAGTACCTCATCACTGAAGCATACCAAAAATGAACCCAACATGGCTCGGGGAAATTTTGTGGAACAGGGGGTGGAAAGAATGTCAGAGCCACATGTTGGGTCATGATATGCAGAGACATTTATCTTACCCATAACTGTGGGCTAACTCCACACTTCATGACCCATATACCTGAACAAGGAGGGGCCAAGGGGAGGGGTAGGTCACGGATGAGCCTAATAATGGTAACAAACTGACTGTATTTGCTGAATACAAAACTAATTAATTAAAAAAAAAAGACTCATGCTCAAACAAGAACAGGGAGAAGAAAAATGGAGGAGGACACCTAACATTCTGCTCCTCTGGACAATGTAGGCAAGAGATCTCTACCACAGGCTAGTGCAACACAACCACACACACACATTCATGCACACATATGTGCACACACTATATTACATACATATAAGCAAAAAAAAAACCCCACCAAGTTAATATCCTGAGTATAACATGCTAAAGATGAAAAGACTTTGGGTCCTGAATGTCATTTGTGAGATAGGAGAATCATTTTGAAACCATTTGTATATTCAAAATGGTACAGTCACATTCTTGTTATGTCTGTTGCTATTTTTATCATCCTAAATAATACATGAGCAAAATGCTGAACTGGCTTCCTGGCTTTCCTTTTCATAATTATTCTATATAGTAGAAAACCTAGTCCTTTTTAAATTCAAATTTGATAAAGTGATCTTGCTTTTTCACAGTCTTCCCTCAGCTTTTGGTATAAATATCTCCTGACTAAGGATTGTAGACTTACAAAGGCCTGAACTGCATCTTTTCCCACTTTCTCCTTTCTACCTCCTCACTTTTATGCTGCCACTTATATTTTCTGCTTTTAATGACCTAAGATTTTCTTCATGATGAATTTTGTTCTGTCTGTTTCTTTTGTTAGACTTTTCACTCTTGTAGGTCTCCACACAGATCTGTCTTGTCAAATAGGCATCATCTCATTGCTACCTTCCTCAAGAAGTTTCCTCTAGTCACTCCAGCTGCATTAGCTATGCTCCTCACCCTGAGTCAAGCGTTATTGCCTCACCCACTCTCTCTTTCATGGAACTACTTGCAGCCATTATACTTGCTTCTTTGCTTACTAACTTACTGTCAATTTTCTCTCCCTAATATGTAAAGACCAAGAGAACAAGGATCTGTTTTATTCATAATTCTCCCAAACTTAGAAAACTATCTAGAATAGCATATATCCTCAGAAATAATCATAGAAACAGAGGGAAGAAGGAAGAGAAAGAAGGAATGAAGAAGAAAAGCAGGCAGATAGGCAAGGAATGAGGGAAGAAAAGGAATGGATGGGTGGGGAGGCAAGGAAGCAATATGAGAAGCAGAGCTTCAGAAAATGAAGGATCCAATATGCCTAAGCTTCTCAGCTTAGCCTCTCCACAGTTTGCAGAAAGGATGGTAACTATAACCCCAGACTCACTTCTTCTCAGCTGATCTTCTGTAGCAGAAAGGTATTCCTTCAGTGAGTATCTGGAAATGACTTCTAATGGGTTTTGCTTAGACCATGGATCTAGCATGAACAAATCAGGTCTAAATGGGGTATTATGATTGTCACAGTTCAAGTTGTAGTTCATAGCCAGGGCACATTGTGACTGACAGCTCCAAGAAATCATAGAGTACCTTGTAATGTGTTGTACAGGAAGGGAATAAGGGCAAAATTATATGAAAAAAAAAAGGATATGAAAGAAAGGGGGGGAAAGCTGGGCATGGTGGCACATTACTTTAATGCCAGCACTTGAGAGGCAGAGGAAGGAGGATCACCATGAGTTTGAGGCCAGCCTGAGACTACATAGTGAATTCCAGGCCAGCTTGGGCAGAGTGAAACCCTACCTTGAGAAAAAAAAAAAAGGAAGAAAGAAAGAGAGGGGTGTAAGAAAGGTAAATGAAAAAGAAAAAATTACTGGGCAGACAAAATCAGTATGTCTTCTCTACATGCAATATTGCACTCTGGCCTTGCCAGAATGTTCTCCTGCTTTTCCAGATTTATTCACACTAATCTCCAGTTTATATCAATACATCTACATCAACCCAACAATGTAATAGCAAAGCAAATTGGAATCCCAGACTGCACATGGGTGTTCACTTAAAGCATATCCTGGCTTCATGATGCCACTGGGGGAGCTGTGTAATTTAGCTGCCCATCTTGTTTTGAAGACAGATCACACTACTAGGTAAATATTATGACTTTCTACCAGTCATGGCATGCTCGTTATCTGTTTAAAGTCATTTCAGCCCCTAATCTTCCAGAAAACTTGGCTGTTTCTAGTTTGGAGGCAGCTCCTCTTTCTTTTATTTAAAGAGTGGCTTGGTCACAGGAGAACTGATCATGACTCCCACACACTTATACTGTGGAAGAACCACAGTCTCACTGACACTGCAGTATGATGGAATACTTGTGCAAGGTAAGGGCAGATTTGTCTATTATACAAGCAAAAGCAGGCTAACTTATGAAATTCAACATGCTTCAGCTCTAAATTACTCTTTGGTGGTGGATTTTAAAGGATATTTATATTGATGAGGTTCCTTTCCCCTAACATATTTGCTTATAAAAATACTAAGTATGCATTACACATAAACATCAATAATTCCTCCTATCTTCATCTTCAAAATTTTGTAGTTAATTAAAGTAATCTGTTTGTGTAGAGTAGAAGCTCTTACTGTCATCCTTTCCAATCACTACTTAGTTAAATTTCACCCTTGGCCAGCTTCATGATAATGTTTATCTGCTCTGAAGGATTTGAAATGAGAGTAACACAGAGAGATTCCATTTAAATTCTTTCTAGAAGCTGAAAAGAGCCCAGAATCAACTGGCCACTTAGATAACACAATTTTCCTTGTAGGATATTTGCTTAAGATAGCTAGGGGATAATTTAATTCCAAAATTGCTTATTTATTGGTTTCTGTGAGGGATTCCTGCAGCTAGTATGAGCTGTGTGAAAAAATTCTGAGGAGACATACTTTGAGCTCATTCTCAAAAACAGGTTAAGTGTGTTTTTTAAAGAAAACAAAAGTCTATACACTCTGCTGTAAACATTCTACTCTGGCCAGTTACAAAATAGGTCCATTGTTTGGCATTTTGTTAATTAATTTAGAAAGAAATGGCTTAATCCTTACTCCTTTAAATTTTATCCCTCAACAAACATTGTGTGTTTATCTACATAGGATCTCAGAGCTCTAGATTGACATGAAGACCATCCAGAAGACCTAAGAAAAGGGAAGAAAATTCTGTATGTTTTTCTTGTTCCTTCAACAAGACTCTGCAGCATGATCTAGCCACTGCCCACCACATCTCTTTGGCTAATCTTAATTTCTTTCAAATACTCTCAATCACTCAACTTCACAAATCTCTCACCTTCTCCACTCATCACAACCCTGTCCAGCCACACTAATTCCCTCAAATAGATGTACCATTCTTTCCTCCCACTCTTCACAAAGCTAACTCCTGTTTATCCCTCCAGTCTCAACCCAAGCCAATTTATGAGGACCCACTTCCCTGACTCTCACATTCATAATGAGCTCCCCGTGATACCCACTTGGTGAGATCTTCACTTCTTCTAATCACTTAAGACTGTTCCACCTGGTTAGTTATTAGTCTGTCACCATACTAGGTCATTAGCTCCACATCAGTACAGGTCTGGATCAATACTGCTTGCTAATTTATCCCAGGGCTTAGCACTGTGACAGACACAGAGAAAGTGTTAAATATGTACTGACTCAATAACAAATTGAAAGATAGTAGGCAACTAACTCCCTTAAACTTCAGTATCAGATTATATGAGTCTATAATTTTAATCACCACAAAAGGCTAGAATATAACAACAAAACAATTTAACATTTGAATTATAAGTAAGAGAAATGAGCTTTGAGAAAAAGATGAAGGAGAGGGCAGCTCACTAAGTCCAGTTTGGCAGGCACTATTGCCAACTACTGTATAGGTTGATTTGGAATAATTCTTCTGTTGTCACAAGAATCCTTATGCTCTGCTTCTTAGTTTCCCAGTATTCAACTTATGAACAAGGCTATTTATGTAGACAGAAAGTAGTATGGGTGCTTAAATCCAAACTCTGACTACTTGCAATAACATAAGTTAAACTGATGGTTTTTGATATATATGAAAGAAAAAAAAAAAACTTGGGCTGTAATGCTGGCTTAGCAGTTAAGGCACTTGCCTGCCAAGCTTAAGGACCCAGGTTCGATTCCCAGATGCCAAGTACACATGGTGGTGCATGTGTCTGGAGTTTGTTTGCTAGAGACCCTGGTACACCTGCTCTCTTTCTCTCTGTCTCTCTTCATAACCAAATAAATAAAAATAAAATTTTAAAGAACTTGAGGGGCTAGAGATACTGCTCAATAATAAAGGCCTCTCTCTCTCTCTCTCTCTCTCTCTCTCTCTCTCTCTCTCTCTGTCTTTGCAAATAAACATAAAAAATAGATGTTGGCCAGGGAGGTCACTGATGCTCCCATAACATTATAGGCCATTGCCGAGGCCCTTGGTTTCCCAACAGGAATAGATGGTTAGACCCTATTGCTGAAGATTCCACATACTTGGGCTGCAAGGCCACTGAGAAATGCTGCTGGAACTGAGCTGATAACCTCCTCCATGTAGACCAGCTGACAGAAAGCTAGAAAAAGCCATGCTACATGCAGCTCAATGGGAGAGAGAGAAATCACCAGTGAAGACACTCAACAGTGGACACTTGAAAGCCTGATATTTGGCCAGCCAGGCCAAATGAGCCAATGGGTGCAATAGTGGCATGTCTGTCATAGTGGAAACCAACTGTCCTCTAATTGGACTAGAGGCCCACTCCATGGGAGGCAATACATCCCTGATACTGACAACCTACAATAGGGGTAGTCATGAGCCCTAGGGATATAACGTCTGCTGCTGTCTGGCTAAATGTATATACTATGCTTATCAAACAGTCCAGTAAGCACTTCTCTTAATGTTCATACCCTTATATTAATGCTACTCTCACTTTTGGTAGAGAATCTTCTCTTTTCAGATGGCAGTGACCTTGGGATGACTCAGAAGGCATCGTGGTGCTGGAAAGAAGTGACAGAGGAGTGCTCAGCATTGCAATATCTCTATCACACCTTCCAAGGCTCAGGGTCTATTGATAAAGAGGTAGCAGAAATAATGCAAGAGCCAAAGGAAGGGTAGGACTCCTTTCAATGTGCTCCCCCCAGACACAAAATGGCCTGGACATCCATGACCTCACAGGGCCGGATACTACCTACACAAGACCATCATAATAGGAGAGAAAGATCATGACATCAAAATAAAAGAGAGACTAATAGAGAAGGGGAGGGGATATGATGGAGAATGGAGTTTCAAAGGGGAAAGTAGGGGGAGGGAGGGTATTACCATGGGATATTTTTGTTGTTGTTATTTTTTCCAAGGTAGGGTCTCACTCTAGCCCAGGCTGACCTGGAATTCACTATGGAGTCTCAGGGTGGCCTTGATCTCATGGTGATCCTCCTACCTCTGCCTCCCGAGTGCTGGGATTAAAGGCATGCGCCACCACGCCCGGCTCCGTGGGATATTTTTTATAATCATGGAAGTTGTTAATAAAAATTTGGAAAGAAAAAAAGCAAAAAAACCACAAAAAATATATTTAGAAATGGTAGATAAAATGTTTTTTTAAAAAATAAAATAAAAAAATAGGAAAGTTCCCAGTTTTTCCCTGATCTCTATATTGAGCCAATTGTCTCATAATGGTATATCCACAATACTCCTTAAACACACACCACACACAGTAAACACTGCAGGTGTTTAAGTTCTTGTTGATAACCTCTGCAGTTGGCTACATATAATTAAGGTATTCTAGTCCTCCACTTTTACCTTGGGTCCTTCTCAGCTATGTGAGAGACTACTTGGATTTATTCCCTATTGATCCATTATCACCATTTCAGTTATTATCTAGCATAGGATGTAAGGAACTAAGAAAAAAGAAAAACACAAAGGTTGAGCTCAGACATCACAGTAATGTACAAAAATGGGCTCCAATTGACTGTAAGGTAGGCCTTCCTTTCCTTTCCCATAAAACCATCTCTGTCCCTACCTTTTGGAGAAGAAATGGGCATAATGTTCTATGCCTAGCAAAAAAATATCCTAAGTAAAAGTAAGACACTTCAGAGAACTAGAGGTTGCCAAATAGGCTAAAAGCAGCCTGCAGGGAGCAGGAGAGGTAGGGTAAGTGCTCTGGTATAGGTTCCATGACTAAATGTGGCCTTTGCTAACTATCGCCCAGACAGTGGCCTTAAAAGTCTGCTATAAAAAGACTTCCTGAACAAAACCCCAGTAGCTCACAATCTTAAACAGTCACTCAACCAATGGGATCACATGAAGCTGAAGAGTATCTTTACAGGCAAGCATACAATAAGCAAAGCCAATAGATTACCCACAGAATGGGAGAAAATATGTGTGGGTTATCCAACTGACAGAGGCCTAATGTCTAGAATCTACAAAGAACTCAAAAATCTAAACAGTAAAAAAATCAAACAACCCACTCACAAAATGGGGCAAAGAGCTGAACAGGCAGTTCACAGAGGAAGAAATACAAATGGCAAACACACACTTAAGAAAATGTTCATCATCCCTAATCATCAGAGAAATACAAATTAAAACAACTATGAGATTCTACCTTACCCCAATAAGGATAGCAAACATCAAAAAATCAAGTGAAAATAAATGCTGGCGAGGATGTGGAGAAGTAGGAACACTCATCCACTGTTGGTGAGAATGTAGGTTGGTACAACCACTTTGGAAACCAATATGGAGATTCCTGAAAAAGCTGACTATAGAGATACCAACAGACCCAGTTATTCCCTTACTGGGCATCTACCCTAAAACCTTCAAACCACAGGCTAGAGAGATTTGCCCAACCATGTTTGCAGGGGCTCAATTTGTAATAGCTAAGAGCTGGAATCAACCCAGATGTCCATCACTAGAAGAATGGATAACTAAGATGAGGTATACCTACACAATGGAATTTTATACAGCAGTAAGAAAAAATGACACAATGAAAATTGAGGAAAAATGGTTGAACCTGGAACAGATCATTCTCAGTGAACTTACCCAATCACAGAAAAAAAAAAAAAAATCGCCACATAGTCTCACTCATCTACAGCACCAAACCTGAATCTACCCAAGATCCCTTACATACCCAGCAAGCATCTCGTGGACTAGACACTAGGATGGAAGGGGAGGGAGGATAGGGCATCGAAGGGGTGGGAAACACAAATCTAGACCCAAACAGCAATGGTACCACAAAATTCTACTTCCTAAAAGGCAGACCAAATGCCTGAACCTTCACCAGGCCTTACAGGGAACACCTGAACCACAGGACACTGGAGAGGGTAGGATCAAGACTAACCATAATCTTCTACATCGCCCCTCCCTCCCTCTCCCTCCCCCCCCCCCTCTTCTCTCTAACTCTTGTATATGAGTTATCTTTTTCCTCATTTTCTTAGTGGGCGCTGACCTGTAACTCCCAGTACCTGCATGTGGCTATCATCCACAATGAGCTTTTGATCAGAGAGACCTACACAGTTTCCTCAAAGACAGACAGATTTCTGTCAGAGTACTTGATGACCCACCAAAGGTTAGTGGTAAGACCCTACTGCTGAAGACACCTTATGTGATTGACATGCAAAATGGAATGGCATGGCTGAAAGTTGCAAGACAGTCAGTCAGTCCCCAGACAGTCGGTGCGTCTAGTGCTAGAAGGTACTACATGGGTGACTGAGGGAAAATGACCAATATCTGTCCAAGCAACTCATGGAATAACCTATTTAGCAGCAAATAACTTGTTGTGATGCCCACACAAGTGCAATAGTGGCACACAGCCATGGTGGGGAGCCAACTGCTCTTGATTTGGCTAACGGATCTCCTCAGTGGTACAGGACCCATAGCTGGAGCATGGAAACAAGTCAGAACCATATCGAAACATAAGCCCACACTCCAATATCAAGCTACCATCAATCATGGGCTACAAGAAGGCCTACACCTATTAAATTCTCTATAAAAAAAAGTAAGGGTTATCTCATTTGTCCTGGTGCTAACTTACTCTCTGTTGGAGAATCTGCTTCTCTTTTTCAGATAGATGTAGATCCTAAGGAGAGAGCCACCCCATCATACCTCCAAAGGGCCCTGGCTGAAACTAAGAAAAATTGGCGAAACAAGCAAAGGTGCTGTTTTTCTGATGAATCAGATACCAGCACAAGGGAGAAGGAGATCAACACAGAAAAATCAACTCCTACCAAATCAGAGAGCCAGAGCGTCAGAGGACCCTCCAACACCTCATCACTGAAGCAGACCAAAAATGAACCCAACATGGCTCAGGGAAGTTTTGTGGAAGAGGGGGTGGAAAGAATGTCAGAGCCACATGTTGGGTCATGATATGCAGAGACATTTAGCTTACCCATAACTGTGGGCTAACTCCACAATGCATGACCCGTATACCTCAACAAGGAGGGGCCAAGGGGAGGGGGTAGGTCACGGATGAGCCTAATAATGGTACCAAACTGACTGTATTTGCTGAATACAAAACTAATTAATAAAGAAAAAAAGAAAAAAAAAACTAATGGAGTATCATGAGGTCATTATCTTAAGTTTTTGAATACAAAGAATAAAGAAAATGTAGAACAAAAAGAAAAAGTCTGTTATATAGGACAGTTTATGATTTTCCCTCTCTTGAGTCTGAAAAGCTTGACTTCCTGTTTTTCTTCCTTCTTTACTTATTGGATTTATTAGGCCTTTCTGTTCTCTTAAAATTATACACAGAAGGTAGTTTTGCTTGAGTTAGTCCTGTTATCTAGCCTGGGTAAAAAAAAACTCACAGGCTAAGAGAGAAGCAGAAGTTGAACTCAGATTTTCTTCAGTCTGTGAGCTAACAGGGACCTAGGTTGAGGGGACCCCAGGAGCCTTCCAGAAGTTCAACTCCTTAGGGTCAAAAACTTGCTAAAGAAGCTTATTAAGCCAGGCGTGGTGGTGTATGTCTTTAATCCCACCACTTAGGAAGCAAAAATAGGGGGATTGCTAAGAATCCAAGGCCACCTTGAGACAACAGAGTGAATTCCATGTCTGCCTGGGCTACAGTGAGACCCTACCTTGAAATACTAAAAAAAAAAAAAAAGGAAAAAGAAGCTTATTGAAACTAAATAAATACTAAGCGTTTACATTAAGAAAACAATGTAATTGCTATTATAATTTCATGGATTTAAAATTTATATACTAGACAAAAACCTTGGGATGGAGAGATGGCTTAGAGGATAAAGCATTTGCCTACAAATTCAAAGGTCTCAGGTTTGATTCCCCAGGACCCATGTAAGCCAGATGCACAAGGTGGGTCATGCATCTGGAGTTTATTTAAAGTGGATGAAGGCCCTGGCACACCCATTCTCTCTCTCTCTCTCCCTCTCTCTCTCTCTCTCTCTCTGTCTCTCTCAAATAAATAAAATAAAATAAAAACCTTAACAGGAACTTTACCAAAAGACATGTATAACTGGCAAATAAGTACTTGTCATCATATATCATAATGGAAGTACAATTTAAAATGCCACCAGAGAAATGTTAGAGTTGCCAAAATCCAGAACACTGACAAAACAAACATGGGCAATCTTGTGGAGCAGCAGGAACTCTCACTTATTACTAGTGGAAATGTGAAATGATTCAGACACATTGAAGACAGCTTGATATTTTCTTACAAAAGTGAGCATGCTCTTGCATTCCTTGGAATTTGCCCAAAAGAGTTGAAAACATGCTGATACAAAAAAAAAATCACATGGATATTTATAGAAAATTCATTCATAATTGCCAAAAGCAATCAAGATGTTCTTCATTAAGTTAATCAATAAATGGTAAAAATCCAGACAATTGAATTGACTTGAATTTTACTCAGCACTAAAATAAATGAGCTATCAAACCATGAAAAGACATAAAACAGTCTTAAATGAATGTCACAAAAACATTCAAATATGAAAAGTGAGAAGCAGCAAATATGAAAAGGCTAAATGCTATGTGATTTCAACTTGAAGACATTGTGCAAAAAGGCAAAACTGTGGAGACAGTAAAAAGACCAATGGTTGCAAGAAGCTGCAGGGGAGGAATGAGCACATAGTATGTACAGAACAAATAAATGGCATGATACTACAGTCATGGATGGATACCATTATATATCAGTCTACATGAATGTGGAGAATGTGTGGAATTTGGATGTACCAAGAATGAGCCCTAATGTAAATGATGGGCTCTAGGAAATTATGAGTCAAGGTAGCTCATCAGTTGTGAAGAATGCACTGATCTGGTAAAGGGATATTGACAACACAGGAGGATGCACAGGATAATGAGGGAAGAAGAAAGCATATGGGAATTCCCTGTACCTTCTTCCCAAATTTGCTGTGAACCTAAAACCCCCAAAATAACTTTTTGTGTTATAAACCCAGCTTGGGAGATGGAGGCAGGAATATCAGGAGCTCAAGGCCAACCTCAGCTAGTGAGATTTTAGGCCAGCCCGGACTACATGAGATCCTATTTCAAAAATATTGTATTAAAAACACACAATCATAACTATTATTATTTTAAGTGAGAAACTGGCCACAAATTACCAATGTCAAGAATGACAGTGCCAGGGATGGGATGCCTTCCAGTGAGTTGTTGGCCAGATAGGCCCCTGTTGCCTCCAAAACATTACAGGCTATTGCCAAGGCCCATGGTTTCCCTTGAGAAACAGATGGCAAGACCCCATCACTGAAGATTTCACATGCCTGAGTGGCAAAGTCCCTGAGAAATCAAGTTGGTGTTGAGAAGAAAATTTTCTCCCTGTAGCCCAGCAAAATGAAAGCTGAAAAAACCTGCACTATGTGCAGCCCTATGGGAGACAGAAGTTATCAGCAGTGAAAACAGTGGACACCAGAACCCTCAAATTTGGCCAGACAGGCCAAATGACTAAACAAGTGCAATAGTGGCATGTCTGCTCTGGAGAAAACCAACTGCTCTCTAATTGGACTGGAGGCCTACTCTATGGGAGGGAATACATACTTCGTACTGAAAAACTAACCAAAAGCCTACGGCAGGAGCCAGGCATGTTGGCACATGCCTTTAATCCCAGCCCTCGGGAGGCAGAGATAGGAGGATTGCTGTGAGTTTGAGGCCACCCTGAGACTCCATAGTGAATTCCAGGTCAGCCTGGGCTAGATTGAGACCCTACCTCAAAAAACAAACAAACAAACAAACAAAAAAAGCCTATGGCAGGGGAGGTCATAAGCCTTAGGAGTATAAAGCCTGCTCTTGTCTGGATAAATGTATATGTTATTCCCACCAAACTGCCCTGAAAACACTACACTTAATGTACATATTCATATATTAATGCTACTCTCACTTCTGGTTAGAGAAGCTTCTCTTTTCAAATGGCTATGACCACTAAGATAACCCAAGAGGCAACATACTGCGGAGAAGAAGAGATGGAGGAGTGTCCAGCACTGAAACATCTCTATCACACCCTCCAAGGCTCAGGGTCCATTGTGGAAGAGGTGGCAGAAAGAATGTAAGAGCCAGTGAAGGGTACCACTTCTTACAATGTAACTGTCTAGACAGAAATTGGCCTTGATATCCATGACCTTGCAGTGCCTAGCAATAGCTACACAAGACCCTCATAATAGGAGAAAAAGATGATGGCATCTAACTAAAAGAGAGACTAATGGAGAGAGGGGAGGGGATATGATTGAGAGTGGAGTTGTGAAGGGGAAAGTGGGGGAGGGGAGGGAAATATCATGGTTTATTGTCTGTATAGAAGTTGTCAATAAAAAAAAAATGAAAGTATAAAAGAACATATGAATACTGATCCTACAAGCAAAATGTAACCTTCTGAGTTATACCTCCAGTGATTTAGTTCCTCCAACTAGGCCTCACTTCTGAGTATCCCACTAAGCTATGAATTCATCACCCATTGATGAAGTTTAGGACCCTCATAATCTGATAAATGTCCCAAACACTGTTACCCTGGGACCAAGCATTTAATAAGCCTGTCAGAGAAAGTCCAGATCCTAACCTTAGCAAAAACTTACATACAAGTACAAACTCCCAGGGACATAAAACTTATTGAATTGATGTAAAATGAAATAAATATGAATATTCTCATTTATCAAAGAAATTGGGTACATGCATAGAGTGATTAGGCCAGATCTCTCTGTTCCCATTCCTACTCCCAGTCCCCCCCCCCGCCCCCGTGCTGCTGCTTTGGTGTGGCCTGGTCCCCATGTATGGGCTGCAGAAGCAGGCCTTTTGCTCTGGTTTCCTGATTGACTGGCCCATGAATACACAAATACCTATTCCCCTGAGCCAGAAGGTGCACAGGCCACTGTAAGAGCTTGCCTCTTGCCCCTGGTTCTCCAGCTTCCTGGATCCTGGTTCCTCAAGGACTGATCCCTATGTGCTGAAGAGTACATACATACAAGTGCAGTAAGTAGGCAGAACTCCAAATTCCCCACCTCCCAGTTACCCAGGTACCTTTGATGTATTTGCAATTTTCACAATCTGCACATCTGTGATTATAATCCCATCATACACCAATCTGGTTAACATTTGAAACAGAATACCCTATGAAGATACTACAAGGACAAATACTTGCTTCCCCCTCAACAGAATAAAATGTTTCCCAAAGATGGGTAGACCACAATGTAAAAAGAACAATAAAAGTTAGAAAACTGGATAATCTGGAAGAAATGGATGAATTCCTAGACATATACCACCTACCAAAATTAAACTCAGGGCAGATTAATCTACTAAACAAACCTATCACATCCATGGAGACTGAAAAAGTAATCAAAAACCTCCTCAAAAATAAAAGTCCAGGACCAGATGGCATCTCAGCTGAATACTTCTATCAAATCTTCATTGAAGAACTAAAACCAATTTTTCTCAAACTGTTCCACACCATAAGAGAGCAGCAAATCCTCCACTCCTGTATGAAGCTAGCATCACCCTAATGCCAAAATCAGCAGAGATACAAAGAAAGAAATCTATAGGCTTATATCCCTGATGAACTTAGATGCAAAGATCATGATCAAAATCCTCACAAACTGAATTCAATAACATACTAAAGCATTATCTACCTTGATGAAGTAGGCTTCATCCCAGGGTTGTAGGGGTGGTTCAACATATGGAAATTGATCAACACAATACACCACATAAATAAATTTAGTCATAAGAACCACATGATACAGAGAAGGTCTTTGACAAAATAGAACACCACTTCATGACCAAAACTCTGGAGAGAATAAGAATGAAGGGCTTGTATCTCAACATAATAAAGGTTATACATAGACCACTGAAAGCCCAAGTAATTCTTTTTTTACTTTTTGTTTATTTTTATTATTTATTTATTTGAGAATGACAGACAGAGAGAAAGAGGTAGTGAGAGAGAGAATGGGCACACCAGGACTTCCAGCCACTGCAAACGAACTCCAGGAGCATGCTGCCCCTTATGCATCTGGCTAACGTAGGTCCTGGGGAATCAAGCCTCAAACTGGGGTCCTTAGACTTCACAGGCAAGCGCCTTAACAGCTAAGCCATCTCTTCAGCCCCCAAATAATTCTTTTATTTGACCCTTAAATACATATTTATTTAATTAATAGTAGCATGCAACCAGCACTGTGCTAAGTACCTTAACATGACTTATCTCATCTAATCCTGCAGGCAACTCTGTGAAGAACATATTGCTAGCATCATTTCCATTTTGACAATGAGAGAAATTGAGCCTCAGGGTGGTTAGATTAGTTTTTCAAGGTCACAGTAAGTATCAGAGCTAGGATTCAAGCTCCTGAATACCCTCTTATCCACAAGGCCCCAGATTGTGTAAGTGAACTGGGTATAACAAAAAAAATTGGCAGCGGTAAGAGGTTGCTGAATGCCAAACAACCAAAATTTGCATTCCGTGACTTCAATGCAGCCTGAAAATACAACATGCACACTTGGCACTGTATAGGCTGTCACACCACTAAAAGCCAATGCACAATGCCTCAAACACCTCAGCTCAGATTTAAGCCTGTTGTTCAGCCCCCAAATAATTCTTAATGGGGAGAAACTCAAGGAGTTACCATTGGGATTGGGAACAAGAAAGGGGTGCCCAGTCTTACCACTGCTCTTCAACATAATACTAGAAGTTCTAGCCCAGACAATAAGACAGGAAAAAGAGATAAAAGGGATACAAACTGGAGAGGAAGAAGTCAAGTTAGCCCTATTTGCAAATGACATGATCCTACACAAAAGTGACCAGAAAATGTTCATCTGAAAATATCTAATGGTGATTAATTCCTTCAGTAAAGTTTCAGGATACAAAAACAACACATAAAAATCGGTAGCTTTTCTATTTGCAAAGGAAAAATATATACAGAAAGAAATCAGTGGGGCTATCCCCTTATCAATAGCAACAAAAGATTAAATACCTTTGAGTAACACTAATGAAGGATGTGACAGACCTATATAATGAAAACATAAAAACAACTCCAAAAAGAAATCAAGGAGGACTTGAGAAGACGGAAAGACCTTCCATGCTTAAGGATAGGTAGAATTAACATTGTGATAATGACAATTCTACCAAAAGAAATATATAGATTTAATGCAATACCAATAAAAAATTTAGCATCATCCTTCAGAGATAGAAAAAAATGATCTCAAAATTCATATGGAATGGCAGGAGGTCTCAGGTATTCAAACAAATCCTCATCAAAAGAAACACCTCTGGAGCTATCGCCATACCCAATCTAAAGCCATATTACAAAGCCATAATATATATATAAAAAAACAGCATGGTACTGGTTTAAAATTAGAACCATAAACCAATGGAACAGAATTGAAGACCCAGACCTTAGGAGAAAGAGAGTATCTTCAACAAAGGGTACTGGACAAGATGAGTAGCCATATTTTGAAACTAGACCCACTCATCTCACCATACACAAAAATCAAGTCTAAATAGATTAAAGGCTTCAGTATAAGACCTGAAACTCTTCTCCCACTGAAAGAAAAAATAGGAGGAATACTCCATGGTATAGGAGTGGGAGAAAACTTCCTGAGCAAAACCCCAATAGCCCAGGAAATTAAAAAATCACTCAACCAATGGGATTTCATGAAGCTAAAAACCTTTTGCACAAACAATCATACCATAACCAGAGCCAATATATTACACACTGAATGGGAGAAAATATTTGCCAGCTATAGCACTAACAGAAGTCTAATATATAGAATCTACAAAGAACACAAAAATCTAAACAATAAAAAAATCAAACAATGCACTCCAAAAATGGGGAAGAGAACTTAATAAGGTGTTCTCAGAGGAAGAAATACAAATGGCTAACACAGGGATGGTTTAACATACCAAAATCAGTCAACATAATACACCACATAAGTAAACATAAGAACAACATGATTATCTCAATTGATGCAGAGAAGGCCTTTGATAAAATACAACACCCACCACTTCATGATCAAAACACTGGAAAGAATAGTCATGGAGAGTTTACATCCTAACACAATACAGACTATATATAAAGTTCCTAAAGCCCAAAAAATTCTTAATGGGGAAAAACTCAAGGAGTTCCGACTGAGATTGGGAATAAGACAGAGGTGCCCCCTCTCACCACTGGTCTTCAAAATAGTACTAACCCAAGCAATAAGATAGGAGAAAGAAATAAAAGGGATTCAAATTGGAAGGGAAGAAGTCAAGTTAACCCTATTTGCAGATGTGTGACCTGAAAGCCTCCATCTCAAAACTTCTAAAGTAGACAAATTCCTTCAGCAATGTATCAGGATACAAAATCAATGCACAAAAATTAGTAGCTTTACTATAGGAAAAGGATAAATATACAAAGAAATCAGTGAGGCTGTCCCCTTTTCAATAGCAACAAAAAATTAAATACCTTGGAATAACATGAACATAGGATGGGAAGGAACTATATAATGAAAACATCAAAACATTCAAGAAAGAAATCAAGGAGGACTTAAGAAGATGGAAGGACCTCCCATGTTCCTGGATAGGTAGAATTAATATTGTGAAAATGACAATTCTACCAAAAACAATATACAGATATAACACAATACCAATAAAAACCAGCATCATTCTTCACTGGGACTGAAAAAAATGATCTCAAAATTAATATGGAATGACAGAAGGCCTCAGATATACAAACATATCTTCAGCAAAAGAAACACCTCTGACGGTGTCACCATACCTGATCTAAAGCTATATTGCAAAGCCGTAGTGATAAAAACAGCATGGTACTAGAATAAAAACAGAAACATAGACCAATGGAACAGAATTGAAGACCCAGACTTTAGGGCAAGCAACTAAAGCTGCTTGATTTTTGATAAATGTACCAAAAACGTAGACTGGAGAAAGGACAGCATTTTCAACAAATGGTGTCAGACAGATTGGATGACCATATGTAGAAAAATGAAATTAGACTCACTCATTTCACCATACACAAACATCAAGTCCAAATGGATTAAAGACCTCAATATAAGACCTGAAACTCATCAACTATTGGAAGAAAGAATAGAAAACCCTCTACATGATATAGGATTGGGAAAAGACTTCCTGAACAAAACCCCAGTGGCCAAGGAAACTAAATAAGCACTCAACCAATTGGATCTCATGAAGCTAAAAAGCATTTGCACAGACAAACATACCATAAGCAGAGCCAATAGATAACCCACTGAATGGGAGAAAATCTTTGCCAACTATATCATTGACAGAAGCCCAATATCTAGAATCTAAAAAGAACTCAAAAAACCATACAATAAGAAAATCAAACAACCCACTCCAAAAGTGGGGCAGAGAACTAAATAGGGAGTTCACAGAGGAAGAATACAAATGGCTAACACACACTTAAGAAAATGTTCAACATCCCTAACCATTAAGGAAATGCAAATTAAAACTATGAGATTCCACCTTACCCCAGTAAGGATAGCAAACATTTAAGAAAACCAAATGAAGTATGATGGGGTGGCTCTCTCCTTAGGATCTACCACACAGAGAAAAATCAACTCCTACCAAATCAGAGAGCCAGAGACCCAGAGGCCCCCAACACCTCATCACTGAAGCAGACCAAAAATGAACCCAACATGGCTCAGGGAAATTTTGTGAAAGAGGGGGCGGAAAGAATGTCAGAGCCACATGTTGGGTCATGATATGCAGAGACATTTATCTTACCCATAACTGTGGGCTGACTCCACAATGCATGACCCATATACCTCAACAAGGAGGGGCCAAGGGGAGGGGGTAGGTCATGGATGAGCCTAATAATGGTACCAAACTGACTGTATTTGCTGAATACAAAACTAATTAATAAAAAAAAATCAATTGAAAACAAATGTTAGCAAGGCTGTGGCGAAGTAGGAACCCTCATTCACTGTTGGTGGGAATGTAAGCTGGTACAGCCACTGTGGATATCAATTTGGAGACTCCTGAAAAGGATGAATATAGAGTTAACAGCAGACCCTGTTAATCTCTTGCTGGGAATTTACCCTAAAAGCTCCACATCTCATTTCAGAAATATTTGCTGAACCATGTTTATAGCTGCTCAATTCATAATAGCTAAAAACTGGAATCAACCCAGGTGCCCATCATTGGATGAATGGATAACCAAGATGTGGTATATCTATACAATGGAATACTACTCAGCAGTAAGAAAAAATGACACACTGAAATATGTAGAAAAATGGTTGAACTTGGAACAGATCATTGTAAGTGAACTCACACAATCACAGGAAGACAACCATTGCATGCTCTCACTCATCTGCAGTTCCTAACCTGGATTAGCCCAAGTTGCTGACATAACTGAATAGTATCTTGAGGATTGGCGAATAAGGAGGGTAGGGCTTGGGGGAAAGGGTGGGGGCGGGACACAAAATTTGAACCCAAATTGAACTGGTACCATCGAATCCTATATCCTAGAAATCTGACTAAAAGGTAGAACCTTTAAGCAGACCGTAGAGGGAACATCTGAATCAATGGGACCTGGACAGAGTGAGACGAAACCTAACCTCGAATTTCTCCTGTTTATCTTTCTTCTCTGGCTTTTTCTTTGTTCTTTTCCCTGGGCACTGGCCTGTAATTCCCTGTACCAAGATGTGGTCTATATAGACAATGAACTGTTGATCAGAAAGACCTACTAGATCTCCCAAAACAAACATGACAAACTTCTGTCAGAGCACTTGATTACCCACCAGAGGTTAATGGTAAGACTCTACTTCTGAAGACACCAAATGATGTCAGCATGGGCCATGGAGAGACCTGGTTGGAATCCAGAGGAGAGCTAGTCCTCAGATAATTAGCCCATCTACTGCTGGAAGGTGCTATGTGAGCTACCAGGGGAAAGTGGCCAACATCTGTCTAAGCAACTCAAAGTCTAAGTGACTCAGAAGCAAACAACCTGACTTGATGCTCACACAAGTGCAATAATGGCACACAGCCATTGTGGGTAACCAACTGCTCTTGGATTGGCTAACAGATTTGCTCAGTGGAAAGAAACCATACCTGGAACTGGGAAACAAGTCAGAATCATATCCAGATAATGATTCTGCTTTCCATTGTCAAGCTCCCACTAACCTTAGACTATAAAAGTGTCTAAACCATTTTAATTATCTCTAAATTAATAATAGTTATCCCATTTAACTGGCACTGACTTCACTCTCTGTTGCAGAATCTGCTTCTCTTTTTCATATGGGAACTGGACTTGAGGAGATAAACTACCCAGTGCACTCCACCCTGGCCCCAGCTGAAACCACAGAGGAATTGGGGAAATGAGCAAGAATGCTGCTCTCTTAGTTAAGCTGACATCAGCACAAGGGTGATGGAGAAAGATACTGAGGAGACTCAACACCTACCAAACCAGACATCTAGATGCTCCTAAGTGCCCATCACTGAAGTAGACTTAAAATGTTCCCAGCATGGCTCAGGGAATTTTGCAGAAGAGAGAACAGAAAGATTGTTAGAGCCACAAGTTGGGACATTTTGCACAGAGACTTTGCCTCTCCCCCATAACTGACTGCTGCCCCACAATGTATGCCCCACAATCCCCATGGGGTTGACATGCATCCCCAATGAGGAAGGTCTCTTCAGAAAAGGGGCAGGAAGGAGGGAAAGGATGGTACCAACATGTGATGTTTACATACAAAATATGTCCATATCTAATAATAATAAAAAAGAAAATGTTCAACATCCCTAACCATCAGGTAAATGCAAATTAAAACAACTATGAGATTTTTGCCTTACTCCAATAAGGATGGCAATTATTTTTTTAAAAGTCTAACAGCAAATGTTGGTGAGAATGTGGGGAAACTCCTATCCACCATTGATGGGAAGGTAAACTTGTACAACCACTATGGAAATAAATATGGAGATTCTTGAAAAGGATGAATATAGAGCTACCAACAGAACCGGTTATTCCCTTACTATGCATTTATCCTAAATGCTCCCTCCACCCTTAACTACAGAGACATTTGCTCAACCATGTTTACAGCTGCTCAATTCATAATAGTTAGGAACTGGAATCAACCCAGGTGCTCATCATTGGATGAATGGTTAGTGAAGTTGTGGTATGTGTTCACAATGGAGTTATACTTAACAGTAAGAAAAAATGATACAATGAAATTTTTTAAAAAAAAATGGACACACTTGGAACAAATCATAATTAAGGAACTCACACAATCACAGAAAGACAAACATCACATTGTCTCACTTTATCTACAGTTCTTTAGCTAGACCAGCTCAAGTTGCTGACATATCTGATAGGCAACTCAAGGCCCAGAAAATAGGGAAAGAAGGGTTTGGGGGAAGGGGAACTGGAGGATGGAGAAAAATAATCGCAAAGTTAAATCCAAACTGCACTTGTACCATAGAAACCTTTATCCTTGGAGAGAGACTAAAAGATATAACCATCAAAAGGAGTAAGGGGGGAGCACCAGAAATGAAACATCCTGGAGAGGGTGGGATGAAGCCTAAGCTTAACTTTTCATCTCTGGCCTGCAACTCCCAGTACCAGAAACTGGTTGTTACCCACAATGAGCTATTGATTGTAGAGACCTATGTGGTCCCCCAAACAATACAGGTTTCTGTTAAAGGACTTGACTATCTGCCTGAGATAAAAAGTAAGACCCTATTGCTCAAGACACTATATACTGCTGACTCAGAGCATGAAAAGACCTGGCTGAAATCTGGAAGAGAGCCATTCCCCAGACAGTTAGCCAGTCTAGTGCTGGAAAGCACATGTGAGCTACTGGGGGAAGTCTGAGCAACCAGAGGTCTAAGCTACTCTGGAGCAAACACCCTGACAGTATGTACACACCAGTGTAATAATGGCACATATCCTTGGTGGGTAACCAACAGCCTTCAGATCAGCTAAGAGATCCATTCAGTGTAAAGGAGCCCATATCTTTTTTTTTCTTTTATCAAAAAATGTCTATTTATTTGCAAACACACAGAGAGAATATGAATGAATGCATCAGGGCACCTTGCCACTGTAAACAGACTTCAGATGAATACATGCCACCTTGTGCATCTGGCTTTACATGGGTACTGGGGAATCAAACCCAGGCTGTCAGCTTTTTTTAAAATATTTTTATTGACAACTTCCATAATTGTAAACAATATCCCATGGTACTTCCCTCGCTCTCCTCACTTTCCCCTTTGGAACCCATATCTTGTATCGGGAACCAGATCAGAATCCTATGGAGGCAAAGATTATGCTGTCCAATATCAAGCTCTCACTAGTCTTTGGCTAAGAGGGCTTACATACACCAAATTCTCCCTAAATTAATAATGGTTATCTCATTTAAACTATGCTGACTTCACTCTTCATTGGAGAATCTGTTCTTTTTCAGAAGGCAACTATCCCTCATACTTCAATCAAGCCACAGCTTAAACCATAGAGGGAATGGGGAAATGAGCAAGTGCTGCTTCCGTGCTGAACCTTACAATCAGCACCAGGGTGAAGGAGACAGACCTTGAGAATACTAACACCTACCAAAGCAGAGGTCCAGAGGCTCCTAAGAGTTCATCACTGAAGTAGACTTAAAATTCACCCACCGGGGCCAGAGAATTTTGCAGAAGACAGATAGAAAGATTGGAGAATTGCAGGTGGAGACATCATGCCCAAAGGCATTCTTCCCGCTGCCCACCCCCCCCCCCCCCGCCCCAGAATAACTGACTGCTGCTCCCACAATGCATAACATACAACCGTATAGGGAATACCTGCAACCCCACTGAGGTGGGTCCCCGGCAGAATGGGGGCAGGGATGAGGGAAAAGAGGGTACCAACACATCATGTGTCTATACAAAATATGTTGTTAATAATATAATAGTAGTAGGAATAAGTAAGAAGGAGGAGGAGGAGGAGAAAGAGAAGGAGAAAAAGAAGGAAAAATTTTAAAGAAGAAATTGATGCTGGAATCAAAAAAAATTCTCTGCAAAGCAAATGTCAGGTCCATCTGAATTGACAAGTGAATTCTATTCACAAAAGCAGTAATATGTATGCTGATATAAACCCTCAGAAAACATAAAGTAAGAGATCTATTATAACTGATTTTATGAAGGTCTTACAACCTTATAATAAAGCAAATTAGAAAAAAGCACAGCATACATCCTTCATAGACATACACCAAAAATTTCCTCAATGAGATATTAATAAATCAAATATGTCACTATATAAAAATGGTAATGTATTATGATAAGTTAGAGTTGCTAAAGGAAATTTTTAAAAAAGCTTTTCACCTTATTTTATGAGGAAATCATTCAGTATTTTATCTTAAATACTAAGGAGTTTTAAACACTTTTTTTTTTTAATCAGACTGGTGCAGTTCACGTCTATTTTGGGGGGAGTAGGGGTTTGAAGTAGGGTCTTACCCTAGCCCAGGCTGACCTGGACTTCACTCTGTAGTCTCAGGATGGCCTTGAACTCACAGTGATCCTCCTGCCTCTGCTTCCCGAGTGCTAGGTTTAAACACCACACCACACCTGGCTCCCATCAATTTTTTTAAATCATATGGGTATGCCAGGACCTCCTGCCACTGCAGATTAACCGCAGATGCATGCACCACTTTGTGCATCTGGCTTTACATGGATACTGGGGAATTGAACCCAGGCTGTCAGGCTTTGAAAGCAAGTCCCTTCAACTGCTTAGCCAGCTCTTCAGCTCACCCACATATTTTTAATTTGCTGTAAGATTCTAGTATAATATGAGTTTCATTCTGCCAAGTGCTTCTTTTTTTTTCTTTGGTTAATATTTTTGAAATTCTAAAATACTTTTTCTCTTTAATCTAATAATCTGATTAGTTACATGGAGTTTTCAATGTTAAAAAACAGAAAGGCATTGGGCATGGTGGCACACGCCTTTAATCCCCCAGCACTTGGGAAGCAGAGGTAGGAGGATTGCCATGAGTTTGATTGAGGCCACCCTGAGGCTCCATAGTGAGTTCCAGGTCAGCCTGGGCTAGAGTGAGACCTGACTTCGAGAAAAAAAAAAAAAAAACAGAAAGGCATGAAGATTAGAAAAGAGATAATAAACCAGCCTCTACTTATAGGATTCTTTACTAAATAGTAGTTTTATTCATTAAAAATGATTGTTCAAAACAGAAATTTTCTGGGTGTCTATGAACAGAATAGCTTTTAAAAAACTAAAATAACTGTCATATTTATGCCATGCATGAATCAGTTTATAAGAATATACCTACTAGTATATTAAATAACACGGATAAATTTTAAAAATAATCACTATTATGGAAATAAAAAGAATGAACACTAGAATGGTACATGCATATAAAGTTTTATAGCAGGAAAAAATAATCTATAGTAAAAAATATCAAAAAATGGTCACCTTCAGAGCTGATGACAGAGGTCATTGCTTGAGAAACAGAATAGGAATCTTTCTGGGTCATGATAAGGTTCTGTGCTTTGATAGGTATTTGAGTTACACAAGTGAATACATGTTTAAAAATTTCCCAATGGAATAATTATTTTGTACATATCACTGTATATACATTTCATCTTTAAAAAAGAACCATTAACAACTATTGAAAATTAATGATATGCATGCTGATGTTTAAGAACAGAGTTTACTAACACATTCAGCTTACTTTAAAATACATTTTAAATTAAATGGATAAAAAGATGCATGGTAAATAAAACACAATATAGCTGTTACATTCTTGCTGTTGACACAAAACATCCAACCAGAAGTAGCTTGTGGGAGGCCAGCCAACATCACCTCACTATATCAACATGGGGGAAGCCTTTGTGCCCTCACTGAGAAATACACCAGGAGCTATTTCATCCCTGGTACTGGATTACAATTAATACCCTATGGTTTAATTTACTTTATAAAAATTATGTTTTAAGTTGGTGTTGCAGTCAGCAACTCATTGCTGAGACAAACATCCAACCAGCACAGATTATGAAAGGAAGAGGTTTATTTCAAGCTTACAAAATCCAGGAGAACACCATCAAAAGTGGAAGAATCTGGCTCATTTCCATAAATCAGTAGCAGAGAGACACCACCAAATGGCCAGAGCTCAAACTGCTCTGAACACACCTGGCAGACCTGGATTCAGATCTGCCCCCAAACATATCTCAGGACTGGACTCCAAGATCTGCCCCAAGTAACATATCCCCTCTGGCAGGGATCTGCCTGCTAGGAGCTAAAGTTACAAGCTTAATTTTAATAAAACACCTGATTCTATAGAGCCACACATTTAAACTATCACATTCAAACAAACATAGTTGGCTTACCAAGTAGTAAGTTTCAATACAGTTTATTCACGTTCTTAGTTTTGGTTCACCTTTACTCCACCCCCATTCCTCCCTCCTCCTTCCTTATCCCTGCTTAAACCTTTCCCTCCTGCTCTACTCACCCCCACATTCTCTTTGCAATGTGTTCTACTAGCCCCCTGCATAACTTCTCCCCCCTATGGCACTTTTCTAGCTTCCTGGTTAGACACTTATTCTAACTTATATCCACTAATCTAGAAATTCAAAGCTGGGAACTGCAATGAGAGAACATGACTCAGTATATTTTCTAGTTTCATCCATTTTCCTGTAAATTTCTTGATTGCTGTTTCTCATCATTTGTGCTTCCATATAAATTCTAAGATTATTTTTTTCTACTGTGAAAAATGGTACTAGAATTTGGATTGGGATTGCATTGAATTTGTAGATTGCTCTTGGTGGAAGGTCAATATTAATTCTGCCAATTCATTAGCATGGGAGATCTTTCCATCTTACTGTGTCTTCTTTAATATCTTTCCTCAGTATTTTAATGTTTTCATTGTAGAGGTTGCTAACTTCCTCCATTTATTCTAAGGCATTTAATTTTTTGAGCCTATTTGGAATAGGATTCTTTCCCTAATTTTTCTCCATATGTTCATTATTGGCATATATTAAAGGTGTTGATTTTTATATGCTAATTTTGTGTCCACATACTTTCCTTAAACGTTTTTATCAGCTCTAGGAGCTTTCTGGTGGGTTCTTTAAGTTCTCTTATATAGTTATTTTATCTGCAAATAAGGAAAGTTAACACCATACTTTGCTATTCAAATCCCCTTTATTTCTTTCACTCGTCATATTGTTCTTAAGTCTTCAAGTACTATGTTAAGTAGGACTGGAGACAGTGGATACCCTTACCTTCTTTCTGATCTGAGTAGGATACATTGAACTTTTTTCCACTTAGCATGATGTTGGATATAGGATCACCATATATAGCTGACATATACACATACATTAGTTTGAGAATTTGCAATAGATTATTTCTTCCTTCATACCATCTATTCTCTCTACTAATTGCTATCACAATGTATTGCAAATCAGAGAAGGTGCTCTTTTCTTGGGATAATTTACTGCATATGCAGGAAAAGGGTCATTATCACTCACACATACACAATGTCTCAGAGGCTAATGACACTCTTGGAGCTGAGCATGACAGTAGCAGCCAACATCACATCATCATATCAGCGTGGGGGAAGCAGTAAGAGTGAGCTATCAAGACCCAATAGGGCTGGACTAATAAACGTTAAGGCCTACCCTCAGTGACACACATCATCCAATAAGGCTCCATCTCCCAAAGGTACAACCAGCTCAGGATTAAGTATGAGGCTGCATTACAAACACGAGGCTAATGGGGGACATTTCACATTCAAACCACTACATTCTGCCCATGGCTTCCATAGATTCATGAAGATGTCATGATGCAAAAGCAGTGAATCCAACTTTAAAAGTCCCCAATGTCTTTATAAGTCCAAACACTATTCAAAGTCCCCTAAAACAATATTGAGTATAGCCATTGCTCTTGTTGCAGGATATAAAGAAAATAACCTAAAACAGAACTAGAAGCTTCCTCTTTATTAACAATCTTTCTTCATTCTAGAAGGTGCTATGCAAACTGCTGTTTGAGAAAAGTCAGCAACAATCTGTGGCTAGTATCTGAGGTACTGGGCAAGGAGAGACCCAATATGCTAGTTGAATAGCATGAACACCTACCTTCTAAATATCTGTCTGGTGGATTAGTACTACTCAAACAGCCTCAAACATAGAAGTTTCATTTTTCATAGAGTAGAGGTAAATACAGAGATATGTAGATGACAAAGTTACCAAATAAGTGACTATTTCATGCTCAGCTCTAAACATGGCATCTAATTAATACTGTCCAAGATTCAGGGTACCTCTCACTGAAGTGGGAATGTAAAGAATGTAAGAGCAAGAGAATGAGAAGCATGGCTGTGGAATGCTGACATCTAGATATGAGAAGTCAACTGTACTCATGAACTTATAGCAGATGTGGTTTCCTGCACATGATAGAGCCTGTCAATTATTCATCATATATGAGAGAAGAGTTAATGAGACCCCACACCTTCCAGAGTAAATAGTGAAAAACTAATTCTTTCTGGGAGAGGAGTCATGTCCTTTAGTGAGGTGGTCACTAGAGTGTTATTGCCCGTTCTCCAATGAATAACTTTGCACCCTGGAAATGCCCTCATACACTTGATTCCTGATTTGGTCAAGTCGACAATAGAAATTAACTATCACAATGAGTAACTGCATAGTAAAAAAGAAACAGTAGTAAGATTTTTAGTAGGTAGGAAATAGAATGAAAAAGATATACTTTTAATGATGATCTGACTGCTGTGTAGTATGGGTAACTTAGTAGGATGAGTGGCTATGTGCATGGAGATTAGTGAGGAGACACTGAAGAGGCAACTCAGGCTTATTAATAACATCGCCGGAGGGAAAGAATGAAGAAGACATTTCAAAGAAAAAATAGTCAACATTACTGATTGGATATGTAGAATAAATAAGGATGTAGAAAAGATCTTGAGCCCTTATAGCTGAAAATTGACACCTAAACTATCAATATCTTGTCATCTTCTAGATAAAAGAAATAGCAAGTAACATTCTACTTTGAAATTCTTCACAAGTCAGTAACTAAAACAACAGTCATTGTGAAGGTCATTCTGCGGCCTTTTCATTTATGAAAGAAGAAGAATGAGAATTACTGCTTAGGAAAACTTTGCTATTACTCATAACCCAGAAGTAATTTACTCTATATGTCCAGCAGCTACCTAGATTGTTTGGTTTCCACATAAATTGCCTATCTTCACACTGGACCACATATAGCCTTGAAAAAGTCCTTTCTGCAGGCAAAATATGTTCATGCTCAGCTGACAAAAAAAATAATTAAAGCTATAGGAAAAAATAACTCACCATCTCTTGGAAAGCTTCCCCCACACCCTTCACCCCTGATTGATTATTCTCCCATTCCTATCCAAGCCAGATCATTGCCCAGGGAATTCCTGATAATCTACACAGGACCACCTTTTCCCACCACACTGCCCTTCCTTACTGACAGACCAACCATATGATTGGATACAACCATAGGCTAACTAAAAGATTACATTTCCCTGGCTCCCTTGTAGCTAATAAGCATGAACACGATGTAAACATTAGCAACAAGGTAGCTCTTGGGGAATTGTGACCTTTGTGCTCCTCTCCCTGCTTCCTTATTTCTTGCTACTTTTTAGTCTGAACAGGACTAGAACATTATGCCAGCAGCCATCCTAGATGCCGTAGAGCAATTTCTTCTGAACTGAAACATCTCATCCTTGAGGGAGGCTCATTAGGAGATTCCAAAGTGAAGTACAGGATCCTTAAGATGAGAAAGTTCTTTAGCTTATTAAGGGAAATGATACTTTAGATGTTGTAAACACCTCAACAGTTTCAGGAAGCTCCTGAAACTCCCAAGATTCACCAGGACCCTCCCAAAGGCTCTATAATTTGAGAAAAAAATGGTTGAACCTGGAAGAGATCATTCTCAATGAACTTACCCAATCACAGAAAATAAATTGCCACATACTCTCACTCATCTACAGCACCTAACCTGAATCTACCCAAGATACCTTACATATCCAGCAAGAATCTCGTGGACTAGACACTAGGTTGGAAGGGGAGGAAGGGGAGGTCATCAAAGGGGTGGGAAACACAAATCTAGACCCGAACAGCAATGGTACCATAAAATTCTACTTACTAAAAGACAGACCAAATGGCTGACCCTTCATCAGGCCCTTACAGGAAACACCTGAACCACAGGACACTGGAGAGTGTAGGATCAAGACTAATATTAATCTTCTACATCTTCCCTCCCTCCTTCTCCCTCTCCCTTTCTCTCTCTCTTCTCTCTAACTCTTCTATATTAGTTATCTTTTTCCTCATTTCCTTAGTGGGCACTGGCCTGTAATTCCCAGTACCAGCATGGGGCTATCAGCCACAATGAGCTTTTGATCAGAGAGACCTACCAGGTTTCCTAAAAGACAGACAGATTTCTGTCAGAGTACTTGATGACCCACCAAAATAGAATGGCATGGCTGGAAGTTGGAAGAGAGTCAGTCGCCAGACAGTCAGCGTGCCTAGTGCCAGAAGGTGCTACATGAGCGACTGGGGGAAAATGACCAATATCTCTCCAAGCAACTCATGGTCTAACCTACTTAGTAGCAAATAACTTGTTGTGATGCCCATACAAGTGCAATAGTGGCACACAGCCATGGTGGGGAACCAACTGCTCTCAATTTGGCTAACTGATCCCCTCAGTGGTATGGGACCCATAGCTGGAGCTGGGAAACAAGTCAGAACCATATCCAAACATAAGCCCACTCGCCAATATCAAGCTACCATCAACCATGGGCTACAAGAGGGCCTATACCTATTAAATTCTCTATAAAAAAGTAAGAGTTATCTCTTCTTTTGTCCTGGTGCTAACTTACTCTCCGTTGAAGAATCTGCTTCTCTTTTTCAGATAGATGTAGATCCTAAGGAGAGAGCCACCCCATCATACCTCCAAAGGGCCCTGGCTGAAACTAAGAAAAATTGGAGAAACAAGCAAGGGTGGTGCTTTCCTGATGAACTGGATACCAGCACAAGGGTGAAGGAGATCAACACAGAGAAAAATCAACTCCTACCAAATCAGAGAGCCAGAGCCTCAGAGGCCCCCAACACCTCATCACTGAAGCAGACCAAAAATGAACCCAACATGGCTCAGGGAAATCTTGCGGAAGAGGGGGCAGAAAGAATGTCAGAGCTACATGTTGGGTCATGATATGCAGAGACATTTATCTTACACATAACTGTGGGCCAACTCCACAATGCATGACCCATATACCTCAACAAGGAGTGGCCAAAGGGAGGAGGTAGGTCATGGATGAGCCTAATAATGGTACCAAACTGACTGTATTTGCTGAATACAAAACTAAGTAGTTAAAGAAAAAAAGAAAAGAAAAAAAAGAATAAGAACTGCTTGGAGGGCAGGACTGTCCTACCAGCTGAGCTGCATGTAAGTCCTGCAGTGAGTTCCAGAAGTGAAGCTTCAGTGAGTCCTCACTATGCTGGGTGGGCTTTTCAGTGATGCAACTGCTTTAGAGTTGCCCGTACTCCTGTAAGACCCTCACCCATATTCCTGCAATTAAGCCCAATAAACTCACTGGTTCACCAAATTGGACTTGGTTATATAATCATTACTTTGTCTGTTGCTGGTGCCCTATCTGGGATGAATGGGGATTTGTTCACATCTCTCCAAGGAAAGTCATAGAACACTAGAACACCAGAAAAAAAAAATCACTAAAAAGGCAACCACCTGCTAACAGAATAAAGCAGAAAAGTTAGGGTGTCTGAAGGTTTAATGACTTTCCCTGAAAATCAGAAGGAGCTAAAGTGTTGATAACTTTCCCTAAGACTAGAACACCTTCAAGAAACATCACAGGCATTCAGTACCAGACAAGCTTGATAACTCCCCTGATTGATAAACTTCCCTTAACTCAGAAAGCCTTGAAGGAACAGAAACCATCTTGCATATCCTCCCTAGACAATTTTGCTGAAAAAGCTTATTCTGAGCAAGGACACTACAGTTCCTTGTCTACTTCCTTTGGACCTGCACCCGGTCCAGTCCATTTTGCTTAGGATCCTCCTTGTAAGTAAGCCTGAACCCCAGCCTAGATCATTGCTTCAGCCTCTGCCTGGCAGGAAGGTTATAGCCCCTCTCTGTGCTTCAATAAACAGTCTCTGTCTCTTGAGATCAAGTCCTGTGTTTACCTTTGCTTTTCTTTTTCACTTTCTTTACAGCGCCTAGTACCCTCCCATTGCACTGTTATAGCATCATGTGATGTTTTACCATCAAGTATCTGTGACTATAGATTCTAGCCCTTTGCATTTGCCACTATGAATTGTAGACTTCTTCCAGAGAAAGTGAAACTATTTTCTCAGTCTCACATCCTGTCAGTGACTTGCACCTGAGATTCTGACTAGCTGGTATTTATATCAGGAGGACTTCAGGGAAAGGTCACAGAGGGCTAGAAAGATTGAACAGTGGTCAAGAGCACTTTCTGGGCAAGCATGAGGGCCTGAGCAGGCCTGAGAGACTGTTTGAATTCAATTCTTAGGACCCACATAAACAGCTGGATGTGGCATTACTTGTCTGTAACTCTAGTCCCTTAGTGGAGTATAGACTGGAGAATCACCACAGCGTGCAAAAAAACGACAAGCTCCAAGATGAACGAGAGATTCCAGCTTAAGTAAGAATGAATGGAAGAGCGATAGAGTTGGACACCCAATGTTCCACCACAAACACGTGAATGTGTGTGCAAAAAAATAAATTAAAAAATATAAATTAAAAAAAGGTAACATAGGGAGCATTCAGCTATGGAACATCACTTATTAATTTCAGCTTGGTTTTCTGTTACCAGATATAGAGTAAGAGCCAGGATGCTGAAAGCTCTAACAAACCAGAATTGGCCACCTGCTCTCAATAGCCCAATTAAAGAGACAAATTAATAGTTAAAAAGCAAGAAAAGGAGATTTATTCAATGTGGCCACTTTGGGAAGAGGACCAAATAGGTTCAGTGGCCTCCCCACACCCACCTTTGGGATCCTGACATGAAATTTAGAATTTAAATAAAAGGCAAGAGATATGCATAGTTAAGCAGTTCTGCTCAATGTGTGCTCCAATCTATCACCATTGCCTCAGCTCGAAACATCTCTGCTAAGTTGATTCATAAACATAATCTCTTTTTGACAGACAAGCTCTCCTTCAAGTTGGCATTAATGTCCCAGCCTTTTCTTTAACACAGCATAAGATTCCTGAGGGGAGATATAAATTTCTTAGAATCTATTGTTGAAATAGTCTGGTAGATAAAGGGTGGTTATAGCCATCTATTTATAATATCTTCATTCTTGCCAGGACGGTTACACAAGCTCCTACTAGAAGAGACTAGCTCTACATCCAAGTACTTCCCAGAAAATATCAAATGTCTGTTCTTCCATGTGAGAAACGAACTTATAAACTCTTCTAAAAAGAGAGAAGAGACCCCGATGGCAATGCAGTTCTACAACTAAGCCTTAGAAGCCAGGATATAATGGTTTATATTGATTTTCAACTTGATATAACCTTGAAACCTAGGAAACATGCCTTTAGGCATGCCTCTGCAGGGTTATCTTCAAGTTAATTGAGGTAGAAAGAACCACTTTAATGGTGGGTGGCACCATTCCACAGGTGAAGTCTTGGAGTAGACAAAAAGTAAGGAGATAGCTGATCACTGGTTTTTCACTATTTGACCAGCTCCCTTAAGCTCTTGCCACATGTTTTTGCCTGCCGTCATGCACTATAATCTCAAATTTTGAGTGAAAATAAATGCTTCCTCCTTAAGATGATCTTTGTGAGGTATTTGATCACAGAAATGAGAAAGTTATTAGAAATAACTAATACAGAAAATTGGTACCAGTGTGGGTGGTTACCATATGGTTCATAGACCTTTGGAACTACTTTATGGGAGAAATGGGGAAGACTTTGAAAATCTGAGCTAGAAAAGTCTTCAAATACAGTAAGCAGAGCTTAATGGGCCATTCTTATGGGATCATGGAAAACAAAAATGGTGAAAGAAAATGCAGAAAATGATGGCCCAACTTATGAGGTTTCAGAGGGGATCAAGGACTCTATCAGGAACTTGACTAGATGCAGTTCATGTTATAGGCTGTCAAAGAAATTGGCTACATTCTATCCATGTGCTAAAAACTCAAATGATGCTAAACTCATAAGGAGTATGTTTGGTGGGGAAAATATCAAGATGCAGCAGCATTCAGATGGGTGCTGAGAAAGCAGCTATAACTATTAAGGATATCCATTAAATTGAAGAGAAACCCGGGATAATGGGAAAGTTGACATAAAGGTAAAACCTTACACATTGGAGGCTCCATCTTGTGAAAATCCAAATTTACTTCATGGAAGCAAGTCTAAACCAAGGGGGTTTCTTGTTCAGATACAATTGCTTAGAGAAATATTTCTCCAAGATCAACCTGGAAGGCATACAGAGACTCTACAGCTGTCCCAGAGGGAAGCCAGACTTCATCTCATACTAGAAGAACACAGCAGCAATGTGATAATGGTTTTAGGGACATAAAAGATGAAAGACTGAGAAAGTCATGGAGTCTTGCACCATGTTTCTAGAGAGCCACTGAGGCCAGACAGTGTGTGGTACACTCAGAGTCCTACAAAGGAGATAAAGGGACTGCATAAAGATATTAAGGTAAAGTTTGTGTTGTAATGGAGACCCCAGAATAGTGGAAATACCAGAATTACAGGACATCTGCTGAGAAAAGCGACAAGTTCAGAGTGGAGCTACCCTAAGAGCGAGAGGCTACGCATTCTACAGGCAGCAGACATGGATATGTGGGAATACCCAATCCTTTGAACCCCAGATGATTTCAGCATGCCAGATATGGAGTTGCATGATTTAGAATTAACCCTATTGAGTTCAAAAAGTCTTGCTATAGTCTGATCTTTCCTTATTATGCTCCAATCCTTTTTGTATTGGTGATATTTATTTGATTTGCAAAGATTTTATTGAGAATTTTCACATCTAGGTTCACCAAGGATACTGATCTATAGTTTGTTTTCTTGTTGTGTTTGTCTGGTTTTGGTATTGGGGTAATGTAAGCTTCATAGCAGTTAAGGAGCATTTCCTGTTTTCCAATTATGTGAAATAAATTGAGGAAAAAGTAGTTTCAGTTCTTCAATGAAAGTCTGGCATAATGCAGCTGAGAATCCACAAGGTCCTGGATTTTCTGGGTGGTAACAGTGTTGCTTACATTTTCAATGTCCTGGGATGGAATGGGACTGTTCAGGAGATGTATCTGCTTTGGATATAGTTTTGGTAGGTGATATATGTCTAGGAATTCATCCACTTATTACAGGTTATCCAATTTTGTGGAGTAAAAGTTTTGGTAATATGTCCTAATTATTCTCCCAATTTCATTGATGTCCATTGTGATCTTTCCATTATCATTCATATTCTTAGTTGAGACTACTCTTTTCTCTTTTGATCAAATTTGACAGGGCTTTATGAATATTATTTATTGTTTTCAAAGAAACAGCTCTTTCTGTCATCATTTTTTTAATTTTTTTTACTTTTTATTTATTTGAGAGAGAAAGAGGGAGGGAGAGAGAGAATGGGTGTGCCAAGGTCTTTTGCTGCTGCAAACAAACTTTTGAAGCATGTGCCACCTTATGCATCTGGCTTACGTAGGTCCTAGGGAATCAATCCTGCATCATTTGGCTTTGCAGGTAAGCACCTTAACTGCTCAGCCATCCCTCCAGCCCTGTCATCAATTTTTAATTGTTCTCTTAGTTCTAAATTTATTAATTTATTGATTTCTGATCTGTTCTTAATTTCCATCCAGAACTCTTAGACTTGGATTGCTTTTATTGGATGGTTAAGTGGTTAATTTAAAATCCTTCTGCCTTTGTTATGGAGGCACTTAGTGCTATAAATTTTCCCCTTAGAGCTGCCTTCATTCTGTCACATAAGCTTTGATATTTTGCATTTTCATTCCTATTCAGTTCCAGAAATTTTACTATTTCTTTTTATTTCTTCCATGAACTATTCATTGTTTAATAGCATGTTATTCAGTCTCCAGGAGATGGTGTACTTTCTGTTGTTTCTCTTGTTAATTTCTGACTTTAATTCATTGTGGTCAGATATGATGTAAGGAGTTATGTCAATATTCCTGAATTTGTGGAAGCATTGTTTAGGTCATAATACATTATCTATTTTGTAGAGGGTCTCTGAGGTGCTGAGAAGAATGTATATTCTATGGAACTGGGGTGGAATGTTCTGTAGATGCCTGTTGGATATAGGTGATCTATGATATTGTTAAGATCTGTCATTTCCCTGTTGATTTTTCTGCTTGGATGATCTATTGATGATGACAGAATATTGAAGCACCTGACTATGAGGGCATTGGAATTTTTTGATTTGTTGTCAAGTAGGATTTTCTTTATAAAATATGGTACACCTGTGTTTGGTACATATACTTTTTTTTTTTTTTTTTTGGCTTTTTTAGGTAGAGTCTCACTCTATCCCACGCTGACCTGGAATTCACTATGTAGTCTCAGGGTGGCATTGAACTCACAGTGATCCTCCTACCTTTGCCTCCCAAGTGCTGAGATCAAAGGTGTGCACTACCACCCAGCTCCATATACATTTTTTATTGTGATATTCTGTTGTTGGATAATTCTCTTGATGAGTAAAAAGTGACCGTTTTGTTCTTTTCAATTACTTTTAGTTTGAAGTCTATTTTGTCAGATGTTAGTATAACCACACCCACTTGTTTCCTATTTCCATTTCATTGTTTCTTATTTCCGTTTGCTTTCCATTTTCCATCCTTTCACTCTGGGGAGGTGTCTATACTTAATGGTAAGATAGATTTCTTTAAGACAGCAAGTGGAAGGATCCATTTTTTTGTGTCCATACTGTTAACTTATCTCTTATGATTGGTGAGTTTATACCATTAATTTTAAAGTTATAACTGTGAGGTTCAATTTAATCACATCATGCTGAATGTTTAATGAGGTTTGGTACTTTCTTGAATTGTGCACATTTTCAAACCCTGCTCTAGTTTTGGTTATGGTGATCTTTCTCTTGTAGGCTCTTGAGGTTGGTTGTTCAACTCTTTTGTGTGGATTATTCCCTGAAGTATTCTCTGTTGGTTTAGTTTTGTATTTATATATTCACAGAACTGCCTTTTTAAAAATATTTTTTATTTTTTAATTATTTATTTGACAGCAACAGAGAGAGAGAGAGAATGGGCACGCCAGGGCTTCCAGCCACTGAAAACGAACTCCAGGCACGTGTGCGCCCTTGTGCATCTGGCTAAAGTGGGTCTGGGGAATCGAGCCTTGAACCGAAACGGGGTCCTTAGGCTTCACAGGCAAGCGCTTACTTGCTAAGCCATCTCTCCAGCCCAGAACTGCCTTTTAACATGAAAGTTTTCCCATCTCCTTGTGAGGGATACTTTCACTTGGTACAGTCATCTGGGTTGAAAGCCATAGTTTTTTAGACTTTGAAGTACTCCATTCCAAGCCATCTGAGATTTAAGGTTTCCATTGAAAAATCTGAGGTAACACCAATTGAATTACCTTTCTATGTAGTGAGTTGTTTCTCTCTTGCTGATTTTAGCACTGTCTCTGTTTTCATTGTTTAGAGTTTTAACTATGATATGCCTTTGATAGTTTATTCTTTGATCCTGTCTGTTTGGTGTTCTGTGAGCCTCTAATATCTGAATGGGTCCATGTGAGAATGAGATAACTTTCATCAATAGTTTTGTTGAATGTAGTCTCTCTGCCTTTGGCATATATTTCTTCCCTTTCTTGTATACCCATGATCAAGATGTTTGGTTGTTTTATGCTAATCAAAAATTCCTTCATATTCTATTCCCATGCTTTTTGAACTTATCAAAGTTTTGGACTTCGCAATCAATTTCTTCTGTCTACCAATCTGAGGTTCTGTCCTCTGTATGATGCATTGTGTTAGTGAAGGTTTGTAGGTATGCTTTTAAAAGCTCTATTTTATTTTTGTTTTGTGTTGCATTTTTCTGCATCATATCCATACCATTATTGAGTTCTGATTTCATGTTGAGGTTTAATTTTCTTGATGTTTCTTGGAATTCCTTCTTGCATTTGATCATGTCTTCATTAGACTTACTCAACTGGTTGTTGAGATCCTCTGTTTGTTGACTGACCATTAATTTGTTTATTTCTCTTTTAAAATCTTTCTGGGGCTGGAGAGATGGCTTGGCGGTTAAGCTCTTGCATGTGAAGTCTAAGGACCCCAATTGAAGGCTCAGTTCTCCAGGACCCATGTTAGCCAGATGCACAAGAGGGCGCACGCGTCTGGAGTTCATTTGCAGTGGCAGGAAGCCCTGGCATGCCCATTCTCTCTCTCTCTCTTTCTCTCTCTCTCCCTCTTTCTCTGTCTGTCACTCTCAAATAAATAAATAACTATTTTTTTAAAATGCTTAAAAAAATCTTTCTGGTTTTCTTCAGTAATGTTAAGTCAAGTGATGAGAGTTGTTTGTTGTAATTGATGATGCTGTTGCATTTCATTTACCTGATTGTTGGATTTTTTAATTTTTTTTGTTTATTTATTTTTAAAATGGGCAAACCAGGGCCTCCAGCTATTGCAAATGGACTCCATACACATGTGCCACCTTGTGCATCTAGCTTATGTGGGTCCTGAAGAATCAAACCTGGGTCCTTTGGCTTTGCAGGCAAGTACCTTAACCACTAAGCCATCTCTCCAGCCTCAACTGTTGCTTTCTATTATTTTTTATTAAGAATATACTTTGGGGATGGAGAAATGGCTAAGTGGTTAAGGTGTTTTGTCTTCAAAGTCTAAGGACCCATGTTCTACTCTCCAGGTCCCATGTAAGCCAGATACACAAGGTGATTCATGTGCATAAGGTCACACATGTGTACGAGGTGATGCACGCATCTGGCATTTGATTCAATGAGGCCCTGGAACACCAGTTCTCTTTCTCTGTCTCTGTCTCTGTCCCTCTCTTACATTATAAAAAAGGCCAGTCTGTTGACCTTGCCTCAAAAAAACAAGAATATACTTTGTATGGATACATCATGTGTTGGTACCATCATTTCCCTCTTCTCTGGCCCCAATCTGTTGAGGGCCCATCTCAGTAGGATTTCTGGTATTCCACATGAAGTGTGGGTAATGCATTCTGACAGCAGCAGTCAGGGATGCCTCTTGGTATGCCCTACCAACATGAGGCTCTTATAATATTTCTGCCCCCTCTTCTGCAAAATTCCCTGAGCCATGGTGGGTATGTTTTAAGTTGGCTTCAGTGTTGAGCTCTCAGGAGCTTCTGGATTTCTTTGGTATGTGCTGGATATCCTAAGCATCTGTCTCCATAACCCAGATTGCCAGGCTTACCATGGAGGCAGCACTCTTGCTCATCTTACCAAATCTTCTGAGGTTTCACCAGGGCCTTAGCTAAAGTGTGAGGGGTAGTTCATCTCTTCGAGTCTCACTACCTGCTGAAAAAGAAAAAAAATATATTCTTCACCAGAGAAGGAAAGTAGTATAGGTTAAATGGGATATGAATTGTTAATTTAGAAAGGATTTGATGGATGTAGCCCCTCTGTTGGCCAAAGACTAGTGGAAGCTTGTCATTGGAGACCATACTCTTGGTCTCCATGGGATTCTGACATGATTCCCAGCTCCAGCTATTGGTTACTTTACATTGAGCAGATCTCTTGGCCAATCAAAAAGCCATTGGTTACACACTAAGGCTGTGTGCCACCATTGTATAGGTGTGTACGTCTTGTCAGGCTGGTTGCTTTTGTGTAGATATGATCCCTGTTTGCTCACATTATTGGCCGCTTTCTCCCAGTAGTTCATGTAGTGCTTTCCAACACTAAATGGGCTAACCATCTGTGGATTGACTCCCTTTCAGATTCCAGCCATGTCTTTCAGTATCCTGTGTCATCAGCTTGTAGTGTCTTCAGCAATAGAGTCTTACCTTTTACCTCAGGTGGGTAATCAAGTGTTTTGGGGACCTTGTAGGCCTCTGCATGTTAGCTCAATGTGGCTAACAACTGATTTCTGGTACTGGGGTTACAGGTCAAAGCCAAATATTTTAAGGTTAGGCTTCATCCCACCCTCCCCAAGGCCCTTCTTACCAGATGATCTCTGCACACTCATACTGAGAGCTACATCTTTTAGTATACTATCCAAGAGTAAGGTTTTTATGGTACCAATTACTTTTCATTAGATATGTGTCTTTCTCTCCCAACCCTTCCAGTCCCCTTCCCCCAAACACACTCATCCCTATTATCTGTCCCTTGAGTTGCCTATCAGATATGCCAGCAACTCAAGCTGTTCCAAGTTAGGAACTACAGATGAGTGAGAACATGCAAGTATTTGTCTTTCTGTGTTCATAAGGTCGCTGAGTATGATTTGTTCCAAGTCTGTCCAGTTTCCTATAAATTTAATTATAATATTTTTTGTTACTGCTGAGTAGAATTCCATTGTGTGTATGTATGACATCTTCATTATCCATTCATCCAATGATGATAATCTGGGTTTATTCCAGTTCTTAGCTATTATGAATTGAGCAGCTATAAACATGGTTCAGCAAACATCTCTGCAGTAAAGCATTAAGCCTTTAGGGTAAATACCAAATACAGGAATAACTGGATCCATTGGTATCTCTATTTTCATCTTCTTCAGAAGTCTATATATTGATTTCCATAGTGACTGTACAAGTTTGTATTTCTACCAACAGTGAATTAGGATTCCTCTTTCCCCAAATCCTAACATTCATTGTTGTTTGATTTTATGACTGCCTTCCTGGCTGGAGTGAGGTGGAATCTCATAGCTATTTTAATTTTCATTTCCATAATGGTAAAGGATGTTGAACATTTCATTAAGTGAGTATTAGCCATTTGTATCTCTTCCTTTGAGAACTCCCTATTCAGTTTTCTGCCCAATTTTTTTGAGTGGGTTATTTGAGTTTTTATTATTTAGTTTTTTGAGTTCTTTCTAGATTCTAGATATTAGCCCTCTGTTAGTGTATAGCTGGTGAATATTTTCTCTGGCTCTGTTTATGGTATGTTTGTCTTTGCAAAAGCTTTTTGGCTTCATGATATCCCACTACTTGAGTAATTGTTTAATCTCCTGGGATACTGGGTGGTTCAGGAAGTCTTTCCCCACTCTTATATCATGGAGAGTTCCTCCTATTTTTTCTTACAGTAGTTTAAGAGTTTCATGTCTTATGACTTATGTCTTATGTCTTTCTTGGTCTTTAGTCCATTTGCAGTTGACTTTTGTGCATGGTGAGATGAGTGGTCTAGTATCATATTTCTACATGTAGTTATCCAATTTGTCCAGCAGCACTTGCTGAAGATACTATCTTTTCTCAAGTGTATGTTGTTGGCTCCTTTTTCAAAGATCAAGTAGCTATAATAACTTGAACTAAGGGCTATGTCTTCAATTCTGTTCCATTGGTCAATACATCTGTTTTTATGCCAGTACCATGCTGGTTTATTTTAATTTCTTTTTAGTCCAGCTCAAAAGAGTGGCCTTTTATGAAAGAGAGAGAGAGAGAGAGGGAGAGAGAATTGGAATGCCAGGTCCTTCAGCCACTGTAATCAAACTCCAGACTCATGGGCCACTTTGTGCAAATGTGAAACCTTATGCATATGTGTGACCTTGTGCACTCATGTCACCTTGTGTGTCTGGCTTACATCTGAAGAGTCAAACATAGGTCCCTAGGTTTTATAGGCATATGCTGATTTTGTTACTATGGATTTGTAGTGTAGCTTTAGATCAGGTATGGTGATGCCTCCAGAGGTATTTCTTTTGCTGAGGATGTTGGATATCTGAAGCCTGCTGCCATTCCTGCTTGTTTCTTATTTCCATTTGCTTGGAATATCATTTTCCATCTTTTCACCCTGAGGAGGTGTCTGTCTTTAGTGATGAGGTGGGTTTCCTGAAGACAACAGACAGAAGGCTCTATTTTTCTGACCCACCCTGTTAACTTGTATCTTTTGATGAGTGAGTTAAGGCCATTAATATTTAAGGTTATAACTGAGAAGTTCAATGTAATCCCTGCCATGTTTGGGGCATTATAGGGTTTGGTGCTTTCTTGGGCTTTGTACATTTTCAAACCTGTTCTAATTTTGATTATTGTGATCTTCTTTTTGGAGGCTCTTATGATTGGCTGTTTGACTCTTCTATGTGGAGTATTCCTGAAGTATAATCTATTGGTTTGGCTTTGTGTTCATATAATCATAGAGTGGGCTTTTCCCATGGAAACATCGGGACCATGGGTATACCATTATGAGAGATACTTTCATTGGTTGCAATAGTTTGGGTTGAATGCCATAATTTTTTAGAGTTTGAAGCACTCTATTCTAGGCCCTTCTGGCGATTAGGGTTTCTATTGGTATTTTTGATGGGATTGCCTTTGTATGTAATGAGATGTTTCTCTTTTGCTGCTATAGAAATTTCTGTTTGTTTTCATTATTTAGAGTTTTAATGATGTTGTGCCTTGGAGAGATTCTTCTTTGGTTCAGCCTATTTGGAGTTCTGTTAGCTCATCTTATCTGGATGGGTCTCTCTTTTGAGAGGGTACGAAAGTTTCCTTCAATAATTTTGTTGGCTATATTTTCTATGCCTATGGTCTGAATATCTTACCCATCTGGTATACCCATGGTCCAGATGTTAGGTCATTTTAGGGTATCCCACAGTTCTCTCGTGTTCTGCTCACTTGATTTTTTTAACTTATCAAAGTTTTTGAACTCTCAAACAATTTCTTCTCCCCAGTCTCCCAGCTCTTAAGTGCTGTTCTCCACATGATTAATTCTGTTAATGGGGTTTCTATAGAGGCTTTCACAAGCTCTATTTGGTTTGTATTTTCTGTTGCCATTTTCTGTATAGTATCCATCCCTTTGTTGAGTTCCAATTTCAGGTCATGCTTTAATCTTCTTAATGCTTCTTGGAATTCATTCTTGCATTTAATCATGCCTTCATTAAGCTTAACCAGATGGTTATTGAGATACTCTATTTTTTGGCTCACTTTCAGTTCATTTATCTCTTTGAGGTCTCTCTGGTTTTTATCAATTAAGTTGAGCCTAGTGAAGAAAGCTGTGTGCATTTCATTTATGTGATTATTGGTTGTTTATTGACTTGCTCAAAGTTCTGCAATTTGCTTGGACAGGGTCACATACCCTATTGTGTTTTCACTTTGGCAATCTATTCCTGTTACTTCCTCTAAGTTTTCATTGGAGACTTCCATTGTGGGGTTTAGGCAATGTTGTTAGAGATCTTTCAATTTGTTGTTTCTTTCTTTTGCATTGGGGTAACTCATCTCAGGACGAGAGTCTTATTAAGGATTGAGCAAGACTTTTTCCTTGTAGTGTGTTTAGTGAGTGTTCTGTTTTGTGTTTGAGTAGTAGTGTTATGGCTTTGTATTCATGAATGCACAGATTGTTGAGGGCACAAGTGCACCAGCAGCTCTGGACTGGTGATTGATATCAAGGTTGTGGCTGGAGGTCTGGAAACTTTTTGCCCTAGTCACAGCTGTGCCTAGCCTGTGGCTCAGGCACCATAGCACTTACTCCCTCACTGTACCCAGCCTGGCAGGTTATGGGGACTCACTAGTTCTCCCTAGCATGTAGTTGCCAGATATTCCTGTGCTTCCCTTCTGGGGCTGAGGTAATGCTTCCCAAGTATTCACTTGGAGGGGGTGAGGTGATGAGAAGTTGGTGGGTTCACTGGGCTCCACAGACAAGGCGGGGTCAGGGAGTTGGCTGGTATGGTAGAGACAGCAGCCTGGGCTAAGGGGTGGACACAAGGGCACCGGTAGGCAGCACAGAGTGTGGGGAGCTGGGGAACTGAGGTGGCAAGACAGGGCACATGTGGGCTGAGGGGCATACTCATTGGCTTTGGCGTGCAGAAAAGGGTGTGGATGGCCAGTGGTCCAGGGCCGTAAGACATGGGACTGTGCACAGGCCAAGGGGCACACTCAGGGGCACCTTCAGGCAGTGCAGGATGTGGGTGGCTGATGCACCACAGCAGCAAGACAGGGGTGGTACCTCAGCAGGCACCAACATGCCCCAGCATGGGACACTAGGAGGGTTCCTGCTTTTGCACAAAAGTATACAAATCCAAATGCACACCACTGCACCCCTCATGGGGGTCTTCTAGGTAATGTCTTGTACTGGAGCCCCCTTATTTCACCCCTAGAGTGCTAGCATGTTACAAATCTGCAATCTTGACCAGAAGTCCAATAAAAAATTTAAAAACAGAATGTTGTAAAAAATGAATTATATAGTAAGTGACTGGCTTTTTCTTTTCACTCAAAAAGATTTCCTGAAGATTTGTCCAAACTATTGCATTTATCAACATGATTAATGTTATTACTAATTTTCAAGTATAAGTTTTCAGGCTGGAGAGATGGCTTAGCAGCTAAGGCTCTTGCTTGCAAAGCCAAAGGACCCAGGTTCAATTCCCCAAGAGCCACATGAGCCAGATGCACAAGGTGGTGCATGCGTCTGGAGTTCGTTTACAGTGGCTGGAGGCCCTGGTGCCCCATTCTCTTTGTGTGTCTGCCTTTCTTCCATCCTCTCTCTCTTTCTCTCTCTCTCTCTCTCTCCTTTCTCTCTCTCTCTGTCTGTGTGTGTGTGTGTGTGTGTGTGTGTATGTGTGTCTCACACACATACAATAAAATAAAGTGTTTTTTTTAAGTATAGGTTTTTGTGTATACAGGTTTTAGTTTTGGTGGGATAAATGCACAAAAGTTCAATCGTATGTATTGCTGCTGTTTTAGTTGCATTGACAGTGCTTCCATGGCTGAGGAGTCGGTTCTATTTAATGAAGAACTTGTCACACAAGCAACCATGTGAGGTTGGATCGTCAGAATTACACAGGATCATGTGTCTATAATGTCAGCATTCCTATGACAAAATGGGAGGTGGAGATAGAAGAATCCCCAGAAGGTCTCAGGCTAGGTAGCCTGGAATTACAGTGGCAGACAACAAGGAACAACACGGTGGAAGGCAAGGACAAGGAGCAACACAAGAAGTTGTCCTCTGACATCCACATGTGTGCCATGGAAAGCATTTCTCCATACTCAAACACATGGACACACACACACACAAATACATACACATGCCAAATACACACACAAAGTATTGTAGAAAGTTGTCAAAACTAGATGTGCTGATGCATGCCAGTAACCAGTAATTCAGCATTCAAGAAGCTTAGGCAGGAGGACTACTGTGAGCTCAAGGGTTGTTTGGGCTACATAGCAAGTTCTAGGCCAACCTGGGCTACAGAATGAGACTATGTCTCAAAAAAACTTTTAAAAATAAAATAAAATTTAATAAAGGGCAACTTTACTGAGTTACTGGAGAGTTTTTGACTTCCATGGAGAATTGTCTAATATAAAATCAGAGGACACATGTTTACAGCTAGCATTTTTGAGCAGAACTCCTACAGAGGACTGAAGTCTAATCAAACCCATTCTCTCCAGTTTCAGTGTTCAGAGTGTGGAACATAACATGTCTCTAAGAGTAAGTCTATCACATTATTAATTAGACGATTTCACCATAGCAGTAAGGCCAAACATCTTAATGACCCAGTTTCTCTTTATTCTTATCAGTCACTACCTTTCTCTTGGGTCTCTCTGACAGGTATATAATGGTATCACATTTTGGTTTAATTTTCATTTCTCTAATAGCCAATGATACTGAATATCTTTATAGGTGCTTGTTACTATCTAGACACCTTCAGAAAAATGTTGGTCCATGTGTTTTGCTTATTTTATAATTAGATTAGTTTCTAGTGGATACGATTTTTATTAAAAAATTTGAGCTAAATGTTATGATCACCTTGAGTATTTCCTCTGGGTACTACTTCATCAAACATTCACACACACACACACACACACACACACACACTGTATTAGTCAGTGTTCTCTAGAGGAACAAAATGTATAAAATGAAATCTTATTAAAAGGGAATTTATTGGATTAACTTATATAAGTCTGACAATAGCTGTTTTCAGGCCTGAGAGTCACATAAGTCTCAGCTCCCTTCCTTCTCATGGACAATGACATTGTGGTATCTCTCCACCTACAGCAATGTTTCTATAGCCTTTGTTAAGTTAACCTTTCCTCTGCTTCTCTCCCCATAGGAAAGCTTTTGCTTCACATACTCCTTCCTACTTCTCTAGAGTACCAGGGTCTTTGCAATGCAATACCAGTCCCACCTTTTACATGCGGTAAATTCAATGCCTCCCACTGCACAGATCTGCTGGGACGCTTTGTCCCTCTGCCTTTCATGCAGAATGTATTGCCCCAGTATGACCAACAGCAGGGATTGGCTGCTCAGATTACAGTAATAAGATGGTGTCATTTATAGCTTTATCATGCCACCACTCTAAAGGAGAGAAATGTGCTACTATTGGGTCCAAAAGAAGCCATTTCCTCTGGCAGCCACCAGGGAAGAATTGTGAAAAAACATTTTTTCTGAAAAGAAAATATTACCCACACATGAGGGTTGCCAGGGACCACAGAGAGCTCTAGCAGTATCTTTCCATATGAGTCATGTGCTGCTACTCCAGCAATGTTCTTGATTTCAATGCAGAATTGTTTCCTCACATCTCCTCATGTGCATGGCCAATGATGTGCAATGCCAGAAACTGACCTAGACCTCTGGTGCTCCCTACACAGCTACAGCTAATGGTTCAAATTCATCTTCTCCAATGCCAAATAGGGGAAAGTTGTCTCTTTTTCCTATTCATCTAATACAAAGAGCCTACAGAAGAATCATTTCTACAGATTCAGCAAGCAATTGTCTCCATAAGGTATCTAGGACAAAGAACCAAAGGTAGTGGTGGTTCTTCTCACTCAGTCCCACTAAACTTTCAATGATCTGCTTTAGTATTTTCTCAGGGATGAGGACAAGACTTATCTTTGCTTATTAGCAATGGATATTTTAGGCATTTCTTCTTCCCATATATATACCAACATAGTAGTGAGACACATAAGCTCCAGAATAAGATTGCCCGTGTACAAATGCTGACTGTGTCTTTCTCTCTATCTCAATCTCCTCTGTAAATGCACATACATTATAGTGCTTACATCATGGAGTTACAAGAAAAACATAAATGAAATTTTTATGCAAACATTGGAAGTAAAGCACGGTAACTGGCATAAGGCTGGATACTCAACAAATATTGACTTCTTAATTATTTATTTGGGTGGATTTTATCTTAGTGCTGGGATTGAACTAAAGATCTCGTGCATATTAAACATATGCTCAACTATCAACCATTTGAGCTGCAACTTCAGCCCCTATTATTTTCTTTCTTCTATCGTTACTCAGCACCATTTACATTCTTACAAAAGAGGATTCTCCTGATTTTGATACTAAAATAAACCATATCATCATTCAGTGACCAGCCTTAAAACACACACACACACACACACACACACACACTGCCTGAGGAGGGCTGCATAATGTGAAGAAGTACTGAAGAGAAATCAGCACTGTTCCCATTTCAGTTCCCCCAGAGATGGTTTGAAGCTCATGTTTCTGGAGCTATAGGAAGGAGATAGTGCCTTGCTAAATAAGAGAATCTATCTCACACCCCCTTCAGAAGAATCCACATTGCACAGTGACCTATCAGCTGCTGTTTTCCAGTTTCCTTAGTGTCCAGCTACTGTCCAAGCTAACTTAATAGTCTTCACAGTGATAGAGAAGTATATGTTTGGATGTTTATAGAATGGATGAAGCTGAAAGACAAATCAAGTGAGGAAAGTTAACAATGACACATATATTCAGGTATTAAATAAAAGGAACACCCAGATTACACATCCTGAAAATGTTTCCATTTAGAGCCAATCAGCAAGTTGCCACTCTAGGGAAAACCTACCTTTCCATGTCTTCCTAGACACTATTCACTAACATGAACAAGGAGTTCTAGACACTGTCTGGACTGTGGCCAAAGCTCTGTGCTTCTGACTGGGGAGGAAGAAGGGAGGAGTGTGTGGGAAAGTGGGAGGTCAGTATGTGTGTAGTGCGCATTTTCATGTTGATGGAGAACTGGTAATAGGAGCAAGAATCAAAGACAGAGTAAAAACTATTAATTCTCCTCTCTAAGCCATTCTGCCATGTCCTCAGCACTAGTACTGCTTGCTACCACTGGCCTTCTGATGGTAATCATTACTTGCATACCCAGATTGGTATCTTTGGGGCTATAGGACAGATGGCCTGAAGAAGTTTAAAATAGCTGATCTAACCATGTAGAAATCTGCCCAGCCTAATTTACATGGGATTCATGTTCATTTCAATTATTTTTCTTTAGAGGAATACAGCTATAAGACTTCAGCTCTACTTTCTGTAACTTTACTAGTATATATTAATTGTATACAATAATAGATTTTTATGACCTTTAATGTATTTTGTTCATATGCATTCCCAATTACTCTCTCTTATTGCCCTCCCACTCCTGCTGCTCCCTTTCCACTTTTCAACTAGTCAACCTTCTACTGTGAGGTCTGTTTGGTTTTGGTGACACAGTGTGTTTAATTAGGGTTGAGCATGGACAACTTAACAATGGCTACATCACTGAAGAAAGTGTCTCTTCTTCCTTCAGCAACCATTAATTGCATTAGATCCTCAAGGAAGAGTGGGGCCTTTTGATGCCTTCCTAAAGCCATGAAGGAATACTAATGACCCAATCTTGTGTGTGTCTTGTGAAGTTAATCACACCTTCTAAGAGTTCAAGAGAGTTCATATCATGCCCAGAAGACATCATTCCAGAATACTCAACCCTTTCCTTCAGCTCTTACATTCTTTCTGCCCCTCTTCGACAATCTTCCCTGAACCTTTCAAGGGATTATAGAGAAGTCCCATTCAGGTATGATGATACAACTATCACATATTCTCAGCACTTTGACTACTCATGAGTCTCTATCAATAACTACTACTTACTACAAAAAGAACCATCTGTTAACAAAAGCTGTCAGGTGCACAAATCTATAGGTATGCACATAAATATTCACAAGGCAATTTAAAAGGCACATCATGTCCCTCTACTAAAACAATAGCAGTAGTAGTTTTCCTACTAGGATTTATTGCCACTCTAGGTTTAAATTATCATGCATAAATTCTTTCCTATGATGTGGGCTTCAACTCTAAGCAGAAGTGGTTGGTTACTTCCATAATAGTCATACCACTACTTCACCAGTGGGCACATGCCCAGAAAGTCAGTAGTACAGCATGGATGGCTAGTTCAAGTAAGGCTATTCATGATTATTCTCCCCCTAATAGCCTGCATAGTACATTTTGGAACTGTGAAAACTAGCCAGTAGGGAGAAAGCTCCCATCTCAATCTGAGGTTGATTTCTCAATGTCCTGCAACCAAAGTGTGTGGTATCTTCAGCAATGGGATTTTACCATCTAGTTTTGATGGACAACCAAGAGCAAGGGAAATAGCCTGCACTTCTCTCACAGCATCTACACAGGCCAGGACACTGAGAAAATGTTTAATGAAACTAGTGTGGCAACTCATTTCTATTGCTCTTCTATTGGAATGTTTCTATCTCCAGAAACAATTCTCCCCTTTAGTGACCTGAGCATGTATCTCCAGTGTTTCAACACACCTCTCCTCACAAAGTAGTGACCTATTCATCCACACAGTCATCCCAGTCAGAAATCAGGTGTCATTTCGAGGTCTTCTTGACTACTCAGTATGATCTTAGCTGTAATTATTTGTTTTCATTAAACTTACATTCACTGTGGACCAACAGAGCTATGATAAATATTTCATCTATTTCTTCTAATGACATCCAATAAAAAATATACCTAACTCCAAGAGACACCATATACAACTATAAGTGATTATCATTTGCTCAAAGTGCTGCCATATTTCCCTCTAATTCCTGAAAAGTCCATCATCAGTGCCTATCCAGTATAACGTCCCATGTTTATAAATTATGGCCATTTTTCAGAACTCTCCACATTACTCATTTCAAGCTCTTCACCACTGTCTTCATAACTGACCCAAATCAAAGCCCCTCCACCATCCAAAGACATAATAATCTTCTTGAAACACAAACCTCATGATATCAATCCCCTGCCTCAAAAATGTTGAGATATATTTCTCTTAGAATGACCCATACACTTACACTACATCAGCTTTGCCTACCTGTACAGTTTCAGCTCCTTACAATGCATAAATGGATTTGGCCAGGAGTCAAAAGGAGATGAAATCTAGTCCATTTCCACTTGCCAGGTCTTGATCTCTGCATCTGATAGACTGCATCTTCTGAAGGCACAGGTACCCATTCCTCTTTAGGCAGTTTTTCTTAAATTTAGACAAAAATACTATCTGCCTACTAAGCTAATTTCATCTAGAGAAAGGCACATCATTCACATCCACACTAAGGCTACTGGCTAACAACAGACTGCTAACTTCAAGTTTAGCATCCAACTTCTCACTGTCATGCACTGACACATTCTGTTCTTCTACAAATGTTGGCCTAACTCACCTGCTGCTATAGAAAGTTTTTTAGTTCAAGTGATCCTTTCTCAGGTATGCACTGAGATCAGCATTGGATCCAGATAGCATTTTGAGATGGTGACCAGAAAGCACAATTAAAGAAATGGTAAAAGGGTAAGAATCCCAGAATTCCCTCCTCCTATTTCCCTCTCTTTCCCTTCCCATCCAGCCATGTTCTAGCTAGGTCAGTAGCTCTGGAAAGACCTCCAATTATGGTAACTGAGACTTCAAAGGTCTCACTTCACCAAAAGAGTTCAGCAGGGAGTTGAGCCAGCCTGGCAACTAGAAGCTGGGATCCAATCCTCCTTCCCGCACCATAAGCAGTGCATTTCAGAAACTCCTCTGGTTCGCTGTCTCTCTCTCTCTTTCTCTCTCTCTCTCTCTCTCTCTCTCTCTCTCAACTTTCCTAAGGTACAAACAATTTCCTCTGTTCTTCTCTCTCTCTCTCTCTCTCTCTCTCTCTCTCTCTCCTCTCTCTCTCTCTCTCTCGGCTTTCCTAAGGTACAAGCAATTTCCTCTTTTCTTCTCTCTCTATCTTCTTCTACTCCTATACTTTGTTCCAGGTTCAGTGCCCCCTACAACCTTTCACTCTATCATTTGGAGCTTCCTACCTCCTTGCTCTGTGCCTTTCCTCTTTGCCCCTGTGCTAAACCCCACTACCCTCAAGCTGGCATTAAACAAAAACCAAGGAAACAGTCTGAGTCCTCTATCTCAATCCTGACAAAAAGCAAGGTAGTAAAGTGACAAAATCCAATAAAGTACATTAATGAAGAGAGAACAACCATCACACCTGAGGCTCATTCTGTTGGAGAGTAGGAGCAAGACAGATGTTTCTAGACAGTCAGCTAAGGACAGAGGCCCAAGGAGATAAAACTTTGCCTGCCCTGGCAGAACTAAAACCAATGTCTGACTCATTCCCATGCAAGATGGCTGCAAGCAACAATTCAGCAGTGTTTCTTGCTTTTTCAAAATTTCCAGGACTTAGCCACATGGGGGATGGCCCTTCCTGATTCATCCTATCACCACTAGTCCACCAACCAGTCAGGTCTCTAACTTACACACCTGAGTCTAATGACCAGGTTCATTTTAACTGGATGTTTAATCCATAAAAGGAGCCTAGCCAGGAGTGTAAATCTCTTTTCTTCTTCCTCTGGATCCCTCGTGATGCAGGTGTACAAGTCTCACATACTCTTCTCTTTGCTTGGGAATTTTCCTGCTCATCTTCTACATGTATTGTGTTTTTGGATGCTTTTTTGTTTTACTACTGTATGATCTCCCTTTAAATTCTGAGCCTCTTATTTCCTGTTAGTCTTATTTGACCCACTCTGTAAGGTGGATCTTTTTGTTTTGGGCTCCCTTGTTTTGTGTGTGTGTGTGAAAGAGAGAGAGAGAGAGAGAGAGAGAGAGAGAGAGATTTTTTTCTCTATTTCCCCTTTCCCTTCTCAGCTTGGCTCTTTTTGGCTTGGGCTTCCTTCATAGTATTCCCTCTGGATCTTAACTCTCCCTAAAATACACCTTTTAATTCATAATTCACCCCTCATTGAGTTCACGTTTGCAATTCCTTGATAACTTGGATAAAGGACCCAAAAGTTGGGGTCCACAGGCCTGAGATCTCCTCCATCTTCATAGAATTTAATCCATTCCTGAACCCAAAATTCTGCATCTTTCCCCCAGGAAATCTTTGAAAAGCCATGGAAATCATACTTACAAGGAACATGGACATTAGAACATCTATGTACTGATTCTGGATCCTCCTAATTTAGTGGCACGTCTTGGGCCCCTAAATTATCAAAGCAAACTGCATGGTACTAGAAAAAGACATGATGTAGCAATTCAATACATTGGACACTGAGCACTGCACTGCACTTGGAGGCACTGATCTTTTCCTTCAGAAATGGCTTGCATTGCCCACTCCTCTTATCCCACTTTCTTTCTTTCTTTTTTTTTTTTGTTTTGTTTTGTTTTGTTTTTATTTTTGTAGTCAGTGAATACAGTCAAGTTGATACCATTGTTAGCCTCCTTCCTGTCCTTCACCCTCCTAGTTGGGGAATATGTGTCATGCATTATGGGGTTAGCCTTTAGTTTCTGGTAGGAGGAAATGTCTCTGCATGTCATGACCCAACGTATGGCTCTGACATTCTTTCCACCCTGTCTTGCGCAAATTCCCCTGAGCCATGCTGGGTTCATATTAGGTCTGCTTCCATGTTGAGATCTTGGGTGCATGTGTGTCTCTGGATATCTGGTTTGGTAGGGGTTCTCTGTGTCTATCTCCTTTACCATTGTGCTGGTTCCCGGTTCACCAAGACATCAGCATTCTTGCATGTTTCCCCAATTACTCTTAGTTTCAGCTGGGGCCCTTTTGAGGTATGATGGGGTGGTTCTTGCCTTAGGATCTTGGTCTATCTGAAAAAGAGAAGCAGATTGTCCAATGGAGAGTAAAGTTAGCACCAAGTAAATGTGATAACCATTAATTTTTAGAGAGAGTTTAGTGACAAGTGGGTTCATTTTTGGATATGGGTCTGACTTGTTTCCTAGCTCCATCTGTGGGTTCTGTTCCACGGAGCAGATCAGTTAGCCAAATCAAGAGTAGTTGATTTCCCACTATGGCTATGGGCCACTATTGCACTTGTATGAGCATCACATCAGGTTGTTTGCTGCTAAGTAGGTTAGACCATGTGTTGCTTGGGCAGATATTGGTCTTTATCCTCCAGTCACTCATGTAGCACCTTCTGGCACTAGATGCACTAACCGTCTGGGGACTGACTCTCTTCCAGCTTCTAGCTATGTTGCTCCATGATACATACCAACAATGTATGGTGTCCTCAGCAGTAGGGTATTACCACTAACCTATGGTGGGACCTCAAGCACTCTGACATAAATCTGTCTTCTTTTGGGAGACCTTGTAGGTCTCTGTGACCAAAAGCTCCAATTGTGGATGATAACCACCTGCTGGTACCAGGGGTTACAGGTCAGTGCCCAAGAAGAGAAGGAAGAACAGGATAAGTTATATAAAAGATATAGAGAGAGATGAGAGAGAAGAGGGAGAGAGAGAGAGAGAGAGAAAGAGAGAGAGAGAGAGAGAGAAAGAGAGAGAGAGAGAAGCAGAAATAGGAGGAGATAATGGACAGTTTTTGTGACACCCTCTCCAGGGCCTTGTAAATCCAGTGTTCCCTCTAAGGGCCTGGTGGAGGTTCAACCATTTGGTCTGTCTTGTAGGATGTAGAGTTTTATGGTACCATTGCCTTTTGGGTCCAGTTTTGTGTCCCCCCCCATTGTCTTCCCCTCCCTCCCCACCCTCCCTATTGTCCGGTCCTTGAGATTCTTGGTAGGCATGTCAGCAACTTGGGTAGATTCAGGAGCTGTAGGTGAGTGAGACTATGCAGCAATTATCTTTCTGTGACTGGGTGAGTTCACTGAGAATAAGCTGTTCCAGGTTCGACCATTTTTCTTCAAATTTCATTGTGTCATTTTTCCTTTCAAATATCAAGTAGCTGTAGTTACTTGACCCAAAATCTTTGGTTTGTTTGTTTTGTTTTTGTTTTGTGGGTTTTTTTTTTTTTTGAGTTTTTGTTGCTGTTGTTGTTGTTGTTTGTTTTTCAAGGTAGGGTCTTACTCTAGCTCAAGCTAACCTGGAATTCACTATGTAGTCTCAGCTCATATTGGTCTCGAACTCACAGTGATGCTCCTACCTTTGCCTCACAAGTGCTGGGATTAAACGTGTGTACCACCATGCCCAGCTGGCTCTTACATTCTTTTTGACACCCCTTTCATAATGGTTTCATAATCTTTCACCTTCTTTATATGCCTGTCTACCTTAGCTGTATTACTATAAAAGAAGCACTTTCAACATTCCTCCTGGATATCATAAAAATTCAAATTCACCAGGTTTAATTTGTATTTTAAAAAATATTTATTTTGAGGTGTATGTGTGTGTGTGTTTATGTGGGAGTGCAGGCCGCAGTATGTATGTGGAGGTCAGAGGATAATTTTAAGTTCAGTCCTTGACTTCCACCTCATTTGAAGTAGGGTCTCTTATTTTTCATCAGTCTGTGAGCTTCTGGGAAATTCTCTTGTCTCTGCTTACTTTCTCACCATAGGTGCCACAGCTTCTGGTTTTTATTCGGGAGCTTTGGATTCAAATTCAGGTACTCAGAGTTATATGGCAAGGGCTTTACCCACAAAGCCATCTTGCTAGGACCCTATTTTTCATATTTTTACAAATACAGGGTTGTCAAACTTTCACCAGCCTTTCACATCAGCTTCCTGGCTACCTACCAAGTCCTCACTACTAGCCATCTTGAGACCTTCAGACCTCTATCTATCCCAAAACTAATGTGATGAGATAAGGGATTTATTAGACAAATTAGACCTCACTCAACTGCAGGAGTAACTAGGGAAGCAGAAGTCCAAAAAGAACTGGGTAGAAGATCTGGAAAAGTAATTAACAGATAACACAAATGAAGACAAAGGAGTCTGGTTGACTCTGTATCTGGCAGTAGGCTTGAAATTGCTTATGGTCACAGGACTAGTGGTCAGGAAGAAAGCTAGAAATTTAACTAGGGAAATAGAGGGGAACAAATAGGAATCCACAGGGACAATCCTAAACTCCCAAGATAAACAGAAACCTTCATCTTTCTATCATCATCTCTGCCTCAAATATACAGGTTCACTTACCACAAGATGTACCTGCTTGTGGTTTAGGAATCTAAAGGGGAAGATCCTGCAGAATCTAGAAGAGCTCACTCCCACCCCAGCCTGCAAGATGAGCAGCAGGTACATGAGGACAGATATGGGCAGTTCTGATGCTCTGTCTGGCCCAACCCTCACAGCCAACTTGGAGTTGGTTTTTTCGCCAATCTATCTGGTCATCAGCCCTAATCTGGACCCACAGCAGGAGGGGAGTCAGGTCTCCAAGTTAGCTAAATCAACAAAGTAGAGATCATCACAGAAGCTTAGAGTTCACAGTATCTGCAGGAAAGCCTTTAAGATATTTTAAGTGAGCTGGAGAGACGGCTTAGCAGTTAAGGCATTTGCCTGCAAAGTTAAAGAACCCAGAATCGATTCCCCAGGACCCACATAAACCAGAGTCACAAGGTAGCACATGCATCTGGAGTTTGTTTGAAGGGCTATAAGCCCTGGTGCACCCATTTTTTTTCTCTCTCTCTCTCTCTAAAATAAATAAATAAAATAAAATATTTTAAAAATATGTTAAGTATTTGTATTATCATCATCATCAAAAAGCTTAACACATAAGTGCTCTAACAACGTTTGTTCAATAAAAGCTTGATTTTTGTATCAGATTTTATGCCTTGCTCTTTAAAACACTTCCCACAATATAAATTATGTTTCCTTTTATAAGGAGAAGAACCTTCTGCATCAACCAAATTCTTGATTAATTTCCCTCCCCTTGGGACAGGTTAGTGCTGAGAACTAAAGCAACTCTAGATTCTACTTACCTTGGAACACAGCTGCATTAAGATTCCTTTGAACTCAGCAGTAAGAAGAAAGATGAGCTGTGATGTTGCCATTTGTGGTAGAGACTGAGAGAGAGGGCAGGGTTCACACTTGAACACTTCCTCCTCATTAGCACTTCAGGCCCTGCACTCAGCTCCCAGCATCACCTGGTGACCTGCCTCAAATGAGGGAAACTGGTGATGAGGTAAGTGATAATGAGGGTAAAATGTCCTGTGCAGATCCAGGCCGGGCTTGTTCAAAGCAGTACCACGGAATACGGCTGCACCTGGGTGTTGTGAACTCTTTCTTCATTTGGGAAGCGGCATGATGAAAATTCGTTATCACAGCGAAACAGCAGCAGCCGCAGCAGCCACGCCCCCGCTAAAAGCGTCGGTTAAAATGGACAGGCGCGGGCTTCCTGAATGAGCTCAGCTCCTTGTGGCAGATCTTCTAGAAAGTCCTGGCATTGCTCATTGCTTTCTGCTATGGAGCAGCACCAACTCCATAACTGGAAGGAAGGGAGGGAAGGAGAAAGGAGAAGAAAGAGGTTGAAAGAGATCTGTTCTTGTCCCAAAGCCTAAAGAAGCTCACAGCGCGGTTCACTGGAAGATGTAGCACACTTGATGCAAGGACTTTCTTCCATCCTCCTCCAGGCTTGACAGGAAAGCAACAGGGTGGAAAACATTTTTCTTTCCAAGGTGGCTATCCCTACCAATGAAGGAACCTGGTGGTGAAGAAGGGGGAACAAATGTTATCCCTGCTGTCGCCCTGAGAAGGCCTTCCAAAACGACTCCCTGATGCCTCTCAGATGGAGAAGGCCCTTCACCTAGACTGATTTTCAGCCATTTTCTGGATCCGTGGCTGTAGTTTCTACCGTATTTACTCTCCCCCCTTACTTGTTACTCTCTCTTTAAAATAAAATTGTATTTATTTGTACGTGTCTGTCTGTGTGTGTGTGTGTGTGTGTGTGTGTGTACGTGGGCCAGGGCCACTTGCCACTGAATATCAACACCAGACACTTGTGCCACTTTTTGCATCTGACTTACATGGGTCGCTTACAAATTAACTCCATGCCAGCAGGCTTTGCAAGCAAGCACTTTTATGTGCTGAGCTATCTTCCCAATCCCTGGTTACTCATTTTCTTACTCTTCCCACTTACTTCTATCTCTAACTTCTTCTGCTTTACTTCCAAGGTGTTTATACTTTTATTGGACTTATCAGCAATCAAATGGGACAGAGACATTATCAGAGATGAAGTTTTAGAAAAGGAAACAAAGGCCCAGAAAAAAACTGAGTATTATCCCACGTCACCCAGTGTGGTTTTGTGAGAATAAAGACCACAGAAACCAGAACGTGGACTCGAGAGCTGTTGTTCCAACTCTTCTTAGGTGTCTCATGATTCTCTATGTGACTATACATGCTGAAAGATAAATAAACACTTTCTCACACCCACAGGTTTTCATTGGACCGTGGCTACTGAACATGACATTTTCCCCACACCGCTAGATGTTATATCTCTATGTTTACAAGTTCTGCTGTTAAAGAGTTGCATAATTCTTCTGTGGATGGTCATTTCAACACAAAAATACCTGAGTCTTGACACTCAAGTGAAAGTCTCAGATATTTCCAAAAAGTGCTATTTTCTGTTTTCACAGATAGTGTGTTGTGGTTTGAATGTGAAATGCCCCCCACAGCCTCAAATGTTTGAGCACTTGATCCCCAGTTGGTGGCTCTATTTAGGAAGGTTGCAGAGCCTTTAAGAGGAAGAGCTTTGCTGGTAGAAGTGACTTCAAAAAACCCTTGAAGTTTTATAGTCTGGCCCCACTTCCTGTCTGCCTTCTGCCTCCTGACAATGGCCACAGTGTGACCAGTACAATGTGCTTGATCTCCTGCTCCTGCTGCCACGTCTTCTCTACCATGATGTGATGTACCTCTTGGAGCTATAAGCCAAAATAAACCTGTTCCTCTCTTAAGTTGCTTCTGGTCAGGTGTTTTAGTTTACAACAATGAGAAAGTAACCAAGACAGATGCTGCAGTTATTGTTCACTAATGGTTTATTTATTTATAGACTATGTTAGTATCCAATAATCTTGTAGTTGAAAGATTCTGAGGCACAATATGAAGTGATAAGTAGAATAAGTTGTTAAATGTGGTCCAATCCTCAACAAGTGTACACTACAGTTGGGAAAGGTGTCTCAAAAGACAAATATGCTTTGGCAAGATGTGTTTGATGGCAGGGAACTTTAGTTGAGAAATGAGAAGTAGGGAAGAGAGAATTAAAGATGAGGACTGGAGGAATGGCTAAGTGGTTAAAGGGACTTGCTTGCAAAGCCTGATGGGCCAGGTTTGATTCCCCAGTACTCACATAAAGCCACATGTGCAAAGTAGCACATGCATTGGAGCTTGTTTGTAGTGGTATGAGGCCCTGACGTGTTATTTGCCCTCCCCCCCATCTCAAGTAAGTAAATAAAAATATTTATAAAAAATAAGAGCCTGGCATTGTGGCACCCTCCTTTGATCCCAGCACTCAGGAGGCAGAGGTAGGTGGATTGCCGTGAGTTCAAGGCCACCCTGAAACTACATAGTGAATTCCAGGTCAGCCTGGGCTAGAGCAAAACCCTACTTCAACAAAACAAAATAGGGGCTGCAGGGATTGCTTAGCAGTTAAGGCATTTGCCTCAAAGCCAAAGGACCCCAGGACACACGTTAACCAGATGCACAAGGGGTCGCATGCATCTGGAGTTCATTTGCAGTAGCTGGAGGCCCTGGCATGCCCATTCTCTCTCTCTTTCTCTCCCTCCCTCTCTCTCTCTCTCTCCCTCTTCCTCTGTCAAATAAATAAGTAAAATAAGATATTTTTAAAAATAAATACATAAATAATAGGGTTGGGCATGGCGGTGCATGCCTTTAACTCCAGCACTCAAGAAGCAAAGGTAGGAGGATCACTGTGAGTTCAAGACCAGCGTGAGACTACATAGTGACTTCCAGGTCAGCCTGGGTCTAGAGCAAGACCCTACATCAAAAAATATAAACAAATAAAAAATAAAAATGTTCCAAGTGTCATAGAATTTCCAGGAACTTAGATACAGTGAACGAAGGTTAGGGACTTTATACTCAGTATAAGTATAAATAGTATAAGTATAAGTATAAAAGTATAAGTATAAGAAAGTATAAGTATAAGTATAAGTAAAGTATAAGAAAGCTTACAGGTTCATTCCGGTTGCAGTGTAGATGCAGCAGCACAGCTGGACACTGTAGACACAAAACCATAGACACTGAGGGTGGTGTGCTGCCTGCACGTAGCCAGCTGGCTACTGCTGCCTCTGAAAACTTAACTACATCCAGCCATTCTTCTCTGTAATGTTGAATTCATTGTATGGTCCATTTTCCCAGAAACGAATTCACAAGACTGGTGGCTTGTGGGGCAGGAAAGATAGCTCAGCATGTAACGGTGCTTGTCAGTTAAGCATAAGGGCCTAAGACCACATGAGTTTGAATCCCCAGCACCATGTAAAAAGCTGAGTATAGGCACACAAACCTGTGGGGTAGGGGTGCAGTGTCAGGTGAATCACTGACTGAAAATGGCAGCTCCAGGTTGGGGGAGACACTCCATCTCAGTGAAATACATGGACGAACAGCACAGGCTCCTCCGGCTATTGCAAGCATGGAAAAACTACACATCTGCACATGCACATGCTTATGTCATACACATTACATTACACACCATACCACACATACTCTACACACACACACACATTCATTTTTAAGAAGAGTGGCTTGGGGTTGGAGAGATGGCTGAGGAGTTAAAGGTACTTGCTTGCAAAGACTAACAGCTGGTGTATGATTCCTCAGGACCCATGTACAGCCAGATACACAAAGTGTCACATGTATCTGGAGTTTGTTTGCCTTGGCAGAAGGCTCTGGTGTGTGCCATGTATTCTCTCTCCCCCCACTCTCTCTGTCCTGGGAAACTTTTCCCCTGCGGAGACATGGACACACATCTTTACCACAAATAGGACTCTTATGGCAGACCAAAGTACAATTACACCAGTACCAGTTTGGTGAACCAATGAGTTTATTGGGAGGTCACTGACAGAACACAAAGAGAGGTTACTTATAGGAGCGTGGGGCCCCCAGAGCAGCCACTTTGTTGGAGATTCCTGTGTCAAAATTACTCCTTGGATGCTCCTCCCTCAGCCTCATGATGTGGGCTTGTTTTCAGAGCATCAGAGCCACCACACCATGGAGAAGTCTCATTCCACTCTGAATGACAACTCTCCTGTGGCCACTTCTAGATGCTCCTTGTCCCTGCCTGGGACTGTGAGACCACAGAGCAGAACTTCAGTTGGCTTCAATGCTCCTCCCCCCACCTGGGGGTGAGGGCTTATTTACAGACCATGCGACCCCAAAGCAACACTACAGTGGGGACCATTATGCTGGGATTACCCCTGTGGATGCTTCTCCCTCAGCCTTGGGGTGAGGGCTTACTTATACAAAGTATGGAGACTCCAGAAACACCACCTCAATGGAGCTCAATGGAGCTCCTTGTTCCTGGGTCTTTTCCTCTCTGTATACTCATCTCCCTGCCCTCAGATCATGAAATACTGTGTGTTACTGTATACAGCTGGTGCAGGAGTCACCTAAGTCTCAAGTTGGGTCTATTGACCCCACACCATCGCTTGTGAGTTGACCCAGCTGCTTTTGATAAAGCTGGAAATAGTTGTTTATACCTTTCAATACAGAGGAAATTTGCCATACAGCACTCTCTCAGATTAAAAAAAAAAATTAAAAGGAGTGAGGCTATAGAGATGGCATAGCAGTTAAGGAGATTGCCTGTGAAGCCAAAGAAACCCATTAAAGCCTAATGCACAAGGTGGTGTATGTGTCTGGGGTTTGTTTGCAGTGGTTAGAGGCTATGGTGCACCCATATTCTCTCTCTCTCTCTCTCTCTCTCTCTCTCTCTCTCTCTCTTTCTCTCTCAAATAAATACATAAAATATTTTTTAAAAGAGTGGTTTGTAATTTGAGTTAAAAGGTACAAATCTCAATGCAAAATAAATATATCCTTAAGGTATTAGATGAAAGGTATCCACAATTCTAACAAATGTCTAATGTATAGCTTGATTTGGAGGCAGCTCGTTGTGTCATGCCATCAGAAAGTTGCTGTTTAACATGAAGTTAGAGAAAGAAAAACTATGTGTCCAATTCGTGGTTCACAAAAGAAGACAAATACAGACAGTTTCTTAGGCACAGGGTTTTATTTAATGCCAAGAAAGAGAGTGATGGGGTTCAGAGCAAGAGGAAAGGCAACTCTGAACTATGTGCTAAATTATGGGGTCATGACAGAAGCTCTAAGACAAGTGGTTTGTTGAGTTTAAGACTTCATTATAATGGTAAAGAAAGAGAAGAGGAACAGAGAGATGCAAAGTGAGAAGGGAAATACATAAACTAGGGAGAGAGCAAGAGGGCACAAGAGTTTGAGTGAGAGAACATGGGATAAAGAGAAAAAGAAGCGAGAAAGAGAAAACAGATATATATACTTTGAGAAGGAAAGCCAAAAGAGAGTGAGACCATAGAGAGGGTTTTATGAGAGAAGGTGGCCAACTGCTCTGTGTGGAAAGTGTCATAGGTGTTATGCTGAGGTAGGAGCTGGGGCAGGAAGCTATTTTCTTTTCCCTTACCCTTGAGGTATCCTCAAGTTCCATAATAGGAGATGGTCCCAGAATCCCAGGCCTAGCTAGAGCATGGCCCAGTGATAAGCAAGAAAAGAGAGTGGGTAGAGAGCTCTGAGACTCCAGCATTGCTGCCTTTTATTTACATAAAAAGAACAGAGGGATAACTTCATAGAAAAAGGAGATGGGTTAGCCTGTGGGAAAACGTGGTAATGTGATCTTATCTTTAACTGCTTCCTTGCTGGATGGGGACATCAGAGAGGAGGTCACCCTTCTTAAGGTATTTGATCTAGAGGCTGGTATATGTTCTTCCACATCAGGAAGACATTATCCATATGAGTTCATGTGACATGATGGCTGGTGATCTAAGTAAATTGGATTAGCAACCAGATTTTTGAGGTGCATATGTAAGGGAGACTTAAGAGAAAGGTAGCTTGTTTTAGGCAATTATAGTTAGGGACACAGCCCGAAGAGGCCACCAGAAGATGTCACTCCACCTTTGCAGGAATAGAACTCATGTCTGACCTAGCTTTGTCTACAATGGCTCCAGCATCCCCTGCTGCATTCACAGTCTAGCACCCTACCTAGGTGGGTTGATTTTTGGGTCAGCCCCTTGAATCTACCAACCAATCAGACCTTCCCCTTACATACCTCAGTCTGAAGAAGGACTCCACTTTTAATTGACTAAAATGGATTGTCTGTGCTAATTGCTGTCCTCTCTCTATTCTATGGCCTCTGTCTGGACACACGTAAGTCTGGATTTCCCCTAACTAGCCTGGCTGGGGAGTGGAGAACAGAGCACTATTTCTTGACCTGCATAATTTTCTGCTTGCCTTTTGCCTGCATTATGCAGTGTGGTACTTTCTCATGTTTGTTGCATGTATGATTATTCTCTAATCACTGAAACTGCCATGTAGGTATTTCCTCTAAACCTAGATCTGCCATGTGGGTATTTCTTCTAAACTCTAGATCTACCATGTGGGTATTTCCACTAAACTCTGGGACTGCTACATGTATAATTATTCTGAACTCATGATAATCATGGGTGTAACTCTCTTTACTGCTCATTTCCCATCTGAATTTCCCAATTTCTCTTTTGGTACTTTTCTTATTATTCTTCCTTAAGTCATCACCACTTACTTTCTTAACTTTCTTCCATGTGGAGGCTGAGGGCAGATTCTGTGCCTCCCATCTAGGTGTGTGTGTTTTCTAAATTTCCACATGCTTGTGAATCTGCTCAGGCCTTTCCCTGGATCCCAGTTTCCCTTAAATGAACTTCATGATTTATGACTGCTCCCTAAACAAATCCAGTAATTCATAATCTATTCTTATTGGGTCAATTTTAACAATTCTTTGTTAAAAATAGGATAAGGACCCAAAATTGGTGTTCACAAGTTTGGAAGACTCCTCCTGAATCCCAAAATCCTGCATCATGTGGATATATGAATCAAAATGGTTATAAAGTAAGTAGTATTTCTGGAATAGGTATTTCTAAAGCCATTTGGAATTGTATCTGTTGAAATGAATTGTATAACTTAAGTAGATAAATTAAGAACTGAGTTAGCATATTCAGAGAAGTGTCCACACTCATGACATTAGAAAGTAGAAAAATCCTAGTAAATGTGAGGGATCACTGTCATACAAGTGAATGAGTTTTCCTAATGAGTTTTTCCTCAGAGAAAATAAGAACGGTCTCCTGTATAGATCTAGCTTAATAGGAATATGTCCAGAAGATATAGCACCCAGAATAAGGGTTGTCTCAGTTGGTCACAGAGATGTCAAATCATACTCAGAAAAGATAATAAGCTGGCTATTTAAAAGGCCTAATATAGCCCAAGATAATTTTGGCTCTAAACCTGTAATATTTAATTCTCCACAGTTGCTATAGTTGGTCACTGAAGTACTCGTAAGACAGCTGTGGCTTCTGGGAGGCTCAGCTTTTGGTTCCCTTTTGGCCAAGCATCATGTTGTACTTTGTGGACATGGCAAGCAACTGTTGTGTCCTCTTGCTAGGACAATTATGCCTAGGATCTGCCTTGTGAGGCCAAATAGGCAGGAGGGCAGCTCTTCACAACAGAGATAACTAAGAGAGCTGAGAGGGCTGGAGGGATGGCTTAGCGATTAAGGCGTTTGCCTGCAAAGCCAAAGGACCCTTGTTTGATTCCCCAGGACCCACATTAGCCAGATACACAAGGGGGCGCAGGTGTCTGGAGTTCATTTGCAGTGGCTGGAGGCCCTGATGTGCCCATTCTCTCTCTCTCTCTCTCTCTCTCTCTCTCTCTGTGTGTGTGTGTGTGTGTGTGTGTGTGTGTGTGTGTGTGTCAAATAAATAAAGAGAGCTGAGAGAGATTCTGGTAGCTTTGTTAGGCAGTTAGGTTGACAGGGCCTGTGAAAGTAAAAAGCAAGAATGTCTTTGGGCTTGCCCCTACAGTCTGCACTTTGCTAGAGATCAGAGAGGAATCTGGCTTCTCCTTATTGTTTGTCTAAAGGAGTTCCCTAGACCTGTTTTTCCACACCTGGGCCCCTCCATGGCAAAGAGATCTCCTTTCTTAGAATTCAAATCTAATTCCAGCATTGTGGTTGGTCAAGCTTAGACCCCAAAACTTGACATTGTGGATGGCCTCTTCCTGACCAGCCTCTAGCCCAGACCAACCAGCTATGTCTCTGGCTCACCTGAACTTGAAGGTATGGCCCACCACCATAAGGTTATAAATATGTTTACTAGGGGAAGCCAAGCTTCTCTTGGCTCCCCGTTCATCATGCCTGATACTCCAGGTCCTGGTAAACTTCTTTGAACCACCTTGGCCCCTTCCTACTCCCTCCTGCCCTCCATATGGCAGGAGCTCTCGGTACTTAGTTTTCTCCTTAAATCTCTTCCTGTTTCTTCCAGGCCCACCACATGGGCTGTCAGACCATGTGGGTGCATTCATTTTCCTTCCCTTGGTTCTCTACTTCTCTCAACAAATGTGGTAATTTAATAATTATTCTTCCCAGTTTGGTTTGCCCAATTCATTGGTTAAATGCAAACATGAACTCAAGGTTCAGTGTTAAGGGACTCTTTCCTAAACTGTAACAATCCCCTGTATCAGAGCCATTAAGAAACAAACTCCTAGAGTCAGGTGTGGTGGTGCACGCCTTTAATCCCAGCACTCAGGAGGGAGAGGTAGGAGAATCGCCCTGAGTTTGAGGGCACCCTGAGACTACATAGTTAATTCCAGGACAGCCTGAGCTAGAGTGAAACCCTACCTCGAAAAAACAAAAAAAGAAAGAAACTCCTGGATCATATTGATCTAGTCATTATGATCTTGGTCTTAATATCTATATGTAAAATTTTCCCCTTCTGACATATTTACATGTGACATATAATAGGATTGTCTTATCTAAGATTGAAATAGTAACTAACATGGACAGTAAATGAATAAGGGTGTATTGTCTATAGAATGGAGGAAGGCATTCTTAATTTGGGTAATTTTTATAAGTATATAGACTTGGCTTGGGTAAGAAAGAAAGTATAAGAAACTAATGTTATTGGCAGATTATTAGCCTCATTTTTCTCATTTAGGAATATATAAAGCAACATGTTAAATACCTTGGACAACTTAAAATTGTTTAAATTTTAATTTAAGAAAGTGACCAATTTTGGAGTTTTTAGTTATCAGGTTTAAAAGTTTGTTGTTTTGTTGTTGTTGTTGTTGTTGTTTGTTGTTTGTTTGTCTGTTTTTCAAGATAGGGTCTCACTCTAGCTCAGTCTGACCTGGAAATCACTATGTAGTTTCAGGGTGACCTCAAAGTCAAAGTGATACTCCTACCTCTTCCTCCTGAGTGCTGGGATTAAAGGCATGTGCCACCCCACCTGGCTAAAAGATTTTTATGATAATTTTCATAGAAGTGGCTCAGAGTTTTTACCTACTTGATCTAGAGATCAAAGGAATTCTTGAAGGTGGAACAGGAATAAGATAGCTTGTTTTATACAGTTTAGTTAGGGACAGATGCTCAAGTTGAAAACCTGCCTTGGCACAACTAGCATTCACAGCTGATCCAGTCTCATCCACAATGGCTACAGTGCCCTGACTGCTTTCCCAACCTTACACACCACCTAGGTGGGATAGCCTCTGGGTCAGCCCCCTGAATTCACAAACGCTTATATACCTGAGTCTAATTACAAAATTCATTCTACTTAACTATAAAGGGCTTGTGTCAGTGTGACCAACCTTTGGGTGGTGTTCTTGTTCCCTAAACCCCTGCTCTTTCCCCTTTCCTAGCCTGGCTGGGAGCCAGGAAGGGAAATTATACGTCTAACCTATGGGGAGGGTATGTGGGGAAATTTTGATGCAAGTACGGTGAACTGTAAACTCTGGCAATCACTCCTCAAAGAGAAATAAGGGGTACAAGCATCCTTGTAACTTTGTTAAGCCTCCATGTGTATAATTCAAGGATACATAGAAAACAACCACAGAGTAGAGATATAAAGATATTTATTCTTTATATCCTTATATCTCTATCATCTTTATATTTTTATATCATCTTTATATCTCTATTGGGTTTAGAGCAATGGAGTCCCAGACCCCACCTAAAGGAAGTCTCCTGACACAGTGTTGAGGATTCATTAATGACCTGACACACCAGAGAATGGAGGTAATGTTGAGTGTAGAAAAAGCTGCTTCAAAGGCTAAAGGAGGAAGAGGGCCAGAGGGAGAGCCCAAGAAGACAATAGTCCTACTAATGACTCTGTATCTGAGTCACAACACCATATGTCAGGTTCAGGGAACACAATAGAGGACCTAGACAGCTTTTTGGGCAGGATGTTTTATTTAATGCCAAGCAAGAGAGTGATGGAGTTCAGAACAAGAGGAAAGAGTACTCTGAACATTTGTTAGATTTTGAGGTCAGGATGGAGACTCCAAGACAAATGGTTTGTTGAGTTTAAGGCTTTATTGTAGCAGCAGAGAAAAAAGATAAGGGGAGAGAGGAAGGGAAAGGAAAAGGTAGAAGGGACTACACACATAAAGGAGAGAGAGAAAGAGGGCCAAGAAGAGTGAGAACGAGAAGGAAACATGGATGGAAATGGAAAAGAGGGGAAATGAGAAAATGGAGGTGCACACACCTGGAGCAGGAACACCAAAAGTGTAAGAGGGCCAGAGAGAGAGTTTTATGAAAAGAGGAGAGAAACTGCCCTGCAAGGAAGGGACCTTGGCTGGTGTACTGAGATGAAGGGGTGGCATTTTCTTCTCTTAGCCCATAGGTATTCTCAATTACCATAATCAGAGGTGTTCCCAGAGTTGCAGACCTATTTAGAACATGGCTGAGTGGGAGGGAAGAGAGAGGAGGATTAGTAAAGTGCTCTGGGATTCTATCACCATGCATGTGAATTGATTTTTTTATTGCATTAGGGTCAATATTCTATTGAAGTCAATGTCACAATTTATTCAGTGAGTATGTTGCCATTAGCAAGGTGTAAAACTATGTGCCAATATGGGTCAGGAAACAAAGGTAAGTCAAGGCAAGAGACAGAACATGAGGACTTGACAAGGTATGAGGTCAGATGTCAGGCTAAAGGCAGAAAGCAGAATTTTCCAAAAATCAAAACAAAAAAAAAAAAAGGATTTGCATAGTCATAACAGTGGAAGCAAAGTCTGAAATCAGCAGTGACAGTTTGATTCCTGACCCCAGGCCAAGGATAGGGACATTAAGCCAAAGGGACAGATATCTTCCAGGTGAGAATAAGTGAAACAGGATGACAAGGGACATCTACCATGCAGATGGGATCAAGACATCCAGGTACATTTATAAATGAGGCACATGCAATGGGTTTGCTCCACAACACGTACACCACCAAGGGACACTATGCTCCTTTTTCAGCATTCTTCAAGGACATTACTTATTTTTCTTTTTCTTTATCTTCCACATCTGATTCCCCATGTCATGTCTGCTTTTTGATTTTCCTTCTGCAACCGACAGAGATGGTATAATCTTTCAGAATTTTGTCTGAAAAGAAGAGTTAGTATTTTTTTTCTATTAGCTTGTGCATCTCCTGGACAAAGAACTTGAAATCACCCTCTGCATACCACAGTGCATCCAGCTTTGACACCTGCTCTCCCAAAGCACCAGTAATAACCCTGACTCCCTGCAAAAGCTATAACTTTAATAAAAAAAACAGGTCACATCAGACACTAGTATTGCCAGAACATGCAAACATACACGTACACTCTATTGCCAATAACTCATAAAAAATGAAATCTCCAACAGTATCCTCCCACCACTTTCTCTAAGAAATTCTCTGGGAAAGAAATAAAGGAGTATCTAAATAAGTGTTCTCAATACTCCAGGTGTAATGGGCAATGTTTTGTGGTTGTCATGGATATAGTTCTGATGCTCAGAGATTCAAAGGAACATGCAGTCTTTATCTCATTAATGAAACTCAGTTCAAGATACTTGATATTCAAAGTCAGATAAACATGAGTTCCAGTCTTGGCTTTACCATTTACTGGCTATGTGATATTGAATTTACCTTTTCTATTCTAGTCTTAATATTCTCCTCTGTAAAATGGGTATGCAATTTCACTTCACAGAGTTGTGAGCACTCAAGAAAGAAAGGGATGCACCTAACATACTAGTAAGTAAATTATAATTATAATAGCACTGTTGTGACTGTAGTTATGATAATCATCATATCTACTTCATTACTGAGCCAAAGGCTCCACTTAGCTCAGAGTTGAAGCATAAAATGTCCCTCATGCCCATGCTGTGAGTTTATCTCTAATAGATGGAAAAGCCACCTCCTTTCTATTTGCATAATGGGAACATTCATATTCTGTTGGGCATAATGATTAGCCTACAAGTGGCAGATGACACAGCTCATGGAGAAAAAAGAGCAAGCAGTCTTTTAGAGCTCTGTATACAGCATGCCTCTTCTCATCCTCACTAGTTCTGCACTCTTTCCATACCTAAAAACTTGCTCCCTAATTACAGGTAGCTTGAGGGGGTGACACTCCCACACTGCAGAAAACAGTGACTATATTTGTGCATTGCCCCCATAGAAAGTGAAACAATATGATTAGGAGAATCCAACCATCAATCATTCTATACTCCAATGTTCAAAGGCAGTGAGGCAGATCAAGGCAGAGAGTCAGGTTTTACATAAAGACTACAAAATTAGCACACAAGAAAAATCAGTTGACAAAGAAGAACTGTTACCAGTTTTGAGAGCCATGGAATGTCTTTCAGATCTGGACTGGTGTGGCTTAGAGTTCAGAATGCTGGACACTCAATAGTCACTATACTTCTGGAGCCTGTGGCCCTCAAGTTCACTGTCTTGTGACTCACAAAGAATTGACAAGTACAGACATAGCAGAAGGGCAAATTAAGCACGATTTATTTCAGAAAAGAAAGTAAAGTGGAAACCTCCAAAATTGGGAGAGGCTGGGCCCTGAGCAAGTAATAGACACTGTGATCTGATCTGCATTTCTTATCCCGTTGTGATAAGCTTTACTGGTTACATTTAAATGTATATCGAAGATGTTGACTAATTGGGTCAGGAAGAAAAATAGACTCAGAATGGGCCTATGATCCAGAAAAAAGTCTGCAAAACATTTCTAGAAGGGGAAAGAAGGAAGGAATAAGATGCTCCTGGTTACCATCTTGATGAGTCAGGTTTGGGTTCAGCTGGAGTTGTCTTCCATCCCTTCTAGGGCAGGTTCACATCTATGTTGTTGTAACCTGTGTCCCTAATTAATTACCTAACCCAAAAAGTCTATCTCACTTTTAATTTCTACCGGAAGGCCGAGACACCCTTCCCTCCTCAAGGCTGACTGCAACAGACTAGAGCCACTGCCAAAGCCAAAGATGCAGCACCCTCAAAATGTCTGAAGACGATCTACAACTCATTATAATACCAATACACACACTTCCAGGTGATTTAAGATGACAATTAGACATCTGGTACCTGAAATGGTATGTGTTTTGTGTATGTAGCAAAGTACAGGTAACAAAGTTCATGCCATACAAATGACTGCCAAACCCTACATTATGTGACACAAAAGCCTTGATCCTTTGTACATATAAGCAAGGCTTATTTGAGCTGCTAAACTTCCTCTCTGCTCCAGCCTGCTTCCTCCTTTGGGAGAATATCTTTTTCTTGCAAACTGCTTCTGCTACTAGTCACATGTCTCTGTCCAATTCATTGAGGACATAAAATCCTGGAACCTCTCCAAGAGTGCCCATCAAATCCAAGTATCTACTGATATTAGTAGAAGAAATTCAATGGCAAGCTCTATTGACTTCAACAATCAGTGCCATTTGTGCAAGCCCAAAGGGACACATGAAATTTTCAAAAAGATTTAACTTCTGACATCTTAACATGAAATAATAGTTTTCCACTAGCTTTGCTTCCAAAGGCATCACCACTCGATATCCATTCCACTGAGTTCTTTCCTTGAAATGCATCCAAAAAAAAAAAAAAAGTGTTTGAGGTAGGGAAACAGAGAACTTGATCATGCTAGGGTACTAGTGTACAACCTGAGTCCATTGTTGCCAATCCCTTTGTCTAGCTGATAGGATTTCAGTTTAACCCAACAAGCAGGGCCTGAGGTATAGGAAAGACTTTTTGTTATTGTTGTTTTGCTTTTTTTTTTTTTTTTTTTCCGAGGTAGGGTCTCACTCTGGTCCAGGCTGACCTGGAATTTACTATGTAGCTTCAGGGTGCCCTCGAACTCGTGGTGATCCTCCTACCTCTGCCTCCCGAGTGCTGGGATTAAAGGCGTGCACCACCACGCCCAGAAAGACTTTTGAATGGTAGATGAGGTTAAAAAAAAAAAACACAGAAAAGGTCAGGGAAAGAGACCATGGTGGGAGTTCTGAGATTCTCTAGCAGGAGATGGCCAGAGAGTACTGAGGGTTAAATTGGATGAGGAAACTGAGAGAACAGAAAGCATTGTGCAGATCATAGACACCAGCCATAGGCTCTAAAATCCTGGTTTAAAGCAATTCAGCTCCTGTTGCATTCAGCCGGCCAATACATTTGAGGCATTTACACTTCTGTGGTACCTTTCAAGCCAGAGCCTCAAAGCCCTTTTCAAACACAAATCTGTTCAGCCTCATAACCTCCCTGAGAGATTCTGCCAAGGGTTGGTGGGATCACTTCCCTCCCTACCTCAAAGGCAGCCTTTTGGGCAGTGGGAGGTAAGAGGTAGGAGGCAGGGGCTGTTTAACAGTCACTTAACCAGGCATCTTGACAGCTGAGAGAGAGAAGGAGCCACTTGGGATCAGACATTTCTGAGGCACAGAAGTACAGAAACACCTAGACATCCAGCTCTCCGTGTTGGCTTTTACTCTATCCTTGTTAAGGCTGAGTAATCTGCCCTCTTGGTAAACACTGCGCACTGCCTTCCTCATGCTCCCACTTCTTCCTTGTAATAGAACCTCAGCTTTCCTTGTGGGGCACAACAGCTCAAGTGGATATGGTGGACCATATACTCAGATTATGAGGCCAAAAAGGAGATCTGCTAGGAATGTATTTGCTGTGCTATAATTCCAAACTAATTTGGGTATCTCAGGGGCTTATTTCTTTCTTATGTCTGCCTTTACCTCAGGCCCTGCTTGTTGGGATAAACTGAAATCCTATCAGCTAGACACAGGGATATTTCAGTTTATTTTTCTTCTACATTATAAATCTAATCTAACAGGTGAAGAAACTGTTCCATAATCATTTGTGAGCACAGATTAAAGAAGGCTCCATCCTCTTATGATGGCACTCAGACAGTTTATCATGATAAGGCCCCTAAGAGTCAAAGCAAGAAATGTCCTTGGGCCTATAAGGGTGAATCCGTTGGTGTTTTATTTTCCCCTCATCTCCTTTCCCCTAAAGCTTCACCAGAGGAGGTGGATAGGTGTCTCTGGTTTTATCTCCTTCTTTCTTAGAGGGAAAAGGAATGTAAAGAGATTACTTCTTTCCTGAGATCCTGGCAGCACCCAAACATCTGGCATCTGCACTGAGCTAACTAGTTAAATCCTTATTCTAAAACTCTTGAAAGACCCCAATCTGAGTCTTTGGGTGGTTTCCCATTTTACTGAAACCCTACTCCTATCTAGTTTCATTTGTTGAAATTCCAAAGACAAAAACCTGGAAGACCACTGATTTGGTGGAAGCTCAGTGTGACACCTTAGCTCCTGAGTTATTGCCCACCCAAGAGCCAAGAAGGGCTCTATTGCGCTCAGAGACACCCCCAAATTTGCATAGCTGAACCATCTAGAAGAGTCAAAAAAGATATTCTTCAATCAGCTAAGATGCTCTCTTTTTAGGCTCCTGCCAATCATCCAAATCACAAATGTATTCCTCCCTAAACTGAACATCAATTTGATATGTCAGGAGTGTGAAGAACAATTGTCCATTGCAAACTTCAAAAGTCACTTGAGATGAAATGCATGCAAATGATGATGTCTATTATTGGCCTGATAACCATTTTTCTGTTATAACTTAAAAGGAGAGAGGTTTCAGATATCATGTTTCATTTGATCAGTGTAATATTCCAACTAACTTTATATTACTTGAGTGGTAATTTATCTTCTCTGCCTGAAGCAGAAAGAGATTTCAGTTCAGTAATAATGGATTTGTGTCATTTGAGAATGGACGATCAAAACTATGCAGTCCTTTTTAGCAGAGTTGATTTGGGCATGGAGCAGTTCAGAGGATCCTTATGCTACTTGAGTTAGAGTCATAGCCAGGTTCAACCACCCATCCTCAATAAGCCAATTAAAAGTACCAACTTAATAGCAAAAAACAGAAAAAGGAAGTTTATTCAATGCGGCCACATTGGGAAGGGAGACAAAGGAACCCAGTTGCTACTCCCTCCCAAGTCCATCTTTGGTGTCCTAATATGAGGTTTGGGTTTAAACAGATGGCCAGAGGTATGCATAGTTAAGCAACCCTGATCAAGGTATGGTCCTGCCCCATTGCTGTCATGACTCTAGTCTTCTCTTCTGGGTAGCCTGACAAGTTGCCAGCACTATGTGATATCCCTTTCTAGGAGAAACAAGTTTCTCTTCTGACTAACACTAGGCTTTGGCCTTTTCTTTCTCACAGTATGAAAAACCTGGGGAAATTCCACTTTTCTTGGGTGTTAAGAGAAAAACAAACACAGATCTCACCTCAAATAGAATAACAGATAGTTTATTCTGGAGCTAAATATGAGTGAACATGGCCCTCAAACACAGATTTAAGTACCCCAAATTTCATTTCCCAACAGGTTAATGATTTTATAAAGTTTTTATAGTTATAGAACAAAAGGAGGTCATAAATCAAGGCACTCTTCAAGTACACCGGTAGAGATACCAGGTAGGCAGGTTAGAGCAAAAAGCAGGGGAATCTCTGCTATGAGCTGCAGATGCCATCATATGATATGCTTGCTTTCAGGTTGGTGAAAACTGAGCGGCATTACTACATTCCAAAAGGAATCACTTCATTAGTCACAGGATGTTAGGTAAGACACAGAGGTGGGTGACAAATGGCCACTAAAGGAGATAAAACTGGCCGTGGACATGCATTCCAACTGCTCTACAATCTTGAACTTTATTTTATTTTAGTATTTTTTTATTATTTATTTACAAGAGGAGGGAAAGGAGGGAGAGAGAGAATGTGCATGTCAGGGCCTCTTGCCATTGTAAAAGAACTCCAGATGTATGTGCCACTTTGTGTTTCCCTGGGAACTTGGAAATTGAACCCAGGCTGTCAGGCTTTGCAAGCAAGTGCCTTTAACTGCTAAGCCACCTCTCCATTCCCTCAAATAAATTTCTTTAAATATTTTTATTTATTTATTTTAGAGAATGAGAGAGAGAGAGAGAGAGAGAGTGGGTACTCAAGGCCTCTTGCTGCAGTGAACGAAGTCTGCATGCAGCACGTTATGCACCTGGCTTTATGTGAGTGCTCAGGAATCAAACCCAGGCCATTAGGCTTTGCAAGCAAGTGCCTTTGACCACTGAGCCATCTCTTCAGCCCTCAGTGATGTTTGAAGGAGGTGTAGCTGCTTTCTGGTAACTTTAGTTCACATGGGGTTCATTGTTTCCATAGTGTGAAGCTGAGGGACAAGACACATGTATCTCTTCAAATCATCTTCCTTCTCATCAGGCTGGGTACAATAAGATGAAGGCTGCCACCTCCCACTATACCCTAATGTACAAGTTAGGAGATAAAGCTCACAAAAGTAGAAGCCATTTCTTGATATCAATAGCATGTAGCAAGAGAAGAGAAAGGAGCTGGGCAACCATATGACCCAGGGGATGGGGAGCTAAGGAAAACAGCAATAGTTAGCAGGCCATGTTGTGGACTACAGAAGAGGAAGTTCTCCAGGGGCTTCGATGCCCCAGCACATTCCCCTGTAGGCTTCTGCTTTGTCCAGATCTCCTATGCACTAAACTACCTCCCAGAAACTGAAAGTCTGCCAAAGGTCCACAAAAACAGGATAGAAAGAATCACATAGAGCCCAGTGGGATAATGCTTGTTTCATTCAGCTAAGGAGGAAATTGTGTTAATAAACGCCTGTGACATTTAATGATGAGGCTTTCCTTTTGAATACATCAGTGCTTGATATTGAATCCATCCATTTTGATAATAAACACCAGGACCATAGAACTCTCACTTTTCACCCATAAATAAATAAATAATAATAGGCAAGCCGTGCAGGGACTTATTTTGCACGCTGGGAGTGAAGGAGGGTTGTGACTCTCCAGAATGTGTTTGCATCTTATGAACTCTATTCAGCCTCATGGACCCCCATTCATCTCTCTGGAAATCCAATTTCCTTCTTGCAGGTTCGTCTGCCAGCTTTCTAATTTTCACATCAAACTGCATATTATTCATTGTCAGGCTGGTTGTTCTGGAAGAGTCGTTAGAGTCTTAAACGCCTTTACCAGTATTTTCAGTTCAGCTGCAGTCTCCAGGCCTCATGTTTTGCAAATGACCACTGCCACCCCCTGCCCAAAAAAATAAGCTTCAAAATTTCAAGCCTGCATACATTTGATACAAGCCAGGGACAGTGAGAATAATACTTTCTGAAAGATAAGTCTAAATTCTTTAATGCAACAAAATGGCCCTTCCCAAGGAATGTATGAAGTCCCTGTCCCCAGAATTTTTTTTAATTTTTATTTATTTATTTATTGAAAGTGACAGAGAGAGAGTGAGAGAATGGGCGCGCCAGGGCCTCTAGCCACTGAAAACGAACTCCAGATGCGTGCGCCCCCTTGTGCATCTGACTAACGTGGGTCCTGGAGAATCAAGCCTCGAACCGGAGTCCTTAGGTGTCACAGGCAAGCGCTTAACCGCTAAGCCATCTCTCTAGCCCCTGTCCCCAGAATTTAACATAGACTCTCAATAAGCTACCAATGTAAAAGTGGATGAAGGATTAAGTGAGGATGCGGGAGATGGGACAGCAATTAAAGTATTTGCTGGAATGACCAAGGGAGTAGAGATTGCATGTATACACACTTCTGCACATTACATAGCTATGTTATACATATATGAAACCAAACTATACCTAGTATATATTCATTTTAATTAACTTATACAAACAAAAGAATGCTTTCATTTTAAATATTTTATTTTTATTTATTTAACTGAGAAAGAGAGAGGGAGAGAATGGGCAAGCCAGGGTCTCCAACCACTGTAAATGAACTCCAGAAGCATGTGCCACCTTGTGTATCTGGCTTACATGGGTCTTGGGGTATTGAACCTGGGCCCTTTGGCTTTGCAGGTAAGCACCTTAACCACTAAGGCATTTCTCCAGTCCAAGAATATTTTCATATTAAAAGACTCACTAATTGTGCTTTTAATATTTTATTTATTTATGAGAGAGAGAGAGGGAGAGAGAGAATGGTTGTGTCAGGGCCTAGCCACTGCAAATGAACTCCAGACGCTTGTGCCACCTTGTGCATCAGGCTTTACTTGGGTACTGGGGAACCGAACATGAGTCCTTTGGCTTTGCAGGCAAGCACCTTAAACACTAAGCAATTTCTCCAGCCCCTAATTGTGTTTTAAATGGTAGCTTTAATTACTATGATACATGTCAACTTGGTATGCATGTCTGGTCCTTATGTTTCTAGGCTGTGATTCTACCCAGATCTACAGCTTCCAAATCTATACAGTTCTGAGTTTTGTACTGATCAGGAAACCTCTAAATTCTCAGAGTAATAGAAGAGCCTAGAAGACCTTTCTCCTATAGAGTGGGACTCCATCATAGCAAGGGATCTTTCAGGCCCACTGCAAACAGTGGAGAAGTTCAGCTAGAAATCTGCTTCCCTGGGACATTGGAATATTGACAAGGGCTCCAAATGCATGGCATTGCCCACTGTGGGGCAATTAGGTAGCCAGCCAGGAGAGACGACCCAGAGAGAGAAGACCTCACCTGCCTGCTTCAGCAGAACCAGAGTTTATGTCTGACGCAGCCTATTCTATCAGATCTCCCCTTAACTCTGAGCTCAGACCAATTAGCTCTCTCTTGGACTAGCATGAACTTGAGGGTAGAGCCTGCCACAGTAAGATTATAACTATATTCCTACCAGATGGGCAAAGCCTCTTTTTGATTTTTCACCTTTCCTGAACTTGTAGGTCCCTGCTCTGATAAGCCCCCCCCCCTTCATCTCTGCCCTGCTAGGCAGAGATGGCAGAGACCCAGACCCCTACTCCCACATGGGCTCCCTATCTCCTGCTGCCCTCCACATGGCAGGAGGTATCTGTATTTTCTCCTCTTCTCTTAATCTAATAAATCTAAATCTTATCCTCTGGTCTATGGATTTAATTCTTGGAGTTTCTAATATAAGAACCTGGGGTACCCAAATTTGTTGTTTCATTGGCATATTAGTTTACTGATAAGAAACCCCAAAACTCCCATTACAACCACTACTTGTGAGGAGTGGAGCCAGTAGCTGTGGGAACCTGGCTTTTGAGATGCATCTGCATCTAGAACTTTCACTGACTATTCTAGGTGCTCCCAATGTAAACCTCCACAGGACCAGAGAGACTGTTTTTCTTTCCTTATGAGCTTCAGAGAAAGAAATTATAAAAGAAGTGTTTTATCCTCCACTGGGCTTAAACCTGAAATGCTTAAAGTTTATAGCATCTAAATGCAATTCTTTTTTATTATTAGTTGATTTTTTTATATAAAAAGTTTGTACTCTAAGACCCCGCTTTCCCCCACCCCAGTTTTACCAAAGGTCTTCTTCAGTGGGGTTCTTAGTATTCATTGTGAGGATCATGAGACCTCACTCAGTCTCTGTAAGGTGGGGGAGACACTGCCTCAGGCTATTGCCACCCACCAAGAGGCTATTACAATCTTTCCTCCCCCTCTTTGACAATGTTCCCTGAGCCTTGGCAGGTAAGATAGGGATCTGATTTAGTGTTGCTTTCTCTGCAACCACTGGATCTCTGTTTTGATGACGTTTGAGTGACCATAGTATCTGTTGCCACCCCTGGAACTGGTTTTCAAGCTAGCCATGAGTGCAGTATTCCTTTCACCACTTCATCTGTAACGACTTCTGGGCCCAGGCAGATGAGGTTTAGGTGACCCATCTCATGATAGACAGTCAACCCTCTCTTCCTGATGTAATGATGTATCCTGGTTTACCCTAGTACCCTCCTCCATCTGCCCCCCACACACACACCACCGGGAACCTGTAATCCAGGACTTACTTGACCAACACACACCACCAGGAACTTCTAAATGCACTTCTTTCCTCCCCCAATCTTATATGCATAGAAGAAAAATATACAGTGGATACCTCCTAGAATTACATGGTAAAACAGACAAATATATTACATCAATATTAACTTCATCAAAATCACCATGCCTTTAATCCCAGCACTTGGGAGGCAGAGGTAGGAGGACCACCATGAGTTTAAGGCCACCCTGAGACTACATAGTGAATTTCAAGTCAACCTGGGCTAGAGTGATATCCTACCTCAAAAAAAAAAAAAAAAAAAAAAAAAGAAAGAAAGAAAGAAGGAAAGAAAGAAAGAAAGAAAGAAAAGAAGAAGAAAGAAAGAAGCTACTTGGCTGTAAAAGAACTATCCTGATTCTTAGGAAACCTGTATATGTACATGAAATATTTGGACAACACAGATTTTATATAAGTAGTATAGTCTCAAATAATTAAAACATTTTATATAATAACAATGAAATGAAGAATATAGACAAAGATTATGCACAATTTATAAATCAAGGGGCATATGATGTTAACAATACATGAATCTGGTAAAGCATATATGATAACCTTTATACTAACTTTATTCTTGCAGCAGTTCTAGAAGTTTGAAATTATTTCTAAGTATAAAGTTTGAAATAAAACTTAAGCTATTAGTATATGTTACATCATGTTGAACCTTTTAAAAATAATGAGGCTATGACCAGGAGCTAGCAATGCCAAAGGAAAAGAGCAGAGGGTAGCAAATCAAATAGTAAATATTTGAGATTTTGTAGGCTTAATCTCCCACAATTACTTAACTCTTCCATTGTGGTGCTAAGGCATCCTGAAAGAATAGGTAAATATAGCATAACTGTGTTCCAATAAAATTTTACTTATAAGAATATTAAAGGCCAGCCGAGTGTGGTGGCACAAGCCTTTAATCCCAGCACTCGGGAGGCAGAGGTAGTAGGATAGCTGTGATTTCAAGGCCACCCAGAGACGACATAGTGAATTCCAGGTCAGACTGGGCTGGGGTGAGACTCTACCTTGAAAACCCAAAAAAATAAAAACAAAAATAAAGGCCATAGATTGCCAATCCCTGAACTGGATAATTGAGTATGTGGGATCTGGCTTACTTCATTTAGGGTCCTTTTAAGGCAATCCTGATTCCAAGTGGCAGATTCTATCTATATCTCCTTAATGTCCCAGAGTTTGCTTGCTATCGCTTACTGGTTGGCTCTCTCTCTCTCTCTCTCTCTCTCTCCCTCTCACCCTCTCTCTGTCTCCATCTCTAATAAATAAATAAAAATAAATCTTTGAAAAAATAAAGTCCATGATATATAGTTATAAACTGATTGTCTACTTGAGTCCATGGTTCCACCTGAAAACATCCACATATGACAGGTTGAGCAATACATGAATGATAAGAGAAACTACAAGAAAAGAATAGGGAAAGTGAAGAAGGGACAGAACTCAGGTGAACACAGTTAAGTATCCTTTTGCTATAACAACTCAACTATTGTCACTGGTTGTTACCTGCCCTGCTCCCCTGCTGATCCCCTTAGTCCTCTCACAGTCATCTGACTTCTGCCTATTACATTCTTACTATACTTCTCGTGCTCTGTTACAGGTTCCCATGGGGAAGACAATGTACCTTCCCACCATAAGCTATCAGAAGCCTCCGGGGAGTGCCTTTCACAGCTTAATACCATCATTTATCTGTATAAGCCCACCACCCACTCACAGCTTGTTGTTAAGTGTTTTCTCTGTTTCAGGGTGCATCTTCAAGCTAATGATGCCTGTCCAGGGCCTCAGGACTGCTGGCTTCTATAAAGCCAATTTTATTTGAAAGGTAATGAATCTGTAGGCATTGCAAAAAAAAAGTAAAAACCAAACAAGCAAGCCAGCAATCAAAAAGATTGGAGAATTTCTCTGGGCTAACTTTAAAGATAGGGAGAAAAAAGCACAAATAAGAAGGCAAAAGTTCAACACTTGGCAACTATCTCTGACCACGTTTACTCACTTTTTCTTACCTCTGTTTTTTTTTTTTTTCTGTTTTGTTTTTCTTTTTGTTTTTTTAATTTCAACATAGAGACTTGATGTAGCACTTGCTGTAGGTTTGGCAGGTATGGTCAAAAACATAAATGTAGCCTGCTGGCATGGAGCTGGCCCCAGTAGTAAATAGTAAACAGGAGTTTACATTTGAGTGCCTCTCAAAATGAGTAAACACCAGAATCATCTGGAGGGCTCAAGGTCTAGATTTGGCCAAAGGAATGCCCCTCCCCTCTTCTGAGATAGCTCTAGGGCCTGGAACTCACAAAGAAGAATGACTGGCCAGGGGTTCTCTTGTCTTTGCCTCCCCAGATTTGGGATTACAGGCACAAATCACTATGGCTGGCATTTTATATGGTTTACTCAGTATCAAACTCAGGTCTTCATGTTTGTGCAGCAAGCACTTTACCAGTTGAGCTATCTACCCAGCAACTACTGCATGTTTTTACAAAGAAAGTTTTATTGAAACCCCACCATGTTCATTTACTGTCTTACTGTCAATGCTTTGGGACCAAAATGCAAGAACTGAGCAGTTAAGAAAAAGATCACAAAAGTCTGAAATATTTATGGCTGGCCCTTTGTAAGGGATAGTTACAAACCTTTTATCTAAGTCCTCCATGCAGTATTTTAGAATTACCTCCTTTAAATTTAGCCTCCCAGTCTTACAAAATGAAGAAGAGTGAGAGATCCTATGTAGTTGGACTTGTATACACAAAAGTCTCTGAGCTATATCTCTAGTTCCCCATTCAACCCCAGTGCAATCTTCACCTTCTTACCTATTCCTCATTCTAGCCCCTGCTTGTTTCCCTAAAGTTATTGACAGCAAGGCAGGGAGCTTACCAGCAGGACTGAGAAGGCAACTTGTCAGTCTTACTATCTGTTTCACCAAAAACTTCCCAGGTTTGTCAAGACAGCCCAGCCAGCACAATATCTGACTCAGAGAATGACCAACAGGGGCTTCAAGAGGAAATATCACCTGCACTCCACCCCATCATTATTGGATACCTGATGCAGACCACCCTCGAAGAAGCCAGCTTCTCCTTCTAGCTCAGGGAGCCACTACAGTGTCCATCACAGCCTGCCTTCTCAGTGTGCAGAGGGAGAAAAGCTCATAGCCAAAGTCTTCTTTGCCCCAGAGTAGTCCAGTGCCTGTGAAACTCTGAATATCTCCCTTCTTCCAAATTCTACATGAGCTTTCAAACCTGATCATATGAGGGACATTCATGTCTTCAAGACTGGCCTCTAAGCATAGAAAGCAAATAATAAGAACCAAAGTTAACTTATTTATGTAAATTGAAATAAACTCTTCCTTAAGCTTTTAAAATTCAATTTATAAACTTTTGTATTTTACATATAACTAGAAAATATGGCAAGGTCTTTCAGGGACTTTTCATTAAATTTGGTCCCATTTTATAAATGTAAATATTTTAAATAGTATTTGTGAATTTAATATATTTCATTTTATTTTAATAAATTTGTATATTTGTTAAAGTAAAATACATAAAATTCACAGTGTGAAAAGTCTTTGTCTTAACCTAGTTTTTGTTGCTAATTCAATATCAATACTGTTTAAGTTATAAAGAAAAGAGGTTAATTTGAGTGCATGTTTTTAATATAAGGTCAGAATGAAGCTTTGTGGCTGACAGAACCCTGAGGCAATAGGGCATCACATTGCAAGAGACAGGGAAAGTAAGAGAGCTATCCTAAATGATGTTTTTCTGTATTTTTTATTTATTTTTTTTTAAGGTAGGGTCTCACTCTATCCTGGCCTAACCTGAAATTCACTATGTAGTCTTAGGGTGACCTCAAACTCATGGTGATCCTCCTACCTATGCCTCCTGAGTGCTGGGATTAGAGGTGTGAGGCACCATGCCCAGCTCTAAATGATTTTTGTAGTAGATCCTCTCTAGAAATTACATACTAGCCAAGTAACCTATTAATATGTCAATTCTATGAGTAAATCTGTACAGTAATAAGCAAAGTCTTAATCACACCTTAAAGGTTCTACCTTGTACTTCCTCTTACTGTTCCATAGTGGGGATTACATGTCAACTTATGTTTCAGAGGGATCAAAGTATATTCAATACTGAGGAAACTCAAAGCTCATCAAGATGACAAGAAGAGAAAGCCCAGTGCTTAGCACTGGATGAGTCATTTCTATCACACCCAGCAGGACTCAGGGAACCTTGCAGGAGAAATAACAGACTGAATATTAGTGTTTCTCTCACTGCTAGTTAGAGAAGCTTCTCTATGGAGATGGCAGTAGACAGTGAGGATACTCAAAATTCATCAGGGCAGAAAATAAGAGGCTGTCTAGAGCTCAGGACTAACTGAAACATCTTTAAAATGCCCTGCATGGCTCAAGGACCATTACATAAGTGGGGATGTAAAGGGTTCAAGAGCCATGGGATGGGAAGGAGTACTTTGGGGTGCTGTCCTCCAGACATGAACCAACTGGTGCATTCATGTCCCAACAGTGGTTGCCATTACTCTCACAAGAGCTGCACTGTTCTAAGGCCATCAGCATTTTGATATGGAAGATGGAGAAGGACAAAGGAATGCGATACCAAAACATATACGGACTACTTAGAAAGAGAAGGGTCTTCAGTTAAATGGGGTGGAGGGGACAAAAAAAGGGTAATAAGAATCTGATCAAATAACAGTATGTTCATGTATTAAACTTCTCAGTAAAATGTTTTTAAAAGCATATTCAAATCATCTTCTTGCCCTCTCTCTCTTACTACTCCTCTCTGCTGTTGCAGAATCAGCCACCTTTAACACATGTATTTAAATTGTTCTTTTAAAATATAAACTTTCTGCATACTTCTACATAATATGTCTGTGATGCTAACTTTGAGCATCAGTTTAAGCCTTTTGTTCCTGACCTATAATATCAGATGAAGGTTTAGCTCTCAGTCCAACCTTCCATTGACTTATTTATTTCTTGTGGGAATGCATAATGATATACACACTTTAGAAAACTGTCTATTTCTTACAAAACTAAATGTACTCTTACTGTAATGTTTAATTAAATTGCTAATCTGAACTTTTGGCTGATGTCCAAGGAATTTAAAACATGTATCATCAAAAACACTTGGACACAGATACATAGCAGTAATTTATAATCACCAACATTTTATTTTTTTAATTTTTTTTATTAATTAGTTTTGTATTCAGTATATACAGTCAGTTTGGTACCATCATTAGGCTCATCCATGATCTACCCCCTCCCCTTGGCCCCTCCTTCTTGAGGTATATGGGTCATGCATTGTGGATTTAGCCCACAGTTATGGGTAAGATAAATGTCTTTGCATATCATGACCCAGCTTGTGGCTCTGACATTCTTTCCACCCCCTCTTCCACAAAATTTCCCTGAGTCATGTTGGGTTCATTTTTGGTCTGCTTCAGTGATGAGGTGTTGGGGGCCTCTGGGTCTCTGGCTCTCTGATTTAGTAGGAGTAGATTTTTTTCTGTGCTGATCTCCTTCCCCCTTGTGCTGGTATCTGGTTCACCAGGAAAACAATGCCCTTGCTTGTTTCTCCAATTTTTCTTAGTTTCAGTCGGGGCCCTGTTGAGGTATGATGGGGTGGCTCTCTCCTTAGGATCTATATCTATCTGAAAAAGAGAAACAGATTCTCCAACGGAGAGTAAGTTAGCACCAGGACAAATGAGATAACCCTTACTTTTTTTTATAGAGCATTTAATAGGTGTAGGCCTCTCTTGTAGCCCACAATTGATGGTAGCTTGATAATGGAGAGTGGGCCTATGTTTGGATATGGTTGTGACTTGTTTCCCAGCACCAGCTATGGGTCCCATACCAGTGAGGGGATCAGTTAGCCAAATTGAGAGCAGTTGGTTCCCCACCATGGCTGTGTGCCACTATTGCACTTGTGTGGGCATCACAACAGGTTATTTGCTGCTAAGTAGGTTAGACCGTGAGTTGCTTGGACAGATATTGGTCATATTCCCCCAGTCGCCCATGTAGCACCTTCTGTCTGGGGACTGACTCTCTTCCAACTTCCAGCCATGCCATTCCATTTTACATGTCAACCACATAAGGTGTCTTCATCAGTAGGGTCTTATCACTAACCTTTGGTGGGTCATCAAGTACTCTGACAGAAATCTGTCTGTCTTTTAGGAAATCTGGTAGGTCTCTCTGATCAAAAGCTCATTGTGGATGATAGCCCCATGCTGGTACTAGGAGTTACAGGTCAGTGCCCACAAAGAAAAGGAGTAAAATGATAACTAATATACAAGAATTGAGAGAGAGAGAGAGAGAGAGAGAGAGAGAGAGAGGGAGAGGGAGGGAGGGAAGATGTAGAAGATTAAGGTTAGTCTTGATCCTACCCTCTCCAGTGTCTTTTGGCTCAGGTGTTCCCTCTAATAGCCTGGTGAAGGTTCAGCCATTTGGTCTGTCTTTTAGTAAGTAGAATTTTATGGTACCATTGCTGTTTGGGTCTAGATTTGTGTTTCCCACCCCTCCATTGCTCTCCCCTCCCTCCCCACCCATCCTAGTGTCTAGTCCATGAGATGCTTGCTGAGTCTGTAAGATATCTTGCATAGATTCAGGTTAGGTGTTGTAGATGAGTGAGACGATGTGTAGATTTTTTTCTGTAATTGGGTAAGTTCACTGCGAATGATCTGTTCCAGGTTCAACCATTTTTCCTCAAATTTCATTGTGTCATTTCTTCTTACTGCTGTATAGAATTCCATTGTGTAGATATACCACATCTTAGTTATCCATTCTTCTAGTGATGGACATCTGGGTTGATTCCAGCTCTTAGCTATTACGAATTGAGCCACTACAAACATGGTTGAGCAAATCTGAAATTTGGGTGTGCTGGAGAGACAACTCATCAGTTAAAGACACTTGCTTGCAAAGCCTGATGGCCCAAGTTCAATTTCCCAGTATGCATATAAAGCCAGATGCACTAAGTGTAAGTGACACATGCATCTGGAGTTCATTAGCAGTGCAGGAGGCCCTGGCATGCCAATTTTCTCCCCCCACTTCTCTCTCATCCTCTCTCACTCTATCTTTCTGTCAATTACATAAAAATTTATATTAAAAAATAGTTAGACTTAACATCCCAAAAATGAAATACCATTCATCACTTGGAACAAAATAGCTATATAGCTTTGAAAAGACATGGAGGACTTTGAACATAAACTGTTCAGTGAAAGAAGTCAATCTGGAAAGACTATGTACTATATTATTCTAACAGCATAACATTCTGGAAAAAGGAAAACTTTAGAGATAGGAAAAACATAGAAGTTATCAGGGGTTATAGTGGAGGGAGGAATGTGCCATTTGAACACAGAGGATTTTGATAGTAGCAAAATGGCCCTGTATGAAGTTGTAATGATGGATATAGTCCATTATACATTTATCCAAATTCATACAAATGTGGATGACCAAGCATGACCCCTAACATAAACTATGGACTTTGGACGATAATGATGTTTCAGTTTAGACTCATCAGTTATAAAAGAAACTACTGTGGGGTTGGATGTTGGATAATAGAAGAATCTGTTCATGTATAGGACAAATAAGTGGAAAATCTCCATACCTTCTGTTCAATGTTGCTGTGAACCTAAAATTGCTCAAAAAAATGAAAGTCTAAATACATGAACTATTTCATTCATAACCCCACAGTGACTATCAATACCCCCAAAAGACCAGCATGGTTCTGAGCCCATTAACATTTTGACATGAAGATGGAAGAAGACACAAATCAGAGGAAGGATTTCCCTTGAAAGAGGAGTGTCCTCAGAGAATAGATGACAAGGGAGAGTAGACAAAAGAGAATAATGGGACAGGAACAGGATAAAATTACTGTATGTTCATATGTTAAAGTTCTCAGTAAAAAATAATAAAAATAAAATAAAGTCTAAATAAAAGGAGGAAAGAAAGCAGAAGAAAGTATGATAGCCAATTGTTAACATGCCTGCCTTCCAATATCCCTGCTTGTATCTAGATGGTTACTCTCCTGTGTGGGGGTTGGTTGTTTCCTGACATAATTCCTTTTTATTTTCCTAGGGATTCGCTCTATCTGTCTAATGCTAACCTTTAGTGTTATATTATTTTCCATCCAAATATTGAGTTGTGTGGCTGCCTTCTAGGTTCCAATATATCTGATGCAAAATTTCATCCTGATCTAACTGTTCATTCTTGTTTTTTGTCAACATTATTCTTTTTTTCAATTAGCATACAGAGTAACAGCTTTCCTTATGACATTTTCATACACAGTTTTGGTTGTTCCCTCCCTGCTCCTTTCCACCCATCTCCCTGTCCCATCTTCCTTTCCACTCCCTCCCTCTCTCTCTCTCTCTCTCTCTCTCTCTCTCTCTCAGTACTTTCTAGTTTCCTGGCCTCTACCTACTCTCACTTGCACATAAATGAATATATACATATGAAAAAGAAAAAGCAGTATTTGCATTTTTGAGCTTGGGTTACCTCACTTCGTACATTTTCCAGTTATATCTCCATTCTCCTACAAATTTAATAATTTCATTTAAAAAATAGTGTGTGGGGCTGGAGAGATTGCTTAGCAGTTAAGGTGTTGCCTACAAAGCATAAGGATCCAGGTTTGATTCTCCAGGTCCCACATAAGCCAGATGCACATGATAGCACAAGCATCTGGAGTTTGTTTGCAGCAACTGGAGGCCCTGGCACTCCCTTTCTCTCTCTCTCTCTCTCTCTCTCTCTCTCTCTCTCTCTCTCTCATAAATAAATAAAAATATTTTAAAAGTAGTTTGGGTGTGAGAGAGTAAGCATTCATGGCATGACACTTACATGGGGGGGGGGTCAAAGAACAACCTCGGAATGTCAGTTTTCACCTTCCACCTTGTTTGAGGTGGGTTTCCTGCTCACTTTTGGGCATTCTCCTCTCTCTCTCTCCTGTCTTATTATATGGGGGATAAGATTGCAGATACTTGTTTCTATCTCTGCCTTCACATGGGTTCTAGGAATCCAAACTCAGGCCATCATGCTTGTGCAGAAAATGTTTTTACTTATTGAGCCATCTCTCAAGCCCCCAATTTCATCTTTCTTTATGGCTGAATAAAATTCCACTGTGTATGTGTACCACATCTTCATTATCTAGTATCAGTTGATAGACATTTAGAATGATTCCATTTCCTTGATATTGTGACTAGAACAGTGATAAACATGAATGTGAAAGTATCTCTGTGGTAGGATATAGAGTCCTCTGGGTATATACCCAGAAGTGGTATAGCTGGGTCATATGGTAGCTCTATTTTTAATTTTTTGTAAAATGTCCATACCAACTTTCATTGTGGCTGCGCATTTACATTCAGGTGAATAAAGATTCCTCTTCTCATCCTTACCTGCATTTGACAGCATTTGTTTTCTTTTTAAATTTGGTTATTTGCAAGCAGAGAGAGAGAGAGAGAAGAGAAGAGAAGAGAAGAGAAGAAAGAGAAGAGAAGAAGAGAAGAGACAAGAAGAGAAGATGTCATGGTCTCTTGCCTCTGCAAATGGACTCCAGATGTATGCACCACTTTGTTTTTTACATGGGTGTTAGGGAATCAAACCTAGGCCATCAGGCTTTGCAAGTAAGCACATTTAACTATGAGCCATCTCTCCAGGCCCCATTTTGTTGTTGTTTTTTTTAGTTCCCTTTTCATGTCATTTTCTGATTTTCTTAATACTTCTTTGAATTCACACTTGAATTTATTTATGTCTTCAATGAGCTTAGCCAGCTAATTATTGAGGTTTTCTTTTTCTTTTATTTTTTCCAAACTCCTTCAGATCACTTAACTGTCTTTGGAAGACTTCCTGGTTTTTTTGTTTTTTTGTTTTTTTCCTATTAGGTCAAATCTTGCAAGGACAGTATTCATACAATTTCTGGACCTTTGTTGAGGTTTTTGCATGTTCTGCTAATTGCTTGGCCAGTGTTGCATAGCTTGTCTCTTCATTTTGGAGTTCTGTTGTCTCTTCTATGGTTTGTTGTTGTTGTTGTTGTTTTCAGTTTTTTGAGGTAGGGTCTCACTCTAGCTCAGGCTGACCTGGAATTCACTATGTAGTCTCAGGGTGGCCTTGAACTCATGGCGATCCACCTATCTCTGCCTCCCAAGTTCTGAGATTAAAGGTGTGTGCCACCATGACCGGCTTCTTCTTGTTTTGATTAGAGACTTCCATTGTGGGACCGAGCAACCTTGTTGGATTTACTTCCATTTGATTTTTCATGTTATTCCTTTCATACTGTGGTCTGCCCATTACAGTGTGCGTATCTTATTTAATTTGGGAGGAAGCTGTAGTCTACCCTTGAAGTGTCTTCAGTGATTATTCCCTTTTATGTTTGACCAGATTAGGCTTCTGATGGCAAGACGGACCTGTGCTTAGGCGGGATGAGTCCGCATGGCTCTGGTGAGGACTCAAAGACCTGATAGAGTGGCTCATTGGTCAGTGGGTGGGGATATGAGACTGTGTGGTATGGACAGGTGGCCTGATGAGGTGGGGGACGGAGGAATGGAACAATGGGGTCTGGTGTTGCAGCAGGGCAGGGAAAAGGGGGAGGATGGGATTGCATGGTCATGTGACATGGTGGGGTGAAGGGATGGGATTGCGAGGGTCCTCTGGCATGGTGAAGCAGGAGGATGATGGGACTGCACAGTCCTGGGATGCTGTGGGGGGGAGGGGATATGGGACTGCTGCGAGGTCCAGTAGCACAGTGAAGTGGGAGGGGGTTGGACTTCAGGTCCTGTGACATGGTAGGGTGGGAGGATGGGCCTGCTGCCAGTTAATGTGGCATGGAGAAGCAGAAGGGGGATGGAACTGCAGGGTCCCAGATGCAGTGAAGCTGGAGGGGAATGAGACTGCTGAGGGGCCTGGTATCATAGCAATGGGGGGATTTGATGGGTTGGCACAGGCCAGTGACATGGTGGGGGCGGGGAGGGGTATTAGTCAGCAGTCCCAGTTGTGGGAAGAGGGAGGAAACTCACAGGAAGGAGGGAGTGAAGGAAGAATGAGAGCTGACTATCTTGGATCTGTGGGGCGTGCACATAGTGCAGGAGCAAACCTGGTCCACAGCGCTGCAGGCAGCTGGATGGGGCAGCAGTCTCAGTGGTGGGAAGAGGCAGGAAAGCCATGGAATGAGGGAGGGAGTAATGCGATCTGGCTGGCCTGGGTCCCTGGAGCCTGCAAGCAGTGGAGGAGTGAACTTGGTCCATGGTGTGGTGGCTGGTGCTGTGGCTGGGATGGCTGCTTGAGGAGTTTGGGAGACTGGTGGGCTACCCAAGAGCATGGGAATCAGTGGATTCCCTGCTTTACTCCTCTACACCCTCCCACTGGAGATATGCTAGGACCTGCAGACCCTAAAGGCTCCACCAATCTTGCCTTTCCTTCCCTAGGAGGTGAAGCTTGATTAGATGGAGGCCATCTTGACTGGAAGTCTGCTCTGTTTTTCAGTGCTGTTTGTTTTTACGTTTCATACATTTTATTTATTTGCAAGCAGAAAAAAAAACAGAGAGAGAGAGAGAGAGAGAGAGAGAGAGAGAGAGAGAGAGAGAGAGAGAGAGAGAGAGAGAGAAAGAGAAAGAGAAAGAGAAAGAGAAAGAGAAAGAGAAAGAGAAAGAGAAAGAGAAAGAGAAAGAGTGCACTCCAGGTCCACAAGCACTGCAAATGAACACCAGATGTATACACTGTTACGTGCTTCTGGATTTATGTGGGTACTGGGGAATTGAACTGAAGACGATAGCCTTTTCAGGCAAGAGCCTTAACTACTGACCCATCTCTCCAAGATATTCTTTTTTATTCTACCTTCTATTTTGTGGATATAATATCTTAGCTTATTTTGTGATCATGCTTTTTATAGTATTTTTGGTCTGTGTCCAGAGATCTTTTCATCTGTCTTTCAGAGATCCTTCCATCTATCTAGCATAGATCCTTCTATCTGTCTTGCACAGACCTTCCCATCCATCTTCCAGAGACCCTCCCATCAATCTTCCAGAGATCCTTCCATCAGTCTTCCAGAGCATCCTTCCATGTTTCTTGCAGAGATCCTTCCATCTGTTTTGCATAGATCATTCTGTCTGTCTTCCAGATTATCTTTCCATCTGTCTTCCAGAGATCCTTCCATCTTTCTTGCCTAGGTCCTTCCATCTTCTTCCAGAGATCCTTCCATTTGTCCAGTGATTCATCTGTCTTCCAGTGATCCTTCCATCTGTCTTCCAGAGATCCTTCCATCTGTCTTCCAGAGATCCTTCCATCTGTCTTCCAGAGATCCTTCCATCTGTTTTCCAGAGATCCTTCCATCTGTCTTCCAGAGATCCTTCCATCTGTCTTCCAGAGATTCTTCCACCTGTTTTCCAGAGATCCTTCCATCTGTCTTCCAGAGATCCTTCCATCTGTTTTCCAGAGATCCTTCCATCTGTCTTCCAGAGATCCTTCCATCTGTTTTCCAGAGATCCTTCCATCTGTCTTCCAGAGATCCTTCCATCTGTCTTCCAGAGATCCTTCCATCTGTCTTCCAGTGATCCTTCCATCTGTCTTCCAGAGATTCTTCCACCTGTTTTCCAGAGATCCTTCCATCTGTCTTCCAGAGATCCTTCCATCTGTTTTCCAGAGATCCTTCCATCTGTCTTCCAGAGATCCTTCCATCTGTTTTCCAGAGATCCTTCCATCTGTCTTCCAGAGATTCTTCCACCTGTCTTCCAGAGATGTTTCCATTTGTTTGTCTGCTCATGTTTACCAGTGAGGAATTAAAAAGTTGCTTGGAAGTGCTCGGCATATGGGTTGAGTTATCAAGTTGTGAGCTTCACTTGATAAATGTGGTCAAACCATCTAAAGGAAGTCCATGATGTGACTGTTGCCAGGTTTGTCTGCTTGAGCCACTAGCACCTCCAAGATTATGTAGTTCCAATTTCTTTGAGAATATAAATTTAGCTCTCAATCTTATTGGATCTGTATAGGGAAAGATTGGTATAGGATTAGGAGTAGTGATTATGTGTGGTGTCTGTGCTCAGCATGCAGGTGATCACATTCAGTTATTCCCCTTTAATCAGTACAGTGCTCAAACATTACCACCTCCCTTATGGCTAGACTTCCTGTAGTCCAGGGTCCCTTTGTTTTGTTCTGCCCAGAGAGGCAAGCTCAACATTCATTCTGCCATGAATTGGAGAGACACTTACAAACAGGGTTGCTCTAGACTCTATTTGAAACCAGTCCTCCTTTGGCCACTACACTCCACCTTCCCCCTCAGTTTCTGTTTTAAGTCTTTTGAGGGTTCTGTAGTTTAAATAAAAATATTCCTTCCTCCTCCCTGCTTCTTGCTTGATTACTGTTTTTTACATCCACTATAGTAAGTTAACAGTTTTTCTGCTTTTTAGTAGTCAAAATTTATTGCCATTTTCTCTTTGCCCTTTCTGTCCATTTTTATAGACTTATGTCTTCAAGGAAAAAAAAATCTCTTTTAGTGGAGCTTCAAAGGGGAAGGATGGTATTTGATGTTAAATCTGCTTTCATTATGTCTTACCACCTTTTAAAGTATATCACATTTCTTATTTAGAAAAAAATACTTAACACTTGTAAAGATATACATTAAATTTGTAACTGGAGCAAATGTTGACTTTTACATGTTCCAGTAAAATTTAGAAAGTGAATTCAACTTAAAGTACAAATTTAAATAAATTTCCAGAACAAATACATAAAATTAGAATGATCAGATAAGACTTTATTTTTTAAAAATATTTTATTTTTATTTATTTGACATAAAAAGATGGAGAGAGAGAGAATGGGTGTGCCAGGGCCTCTTGCCACTGCAAACCAACTCCAGACACGTGTACCCCCTTGTGCATCTGGCTAACATGGGTCCTGGGGAATCAAAACTGGGTCGTTTGGCTTTGCAGGCAAATGCCTTAACTGCTAAGCCATTCCTCCAGCCCAAGACTTTATTTTAATAGGTTAAACTCTTTTAAGTTCTAGAAATGTTAAAATGCTTATTTTACACAAATTTCTTAATTTATAAATATGAATTTATATGTGCTTTTCTCTAACAATTCTTTTAATTCTAATTCTGAGACTGGAAAGATGCTAATATTTTATAATCCCACAAATATTTTTGTAGTAGCCATCCCTCTTGCTGAGTTTTCTTAGGTACCAAAGAACATCCTTTGTGAAGATTTTTAACACACCAATGGGTCATGTAGATTCTCATGTATCTATTGGAGAGACCATTTTCCAATTCTTTTATCTCTTCAGATAAATTGGTCCCATATATCTACCACAGCTATAAGATTCATTGATTAAAATTTTGTAAGTCTTCAGCTTTTAAAAGATATAGTGTTTTTACATGCAACCTTGAAAGATTTTTTTCATTAGAGGGACTCCTATAATCTTTTCCCTATTAGAGCAAAGCCTCTTCAGGTAATAAAGTGACTTCCAACTCCCTCTTGATCTCCTTGGTTACAAATTCTAGGATTATTTTCTGGACATAATTTGAAGCAAAATCAAATAAATGATAACAGAAAAACAAGAATAGCAGAGTGAAGGCAAAAATTAAAACACAGTCTAAAGCAGTGTGTGCAGAGGTTTGCTGTCAGTTGCATCCTTTCACACATCAATCCTATTCCCATTGTAAAATGTGCTTGGCCAGGTTATTAATCCACTGGGTACTCACCCTGGAAGAATGTGCAAACATTCAAAAGGAAGACAATATTTCTAATTGTAACTCAAAACTGTAGATGCAGCATGCTCATTGAGCCAGAAAGGGAAAATGGAAAGTACTTCTAATGGAATTTTGTGGGTTCAAAGTTGTCCAGTGGAAAATAGCTGTATGCATGGTCTAAGGTTAATAGAGAAGAACAGGACTTTCAAGACTTATTGTCAACACTGAGACGATGCTAGTGATGCTTGATGGACCACTGAAGTCTCTGGGACACTGAAGCAGGACCGTGACACAACCATTACTATGTACTACTAAAAAAGAAATCTGGAAAAGCTAGCTTCAATCTTATGTCAATGTATGGAGTTGCTGAAAGTTATGACTACTGAACAGCCAAAGCCACAATAGTTCTACTGGAGTCAACAAATCCATAGAAACAATATTCTACCTATGCCATTCCTTCTCTCTCTCTCTCTTTGAAACAGGATCTCACTGTAGCCCAGTCTGACCTGGAATTCACTCTGTAGTCTCAGGCTGGCCTCTGCCTCCCAAATGATGTGATTAAAGGCATGTGCTACCAAGCCTGGTCCCCTTCCTTTTCTAATAGCCCAACAATTACCTGAATACCTTAACATGTATATCCTCTTCTCCATGTCATGCTTTTTCCTCTCTAATGATTGTGGCTTAATCCCATTGTCAAGTGGCTAATGACCCTCTTGGATTATGAAAATTCCTGAGAGCAAAAAGTTCCCTGCCTTTGCTCTTCTCTCACAGATTCTCTCACATCACACCACCTCATAAGCTAAGGCTTGTACTACCCTTGAGACAGGTCCTCATTCCTGGTCCAATCAGCTCTGGCTGGAAAAGGAGTAGAAACGTCAGGCTGAGCAGTTTCTTTAAGAAAAAGATAAAGCTAGAAAAATACCATAATGGATGTTTTTTGATACACTCAATGTAGAGACCAAAAAAACGACACTAATTTTCTAACTCTTGTTCTATTTTTCAGGAATAGAAATTAAGACACTGGAAGACAGAATCCTGTAAGTTTCTCTAGGTTGGTGAGAAACAAATTCTTCTTGTATGCCTTTAGTTATGTCTAGAGATAGATATTCAGGCTGGAGATCTGGTGGTTTCAAGACACTTGGCTAATTTAAGACATTTGGTCATTGACCATCTTTGTTAAACCTTTTGCTACCCTCCTGTAAACATTTGGGACGTTTTCTACTGGGAATAACTCTGAATCCTATAGGAGTGAGAACAGAGCAGAGGGTGGAGAAGTGGGCTGCCAGCTTGAGGCTTGCAACAATTTTACAGGAGAGATTATACTTTCAAGATTTAGTAAAAACTTAGGGCTAGAGAGATGGCTCAGGGATTAAGGTACTTTCCTACAAAGCCTAAGGACCCACTTTTGATTCCCCAGTACCTAGATAAGGCCAGATGCACAACATGGCATATGCATCCAGAGTTTGTTTGCAGTGGCTCAAGGCCCTGGCACACCAATTGTCTCTCTCAAATAAATAAATAAAATATTTTAAAAATTAATTGTAACTGACCTTCTCATGATGGGAAAGAGGAAGGGTTCATACCAGTTTTTCCAGGATCAACAATAAGACCATTTGGTTAACATATTCCCTGGTGGGCTACCTACAGTGCCAATAGATGAACAATGAAGGACATCATTGCAGCAGACATAAATATGAGTTCTGAGCAAGATGAACATTGTGTAAAGCTGATGTCCTCTGCTGGTTGAGCTAAAAGCAGCATAATGAGACTGCAACATCAACTTGTTCTATGGCTGCTAAGTCTTGGCCAATGTAGAGAATTTCCCCAAACTCTAGGTGGACATTCTGGGCTTCCGGCAAGCACCTTGCAGCTTTTTATCCCTGCAGTAAATCCCAGAGGTTTAGCTTGGATTACTCCCAGCTGCCTCAGTCATTCTTTCACCTGAATTTCCTCTATCTCAACTTCAATATTTTGCCTGTTCACTGCACTTAATTTCCTGCCACAGCCCACAAGAAAACACATAATCATTTACCAGTCCAAAAAGCTTTAAAGTTATGGGCTGAGAATGTAGCCAAGTTGGTAGTGCGCATGCCTAACATGCACAAGGTCATGGGTTTGATTCTATACACTATGTAAACTCAGCATGGTAGATAGCATCTAAGGGCCAAGAACAAGGCTGTGGCCCCTTTACATTCACATGACTAGAAGACAGTCAAGCATCAGTTTGTTATCCTGGTGCAGGAATTCAAAGGCACTGTCATAGTCAGGTTCGCATTGCTGGCAGAAATCACCTGACCAGGAGCAGCTTTGGGGAAAAACCGTTTATTTTGGCTTACAATCTTGAGGGAAAGCTGCATGATGGCAGTGGAAAAGGATGGCATGAGCAGTGAACATCACATCCTGGCCCATATAAGGTGGTCAATAGCAACAGCAGAGTGTGCCAAACACTGGCAAGGGGAAAGTGGCTATAACACCAATAAACCCGCCCCCAACAATACACTGCCTCCAGGAGGCATTAATTCCCAAATCTCCATCAGCTGGGAACCTAGCATTCAGATCACGTAAGCTTATGGGGGACACCTGAATCAAACCACCACATTCTGCCCCTGGCCCAAAAACTGATAACCATCCATGTTGTAAAATGAAATGCATTCAGCCCAACTTTAAAAGTCCCCATACTTTTTAACATTCGTAATGATGCTCAAACATCCCCATAGTCAAAGATCTTTTAACTGAGCCATAACGCCAAAATATCCCCCCCAAAACCCATAATGTCACAGAATAAGCACTCACACTGCCAAAGATTGCATTGGCAATAGCAAAGAAATATTCAACCAATACAACATTTAAATGGGGAAAACATCAAACTCTTTAGCTCCAAGCCCAACAACTCTAGTCAGTGACAAATCTCCAAGTCTGATAATTCTAACCAGCAACAAGACTCTGGAGTTCCAATTCCACCCCTCCAGCTAGGCTACTCATAGTCCTGGAAAACTTCATCTGGGGCTGGCAGCTCTCCTTGGCAGCCATCTCGTGGTCCTGGCATCTCCACTGGGTCTCCACTGCAACCCACCGTTCATCCTCACGGCTCCATTGGGTCTCCATGCAGGCATCCAGCAAACCTGCTTCACACTGCCCATGTCCATTTCCAAAATACAAGACCACATTGCAAACTCACGCCAGGCTTAAAAACATTTTTATTTCTTTATTTCAGAGAAAGAGTGAGAGTGAGAAAGAGGCAGACAGAGAGAAAGAGAATAGGTGCACCAAGGCCTCCAGACGCTGCAAACTCCAGACCTTTTCTCACCTGCTCTGCACTGGTTGCAAGGTTCAGTGACACAGTAAAGGAAGGGCTGGTGCTCCAAGGAGAGCACCGAGCTGGTCCTAAATCCAGTTACAGCACTACCACCTTTGTGACTTTGAGAAAACTGCTCAATTCTTGTCACCCTTTACTTGGCTTTAACATTATAATAAAGCCATACCTACTTCGCTAAGATAAGAAATGTAAGGTACCCAGAACAGTGTCTGTGCTCTTGATATGAGTTCAAGAAACCTTTCAGTAGATAGAAGCTCCCCATGTAGGTGACTGGGGAGATGACTCAGCCATTAAAAGTGCTTATTTGCGAAGTCTGCCAGCCCGGGTTTAATTCAACAGCCACCCACTTAAAGGTACATACAAGGAGTTGGTGCAAGCTTCTGGCAAATGGAATTCTGTTGGCAGTAGAAAGATTCTGGTATATACACACTACACAAACGCACACGCACATAAATAAATACATAAACACATAATTTTAAAAAGATGAATATCCCAGTTGTGTGGTCAGAACATGAGAAATGATACTTAGAACAGGGACATAAAGATAGAGAAATACTATTCCTAACACACATCAGCCACCACCACCCTAGTTCTGAATCTATAGCCCTGCCCTTATTTACTGAAGGGGTTTTTGGCCATTGAATGTTCTGGTACTGTTCTAGCCTAGCATCACACATCTCTCAGAAAATTCTCTGCTCTTGCTTTCAGTCTTCATCTCTGCACACTTCCTTCAAATAGCTGGCACTATGGCCTTACCCACAAGATTTCTACTGTTATCTCTTCTATCCCTGAGTACTTCCTGGCTGACTGATCTGCCACCAATACCAACATTCTCCCAGTCATCCAATCCTAAATCAAAAAGCTGCCTTCGGGGCTGGAGAGATGGTTAGCAATTAAGGCATTTGCTTGCAAGGCCAAAGAACCTAAGTTTTATTCCCCAAGACCCACATAAGCCAGATGCACAAGGTGGCAGATGCATTTGGAGTTCATTTGCAGTGGGTAGAGACACTGGTGCACTGATAGTCTCTCTCTCTCTCTCTCTCTCTCTCTCTCTCACTGCTTCTGTCTCTCTCTCATAAATAACAACAATTTTTAAAAAGCTGCATTCTGCAAGAATTGTTCCAATTTCCAAATGAGAGCAAAAGTCATTCCCCTCTTAGCTCCCATGACACTTTTTTATGCAAGAGTGAGAGAGAGAGAATCAGTGCACCAGGGCCTCCAGTCACTACAATTGAACTCCAGACACAAGCACCCCCTCGTGCACATGTGCAACACACTTGCATCAATGTGCATCTGGCTTTCGTGGGACCTAGAGAGCTGAACCTAAGTCTTTAGGCTTTGCAGGCAAGTGTCTTAATCACTAAGCCATCTCTCCAGCCCTCCCATGACACTTTTAATGCTTGTGAAGCCAGAAGGCTCTGGTTTCTCAAGCCTTCCTCTGAAGTACAAGCAAATAAAAGGCATGATAACTTTCTCCCCAGATTTTGAATGTACTGGGTGTAATAATACACCAAGAGGGGCACAGGGCACGATCAAGCCATCCCTGCTAAGTCAGCATGCTCAAGATATTCCAGTCCCATGCTACATTCCCAAGACAGCAGTCTCAAGCCTCCAGTGGACACTTCTAATTTATCTGTAGTTTCCCTGTCCCTTCTCAGCTCTTGGGGAAGAGAGCACTTTCTGCTTGTACCTTCCATTGATTTCTCTTCTTGAATCCTTGAGATACCCTAGGTCTTCTCATCCCCACAGAAGGGTGTCCTAACTTGCCTGCTTTGCATCACAGCTTAGTTTTGCTGTTCACAGTGGGTCCCTATGCTCCTAAGATTGAAAAAGCACGTTCTTCACCTGTGATGATTTGTCATCTCCAGTGTCAGATATCCCTTGACACATCTGTGGTCATAGCTCATATCCAAACTACTAGTTCCTATAGACACCCCTGCAAAGTTCTCTGCCTTTGGCTTTTGTTGAAGGAAGCCATAGGAAACTTATCACTTCTCTTGGGATTTTGTCATTTACATCATTAATGTGTCCTAGAACAGCCCCTCATGAAATATTTCTTTGATAATTTACTGCTAACAAAAGCTCTTCCTCTTCCCCAGAGGAAAGTTCCATAATTCTCTGTGATCATGAGGATTATGTAATAGTTTGTGACCCAGTTGTGATTTTTAGCTGCAAGAGCTTTTCAGAAAATGAGTGGCCTGCTAACAAAATTTAACTTTCTGAACAAGTCATTGCTCTTTTTTAGGGGCATCTCTTGATGTCTCGAACAGCTCGGCCTGTTCTGCTCAGGTCCTTTGATGATTTCACTCTTGAGTTTCCTCAGGTGCAGGTCTGCATGCTCTTCTCTCAGTCACTGGCAGGTCTTTTGCATCTCCTTGGGTACAGGTCTGTGAGCCTCGTCTCCAGGACCCTGGCAGGTCTTTTTTTTTTTTTTTTTTTTTTTTTTTTTGATGGTGCATTTTTAAATTTTATTTTATTGACAACGTCCATAATTGTAAGCAATGTCCCATGGCAATTCCCTCCTGCCTCCCCCCATTCTCCCCTTTGAAACTCCACTCTCCATCATATCCCCTCCTCATCTCAATCAGTCTCTCTTTTATTTTGATGTCATCATCTTTTCCTCCTATTATGATGGTCTTGTGTAGGTCGTGTCAGGCACTATGAGGTCATGGACATCCAGGCCATTTTGTGTCTAGAGGAGCACATTGTAAGGAGTCCTACCCTTCCATTGGCTCTTACATTCTTTCCACCACTTCTTCCACAATGGACCTGAGCCATAGAAGGTGTGATAGAGATATTTCAGTGCTGAGCACTCCTCTATCACTTCTCAGCACCATGGTGCCTTTCACTCATCCCACAGTCACTGCCACATGGAAAGGAGAAGCTTCTCTAACCAAAAGTGAGAGTAGCATTAATATATGGGTATGAACATTAAGAGAAGTGCTTACTGGGCAGTTTGGTGAACATAATATATACATTTAGACAGACAGCAGCAGACATTATACTCCTAGGGCTCATGACTACCCCTGTTGTAGATTTTCAGTATCAGGGATGTATTCCCTCACATGAAGCAGGCCTCCAGTCCAATTAGAGAGTGGTTGGTTTCCCCCATAGTAGACATGCCACTATTGCCCCCATTGGCTCATTTGGCCTGGCTGGCCAAATATAAGGCTTGCAGTGGCCACTGTTGAGTATCTTCACTGGTGATTTCTCTGTCTCATATTGAACGGCATGCAATGTGGCGTTTTCCAGCTTTCTGACAGCTGGTGTACATGGAGGAGGTTATCAGCTCAGTTCCAGAAGGAATTCTCAGTGACCTTGCAGCCCAAGTATGTGAAATATTCACCAATAGGGTCTTACCATCTATTCCTGGTGGGAAACCAAGGGCCTCAGCAATTGCCTGTAATGTTTTCGGGTATCAGGGACCGCCCTGGACAACAACTCACTGGAAGGTATCCCATACCTGGCACTGAAAATTTTCTAGTAACAATCTATGGCTTCTGAGTATTCCATTGTCCAAAAAAGTAAGTTTCCATATGACTTACTTATATCCTCTTAGATTTTGATTAGCCCTCCTTCCACCTTTCCTTTACTCAATCTCTTCCCCTGACCTCATTTAGGCCTTTTCACCCCCATTAATCTGTTCTTCTACTTACATATATACAATACCATCCTATTAAGTGCCCCCTCCCTCCCTTTATATTCCCTTTATATCTCCTTTCTAGCTTACTGGCCTTTGCTATTGAATTTTATTCCTACTCACATAGAAATCCAATCATTTATATCTAGGATCCACATATAAGACAGAAGATATTATGTTTGGCTTTCTGGGCCTGAGTTACCTCACTAAGTATAATATTTTCCAGATCCATCCATTTTCTTGCAAATTTCATAACTTCATTTCTCTTTGCTGCTATGTAGAACTCCATTGTGTAAATGTGCCACATCTTCATTATCCACTCATCAGTTGAGGGACATCTAGAGGCTAGTTTCATTTCCTACCTATTGTGAATAGATCGACAATAAAGGTGGTTGAGCAAATATCTCTAAGACAGTGAGATGAGTCCTTAGGATATATGCTTAGGAGTGGTATAGCTGGGTCATGTGGTAGGTCTATTTTTAGCTGTCTCATGAACTTCCACACTGATTTCTACAATGGCTGGACCAGATTGAATTCCCACCAACAGTGTAGAAGGATTCCTCTTTTTCTGCATTGTCGCCAGCATTTATGGTTATTTGTTTTCATGATGGTAGCCAATCTGACAGGAGTGAGATGGAATCTCAATGTAGTTTTAATCTGCATTTCCCTGATGACTAGGAATGTAGAACATTTTTTTAGATGTTTATATGCCCTCTGTATTTCCTCTTTTGAGAACTCTCTATTTAGTTCCATAGCCCATTTTTAATTGGATTGTTTGATTTCTTATTATTTAATTTTTTGAGTTCTTTATATATTCTTGATATTAATCCCCTATCAGATGTATAGCTGGCAAAGATTTTTCTCCCTTTCTATAGGTTTCTTCTTGCTCTATTCACAGTGTTCTTTGCCATACAAAAGCTTTGTAATTCCACGAGGTCCCAGTGGATGATCTGCGGCTTTATTTCCTGAGCCTGGGAGGTCTTTTGCAATCCTAATAGAACTTTAACAAAAGCCTTCCTATCTTCCATGCCAACATGTTCTAGGATCACTGAAGTTCTGTTCTCCTGAAGGACAGCTTAGAAGTTTAGAAAGTTCTAGTGATTGAGGCAGAGAATTGCTAAGTTAATTCATTTTTTCTTAAAAAAAAAAAAAACATCATTTCTTGAGGAGCCTCTACTCACTGCAAGGAATGTATAACTGTCTTTCTGTAGACTCTCTCAGTCTTGCTATTTATGGCTCTTTTTGTCTCTGTCTCTTCCTCATGCCTAAGTTTATATTAAACTTTTTTCTTAGTAAACACCAACTTTGCTTCATAGTGGCTTGTCTTAATTTATCCACCCTGTGACATATGTCAAGGATCCTGGCTTTATCTGGATAGAGGTCTCTGATAAAAACTCTTCAGGCTTCTACACCCAGCAACATTGAACAACATCTCCTACATTCTTTCTGATTGAGCCTTAGAAGGATAATCTGAGCATTGCTGCCTCCACACCATTCTGAGAAGGTAACTTATCCATGTGAATCATTCAAGGAACTATTAGTTCCTTTCAAATAAGAGAAAAAGACATCCTTGCTGCTTACAATGCAAACGTAAGTTCATTTATAAATCTATCAATAGTTATAAACTTATTTTATGTTTTGGTTTCCTTGGTTGTTTCTTCTGTAATCATACATACTCAATGGATATAAACATACTATTTTCATTCTAATCTATTCCACTTCTTTCTACAGTAATTTGCCACATTCAAAGAATATAGTAATCCATATGCTATAATTTTCTTTTAGCAGCACACTTCTCAGTAACTTCCTGATGAATACAGGTCTTTCCTTCTTTTCTTTAAGTATTTATTTATGAGAGGGAGGGATAGAGAGAGAGAGAGAGGCAGGCAGAGAAAGAGAATGGGTGTGCCAGGCTTCCAACCACTGCAAAGGAACTCCAAATGTGTGCACTACCTTGGGCATCTGGCTTATGTGGGAACTGGGTCCTTACGTTTTGCAGGTAAGCACTTTAATTGCTAAGCCATCTCTCCAGCCCTCCCCCTATATTTTGGTACTGGGAATTGAACCATGGTCCTCATGTATGCTAGGCAACCACTCTACTCCTGAGCTGCATCCCCAATCTGAAAAAGGTTCATATACATATTGGTTTTTTGAGGTAGGGTCTCACTCTAGCCCAGGTTGACCTGGAATTCACTATGTAATGTCAGAGTGGCCTAAAACTCATGGCAATCCTCCCACCTCCACCTCCCAAGTGCTGGGATTAAAGGCATGCACCGACATGCCAGGCTCACTTCTTATATTTTTAATGCTAAATTTAGGATTATACATTAAAATCTACTGTAGGCTTTGTTTTTTTTTTAATTTTTTGAAGGAAATATATATGTGTTATTTGTGTGTATGTATGATTTACACATATATTTCTTTTCTTTTTATTAAGTATATACTTAGTATGGACACTTCATGTGTTGGTACTATCTTTGGTACTGAAGAGCCCAAACCAAAGTAACACCATGACAGACTTTAAAAATATTAATAGGCCTAAGTTTCTGTTTCCCTGCAGGGCCCAAATTACTGACACAGCACTTTGCAGTTACTGGGAAAATCAATCACAAACTGCTCAGTACCCAAAATAATCCCTGTAACAGGCCAATCAAAAAGGACCAAGTAAATGTTATACATTCCTGTGGCTCTTGTGACTATAGATAAGTTTGCTTAACATTCCTCAGCTACTATGTAACCAGTCAGCTTGTAACATGTATGTTCTTGCTAAATGTCAACCAATTATGTAACTGCTAAATTGGAAATTTCCCTTTTCTTTGTTTGAACCTAGTAACCTCCCAGATGTCTTTCAGGGCTCTTGGATGGACCCACTGCATTGGTAAAGTCTAGAGCCCGAGCTTAAGCCCAAAATAAAGCTCTTTGCTGTTGCATACATGTCCAAATCTCTTGGTGGTCTTTGGGGACTCTATGATTTGGGCATAACAGTACCATCATTTCCCTCCTCCCTGCTGAGAACCCTCCTCAGTGGGATTGCTAGTATTCCACATGAGGAACTCTCTAAGCTGTGGTGGGTGTGCTTAATTTCTCTATGTTCTGCAACTGAAGCATATGATGTCTTCAACAAGAGTGATTTACCATATACTTTTGGTGGGTGACCAAGAGTAATGGCAATAGTCTATATTGTTTTAGGGGGGTTCTACACTCTTTAACCAACAACATTAGAAGATGTCTCATGTTTTGCCCTAGAATATTTAATGATTAACCTGTGGCTTATGGAACTGGCTTTACCCACCCATGAAGGGTACCTTTGTTCAAATTCTTTGTTAAAAATTGTATTTTAGGGGTAGAGAGATGGCTTAGCAGTTAAGGTGCTTGCCTGCAAAGCCTAAGGACCTAAGCTCAATTCCCCAGTATTCATGTAATCCAGATGCATAAGGTGGTACATGTGTCTGGAGTTTGTTTGGAGTAGAAATTGAACTAGGGTCCTCAAGCTTTCAGGCTTGGCAAGCAAGCAAGTGCCTTTAACCCCTAAGTTATCTCTCCAGCCTTCCCTTCTCTTAAAATATCTTCCTTCCTCCCCCTGCCTTGGCTCCATTCTAGCTTCTCAGCCTCCCACAAACACTCCAAATTGAACACTCAAATCTAAAAATTCAAAGCTAGGATCCATCTGCATATGAAGGAGAAAATGTAATGATTCTCTTTCTGGGCCTCAGTTACCTTGCTCAGTATAATATTTTTCAGCTCCATCCATTTTTCTACAGATTTCATAATTTATTTTTTCTTTACAGCTGAAAAAATATTCCCTTGTGCCTATGTACCACATTTTCCTTATCCACTCATCAGTTGATTTACATCTAGGCTGATTCCATTTCCTAGCTATTTTGAATAGAGCAGCAATGAACATGGATGTACTCATATCTCTGTAGTAGTCCTCTGGGCATATGCCCAAAAGTAGTATGGCTGGGTAATGGGTATATTTTAGCATTTTGAAAATCCTCCACATAGGCTTGTATAGTGACCATACCATTCTTAACCCCATGAACAGTGAATCAGGATTCTCCTTTTCTCACATCCTTGCCAGCATTTGTTGTCATTTGTTTTCTCTGACTTAAGATCAAATCTCAAAATAATTTTAATTTGCATTTCTCTGATTGCTAAGTCTGTTGAACACTTAAAATATTTATTGGTCTTTTGTATGTCTTTTGAGTATTTCTTCTTTTGATAATTATCTGTTCAGTTGCATAACCCATTTTACAAAAAATATGTATGTTTATTTTGTGTGTGTGTGTATGGGTGTGTGTGTATAGGTATGTGGGAGGGGTTATGGGTGCATATGTATATGTGAATGGGTACATGTGTATGAGTGTGTGTGTATAGGTGTGTGTAGGAGTGTGTCTATGGGTGTATGTGAGTGTGTGGAGGTGTGTATATGTGTATAGGTGTAAGTATGTATGTGAGTATATGGGTGTGTGTATTGGTGCAGGTGTTTGTGTATGGGTGTGTGGGTATGGATGTGTGTGTATGGGTGTCTTGGGGGATGTGTGTATGTGTATGGGTGTGTGGAGGTGTGTATATGTGTATAGATATGAGTATGGGTGTGTGTATTGGTGCATGTGTGTATGGGTGTGTATGGGTGCATGTGTATGTGTATAGGTGTGTGGGTATGGGTGCATGTGTATGAGTGTGTGTGAGTGCGTGGGAATGTGTGTATGTGTATGGGTGTAAGTATGGGTGTGTGTATATGGGTGTGTGTACTGGTGCATATGTGTGTGTATGGGTGTGTGCATGTGTGTATGAGTTTGTGTGTATATCTGTGTATGTGTGCGTCGGTGTGTATGTGAGGGGGTGTAGAAAGGTGTGTGTGTCTATGGGTGCATGTGTCACCATGTACATGGTATATGCTGATGTAAGGACAGCATCAAGGTGTTCACGCTACACCTTCTTTGAGACAGGGTCTCTTGTTGTTACAAATAAGCTTCCAGACTTTAAAAGAGTATCAGACTAAGTGGCCCAAGCTATTTGGATTCTTCTTGCTCTCTCTTATTACAAAGGAGCACTTGGACCACTTTGCATTTGGTTTTTTATGGGTGCTGGGAATTGAACCTGGGCTGGCAGACTGTGTAAGCAAGCACTGGTCCATCTCCCTAGCCCAACATAACCCATTTTATTTATTTTTATTTACTTATTTGAGAGTAACAGACAAAGAGAGAAAGAGGCAGAGAGATAATGGGCACACCAGGGCCTCCAGCCTCTGCAAACAAACTCCAGATGCATGTGCCACCTTGTGCATCTGGCTTATGTAGGTATTGGGGAACTGGGTCCTTAGGTTTCACAGGCAAGCACTTAACCACTAAGAAATCACTCAACATGGCCCATTTTTGATGAGGTTGTTTGCTTTCTTGATGGTCAATTTTTTGAGAATTTTAGTTATTAGTCTTCTCTCAAATATATAGCTGGTAAAAGTTTTATCACATTCATTAGGCTACTTTTTCACTCCATTGATAGTTTCCTTTGCTGTACAAAAGCTTTTTTAATTTCATGAGGTCCCATTTGTCAACTGCTGAGCAACCAGAGTCTACTCAGACTCCTCTACCAATTTCTTGGAGTGTACTCACTATTTTTTCCATTAACAATTTAAGAGCTTCAGATCTTTCAGTGATGCCCCATGATCTATTTGGAGTTTATTTTTGTGCAGGATGAGAGAAGGATCTAGTTTCATTCTACTTGCAGTGATCAACTTTTCCCACCACTATTTGTTAAAGAGGCTGTCTTTTCTTCATATTATATTTTTTGCATCATATATTTTTGGCATCTTTGTAAAAAATCAGATGACTGTAGATGCATAGAATTATATCTGGGTCTTCTAGTTTATGGCCTGTTTTGTGGCAGTATCATGTTTTTTAATACTATGATTTTTGTGTTATTTTGTATTCTGCAAATTTGTTGAAATTGTTTATCAGCCCTAGAAGTTTTATGGTGGAGTCTTTAGGGCCTTTTCTGTGTGGAATCATAACATCAGTAAACAAGTATACCCTGACTTCTTCCTTTCCTATTTTATTGTTTCATATTGCTTTCTTGCCTTAATTCTCAAAGACATCAAACACTATGTTTAATTGGAGTGGCAAAATTGGACACTCTTTTCTTGATCCTGACCTTAGTGGTAAAGAAGAAATAGGCGTAGTCAGTATTTTTTTTTAATTTAATTTATTTATTTGCAAGCAGAGAGAAAGATAGAAGAGAGACAGAGAGAGAATGGGCACGCCAGGGCCTCTAGCCACTGCAAACAACTCAAGATGCATGTGCCCCTTGTACATCTAGGTTATGTGGGTCCTGGAGAATCACACCTGGGTCCTTTAGCTTCGTAGGCAAATGCCTTAATCGCTAAGCCATCTCTCCAGACCAGTAGTCAATTATTTTTTAAACAGGCAGTTAATTAGGGACAGGAGCCCAAAGAAGGAACAAGGAGATGCCACTCTGTCCAGCTTGAAAAAACTGAAACAAGGGTCTAATCCTTTCTTTCCACGATGGCTGCCAGTGAACCACCCAGAGGGGACGTCCTGGTGCTTCTTCAGGGCCACATGTCCGGGTCAGCCCTCTGAGTGCATGAGCCAACCACATCTTGGCTTTCTCTGGGTCCAGATACTTAGTCCACAAACCAATTAGCTGTTGGCCCCTTGTCAGCCCCTTGAGTATGAACCAATCAGGTCTCTGCTTACACATCTAAGTCTGATGACAAGGCTTACCTTGATTGGAAGACTGAACCATATGAAGAAGGTTACCCGCTTAGCCCTGACCTTTCCTGGCTCTCTCTTTCCTTTGCCTAAGACCTGGCTTGAGCATCCATGTGAGTCTGTCCGTCCTCAATATAGTTGGAACCACCCTGGCTGGGAAGGAGAGAATACTTATCTTGACTTGAGTATTTTTCTTCTTGCCTTCTGTGTCATGCTTTGGAGGTAACTTTCTCACTGATTTTGTTTGAGATTTATCTTTGATCTCTGAGTCCTTCTCTATTTCTTAATCCTCTAATTTTTTAAGATGCTCAAATATATTTTCAATTTATTTTTTATTGACAACTTCCATAATTATAGATAATAACCCATGGTAACTCCCTCCCTCCCCCCACTTTCCTCTTTGAAACTCCACTCTCCATCCTAGTTTTCCCCTCTCTTTCTGTCTCTCTTTTATTTTGATGTCATCATCTTTTCCTCCTATTATTATGGTCTTGTATAAGTAGTGTCAGGCACTGCTCCCTCATGGATATCTAGGCCATTTTGTGTCTGGAAGAATGCATATTCAGCAGTTCTACCCTCCCTTTGGCTCTTACATTCTTTCCGCCACCTCTTCCACAGTGGACTCTGAGCCTTGGAAAGTGTGATAGAGAGTTTCAGTGCTGAACACTCCTCTGTCACATTTTCCCAGCACTATGGGCTTTCTGTCAGCTGGTCTACACGGAGGAGGTTTTCAATTCATTTCCAGCAGGATTTGTCGGTGACCTTGTAGCACAAGTATGCAGAGTCTTCCACAATGGGGTCTTACCATATATCCCTGCTGGGTAAACAACACTCTGGACACTAGCCTGTAATGGGGACATCAGGGACCTCCCTGACCAACAACTCACTGGAAGGTATCCCATCCCTGACACTGAAAATTTGCTAACAATCTATGGTGTCTGAGTGTTCCATTGTCTAAAAAGTAGATTTGCACATGACTTATTCATACCCTCTTAGATTTTGATTAGCCCTCCCCTCAACCTTTCCTTTACTCAGTCTCTTCCCCTGACCTTATTTAGGCCTTTCCACCCCCATTAATCTGTTCTATTTCTTAAACATATATAATACCATCCTATTAAGTCCCCCCTCCCTCCCTTCCTTTTTATTTTCTTTATATCCACTTTTTAGATTATTAGCCTCTGTTATTGAGTTCTATTCCAACTCACATAGCATTCCAATCATTTGTAGCTGGGATCCACATATGAGAGAAAACATGTGATTTTTGTCTTTCTGGGACTAGGTTACCTAAATAAGTATAATCCTTTCCAGATCTATCGACTTTCCTGCAAATGTCATAATTTCATTTTTCTTTACTGCTGAGTAGAACTCCATTGTATAAATGTGCCACATCTTCATATCCACCCATCATCTGAGGGACGTCTAGGCTGGTTCCATTTCCTAGCTATTGTGAATAGAACAGCAATAAACATTGTTGAGCAGGTATTTCTAAGGTACTGAGATGAGTCCTTAAGATATATACCTAGAAGTGGGGCTGGAGAGATGGCTTAGCAGTTAAGTGCTTGCCTGTGAAGCCTAAGCACCCCGGTTCAAGGCGTGATTTTCCAGTACCCTTGTAAGCTAGATGCACAAGGTGGTGCACATATCTGGAGTCCGTTTGCAGTGGCTGGAGGCCCTGATGTGCCCATTCAATCCCTCTCTCTCTCTCTCTCTCTCTCTCTCTCTCTCTTTCATATAAATAAAAATAAATAAAAAAGATATATACCTAGGAGTGGTATAGCTGGGTCATATGGTAAATCTATTTTCAGCTGTCTCAGGAACCTCCACACTGATTTCCACAATGGCTGGACCAGATTGCATTCCCACTGACAGTGTAAAAGGGTTCCTCTTTTTCCACATCTGAGCCAGCATTTATTTTCATTTGTTTTCATGATAGTAGCCATTCTGACAGGAGTGAGATGGAATCTTGAAGCAGTTTTAATTTGCATTTCCCCGATGGCTAGGGGAGCAGAACATTTTTTAGATGTTTGTATGCCATCTACATTTCTTCTTTTGAGAACTCTCTATTTAGTTCCATAGCCCATTTTTAATTGGGTTGTTTGATTTCTTATTATTTGGTTTATTTTCAGTTCTTTATATTTCCTGTATTTTAATCCTCTGTCAGATGAATAGCTGGCAAATATTTTCTCCCACTTTGTAGGCTACCTCTTTGCTCTATTCACAGTGTCCGTTGCCATAAAAAAGCTTTGTAATTTCATGAGGTCCCAGCGGTTGATCAATGGTTTTATTTCCTGAGCGACTGTGGTTATATTCAGAAATTCTTTGCCAATACCAATATGTTGAAGGGTTTTCCCTACTTTTTCTTCTAGCAGCTTCAGGGTTTTGGGTCTGATATTAAGGTCTTTGATCCACTTGGACTTAATACTTGTGCCTGGAGAGAGAAGAGTCTATTTTCATCCTTCTACAGATACATATTCAGTTTCCCCAGCACCATTTACTGAAGAGGCAGTCTTTTCTCCCATAATTATTTTTGAAATTTTTGTTGAAAATCAGGTTGCTGTTGCTACCCAGTCTTACATCTGGGTCCTCTATTCTGTCCCATTGACCCACATGTCTGTTCTTGTGCTAGTACTGTGCTGCTTTTGTTACTGTGGCTCTGTAATACAGGGTAAAATCAAGTATGGTGATACCACCAGCCTTAGTTTTGTTGCTCAAATTTTTTTTTTAGATATTCTTGGTTTTTGGTGCTTATGAATTAATTTTAGGATTGTTTTTTCCTATTTCTGTGAAGAATGCCATTGGAATTTCGATGAGGATTGCATTAGATGTGTAGATTGCTTTTGATAAGATTGCCATTGTCACAATGTTGATTCTTCCAATCCAAGAACAAGGGATGTCTTTCCATTTTCAAGTGTCTCATGCAATTTCTGTCTTGAGTGTTTTAAAGTTTTCATTGTAGAGATCCTTCACTTCCTTGGTTAGGTTTATTCCAAGGTAATATATATATATAGGATGGAATTGTGAATGGGAGTGATTCTCTGATTTCATCCTCTGCATGTTTGTTGTTAGCATATAGGAAAGCTACTGTTGTGTGCTTATTTTGTACCCTGCTATATTACTATAAGTGCTTATCACCTCTAATGGTTTGCTGGTAGAGTCTTTAGGGTTCTTTCTGTATAGAATCATATAATCTGTAAATAATAATAATTTCCTTTCAAATTTGTATCCCTTTTGTGTGTCTCTTGCATTATTACTATGCCTAAGACTTCCAGTACTACATTAAATAAAAGTGGGTAGAGTGGACACCCTTGTCTTGTTCCTGATTTTAGTTGGAAAGCTTCAAGTTTTTCTCCATTTAGTATTATTTTGGATGGAGGTTTGTCAAAAATAGCCTTTATTGTGTTGATATATGTTCCTTCACAACTACCCCTGCATCTCTGGGATAAAGCCTACTTGGTCAGGGTTAATGATCTTTCTGATATATTCTTGCATTCTCTTTGCCAATATTTTCTTGAGAATTTTTGCATCTATGATCATGAGGAAGATTGGTCTATAATTTTCTTTTTTTGTTCTATCTTTGTCTGGTTTTGGTACCAGGGTGATGCTGGCTTCATGGAAGGAGTTTGATAGGTCTGATAAAATTCACCATTGAATCCATCTGGGTCTTGACTTTTTTTAGTTGGGAGATTTCTTTTGTTTTGTTATGTTTTGTTTTTCAAGGTAGAGTTTCACTCTAGCCCAGGCTGACCTGGAATTCATTATGTAGTCTCAGGGTAGCCTCAAACTCATGGAAATCCTCCTGCCTCTGCCTCCAAAGTGCTGAGATGAAAGTCATATGCCACCATGCCTGGCAGTTGGGAGATTTTTTTATAACTGCTTGAATCTCCATAGTTGTTATAGACCTACTTAAGTGGTTAATTTCATGTTGATTTAATTTTGGTAGGTAATATAAATCAAGAGAATCATCGATTTCTTTCAGATTTTCAAACTTAGTGGAGTATATGTTCTTATAGTATATGATTTTTTGAATTTCTTTGATATCTGTTGTAATGGTGCCTTTTCATATATAATTTTATTAATTTGTGTCTCTTCTCTCTTTCTTTGGACAGATTTGCTAAGGGTTTATCAATCTTATTTATCCTTTCAAAGAACCAACTCTTTGTTTCATTGATTCTTTGGATTTTTTTCTTGGTTTCTATTTCATTAATTTCTGCCCTAATCTTTATTATTTCTTCCCATCTACTGATTTTTGGTTTGCTTTGTTCTTCTTTTTCCAAGGCCTAAAGGTGCAGCATTAAGTTGTTTAATTTGTGACCTTTCTAATTTCTTAATATAGGCACTTGGAGCTACAAATTTCCCTTTTAGGACTGCCTTCATTGTGTCACAGAGGTTTTGGTATGTTGTATTCTCATTAGCATTTGATTCTATGAAGTTTTTTTTATTTCATTCTTGATTTCTTCATTGACCCATTCATCATTTAATAGTGTATTGTTTAGTTTTCATGATTTTTTATATGCTCTATAGCTTTTCTTGCTGTAGATTTGTAGTTTAATACCATTATGATCAGATAGAGGGCAAGGAACTATTTCAATTTTCCTGTATTTGTTAACATTTGCTTTGTGCCCTAATTAATGGTCTATTTTAGCAAATGTTCCATGTGCTGCTGAAAAGAATGTGTATACTGTAGCATCTGAGTGAAATGTTCTGTAGATATCTGTTAGGTCTATTTGTTCTGTGACCTCATTTAATCCAGATGCATCTGTGTTTTGGTTTTTATTTATTTATTTTTTTGCTGGGATGAACTGTCAATTGATGAGAATGGGGTGTTGAAGTCACCAACTACCACTGTGTTTGGTGATATATGTGAACTTAGTGTTTGTTTGATGAAATTGGTAGCCCTCATGTTAGGTGCATATATGTTTAGGATTGTAGTGCCCTCCTGTTGGAGTGTTCCTTTAATCAATATAAAGTGACCTTCCTTATCTTTCCTAACTAATGTTGGTCTCAAACCTACCCTGTGAGATCTATTAGGATAGCTACAGCTGCTTGTTTTCTAGGCCCATTTTCTTGAAACACTGTTTTCCAACCTTTCACCCTAAGATAGTGTCCATCTTTTGAAAGGTGGATTTCTTGGAGGCAACAAATTGAAGGATCCTGCTTTTTAACCCAGTCTACAAACCTATGTCTTTTGGTTGGGACATTGAGGCCATTTATATTAAGAGTTATTATTATTATTATTATTATTATTATTATTATTGAAAGTTGTATATTTATTTTTGCCATTTTTCTTGTTTTGTAGTTCTTTCAGTTTTGCTTTGCTCTCTTGTATTAACTAGTATTTGAGTTTAGTTTTTTTCTTCCAGGTTCCTTATGTGTGTGCTTTTCTTTCTCTTCCCCATGGAGACTCCTTTCAAGTATTTTCTATAGAGCTGGTTTGGTCTTCATATATTCCTTTAGCCTGATTTTGTTGTGAAATGTTCTTGTTTCTCCATCTATTTGAATGTATAGCTTTTCAGGATAAAATAATCTTGGTTGTCAGTTGTTATCTTTCAGAACCAAGCCCTTCTGGCTTTTCAAGTTTGTGTTGAGTAATCTGTTGTTATCCTGATGGGCTTTCCTTTGTATGTGACTTGATTTTTCTCTCTAATTACTTTCAATATATTTTCTTTGTTTTGTGTGTTTTATAGTTCAATTATAATATGATGGTGAGAGATTCTTTCCTGATTTTTTTTTTTTTTTTTTACATTCTTTGGGCTTTCTCTATCTGTATTGGCATCACTTTCCCTACTTGGGGGAAGTTTTCTTCTATGATTTTGTTGAAAGTACCTGCTATGCCTTTGGTTTGAAATTCTTATCCTTTCATTATGCCCTAAATTCTTATGTTTCTTCTCATCATAGTGTCTTGGATGTCTTGAAATTCACATTCATGCCTTCCTATTAGTTTTTCATTCTGTTTGCTGGACTGTATTAGATCTGCCACCTGGTCTTCTAGTTTAGATATTCTGTCCTCCCCTTGATCCATTCTACTGGTGAGACTTTATAAAAAGTTTTCTATATGACTTACTCTGTTTTTTGTTTCTAGTATTTCTGATTAGAATTTTATCATTATTTATATTTCCTTACTCATACCTTGTAATAACCTCCTTATTTAATTAAGTTGGTTGCCTGTGTTCTCCTTCAGGAGTTTGTTTCCTTCTTTGATTCCCTTGTTTTTTCCTTTGATTCTTGTGGTGGTTTGATTCAGGTGTCTCTCATAAACTTAGGTGTTCTGGAAGTTAGGTTCCCCAGCTGATGGTAATTGAAAATTAAAGCCTCTTGGAGGAGTGTATTTTGGGGGGCAGGCTTATGGGTGTTATAGCCAGTTTCCCCTTGCCAGTGTTTGGCACACTCTCCTGTTCCTGTTGTCCACCTGATGCTGGCCAGGGTGTGATGTCCACCCTGTGCTCATGCTATCATTTTCCCTGCCATTTTATGGAGCTTCCACTTGAGCCTGCAAGCCAAAAAAAACCCTCTTGTTCATACAAGCTGCTCTTGGCTAGGTGATTTCTACCAGCAATGCAAACCTGACTGCAACAGTAAGGTGGTACTAGGAGTGGGGTTGCTGCTAGACACCTGACTGTGCGGCTTTAGCTTTTTGGAGCTGATTTTTAAGAGGAATGTGGAAGGATTTGAAACCTTGGCTTAAGAGCTGCCTTGCAGTGCTGTAAGTACAGCTTGATGGACTATTTTGGCCAGATTCAGAATGCAGTAAGAACTATGGACTGTGAGGTTTGGCTTATGAGGGTGAGAAAGAGTTCTGCTTGAATTGGGCTAGCAGTTTGTGTGAGAAGCTTGCTGTTATGCTCATGTCCTGAGAAGTTGTGCAGGGTTGCTTTGCATAGAAATGAACTGGTTTGAGAAGAGGGATATGGCACAGACAGAAAAATCTTTGGATGAACTGTTGCCCATTCAGCTGCCATTGAGAGTTTACAACCTTTGAGATTGGGCCAGCTGACCTGCACTAGGGCTGAGTGCTCAAGGAGTGTCCTGTTCTTCAAAGTCTGCTTTAGTCCCTCCTGGATTAACAAATTGGCACCCTACCTGGTATTGTGGAGTATAAGAAATGCAGAAAAGAGAGGGTCACTGAGTTTGCAACATAGTCTTGTGTGGGAGATTTATTCTGGCTTATAGACTCGAGGGGAAGCTCCATGATGGCAGGAGAAAATGATGGCACTAGTAGAGGGTGTACATCACCCCCTGGCCAACATCAGGTGGACAATAGCAACAGGAGAGAGTGCTGACTTGCACTGGTGCAACAGGAAGAATGTAGACTCTTTGGAAGGGGACTGTGTGCTCAAGGAGTGTCCTGTTCTTCAAAGTCTGCTTTATTCCCTCCGGATTAACAAACTGGCACCATACCTGGTATTGTGGTGCATAAGAAATGCAGAAAAGAGAGGGTCATTGAGTTTGCAACACAGTCTTGTGTTTCGGAAATGGCCATGGGCAGTGTGTATCAGTGAATTGCAGTGGAGACCCAGTGGAGCTGCTGGGACCATGAAATGTCTGCTAAGGAAGCTGCCAGCCCCGATGAAGTTTTCCAGGACTGTGAGTAGCCTAGATGGAGGGGCAGAATTGGAATGCCAGAGACTTGTTGTTGGTTAGAATTATTGGACTTGGGAATTTGTCACTGATCGAAGTTGTTGGAGTTGGAGCTACAGAGTTTGATGTTTGCCCTGGTTGTTTTAAATCATGTATTGCTTGAGTATTTCCTTGCTCTGCCCAATGCCATCTTTTGCATTGTGAATGTTTATTCTGTGCCATTATGGTTTTGGGGGGGATATTTTTGGTATTATGGCTTAGTTAAAAGACCTTGGAGTATGGGGATGTATGAATATCATTGGAATATATAAAAACTATGGGGACTTCTAAAGATGGACTGAATGGATTGCATTTTACATCATGGATGGTTAACAGTTTATGGGGGCCAGGGGCAGAATGTGGTGGTTTGAGTCAGGTGTCCCCCAGAAACTTAGGTGTTCTGGATGCTAGGCTCCCCAGCTATTGGCAATTGGAAATTAACACTTCCTGGAGGCAGTGTATTATTGGGGGCAGGCTTATGGGTGTTATAGTCAATTTCCTCATGCCAGTGTTTGGCACACTCTCATGTTGCTATTGTCCACCTTATGCTGGCCAGGGGTGATGTCCACCCTCTTCTTATGCCAACATTTTCCCCTGCCATCGTGGAGCTTCCCCTCAAGCCTGTAAGCCAAAATAAACCTATTTTTCCCACAAGCTGCTCTTGGTCAGGTGATTTCTACCAGCAATGTGAACCTGACTGCAGCAGTGGGTATGTAAAGTTATTCGAGACTTCTTTTTGGGGGGGTCTGTAAGCCCAGTCTTCTTCACCAAGAAGCAGTGGGAACTTCTCTCTGAAGTCTTGGATTCCTGACCATGAGATTCTTACTTGGTTTCCAGTATTAGATACGAGTTCTCACCCATTGAGTTGGTATCATGTCCAATCAGAGAATTGTTGTTTATCTGCAGAGGCTGTGTGCCACTATTTCACAAGTGTGTGCTTTTTGTCTGGCTGGTTGATTTTGTAGTAGGCAAGGTCCCCTTTATATTCATGCTATCGATGACTATTGTCCTCCAATGGCTCCTGCAGTGCTCTCCAGCACTATGAGGGCTAGCCAGGAGGGAGATAGTTTGCTTTTCGGTGCCTGCATGATATTTTGATATCCTGTGACTGCAGCCTGCAGTGTCTTCAGCAACTGAGTCTTACCTTTACTGTGGCAGGTAATCAAGAATTTTGGCAGGGCCTATATTGTTTTGGGGACCTCATGTGTCCCCCTGATAAGAGCTCACTGTGGTGGGCAACCCAATTCTGGACATAGGATTTACCAGCCAGAATCCATGGTTTTAATGTTAAGCTTTTTCCACTTTCTGTCTGGACTGTTTCCCTTCCCCTTTTGTTGGTAGTTACATCTTGTAGAGTGCTCATCAGAATGTGGGTTTCTATGGAACTGATGTTATCATGACTTTTGTGCAATTCCCTCCCCACCTGCCATGCCCCTATCCATCCAAGGCCCTTCCATTCCTGATATTTTGTCTCTCCCCTAACCTAGCAGGTAACTCCTCCCCTCCTTCCTCCATAATTCTTCTCTCTACTGGTCTCATTCTAGTTTCATGCCCATATTCCTGGTGCTTATTACTGTTTACACTCATCTCCAATTGGTCCCATTAGAAACCACAGATAAGAGTGTACACATGGCATGTGTCTTTCTGAGCCTGTGTGACCTCGCTTGGCATGATTTTTTCCAAGTTCCTCCATTTTCTTGAAAATTTGATTGCATTTTTCCTTACTGCTGAGTAGAATTCCCTTGTGGGACCACATGTTCATTAACCATTCATTTGCTAATGGGCATCTTAGCTGATTCCAGGTCTTGACTATTGTGAATAAAGCAGCTATAAAAAGTTGATCATGTGTTTCTGTGATATGAAGTAAAGTCTTTAGGGTATATGCCTAAAGAGATATAGCTGAATCTAATAGTAGTTCTATTTTCAGTTTTTTGAGGAGTCTTCATACTGATTTCCATAGTGGCCTTCCAAGTGTGCACTTCCACCAGCAGTAGATGAGAGTTCCTCTTTCCTCACACCCTTTCCAGCATGTGTTGTCATTTGATTTTTTGATGGTTGCTATTCTGACTGGTGTGAGATGGAATCTCATAGTCATTTTAATTTGTATTTCCCTGATGAGTAGAGATGTTGAACATCTCTTTACACATTTAATGGTCATTTTTATTTCTTTCTCTGAGAACTCTCTGTTCAATTCCCTGTTCCATTTTTTGAGTGGGTTACTTGATTTTTATATTGTTTAGGTTTTTGAGCTCTTTGTAGCTTCTAGATATTAAACCTGTGTTGGAGAAATACCTGTTGAAGATTTTGTCCCATTCAGTAGGTTGTCTATTGATTCTAATGATAGTTTATTTTTTTATACACTAGCTAAGTCCCTGGGATACTGAAGTCTTATTCAGAAAGACCTATTTCCCTATGCCTATATTTTGGAGTGTTCTCCCTTCTTTTCTTCTAGTCAGTTTAGAGTTTTGGATCTTATATTGAGGTCCTTGATCCATTTGGAGTAGATTTTTGGGTAAGGTGAGAAGAGGGGATCTGGCTTTAATGTTCTATATGGGGCTATCTAGTTCCACCAGCACCATTGCTGAAGATGCTGTCTTTGCTCCACTGAGTGATTGTGGCACCTTTGCCGAATCTCAGGTAGCTGTTGTTACTCAAACTCATACCTGGATCTTCAATTCTATTATGTTGATCTATATGCCTCTTTTAATGCCATATCATGCTGCTTTTATTACTATGGCCTTATAATATGACTTGAAATCAGCTATGGTGTATAACTTGAAGTCAGGTATGGTGATACCACTGGAAGTGTTTCTTTGCTCAGTAAATTTTTGGTTCTCTGTGGCCTTCTGTGCATCTATACAAATTTAGAGACTGTTTTTCTAACTGTATAAAGAATATTGCTGGGATTTTGATGGGAATTGCATTGAATCTATATATTTCTTTTGGTAGGATGGCCATTTTAATAATATTAATTCTTCCAGTCCATGAACATGGAGGGTCTTTCCATCTTCTCATGTCTTCCTCCAGTTCTTTCCCTTCCTTGGTTAGGGAGACCCAAGTTATTTATTTATTTTTGTTGGTGTGGCTATTATAAATGGAACAGCTTCCCTGATTTCTTATTCCATATTATTGTCAATGATATATACAAAGTCTAGTGATTTTTGTCAGCTGATTTTATGTCATGTTGCTGAAAGTATTTATCACATCTAGTTCTTTGGTGGAGGGTTTTGGTTCTTTTATGTATAGAATCATATCATCTGCAAATAGTGCTAGTTTTACTTTTTCCTTTTCAATTTATATCTCTTTTATTTCTCTCTCATCTTATTTCTTGAGCTAAGACTTCAAGGTGAAAAGCAGTGGTGAGAGTGGGCATCCCTGCCTAGCTCAAGACCTTAATGGGAATGCTTTAAGAATTTTCCCATTTAGTATGACATGGGCTTTAGGTCTTTTGTGTACTTTCTATACTATGTTTAGATATGGCCCCTGCATCTCTATTCTCTTATTTTTTTAAAAAAAATTATTTTATCTTTATTTATTTGAGAGGAAAAGAGGGGGGGGAGAGAATGGACATACTCAGGCCTCCACTCACTGCAAATGAACTCCAGATGCATGAACCCCCTTGTGCATCTGGCTTACGTGAGTCCTAGGGAATTGAACCTTGGTTGTTTGACTTTGCCGGCAGGCACCTTAACCACTAAACCATCTCTCCATCACTTCTCTGGTGTTTTAATCATGAAGGGATACTTAAATTTGTCAAAGGTTTTTGTCATGTGGTTCCTGTCTTTGAGTCTGTTTATGTGATATATAATGTTCATTGATTTTTATATGTTGAGTGAATCCTGCATCCCTGGGATGAAACCAACTTGATCCAGGTGGATAATGCTTTTGATGTCTTATTAATTTCAGTTTGTAAGAATTCTATTGAGAATTTTTGTGTCTAAATTCATCAGGGATATAGGTCTGGGATTCTCTTTATTGTAGTGTCTCTGTCTGGTGAGGGATTAATGTAATACTTGCTTTGTAGAAGTATTCAGGAAGTGTTCATGCCTTTTCAATTTTGTGTTATAACATGAGAAAAATTAGCTTTAGTTCTTTGATGAAGATTTGGTAGAATTCAGCTGTGAAATCATCTGGACCTGGATTTTTATTTTTGTTGGGAGGCTTTTAATTATAGCTCCAATCTCATTTGATGTTGTCTCTATTCAGGTAGTTCATTTGTCTGTACTTAGTTTTGGTAGATGGTTTGAGGTAAAGCATTCACCATTTCTTCCAGATTTTTCAATTTTGTGGAGGATAGATCTCTGAACTATGTCCTGATGATTCTACCAACTTAATTAGGGTCTGTTATAAAATCTCCCTTTTTCTTTCTGATCTTATTGATTTAAACCTTTTCCTTTTTCCTTTTGATCAAATTGGCTAGGGGTTTATCAATCTTTTTCTTTTTTAAAGAACCAGATGTTTGATTCACCAATTTTTGGATTTTTTAAAATTTTCAATTCATTGATTTTTTTGTTGTGATTTTGATTTTTTAATGTCTGGTATTATTGGGTTTGGTTTATTCGTGTTTTCCAACATTTTCAGCTGGATGGTTAAATTACTGACTTGAGCTCTTTCTGTTTCTGTAATGAAAGGATTTGATGCTATAAATATCCCTATTAAGACTGCCTTCATTGTGTCCCATAAGTTTCTGAATGCTATGTTTTCATTGTTGTTTAGCTCCAGAAATTTTTAAATTTCTTTTTTTTATTTCTTTGAGTACATATGCATTATTTAATAGTGAATTGTTCAGCCTCTATGTGTGGATAGATTTTCTGTTGTTTCCCTTGTTGTTAATCTCTAGCTTTATTGCATTGTGATCTGAAATAGTGCATGGAATTAGGTTGATATTCCTGAGTTTGTTGAGATGTGTTTTATGCCCCAATATGTGTCCTATTTTAGAGAAGGTTCCATGGGCTGCTGAGAAGATTGTGTATTCTGTGGAATTATGGTATAACATTCTGTAGAGGTCTGTGAGGTCCAGTTGATCTATGGTATTGTTTAACTTCCTTACTTCATGGTTAATTTTCTGCTTAGGTGCTTTATCTAATGATGATAGTAGAGTATTAAAGTCCCCTACTATAATAGTGTTGGGGTTATTTCTGCTTTATTAAAGTCTAATAGATTTTGCTTTATAAAATTCAGAGATTTTGGGTTTGGTGCACATAGGTTTATGATTGTAATATCCTTTTGTTGTGTTATTCCTTTGATGAGTATGAAGTAGCCTTCTTTATCTTTTGTGATTACTTTTGGTTTGAAGTCTATTTTATCTGATATCAGTATAGCCAACCTGCTTGTTTCTTACTTCCATTACCTTGGAATATCTTTCTGTATCCTTTCACTCTAAGGTGGTACCTATCTTATTAGTAAGGTGGATTTCTTGTAGACATAAAATGAATGGGTTCATTTCTTTCTTTCTTTTTTTTTTTTTTTTTTTTTTTTTTTGGTTTTTTGAGGTAGGGTCTCACTCTAGCCCAGGCTGACCTGGAATTTACTCTGTCTTCTCAGGGTGGCCTCAAACTCACGGCAATCCTCCTACCTTTGCCTCCCGAGTGCTGGGATTAAAGGCATGCACCACCATGCCCAGCTCATTTCTTTCGTTTTGATCTAGTCTTTTAGCCTGTGTCTTTTCTCTTTTCTTTTCTTTTCTTTCTTTTCTTTTCCTTTCTTTTCTTTTGCGGGGGGGTGTTGAGGTAGGGTCTAACTCTAGCCAAGGCTGACCTGGAATTCACTCAGTAGTCCCAGAGTGGGCTTGAACTCATGGCAATCCTCCTACCTCTGCCTCCTAAGTGCTGGGATTAAAGGCATGTGCCACCATGCCTGGCTAGCCTTTGTCTTTTTATTGGGGAATTGAGGCCAGTGATGTTTAGTTATGACTGTGAAATGCAAGTTTATCCCTGTTGAAGTGGAGTTTTCCTGGAACATTATATGTTTTCAAGTCTGTTCTACTCATGGATGTTATTTTTCCCTCCTGTAGACTCTTGGGTATGATTATTCATCTCTTCAGTTTAGGTTATTCTGTGCAGTTATCTTTGTTGGATTGGCTTAGTGCTCATATAATCATATAGCTAGCTTTTATGGTGGGAAGTTTTTCTTTCACCTTCAATTATGGGGGACAATTTTGCTGGGTATAGTATTTTGGGTTGCAAGCTACTCTTTTAGGATTTGAAATGTTTCTTTCCAGTCTTTCTTGGCTTTTAGAATTTTCATTGGAGAGCCAGGCATGGTAGTGCACACCTTAAATCCCAGCACTCGGGAGGCAGAGGTAGGAGGATTGCCAGGAGTTGAAGGCTACCATGAGACTACATAGTGAATTCTAGGTCAGCCAGAGGAAGAGTAAGACCCTACCTCAAAAAAAAAAAAAAAAAAAAAAAAAAAAAAAAAAAAAGAAAAGAAAAGAAAAGAATTTCCATTGGTAAATTAGAGGTAATTCTGATGGGTTTACCTTTACCTTTGTATGTAACAAGCTGTTTTTCTTTTTCAGCTTTCTTTGTTTGTAGTGTTGAAAGCTTTAACTATATTGTGATGAGGGGAATTTCTTCTCTGTTCCTGACTCTTTGGTGTTCTTAGTGCCTCTTTTACTTTGATGGGGCTCTCTTTTGTGAGGTTTGGGAAATTTTCTTCTATAATTTCATTGTAGATGTTCTCTATAGCATTGGGCTGTATTTTTCCCACTTCGTGTATGCTCATAATCTGAATATTTGATCTCTCTAAGGTGTCCTGTATTTCCTTCATATTCTGTTCATGTGTTGTTTTTTTTTTTTAAATTTATCATTGTGTTTGGACTACTGGACCATTTCCTCTGTCTTGTCATCAAGTTCTGATAGTCTGTCCAACATATGGCCTTCTCTGTTGGTGAGGCTTTCTTGGGAGCCTTTTCAAAGAGTTATTTCATTGTTGTTGTCTATCGTACTTTTTAAAATTATTTTTATTTATTTATTTATTTATTTATTAGAGACAGAAAGAGGGAGACAGAGAGAATGGGAAGTGCGCCAGGGCATCCAGCCACTGCAAACCTAGGTTCTTAGGCTTTGCAGGCATGTGCCTTAACCGCTAAGCCATCTCTCCAGCCTGTCTACCATATTTTTTTTTCAGTATGTCCATCTTTTTATGGAATTCCAATTTCTTTTATTTTCTGTTCCTTCTTCTTTCCTTTCCTTTTCTTTTCTTTTCTTTTCTTTCTTTCTTTCTTTTCTCTTTTCTGAGGTGGTTTAATTCAGGTATCTCCCATAAACTTAAGTGTTCTGAAAGGTAGGTTCCCAGGTGATGGAGATTTGGGAATTAACGCCTCCTAGAAGGAGTGTATTATTGGCGGTGGGTTTATGGGTGGTATAGCCAGTTTCCCCAAGCCAGCTTTTGGGACATTCTCCTGTTGCTATGGTCCACCTTATGTTGGCCAGGGGCTGATGTCCACCCTCTGCTCAAGCCATCATTTTCCCCTGCCATTGTGGAGTTTCCCTTAAGCCTGTAAGCCAAAATAAACCTCTTTTTCCAAAAAGATAGCTGCTTGTAGTTGAATGATTTCTACCAGCGGTATGAATCTGAATGTAACATTTTCTTTTCCTTTTTATTTTTATTTTTTTGTTTTGTTTTTTCAAGGTAGGGTCTCACTCTACCCTAGGCTGACCTGGAATTGAATATGTTGTCTCAAGCTGGCCTCAACCTCACAGCTGTCCCCCTACCTCAACATCCTGAGTGCTGGGATTAAAGCTGTGTGCCTGGAAAATTTCATTTCTTGATTAAACTTGCTTATTGTTTGTTGAAATTAATTTCTGCACTTGATTGTATCTTCATTAAGTTTATTCCACTACCCACTGAGATCATTTTTTTGTTGGCTCTACTCATTTCTTTTATTCTTTAATCAAGATCTTTCTGATTCTCTTCTATATTTTTAAGATGTGTATTGAGTTCTTTTTGCTGATTTGTTTGTTTCCTTCACCCATGCTTTGCATTCATTCTTGAATTATTTGTAGAATATCTTCATTCAGCCATGCTTAAACACAAAAGAGCAAAGGTAAAACCAGAACAACTACAAAAAATGGCAACAATGAATACACACCTAGCTCTTAATATCAATGGCCTCAATGCCCCAACCAAAAGACATAGGTTTGCAGACCGGGTTAAAAAGAAGAATTGTTCAATTTGTTGCCTCCAAGAAACCCACCTTTCTACAAAGGATCGACACTATCTTAGGGTGAAAGATTGGAAAACGGTGTTTCAAGCAAATGGACCTAGAAAACAAGCAGGGGTTGCTATCCTAATATCTGACAAGGTAGACTTCAGTCCAACATTAGTTAAGAAAGATAAGGAAGGCCACTTTATATTGATTAAAGGCACCCTCCAACAGGAAGACATTACAATCATAAACATATATGCACCTAACGTGGGGGCCCGCAAATTCATCAAACAAACGCTATTAGAACTAAGGCCACAGATAACACCAAACACACTAGTAGTAGGTGACTTCAACACCCCACTCTCATCAATTGACAGGTCATCCTGGGAAAAAATAAACAGAGAGGCATCTGGACTAAATGAGGTCATAGAAGGAATGGACCTAACAGATAAACAGGACATTTCATCCAAATGCTGCAGAATATACATTCTTTTCAGCAGCACATGGAACATTCTCTAAATTAGACCGTATATTAGGACACAAAGCAAAGCTTAACAAATACAGGAAAATTGAAATAATTCCTTGCATTCTATCTGACCACAATGGAATCAAACTACAAATCAATAGCAAGAAAGGCTATAGAGCATACACAAAATCATGGAAATTAAACAACACATTACTAAATGAAGAATGGGTCAACAAGGAAATCAAGAGGGAAATCAAAAAAGTTATAGAGTCAAACAATAATGAGAACACAACATACCAAACCTCTGGGATGCAATGAAGGCAGTCCTAAGAGTCCTAAATTTATAGCTTTAGGTGTCTATATTAAAAAATTAGAAAGGTCACAACTAAATGACCTAATGCTTCACCTTAAACACTTGGAAAAAGAAGAATAAGGCAAACCCAAAGTCAGCAGACGGGAAGAAATAATAAAGATTAGGGCAGAAATTAATGAAATAGAAACAAAAAAAAAAATCCAAAGAATCAATGAAACAAAGAGTTGGTTCTTTGAAAGGATAAACAAGACTGATAAACCCTTAGCAAGTCTGACCAAAAGAAAGAGAGAAGAGACACAAATTAATAAAATTAGAGACGAAAAAGGTAACATCACAACAGACACCAGAGAAATTCAAAAAATCATAGGGACAAACGATAAAAGCATATACTCCACAAAGTATGAAAATCTGAAAGAAATGGATAAATTCCTTGATTTATATGACCTACCTAAATTTAATCAAGATGAGATTAATCACTTAAACAGACCTATAACAAGCATGGAGATCTGAACAGTTATCAAAATCTCCCAACTAAAAAACGACAAGGCCCAGATGGATTCACTGCTGAATTTTACCAGACCTTCAAGGAAGAGCTAACACCATTGCTTCTTAAGCTTTTCCATAAAGTAGAAAAAGAAGGAATTCTACCAAACTCCTTCTATGAAGCCAGCATCACCCTGATACCAAAACCAGGCAAAGATAGAACAAAAAAAAGAAAATTACAAACCAGTCTCCCTCATGAACATAGATGCAAAAATTCTCAACAAAATATTGGCAAACAGAATACAAGAATATATCAGAAAGATCATTCACCTTGACGAAGTAGGCTTTATCCCAGAGATGCAGGGATGGTTCAAAATATGCAAATTGATAAATGTAATACATTATATAAATGGATTGAAGGACAAAAATTACATTATCATCTCATTAGACGCAGAGAAAGCGTTTGACAAAATCCAACATCCCTTCATGAAAAAAGTCCTACAGAGACTGGGAACAGAAGGAACATATCTCAAAAAAATAAAGGCTATTTATGACAAGCCTACAGACAACATATTACTAAATGGGGAAAAAACTGGAAGCTTTTCCACTAAAATCAGGAACAAGACAAGGGTGTCCACTGTCCCCACTTTTATTTAATATAGTACTGGAAGTCTTAGCCATAGCAATAAGGCAAGAGACACACATAAAAGGGATACAAATTGGAAAGGAAGATATCAAGTTATCATTATTTGTAGATGACATGATTCTATATATAAAGGACCCTAAAGACTCTACCAACAAACTGTTAGAGCTGATAACAACCTACAGCCATATAGCAGGATACAAAATAAATACACAGAAATCAGTAGCCTTCATATATGCTAACAACACACAGAGGATGAAATCAGAGAAGCACTTTCATTCATAATTGCATCAAAGAAAATAAAGTACCTTGGAATAAACCTAACCAAGGAAGTAAAGGATCTCTACAATGAAAACTTTAGAACACTCTAGCGAGAAGTTGCAGAAGACACTAGGAAGTGGAAAAACATCCCTTGTTCCTTGATTGGAAGAATCAATATTTTGAAAATGGCAATCTTACCAAAAGCAATCTACACATTTAGTGCAATCCCCATAAAAATTCCTAAGACATTCTTCATGGAAATAGACAAAACAATCCAAAAATTCATTTGGAATCACAAAAAACCTCAAATATCTAAAATAATACTGAGCAACAAAAATAAGGCTGGTGGTATCACCATACCTGGTTTTAACCTATACTACAGAGCCATAGTAACAAAAAAAAGCATGGTACCAGCACAAAAGCAGACATGTAGATCACTGGAACAGAATAGAGGACCAAGATGTAAGTCCAGGTAGCTATAGCCACCTGATCTTCGATAAAACTGCCAAAAATACTCATTGGAGAAAAGACAGCCTCTTCAGCAAATGGTGTTGAGAAAACTGAATATGTATCTGTACAAGGATGAAAATAGATTCTTCTCTGTCTCCATGCACAAGAATTAAGTCCAGATGGATTAAAGACCTTAACATCAGACTGGAAACTCTGAAACTGCTAGAGGAAAACGTAGGGGAAACCCTTCAACATATTGGTCTTGGCAAAGACTTTCTGAATATAACCCCAGTTGCTCAGGCAATAAAGCCACAGATTGACTGCTGGGACCTCATGAAATTACAAAGATTTTGTACCCTAAAGGACACTGTGAATAAAGCAAAGAGGCAACCTACAGAATGGGAAAAAATCATTGCCAGCCATATATCTGATAGAGGGTTAATATCTAGGATATACAAAGAACTCAAAAAGTTAAATAATAAGAAATCAAACAAGCCAATTGAAAAATGGGCTATGGAGCTAAATAGAGAGTTCTCAAAAGAAGAAATACAGATGGCGTATAAGCATCTAAAAAAATGTTTGACGTCCCTAGTCATCAGGGAAATGCAGATTAAAACTACATTGAGATTCCATCTCACTCCTGTCAGATTGGCTACCATCATGAAAACAAATGATCATAAATGCTGGCAGGGATGTGGAAAAAGAGGAACCCTTCTACACTGTTGGTGGGAATGCAATCTGGCCCAGCCATTTTGGAAATCAGTGTGGAGGTTCCTAAAACAGCTAAAGTTTGATCTACCATATGACCCAGCTATAGTACTCCTAGGCATATATCCTAAGGACTCATCTCTTTTCCTAAGAAGTACATACCCAACCATGTTTGTTGCTTCTCAACTCATAATAGCTGGGAAATGGACCCAGCCTAGATGTCCCTCAACTGATGAGTGGATAATGAAGATATGGCACATTTATACAATGGAGTTCTACTCAGCAGTAAAGAAAAATGAAGTTATGAAATTTGTAGGAAGATGGATGGATCTGGAAAGGATTATACTAAGTAAGCTAACCCAGGCATAGAAAGCCAAGCGCCGCATGTTCTCTCTCATATGTGGATCCTAGCTACAGATGATTGGGCTTCTGTTTGAAAAGGAAAAATCTCAGTAGCAGAGGCCAGTAAGCTAAAAGAGAGATACAAAGGGAAGAGAAGGGAAGGGAGGAAGGTACTTAGTAGGTTGGTATTGTATATATGAATGTAGAAGAATAGATTAATGGGGATGAAAAGGCCTAAAGTGAGGTCAGGGGAGGAGATTGAGTAAAGGAAAGGTGGAGGGAGGGCTAATCAAAATCCAAGAGGATATAAATAAATCATATGGAATACTCCAGTTTTGGGCAATGGAACACTCAAGAGCTGTAGATTGTTGCTAGAAAATTTTCAGTGCCAGAGATGGGATACCTTCCAGTGAGTTTTTGGCCAGGGATGTCCCTTATGCCCCAACAATATTATAGGCCATTGCCGAGGCCCTTGGTTTCCCAACAGCAATAGATGGTAAGACCCTATTGCTGAAGATTATACATACTTGGGCTGCCAGGCCACTGAGAAATCCTGCTGAAACTGAACTGATAATCTCCTCCATGTCGTCCAGCTGACAGAAAGCTGGAAGAAGCCATTCTACATGCAGTTCAATGGGAGAAAGAGATACCACCACTGAAGATACTCAACAGTGGACACTGCAAGCCTTATAATTGGCCAGCCAGGCCAAATGAGCCAACGGTTGCAATAGTAGCACGTCTATCATGCTGGAAACCAACTGCCCTCCAATTGGACTGGAGGCGTACTCCATGGGAGGGAATACATCCCTGATACTGAAAACTTAAAGCAGGGGTAGTCATGAGCCCTAGGGGTATAACATCTGCTGATGTCTGGATAAGTGTATATACTATGCTTATCAAACTGCCCAGTAAGCACTTCTCTTAATATTCATACTCTTATATTAATGCTACTCTCACTTTGGGTAGAGAATCTTCTCTTTTCAGATGGCAGTGACCTTGGGACGACTCAGAAGGTATCACAGTGCTGTAAAGAAGTGACTAGAGTACCGAGTAACATTTCAATCACACCTTCCAAGGCTCAGGGTCTAATGCGGAAGAGGTGGCAGAAAGAATGTAAGAGCCAAAGGAAGGGTAGGACTCCTTACAATGTGCTCCGTGCAGACATAAAATGACCTGGATATCCATGACCTCATAGTGCCTGACACTACCTACACAAGACCATCATAAGAGGAGGGAAAGATCATGACATCAAAATAAAAGAGAGACTGATTGAGATGGGGAGCGGATATGATGGAGACTGGAATTTCAAAGGGGGAAAGGAGGCAGAGGGAGGGTATTACCATGGGATATTTTTTATAATCATGGAACATGTTTTAAAAAATTGAGAAAAAATAAAAAAAATGTTTATGAGTTTATTTTTGTTCTCAACTAATGCTTCCATACTTTTGTTCATGCCTCATTAATTTTGTTGAATATACTTGTCATAGTTCCATTTTGGGGTTCTGTGGCTGAAGTTTCCTCTACGTTTGCAATGGAGGATTTCATTATGACGCTAGGTGTCCTTGGTGAGGATCTTTTGGCTTGGTGTCTTGTGTCATTTGTTTTGTGTTGGGGCTTTCCCATGTTGAGATAGTTGTCTTATTTTGCTGAGGCTGTAGCAGTTAGTATGTGGAATATGCACTAATTGCCTTTTTCAGGTTTTGTCAAGGTAGGTGTTGGACAGTAGTATATTCACATGTTATGGCTTGGTGCTCTTAAGCCTGAGCAGAGTCTTTCTTGTGTGTTCACTCTTTTGGGAATTTTGGATGGGGCCCCTGAGTGCCCAGCCAACTCAATGAACAAGCAGGATCCTGCAGTCTCTCTGGTACTTGCTCCCTGGTCCTTGGTGATGGGCTTGTCTATGGCAACTGGTGTCAGGCAGGACAGTGTGGGGATGTCACTTGCAGGGTTTGACCTTAGGTTGGTTATGGGGCTTGCCTTGGTCATGTGCTTATGGGGATGGTCTGGATCAATGACTGCAGGCAGATCCCTGCTTGTAAACCTGCCCCAACACATGTTATATGGGAATCTGGTGTTTCCCTTCCTGCTTGCTGGGGAAACAGGCTTTGCTGTCCTACATGTACTACTGAGGTAACCAGACTTCTCTGTCCTACACCAGTTGCTGGGGAATCCGGACTTCCCTTCCCCACAGGAGCAGCCAGGGAACTAGACTTCCCTCCCCACCAAAAGGGAAGTGGGCTTACCTCCCCTCCAAAAGGGAACTAAGTTTCCCTCCCCACCTAAAGGCAACTGGACTTCCCTCCCCACCAGCCACTGCCAGGAAAACCAGACTTCCCTGCCCCACATGAGCCCCCAGATAAGCAGAAATCCCTTCCCCAAATGTGCCAGCAGCAGAACCAGACTTTTCTGTCCCTCTTTCTGATGGTTTAAAACTATTTTTATTTATTTGCAAGCACAGAGAGAAAGACAGAGACAGAGAATGGGTGCACCCGGACCCCAGCTACTGCAAAGGAACTCCATATGCATGTGCCACTTTGTGCATCTGACTTTACTTGGGTACTGGTGAACTGAAGCTGGTTGGTTAGGCTTTGTAGATAAGTGCCTCAACTGTTGAGCCATCTCTGCAGCCCTCTTTCCGATATATTTTTGTTGTTGTTGTTTGGTTTTTCGAGGTAGGGTCTCATTCTGGCCCAAGCTGACCTGGAATTCACTATGTAGTCTCAGGGTGGCCTCGAACTCATGGCAATCCTCCTACCTCTACCTCCCGAGTGCTGGGATTAAAGGCATGCGCCACCATGCCCGGCTCTTTCTGATTTTTTAATACAGGCACTTAGAGCTGTAAACGTTCATCTTAGGACTTCCTTCATTATATCTTATAAGTTTTGTCATATTGTGTTTACATTTTCATTCATTCCAGGAATTTTTTATTTTCTTCTTCATTTCTTCTATGTCCCATTCATCTCTGTGAGTTTATGCATTTTCTGTAATTTCTCTTGCTGTTGACTTTTAGCTTTATTCCATTGTAACTGGATAGAATGCAGTAAATTATACTCTTCCTGTATTTGTTGAAACTTCCTTGTGTCCTAATATATGATCTATTTTAAAGACAATTCCTTGGACTGTTGATAAGAATGAGTATTCTGTAGTGTTTGGGTAGAATGCTCTATAAATGTCAGTTAGATGCACTGATCTTTTATGGCATTTAATACCAATGTTTCCATGTTTAATTTTTGTCTGGATGGCCTGTCTGTTGGTGGGAATAAGGTATTGAAGTCATCCACTAATATCGTGTTGGGTTAATCTCTTTTTACCTTGTAGTATTTGTTTTGTGAAATTTGATGCTCCTGTGTTTGGAATGTACATGTTTACTTATACTGTCCTCTGGATGGATTGGTCCCTTAATCTCCCATCCAAGTACTCATCAGGCCCAACCTTGCTTAGCTCCCAAGATCAGATAAGATTGGACATGTTTGGAGTGGTATGGCCATAGACAGTCCCTTAGCCTATATGAAGGGACCTGCTTTGTCTTTTCCACATAGTTTTGATTTGAAGTCTATTTTGTTAGATTTTATAATAGTGCTCCCTGCCTTTTCCTACTTGAATTTGGTTAAAATATTCTTTTCCATACTTCCACTCTAAGATAGTATCTATCTGTGGTGGTAAGATGGGTTTCTTAGTTACACAAAAAATATGGATCCTGTTTTGTGATCCAATCTAATAGTCTATATCTTTTGATTGGGGAAGTGACACCACTAATATTCAGAGTTGTTATTGAAAGGTATTATTAATTCTTGTCATTTTGTTGATTTTTGTAGTGTTTGGTGTTTTCTTAGTCCTTGTTTGCTTAGCAACTGTCATAGCACCACTTTTTCCTGCTGTAGCCTCTTGGATCTGTTTTTCCTACTATTTGGTCAAAAGTATTCCTTCCAGCATCCTTCCTAGAACTGGGTTGGTGGTTATGAATTCCTTTAGCCTGGGCAAAGGAATTTTGATGTTTTTTCTTTGTCATTCAATTATAACAGTTTTGTAAGGTATAGTATTCTGGATTGACATCTTTCAGATTTGGAAATACATCCAAAGCCCTTCTGTTTTTATTTATTTACTTTTTTTTGATTTTTTTTTTTTTTTTTGAGGTAGGGTCTCACTCTAGCTCAGGCTGACCTGGAATTCACTATGGAGTCTCAGGGTGGCCTCGAACTCACAGCGATCCTCCTACCTCTGCCTCCCGAGTGCTGGGATTAAAGGCATGCGCCACCACGCCCGGCTCCCTTCTGTTTTTAAAAGTTTCTATTGATCATTTGTCCTGGTGCTAACTTACTCTCCGTTGGAGAATCTGCTTCTCTTTTTCAGATAGACATAGATCCTAAGGAAAGAGCCACCCCATCATACCTCAAAAGGGCCCCGGCTGAAACTAAGAAAAATTGGTGAAACAAGCAAGGGGGCTGTTTTCCTGATGAACTGGATACCAGCACAAGGGGGAAGGAGATCAACACAGAGAAAAATCAACTCCTACCAAATCAGAGAGCCAGAGCCTCAGAGGCCCCCAACACCTCATCACTGAAGCAGACCAAAAATGAACCCAACATGGCTCAGGGAAATTTTGCGGAAGAGGGGGTGGAAAGAATGTCAGAGCCACATGTTGGGTCATGATATGCAGAGACATTTATCTTACCCATAACTGTGGGCTAACTCCACAATGCATGACCCATATATCTCAACAAGGAGGGGCCAAGGGGAGGGGGTAGGTCATGGATGAGCCTAATAATGGTACCAAAGTGACTGTATTTGCTGAATACAAAACTAATAAAGAAAAAAGAAAAAGAAAAATCACTTTATACTGAGGGTCTTTCTTGATCTTTCTCTCTTGCAGCTTTCAATATTCTTTGTTCTGTATATTTAGTAATTTAACTATTCTATTATTTGGGTAGTTTTCTTTTGGTCCTATCTGTTTAATGTTCCAGTCCTTGTTTCTGGGTAGGCATGCCTATATTTAGAAAAATTTTTTCTATGATTATATTGAAAATACTTTCTATGAAACCGGGTATGATGGCTCCCTTTAATCCCAGCACTCAGAAGGCTGAGGTGGAAGGATCACATGAGTTTGAGTCCTATGTGGGCTACACAGTTAATTTCCAGGTCAGTGTGTTCTAGAATCAGACTTGACTCATAAAGCAACAACAAAAATGCAAGAAATTATGTTCTATGTCCCCAAATCATACATTTTATCCTCTCAAAAGCTCCATTAATGCTATAAAAAAATTATTGTCTTTGACTGAAAAATCCATTTCCTCTAGCTTGTTTTCATGCCCTCATATTCTAGTCCCCACCATAATCTATTCTATTGATGAGGCTTTCCAGTGAGGTTTTCATTTGATTTATTGAAATTTTTCATTTAATTTTTGTTTTTCTTTAGTATTTCTTTTTTGTTGTTAAATATTTACTTATTTGCAAGGAGAAAGAGAGAAAGGGAGAGAGGGAAGGAGTGAAAGAAAAGATAAATGGGTGTGCCGGGGCCTCTTGGTACTGCAAATGAACTGTAGATGCCTGTGCCACTTTGTACATCTGGCTTTATGTGGTACTGAGGACTTGAACCCAGGCTATTAGGCTTTACAAGAAAGCACCTTAACCACTAAGCTATATCTCCATCCCCAGCATTCCTTTTTATTGATGCTTTTTCATTTTCTGAATTGACTTTCTTATTCAGGCAGCTGTTTGCATTCTCTTAGAATTCATTCAGGAGTTTATTCATGTTTTCTGAATTCTTTGAACATATTTGTAATTCTTCTTTTTTAATTCTTTGCAATTTTGCCTGAGCAACTCTGGTTGCTAGCCAATACTATGTGATTGATTGTTTTTAGAGGAGGTATGTTGTCTTGATTTCTCGTGTTACTTGTGTTTTAGTATTTGGATTTACACATGTGGAGTTAGTTCACTGATTTGTTTTTAAGTTCATGTCACATTTTTTTCAGTGAAAATGCTTACAAAGGCCAGGACGTACTAGGGTATAGTAGGTTTGAAGCGATGGTTCCATCTGTTAGAGTGGGTTTGGGACACCAAGGTCTACTCCCAGTTCTCCCCTGAGAATTGAGTAGCCTGTGTGTGACAACAGTGATTATCCATGTAAACCTACTATGAAAATAGAGTGATATTTGACTACAAAATAATCACTTCTAAAGTACCAATTGTTTCAGGAAGTAAAGGACATTGATACTACTGTGAGTACTAATATTTTAGTTGGTGTGAGTATGAATGGAAAGAGAAAGAAGAGAAAGAGGAAAAAAAGATATAATGGGACTAGTGTTTGTATTAGGTTGATAAGAAGTGCAGTGGGAAATGTAAATAGAAGAGGTAACTATAAAGACAAAAAAAAATGGGGGATGTGGGAATTAATTTTTTGGTATCACTTTAAATAATATTCTTATAGATGATTTCTTCTGTGTATTTTGTATTCTATTACTCAGTTTTAGTTTGAAGAATTACATATGGACTTCTGACTGTGAATGATGAGGAGGTAACCCTCACTTATCATTACCAAAATCACCAGTTCTCATCAAAAAAACATTGTATTTTACCTCCCTACTTCTGGAGAACCACTAGGATTTTGAGTATGGCTGAGCCAAGTAGTATACTACAATTGCTCTTTCTTTACAGCACAACTTTTGGTCTTTCCTGAATTTATATTTTCATAGACAAGCTTTTAATGCTTTTATTCCTATTTTAGCTATAAGTGTAGCCTCTAGTTTTGTCTCTGTCCTCTTAGGTCCTTAAAGCACAGTGAAAATTCTATTCTTTTTAGATAAAATCTCTCTCAAAGCACTTTGACTTACTTGAATTAGGAATGGTTGATCTCTCAGTCTTCTATGTTGCAACAGTGAAAGACATACAAGCAAAGTAAAGATAACTATCTGAACCTAGTTTCAAAGCTAGGGCCATGGGGGATGTGTCACCTAATTGTGTCTTAAGTGACAACAGCCTTTGCCAAACTGAAGGCTATCAGATAGGAGGTCTGAAGGATAAATATTACATACTGCTATCTCCTGAAACCTCTCACCATACTCAATGGTAACTCAATGTGCATGGGAGCAACCCTGATTTTTCTTTTTGTGTGTGTATATGTGCTTATAGTGGGCATGTGTGAATATATGTTTGTATGTGTGTGGGTACAAGTGGGTATGTGGGGAACACATGGGGAGGTGAGATTGACTTTGGTGTCTTCTGTAATTACTCTTTACCTGATTCGAGACAGGGTCTCTCAGTGAAACCAGAGCTCACTGATTTGGTTAGTCTAGCCAGGCAGCCTCCTCTGGTGATCTGTCTGTATTTCTTGTGCTGGGATTAAGGTGTACATGCCTGGCATCCAGGTTTTGCTGAGGATCTGAACTCAAACCCTCAGGCTTATTCAGCAAGCATTTTACTGACTGAGCCATACCCCAGATTCTACCTGTTCTTTTTCTTTTCAGTATTCCAATTATTTGAATGTTTCATCCCTGGAGCCAAGTTTTAAATATTTTTGTACCCCTTTTATTTCACCTTTTGCATTAAATATTGAAATAACTTTATATTAGTGTTCAAGAACTCATTTGGGTTCTATGAATGTTCTTTTTGGCAGCAACTTGTCTTCGTTATGTTGTCTCTTATTTTCCTGAAGATATCAATGGCATGGGTTTTTGCTGTTGTTGTTTTCTTTTGTTTTTATATTTTCCTGTCTTTAAGTGGAGTCACTATATTCCAAATGAATTATCTAATTTTCTTGTTTGCTTTTTAAGTCTACCTTTAATATTGATAGAGATTAGGAGCAAGGTAGTGTTTTGCAGGTAGTCAGGGACACAGACACAAAAGATACCAACCTGCCTTACAGATGAAACTGGGGTAAGAGAGATCCCATCACTCTCAACTCCCACAACATTAGATGTTTTTCTCTAATATGTGGTAATCTCTCTCTTCATCTTTCTCTCTCTCTCTCTCTCTCTCTCTCTCTCTCTCTCTCTCTCATTTACACACACACACACACACACACACACACACACACACACACACACCAATTTGGCAGCTCAATAAACAAAGAAAAAAACTTGGATCTCCAGTTGGTCATTGTGTTGGGGAAATTCTCTAGTGTCAGACATTTAAGAGCTTTTGTGGTTAGTACAGTTTATTCTCCTATCTATAGGATATAAGCTTTTTTGCCAGAATTTGAGTATAAGTGAAAAATAAGGCAGAGACTGTCAGTTTGTAAACTTTAATTTAATCTCTGTATTTCTAATGTGGTGAGTAGTCTCAATGTGCCTGTGAACTCTAGACCCAGAGTTTTCTCACACATCTAACTACCCTTCTAGTCTTCTCCTGAGACACAAAAGAGGAGCCTTCCTAACAAAAGCAACTTGGAGTCATCTTAAATAATCTTGGAACAAACCTAATTTTCAGTTTCAGCTCAACTTTCCCACTTCTAAACAAACATGAGCCTTTGGGGAAATTCTGGGAAGTCCATTGAACTTCTTGTTTTTTCTGGAACATGAAATCATTAATTCCTAAGCCTTTTTTTAAAGGAAAGTTCTGTAGGTCAGTTATATTGCTTCTCCCCTTTTTCTAGCACTAGCTTAGGTCTCAGCTTCCTGAAGTCATCCAAGTCTGTGCCATCACTTAGCCCTCTGGCTGCCTTTATTTAAAATACTGTTGACTCTCACATTTACTTGTGTATGTGTTTTCATGTCATTAGAAATTATTTTTTTCTATAGCTTTATAAGGCTTTAAGATGTGACAGAAATAGATGCATGTGTTCATTTCTCTCAGTTTTATCTAAGAGTTCAGAAATTACTTCTTGATGATGAGATCAAGTAAATATAATGTAAATGAACTTGTCTTATTCATTCATGTGGCAGAGTCAGAGGAGATGCTCACACAGGGCTTTTATTAGACTTCTTCCAAATTTACCACAGAACACTCAAAGAATTATTTCCCAAAGATTTTTATACATATTGAATATTTGAATGCTTTTAGTTAAAATGCTTCCATATATTTATCTTCTCTGGTCCTTAAAATGACTGTGAAGTAGACAGGATATAGATCTCTGTCCCATTTTATAATTGGGGGGTACTGAGGCCCCAAGAGATTAAAGGACTAATCCAGAGTAGTCCAACTTGGTACAGAGGTGAGACTCCAACTCAAGTCTTAGTGTTTTGCTTTGGCCAACACTTTCACATACAGGAATGTTTGTTTTCATAACTATTATGTCCTGAGTTCCTCTCTTTGGAGAGCACAAGGCTGCTTCTGGCTTTGAGACCAGAGGAAGCTGTAAACCTCCCCACAACAGTACCACTTCCTGAATGTTCTCCCTCCCCTCTCTCTCTCTCTCTCTCTCTCTCTCTTTCCACGTAGCATCTCACTATAGCTCAGGCTGACTTGGAATTCACTATATAGTCTCAGGACGGCCTTGAACTCATAATGATTCTCCAACCTCTACCTCACGAGTACTGGGATTAGAGGTTTGCACCACCATACCAGGCTTCCAGATTCTCTTTTAAAAAGTTCCTTCCACAAATGTCATCTTGCTGGTAATTCAAGACCTCAAACCCTTATCCTAGAAAGTGGCCTGGAATAGGAGCTTAACCCAAGAGTAATCAAATGTAGCCTAAGGAGAATGTGAGGCAATCTATTACAGGAGTTCTCAATGAGGGAAAGAACAATTAAGCCAATATGATTTTCTCAAGAAATTTATTTATTTAATTTATTCCACAAATATTCACCAAGTATGCACAAATACTTTGTAACAATCTTAAGACATGCATCTGCTGCCTGTACTACACCAAGACCTTATTCTGTATGCTTACAAATATTAATTTATTTAATTCTCATATCAACCTTACCAGTTACCTACTCTTGTTATCTCCATGTTGAAAGTAAGTATAGAAATCCTAAGTAACTTGCCTCAAGGAGTATTCATTAATTGATAGAAGCACTCTTGTAAATATTCAGCATAGATCCATAAACAAAGGAGACAAAAGTCTATAGCTTATCAGACTTACTTCTACTGGAGACTTTTGGTCTAAGGTTTTGAACAAAGTAAGTGGGCATTGAAACAGCTAAGATAATGATATACTCCCCAAACTAGGTCCTGATTCCATTTATTAGGGGAATAAAATAGCTAAGCTAACACTTATCTGCTGGGTACCTTTCAGTTACAAACTCCCCAATTCCTCGGGAGGGCCATGTCTATGTCTGCATCAGGGCTTCTCATGACACAAATGTGACCCAGGTGTTTAAACTCAAGATAAGTCCAGGATAGGAGGTGGAATGCCTGCAATTCCAAAGATACCCTGACCTACATCGGGCACTGATGTTCTTGTGATTTTTATGGTCTTTTGCCTTTAAAAATGCTGTACCCCTGAGTTTCTGCACTGAGAGCATTTTCTGGTGTGAGCCCCTCTCAGTCACTGGCTTAATAAAAAAAGACTCTCAATTAGCTACACAAGCGTGGTGGTCTGTAATTCTCTCACATAGACTATAACAGACAGAGTGACTGGAAGAGTTGTAAGAAAATCAAACAGTGGAGTTGGGCAGCAGAGGCCACATGACAACAGAGGCCTTACAAGGAAAGGTAATACAAAGGATTGAAAATTAGAAAAAAAAATAAAGCCCAGTGAGTACAGAGTGAGGGCCCAACAGTCCCACAAAGAACCTTCCTGTTGTCAGCTATGTTATTTCCATGAGCCCTCTGAAACATAGCTGTGGTTAGGTTCTCTGTCCTCTACCCTCACAACAATGTTATGTGAAATTGGCATATATAAGCACAGGACTGAGTCTTCAGTGGCCACACAACTGTTTTCCAGGTTCTTGTGTTTCTTAACAATAAACTGTACAGACACACATGGGTAGTGTCAGGAAAGAAGGTAATTTATCAAACAAAAGAAACATATTGACATAGAACTGCACCAGAATTTGACTGCAGTTGTGTTCTAAGAGAGCAAGAGTTCCTCTCCCCAGCACCTTTTATGGGCCATTTACAATTGTGCATACATTTTGCATGTGCTCAGTGTTACTTCTAGCCAAGAGCTGGGAAGGTTTTCAAGTCTTCCCTTCACATCATGCGCTTTCATATATTATTCTCTGGCGTCTCCCTTTCCACCCCATTTCCCCATACTCCTACCCTAATAAGAAATTTATACTGAAGTAATCTGAGTCTGTTTTGATTCTTCATATTTCTAGGAGCCTAAAACATAAGCCCCAATAGAGTAGCAATAATGGAAGCCACATTCCAAAGCTAGAATTCATGAAGAGTCTCCTCGAGAGATTAGCAGCATGAACTTGCTCTTCTTTAAGAAGGCACTGCCACAGGGAGAAGCGCAGGGTAGGCACAGGGTAATGTCAAGGCACCATCCTCAGTTTATGCTACTTCAGCAATTGTGGTGGTAGTTATAGCAATTATTGTGGTGGTAATTATAGCACCATGACCCCCCAGCATCTACCAGCAGGGACCTAGTAACACACCACTGTCTTGTGAGCATTGCACTTCTGGTGCCATCCATGCTTGTTTCTGGGTATGATGATACCTCAGCATTGTCAGTGGGGCACAGAAGAAAGGACCAGACACAGTTTATGGGAGGAGGGAATTTATTGAAGCTTGCAGATGCAGAGGAAGTTCCATAATGACAGAAGAAACTGGCCCACTTTCACAGGTCTGTGCTGAGAGAAAAGGTACCACCACCAAAAGCAAGCAAGCATACTTCAGGATCTGTGGCAGAACACCAGCAAAGAAAGCTCCATCACTTTGCATACCTTTAGACTGTAATTCTGCAAACATACTTTAGGGTTGAACTCTATGATCCACCCACAGGGACACCTCCTCCAGCCTGGCTGCTGGAGATCTAAATGACAAGCTTTAATAAACTCCTGAATGTATTGGAGGACATCCATTCAAACTATCACAAGTGATTATAAAGTTATCATCCCTGAAGTTATAGCAAAGAAGAAACAGAACAAAACAGTGGTTGCCATGTGGGAACCAAGATTTATTTATGAGCACTTCTGAGATAACCCTTGGCAACTCAGAAATAATTAGGAGGGCAATTTTTTGAGGCAGGGTCTCAATCTAGTCTAGGCTGATCTGAAACTCACTGTACAGCCCAGGCTGGCCTTAAACTCAGAGTAACCCTCCTCTCTCACCTTCCCCAGTTTTAGGATTAAAGGAATGAGCCAACACAGCTAGCTTGGGAGCATTTTTGTAGGACATGAGTATACTGGGAATAGTATTTTATAGTTTAAATTAAAATAATAATAATTACTTGTTTTTTGACCAGAGCTTGTTTAAACCTTTAGGCTGATGTGGAAAAGGGGAACATAGTAATTCTGTACCATGAATTTCCTTATATCAACTCAATGAAAGGTTATAGAAGGGAGGCTATATTTAGTAGAGTGAGCCAAATCATAATTGTTAGGTTGGGATGGGCTCCTAAATGGAGTCACCAAGATCAGCAAAATGGTGACAGAAGCATATCCACATTCTTCAAGAAACCACCAGGTCATTATCTCCCTCCTTGCCTAATAATGCCCCAAGTCATGGTTTCCTGCCCCCTTACCTCTTAAGTTATATGGTCACTGTTCTCGTATCATACCCTAGCTATTTTAAATGGTTAATGTAATGATCTTCCCTAAAGAAATTTTTCTATTCAACTGAACAAGTGAGTTCTTTTTCCTTCCTCACCTTCCCCCAACTGAAAAAGCCCTATAAAGTTCACTATGTGAAGACTCAGGTTGGCTGTGCACCTCTCTTGTGAGTCAGCCATGGCAACTGGTGTTTTCCCTAATAAAAACTTTCATCTTTGCCTACGAGTGGTTTGTGTGGTCTTGGTCACTCCCAAACCTTACAGTAATGGACTGCATTCTCACCTCCATTGTTTCACAAATCTACATTCTAGAATCATGAGTCATGCTGATGTTGGTAGAAAGAAGATACATGGCAGTAAACTTAAGCAGTTCTCATGTAAATCAGAAGGATTTTTTTGGTAAGGGCTGGATAATTGGAATAGTGGTCCATTTAGCAGAGGAGTCAGCAATAGAATTGTGTTTCAGAGATATTTCAAACATTGGAAAGGTATAATTCCTTCACTGTACAAATGAGGGAAAAAATATATATATATGCAGTACTCTACAGTTATTTCTAGTACTAGTCCCTTCTTCCATATCAAATCTCACCAGCATGTTCCTGTCTCCAAGAAACATACAAACCATACCAACTCCCTAAGCAAATGGCAGCTCTTACCTCATCCATCCTCCAGTTGAGTGTTTACAGCATACTTGGGAATGCTTACTTTCTTTTATTTCCCTTTCTTTCTTTTTTTCCTTCTTTCCAAAGTAGGGTCTTGCTCTAGTCCAAGTTGACCTGGAATTCACTATGTAGTCTCAGGCTGGCCTCGGACTCATGGCAATCCTACCTCTGCCTCCCCAGTGCTGGGATTAATGGTGTGTACCACCATGCCTGGTGGGAAAATGGTTTTTTTTTTTTTTTTTTTTTTGGTTTATTTGTTTTTTGAGGTAGGGTCTCACTCTGGCTCAGGCTGACCTGGAATTCACTATGTAGTCTCAGGGTGGCCTTGAACTCTCAGTGATCCTTCTACCTCTGCCTCCAGAGTGCTGGGATTGAAGGCATGTGCCACCACGCCCAGCAAAGCTTTTTTTAAACTAAAAACTCCCAGCCTACCTTCAGTGAACAATATAGTACTTAGCTCATCTAGGAACCATGAGGTTGAAAGAGTTATGATGAAAACAATAGTGATAACAGTGCCAACCAACTTTTTGAGTTGGTCAATATGCCAAATACTTTCTATATTTTTTTCTCATTAGATGCTTACCATACAGCTTAAAGATAGGCTGATGGTGTAACTCAGTACTAGTCCACTTGCCTGCATATACAAAGACTTGGATTTAATGTCTAACAAGCACTGGGCGGGGGGGAGAGACGTTATTATTCCTATTTCCTGATGGAGATGCCAAAGTTCAAAGTCAACAGATGAAGTCCAAGTCAGTGGTGAAGGAAAGATTTACACCCAACTCTTCCTGTAAAGTCCATCCCTCCTTACTTCTGGGTAGATGCTATCTAGCCTAATTTCTCAATTCAGGAATGGAAGGGAGGGAGATCAGGTAAGCAAACAGGCAGGATACAATGGAATAGAAGGTTACTTCTAACTGCCTCTCAGTTCCTTAGATGTCCCAGGTAATGTTTATGATCTGGGGAAATAAAATTGGTCACTCAAAAATCTTCTTATGTGGATGATTTTTTTAGTCTTTTATTCAGCCTAGGAGCAGTCAGAGGCCTAGTAAAAGTCAGTCTTGAGAAAAATCAAGGCAACCACATCTGCCATCCTATTCATTTTCTATCCCATTCAAATGGAATTCTAATTGCACAAAACAACTAATTCTGTTCATTAAGGTTCAATTAAATTCATCTGAAACTCAGGATAATGGCACTGCTGTTGAGCAGACATATGAAACATGGAACATAATCTCTCTTGACTTTGTTTCCTTTCACAAAATTAAGTTGAGCTACTAATGAGCTTGTGATATGAGGCTGCTTTTATAAATGGCAACAAAGGGTTCAAATTTATGAACAGCAGGTTTCTTTATTATCATCATCAACAGCTATTTCCTTTGTTACCAAAATATAAGAAATGATTATGAGGCCCCCTTTTCCTCATTATGGCTTTGTTTTTTAGGGGGAAGCTTGAAATAAATAGCTTCATAATCATATCACAGTAAAGTCAGACATTGAGAGAGCACAGGCCTCAATACTTCGTCACAAAGCATTTTGTAGACTGAACAGACATTTCAATCTGTAGCCTGTTGGGTTTTATAGAATCCCATTTCTAGGCTCGAAAAATCTTTGTTTCAAGGCAAATAAGAAATGCTTTCTCCTGCCTAGATAGCTTATTCCCCAGCTATTTCGTGGCCTTGGAAAAGAATTCACTGTTGTAGTCAGCTCTACATTGCTGGGATGAACTTATAAACAGAAATATTTCATAGGAGGAACAGGATTTATTTCAGGCTTACACATCCAGGGGAAGTTCCACAATGGTGAAGAGACTGGCCCCTTTCACAGATCCAAGCAGAGAGAAACCACCACCAGCCAGCACATACCAAAAGCAACAAGCAGCATGGTCCCAGGCAGAGCTTAGAAACCTCTTTACATACCTTTGGGCTAGTAATCAGATCCGCCCCCAGTGACACCTCCTCCAGCCAGGCAGCTGGAGACAAGCTATAATTAAACCCATAAGTCTACTGGGGGGCATCCATTTAAACTGCCACACTTGCCTTCTAGGGTTGAGGCTGCAAGGAAGAGGCTGTCTAGGGAGTGTGATTCTCCCTTGGAAGCTTTAGCAACCTCTGATGATTCTCGGCCCTTTCTGTGAACAGCTCCAGAATGGCACAGTGTTGCCATTGTCATACTCTGTGCCCTTCTGGGCTCAATTCACCCTAGTTTGCAGAGTCCCTGCCCCTAGTCAATAGTACTGTGATGTTTCTGCTTGGCACTGTTAATATAATGCTCAAAGCTAAGGCAAAAATTAGCTGCTCCTAGCCCCGTATGTTAATCAGAATCTTATGGAGAAACAAAATATGATAGATGAATGACAGACAGGATGTGATTTGTTAGGTAAATTGTTTCCCAAGACTGACAAGACCCCAGTACATGCCACTTGCAAACTAGAGAACCTGAGAAGGGTGGCTAAATCCAAGTTTGAAAGTCTAAGAACATGGGAGAGTACTGATAGAACTGTGCATGAAAGAACAAGAGAACCTAGAGTTCTAGTGTCTGAGGATAGGAGGAACTTAGTGACTCAACTACAAAATGGAGCAAGTAAGTAAGAATAAGCCCTTCCTCATTCCACTCAATCAAATATCAGTCATGCACCATCACAGTCATGTCTGGAAATAGCATATCACCAGCTATCTAGGTATGCTTCAGTCTAGAGAAGCTGACACCTAAAATTAACCATATCATCCAGACTAAGAATATTGCATTCAACCAAGCAAGTAGGTGGCAGTCAGCCATAGTTTTTGAGGGTATGATGGATACAGGGGATTATGAGGAATATGGAGATGAATAAGGTCCTATTGGGCAGGGATAAGTAGAAGATGTAAAATAAGAACATAGGTCCATAATTCCTTATCTAAAACTATTTACTAGACTTATTTTGTATGAATTCAACTTTTTAAGGATTTTAGAGGTAATTTCTTAGCTAACAACCCAGATGAATAGTATTTGAATATTCATATTGTGATGACTTATATTAATTGATGATTTGCTAGACTCTCTAGGAACTAGCCTGTGGTCGTGTTTGTGGGGGATTCTCTTGATTAGTTTAATTGAAGTAAGAAAGACCCACCTTAACCGTGGGTGGAACTATTCCATGGGCTGGGGTTCTGAACTGTGTGAAATGGAGAGAGATGCCTGAGAACCACCATTCTTCACTCTCTGCTTCCTGATTATGGATGCACTGTGACCAGCTGGTCCTGCTGCCATACCTTCCCCCCCATGATGGAGTCCAGTCTTGAATTGTAAGCTGAAATAAACCCTGCCTTCCTCAATCACGGTATTTATCACAGAAATAGGAAAGTAAGTAAGACACATACTAAGTGGATGAAGAACATAAACAACTTCATTACAATTCATACCAGTCAGGCTTTGCTTCTAAATGAGTTATGAAAAATAGTCTGAGAGTAAAAGAAGACCCACTATGGCAGGAAAGGGAAGGAGTTTTATCTAGATAATTATGGGTCACTCTATCAGTTTAACTCACCCTCTGGAATCACTTTGTATCCTAGAAGGGATTTGCAGTGAACTGAGTGAATTGACTTCTACTGAGAATTCTAAGGGAAGGGCATGAGAGTGTACAGCCAGGAGACTCATCTCTGTCCAGAGAGCTGCTTTTAGAGCCTCTGAAAGAGAACTGTGATCCAGTGTTCCTGGGGACACTGGAGCTGAGGGCCAGGTTTCTCCTCTAAGATCCTGGATACCACCAAAGTTAATACAAAAAATAAAGTCATCTCAAAGAGAATAAAAGACAATTTATTATGGAGTGAAATATGCATGAACATGGCCCAGGAAGACAGATTTGAGTTATGCCAAATTCCATGTTCCAACATGGTAACAGTTTCATAGATTTTTTTTAACAGTAAAAGAAAGTTATAAGCCGGGCGTGGTGGCGCACGCCTTTAATCCCAGCACTTGGGAGGCAGAGATAGGAGGATCGCCTTGAGTTCGAGGCCACCCTGAGACTCCATAGTGAATTTCAGGTCAGCCTGAGCTAGAGTGAGACCCTACCTCGAAAAACCAAAAAAAAAAAAAAAAAAAAAAAAGAAAGTTATAAACCAGGACAGTTAAATTACTCAGCAGTCTTCTTAGTTTTCTGTCAATGTAGTTATGTAGGAAGATCACATTCATTTAGGTGTTTATGGATATTCAATTCTAAAAAGCTATTTTAGGGGCTGGAAAGATGGTTTTACTGGTTAAGGTGCTTGCCTGAGAAGCCTAAGGACTCATGTTCAACTAAGACAGATAGATGCATGAAAGTGAGGCAAGCACAAGGTCTCACAAACCAAATAGGTGGTGCAAACGTCTGGAGTTCAATTGCAGTGGCTGAGGCCCTGGTGCACCAGTTCTCTCTCTCTAAAATAAAGAAAGAAAGAAAGAAAGAAAGAAAGAAAGAAAGAGAGAGAGGGAGAAAGAAAGAAAGAAAGAAAGAAAGAAAGAAAGAAAGAAAGAAAGTTATTTAAATCAATTCTTGGGCATACATATAATTTTACCTTTTATTAAAGATAAAGGAAAATTTACATACTGATGACATAGTTGTGGTTACTTATTTTTACATATAATATTAAATTTTGGGGCTGGAGAGATTGCTCAGCAGTTAAGGCACTTGTCTACAAAGCCTAATGACCAGGGTTTGATTCCCCAGTACCCATATAAAGCCAGAGGCACAAAGTGGCATCTGGAGTTTGTTTGCAGTGGCTGGAGGCCCTGACACACCCATTCTCATTCTCTTTCTCTGCTTGCAAATAAATAAATAAAAATATTTTTTAAATTAAATCTTGGCTGAATATTTGATATTGCAGAATACAGAAGCATCTTCAACATTTTCAGATTTGATCATTTAAAATTTTACTTTTGGACATGTTTTGTACATGTATGTAGTGTTTTTTGATTGCATTTGCTGCCATTACTTTCTCTTGTCTCACTCCCCCTCCTGCTGAACTCCTTCCTTTTCCCAACTATTCTCTATTCTACATTTTAAAAAAATTATTTATTTGAAAGAGTGAAAGAAGCGGGGAGAGGCAGATAGAGAATGAACATGACAGGGCCTCCAGCTATTGTAAATGAACTCCAAATGCATGTGCCACCTTGTGCATCTGGCTTTCATGGGTCCTGAGGAGTTGAACCTGGTTTCTTTGGCTTTGCAGGCATGCTCCTTAACCCTTAGGCAATCTCTCCAATGCCAATTCTACTTTTTTTTTTTTTTTGATGAACTATTGTCTACCTGATGTTGGCCAGAAGATGATGTCCAGTCTCTGTTCATGCCACATTTCCTCCTGCCATCTTGAAGTTTCCCCTCAAGTCTGTTAGCCAAAATAAGACCCTTAGTCTCACAAAAAGGTAATTCCAACAATGCACAATTTATTGGTGGCTACACTACTGAAGAAAATGTCTCTTCTCCTCCACTAACTGCTAGTAGCTCCTAGGGAGAGGGAGCTCTGAGCCCCTTCCTATACATAATGAAATGTGGACAGACCCAATTTTGTGGAGGTTATGATAGCTGCTGTGCATTCATTAGTGCAGCCGCCATGTCATATGTGAAAGATAGCTTTCCACAACACTCACCCCTGTTCTCTAGCTCTCAAATTCTTCTCTGCTTTCTCTTCTGCAATGTTTCCAGAACTGTAGAGGGGTTATATAGATGTCTTATTTAGGGTTGAAATTCAACAGTTACTTATTCTCAGCACTTTGACTATTTATGAGTCTCTATAGTAGCCACTGCCCACTGTATAAAGAAGATTCTCTAGCAAGGCTGAGAGCAACACTAATCTGTGAGTATAAACATAAATATTCAGAAAGGCATCTGGATACAACATGTCCATTTAGCAAAGCAACAGTGGTAGCTTTGTCCCTAGTACCTAGGGCTTCGCTAGCCACAGGCTTTGGACCAAGTTTACAGGGACAAGCATTAATTCCTTCCTGGGGAGCAGGCCTCAAATCCAATCAGAGAGCAGTTGGTCACCCTCATAATAGTATTGCACCACTGGGCACATCTTGCCTGGCAGATTACTTGAATAGCATGCAAGTTTCACAGCTAAGCAAGACTGTTGATGACTTTTCTTTCCCAGCAGCCTACATTGTACCTTCCGGTACTATGAAAACTAGCCACCAGGGAGGTAGCTTGAAGCTCAGTTCCAGCTAGATTTATCTATGTTCTGAAATCAAAGCACAAAGCATGTGGTGCCTTCAGCAATAGGATCTTACCATCTAGTTCTGGTGGGTAACAAAGAGCAGTAACAAAAGCCTGTATTGTTTTGGGAGCCTCCGGGGTTTCCCTGACAACTCATAGAGGGCTATCCCCCAATTTATAGGTGAGTGTCTACCCTTAGCACTGAGATTTTCATTTAATAACCTGTAGCTTCTGGGTGCAACATTATAAATTCACAGGGTACCTTTTTCAAGCTATTTGAAATTATTTTTTTTTAATATTTTATTTGACAGAGAAAGGAGAGAGAAAGAGAATGGGCGTGCCAGGGCCTCCAGCCACTGCAAACAAACTCCAGACACATGTGCCCCCTACCCCCGTGTGCATCTGGCTACATGGGTACTGGTGAATTGAACCTGGGTCCTTTGGCTTTGCAGGCAAAGCGCCTTAAATGCTAAGCCATCCCTCCAGCCCAAAATTATATTTTTTTAATTAGCTCACAAAAGTAGGCTTTTGTATGGTTTTTTTTTAAAGCAGTCTTAGTTTTGGTTAACATTTTCCTTCTTCATTCTCCATCTCAATTCTTGCTTAAACCTCTGTACCCTATAGTATCTCCACCTCCACCCCACATTCGCTACCATTGATCTTTAAATTTCCAATGCTGAGAATGTCTCTTCACATAAATAAATACGTGTTCTAAAGTGGCAGAAATATGGTGAGGGCTATTTCAGAAATTATTGGAAATTCTGTCCTACTCCCAAGCCGAAACTCATTTAACCATTTTATAAAAAATCAGCAACCCAAATAGCAACTTTTAAAACCATTCTAACATAATATAAAGACTCACTAACTTTATATTTTAATGATGAGAAAAAAAGTAGGAAAATATTGTCATTATTTCCTAGGTTAAGCCATTATGTTTCTAAACAGATGACTTTGTATATTCAGTGCACCACTGTAATCCATAACATGCAAAAGTGTCACACATACGCGGCTTCCGGCATGTTTGTTGGTCACGCAGCGTGATGGCATGCATGGCGCAAGGTGAGCATTTTGTGTTCCGAACTAAGGCTTCAGTGATGTCACACACTGCAACAGGATGAGGGCTCCCAGAGACACTGTGAGCTCATTACATGTTTAATTTTGAATTCATTTTGGGTTGTCACTGTGTGTTCAGAAACCTTTCCCTGTTGCCAGTGGTTTTACAACCACCATATTCGGGGACATAATCCCATATGAGGCTGTAACAAATTACCTCAATTTAAAAGCTCAAAACAACACTGGTGTACTCTGTTATCATTGTGGAAGCTGAAAGACTGAAATCAGTTTCACTGGCTAAAGTCCAAGTGTCAGCAAAGCAAAGGCATTTAGAAAACAATCCATTTACTTATCTTTTCCAGCTTCTAGAAGCTATCTACATTCCTTGGCTCTAGCCCCTTCCTTTATCCTTAAAGCAGGTTATTTCCATCAATAGCTTTCTCTTTCTGAGCCTCTTGCCTTCCTCTAGAAGGACCCTGGTGATGAGCACACCAATGTGATCCAGGATAACTTTCCTACCTCAAGATCTCTAATTAACAGCATCTCTAGACTTCCTTTTGTCAGGTAAGTTAAAATATTTAAAAGTGTTGGGAATCAGGTTTTGGACATCCTTGGGTCCACTGTTTAGTATTCCACAGGCATACACTTCCCACAGATCCCAGTCAGCCCCTACCTTGACATCAACTGCTGTCTTTATTTAACTCACAAAAATGGATTACAGAAACTATTTTCTCTCTACCATCCTCTGTTTGCTCACATCCTGTAACTTCCATCAAATTCTCCTGGAAACTCCATCCTGTGCAATTCTATATAATCTGCTTTCTCTGTTCTTACAATCAGGAATATGTCCTTTCTGGACACAAATCTCCCTTTTCCCTTAACTTCCATCTCTGTTCCTTAAATTTTGTTTTTAACTCAAAAAAAAAAAAAAATGAGCTAGGGAGTTGAACAGAGAGTTCTCAAAATAAGAAATACAAAGGGCCAATACATATTTAAAAGAGGTTTCAGCATCTTAGGCATCAGGGAAATGCAAATTAAAACTACTTTGAGATCTCATGTCACTCTGGTCAGAATGGCTATCCAGCAAACAAATGATAAATGAGAGGGTGTTTCTCTCAAAAGAGGAACCTTTATTCACTGTTGGTGGGAGTGCAAACTGTTGTTGACACTATGAAAATCAATGTGGTTTCACAAAAAGCTAAAAATAGATCTACCATATGACCTAGCTATAACACTTGTAGCTCTATACCCTAAGGACTCTATACTACAGAGATATTTTCTCATTCATGTTTATTGCTGCTCAATTCACAATAGCTAGGAAGTGGAATCAACTGCTAAATGGGTAATGAAGAAGTAGTACAAATGCATAATGGAGTTTTATTCAGTTGTAAAGAAAAATGAACTTATGAAATTTGCAGGAAAATATGAGGTAATCTAGGCTCAGAAAGATAAATGTGACATTTTCTTCCATCTTGGATCTAGCTTTGAATTTTTAGACTTTTATAAATTGGAGTAAGAGTAAGGAGTAGAGGCTGGGAAGTTCCAAAGGGGTCATGGGAAAGAGGGCCACTGAAGAGGAAGGTATACTAGCAGAGAAGCAAAATACTGGTAGTAGAAAGGTTTAAGTATAGATAGAGGTAGAGGGAATGAGGATGAGGGAGTGGGGGAGTGAGTTAAAAGCTAAATGTACATGAAAAAGCCATAAAGAAACCTACTTTGTTAGATAATTTAAAAATATAACTCAAACAATACTGTTACAGAAGTAACTAACTGCTGCTTTCTGATTGGATCTGAGGTCTGCTCCATTGGAGGGAAATCATGCCTGGTGCTTAAAACCTAGTCAAAAGCCTATGGCCCAGACAGTCATCAACCCTGCAGGTGTGGAGAGGCAAGGGGGGGTGGGGTGGGAGCTATACTATTATTTGGCAAAACCAACGTGTTATTCAAATCAAAATTTCCTCTAAATATTTATGTCATACATTAGTGCCACTCTCACCTTTGATCAGAAAAGCCTCTTTTTGCAGAAGGTAGCAAATACTGGGAAGACACAAAACTCAGTAAAGTGCTGAGAACAAGTGATTGTTGAGGGCTCAGCACTAAATGAAACATGTATATCACCCTTCCAAGGCTTAGTGAAGATTTCTAGAGAGAGAAAGAACCTAAGAACCAGAGGAAGAAGAGGAGGCCTTTGGAATGCTGCCTTGGCCATGGCATTCATAATCTCACAGCAAGTGCTCATTAGGTCATGGATAATGGAAGAGGGTATGAGCCCCCATCTAGTCCTGCAGGAGTTATTGGCAGTCAATGAACGGCTTCTAGGGTAGTGGGAAACATTTGCTTCTGTGGTACACATACCGGCGAGCAGCATGCACTCTGGTAAATAATCCTTCAGCTATGCTCGTGAAGGCAACCCTAATTAAACTCAGAGGGTCACTCAAAAGAAGAAACAGACATCATAGAAGAACAGGGACTAGTTGGGAAAAGAAGAAGGGATTCAGTGGAAAGGGGATGTAGAGGCTGGACATGAGAATATACTAAGAGGGGATTATCAAAATCCATTATGTGCACGTATAAATATTATCAATAAAACCTGTTGTTTTCTGACATAAAACAATCATACATATTTATGGGATAAATTATGATGTTTCAGTATGCATATTGTAAAAAAGGAAAGATGACTGTTGTTCCATTGCCTCAAACATCTTTGATCTTCATCTCTCTGCATCAATTTAGGATAACTCCATTACTTACTTAGATCTTCAGACCCTACATAAACAATAAATTATTTTCTCCTGTCAAAAACTGAAATCTTCTTGTTCTGGATGAGGTAGGCTATTTCTACCTAAGTATAATTAAAAATCTTGGACATAATAAAACAAATAATGATATGAGAACTGTTGAATATTGAAAGAGAGCAGACTAGAGACTTCAGCACTTAGGGAATTAACCTAGGGTTGAGTTCTCTGAATTTTCTTTTTATGTCCCATATATCCTGAAGTCAGTGAAGCTTATAACTAGAAACATCATGCAAAGGCAAATCAAAAGAAAAAACTATGCCCTAGGAAAAGCCTCATATTTCTAGCCAAAGCAGCAGGAAAAGGCAGCATAGCAGACAAACTCCTTTCGACAATACTCCCTACAAGCATTGTGACAGTTTACATATGGCTTACTCCCTATAGGTTCATTTTGGAGGCTGATCCTCTGTGGTGGTGTTGAGGTGGTGGAGCATTTAAGACATGGAGCCTAGTGGCAAGAAATTATGACACTGGGACCCTGATCCTTATAGAAACTAAAGTTGGTGTTTTGGAGTAGTGGGCGTTTTTTCAGAGGGAGGGAGTAATTCCTATGGAAGTGGATTGCTATACAGCACACGTCTTCTGCTCTCAGCCATTTCTGTTTCTGCTTCTTTGCAGTAATGTGATGCTGCCAGAAGACTCTTGTCCGATGTTGTTGTCATGGACCATTCAGCCAACAGAACTGTGAATCACATAAACATCTTTACAAGTTACTCACCTCTGGTATTTTCTCATATCAATCAAAATGAATAAGACACTAATCAAATGCAATTCATGCCTTTTTTAAAAAAAAAAAAAACATGACAGTACAGAGCAAGTGGAGAGTTGATCTCTGTACCACACATAATGGTGGCAAGTGACCTGACCCAGGGTGATGGTTCCACCTGTATCTCCTAGTACTGTATTGGTGGGGACCAAGTGGGAAATCTCAACTTTACCTTCTCACTTGATTTGATAGTAACCGGAAGTGTGGGTGCTTTCTTCTTTGTTGTCAGAATGATGTCAGTGGGGCTAAGATTTCCCAGCAAAGGCAGAAAGGATTAATATCCTAACTACTGAATGTAAGGAGGATCTTGCAGACGTGGGAGATAGAAAAAAGGACTTATGCTTCAGACCCATCTAACCAGTGTCTTCTGTTTGGGTTAAATCATTTTTTCTTCATGCCTTGAAGGTGATTGATTCAAGTTACTTAACCTCCTTGAGTCTGTTTCTTTTACTCCAAAAGAGGATAACTATACTTGTTTTGCTGGTTTTTTGAAGACATATGCCACTAGGAAGCTAAGCTAGGTGCTCATGAGATGCTACCAGCTATTCTGAAAAAGGCTTTATTTCCTCAGAGGAATCTGTACCTTAAAAGACAACATGGGTGGCCCATGGTATATGTCCAGCACTATGGAACTGAGGCAGGTGGATTGCCATGAGTTCAAGAACAGCTTGGGCTACATATTGAGTTCAGGACAGCCTGAGGCTATAGAGTGATAACCTGTTTCAAAACAAAACAAAAAGCATGGAGTCTGAGTCAGTCACCCACTTGCTGGAGAGCTCAAAGCTTCTCAGAAGCCAGAGGCCCTTTCTTCCTCTGGTTAGTGTTCCATGTCCCTACTACCTGTGTGAGAAGATGTAAGACATTTTAGATGACTGGACATCAAAATTCTCAACCACTTTGTACTCACAAGCACTTCATGTAATAAGAATGCCTCACCTCAGGATTTCTGGTTACCTTCAAGGCTATGGGACATACTCATATTTGAAATTAAGATTGTTTCATTTCAGATTGCGTTTATTAAAAGCCAACAATAAAGCATAATTACAATCTTGAAGCAGATACTACTCCAGGAATTGCTTATAAGACCCCAGGTCATTTATATTGTAGCATAAATGTGAATGGTCTTATTTCACAGTAAATGGGTACAAGAAGAGGCAGGCCCTTTATTCCTACGTAGTTCTGTGTTCATATGCTAAAACTGATAGCAATTTATAATATATTCTGAGAATCTACATGGTACTTCAGTGGATGTTTTTTCTCAATTTCTCTAAAGTTAGACTCAAAAGAAAAGATCACTTAATGAAGTCAACTGGCAAGAATCAAAATGACCTCATTCAAGCACACATAAAAGAATTAAAATGTTGGGAAATATTCCACCTAGTTTTTTCTAATCCCTTACCTCCAGAGAAAAGGTTTGCAATTAGTGTTACATTAGAATTGTCACAGCTAAGCAATTTTTTTAAAAGACTAGAAGGACTTTAACTGATTTCTTGCTGCATACTAAAAATGACTTAGTGTAATGTAAAGAAATTAAAATGACAATTGAGGTGTCATATAGTAAGTGAAAACGCTTTACTGTTCTGCCTGGTCATAGAGTTAATAGCCACTTTATGCAGAAGGCAGTGAAACAAAGGTGCCTTTCTTCATAGCCAGAACATTTTGCAAAAGGCTACATATAGCTGTTCTTGGTTATAGGAATATTACTTAAGTGAGACCATAAAGAACAACTATAGTTGAGATCACATAAGGCATTGCACATTTTTTTCCTGTGGCAGCCAATCAGAAATCTTGCTGACAGTCAAATTTGTACAAAAGGAATGATCCTATTTAGATTAATTCCTCCTAATGTTTTACACAGGCCTACTTTCCTGGCCTATCATGAAAAGAGTGGGTCAGTTCCACTTAAAATCCAGAGACAGAAAATTCAAGATTGATGACTAGATAAAATAAATGTCTATCCTAAGACAGAATGTAGAGTGATCAGGCTGGTGGGCTCTTCCCCAACTCTGAGGTCAGCCATGAGGCACTCTGGACAGATTACTCAGACAGCACGTGATCCATAGACTCAGTTGTGGCTCTGTCATTACTGGTCTGGCACTTCACTGTACCCAGTAATAGGATGCACTGCCCCTTTTGCCCAAAGTCTTTAAAATGCCTTGTCAATCCATGGCTTCTGGGGTATCCTCACAGAGGACTGAAATGTACTAGCTTAGATCGCCCACATCCTAGCCTGTCTCTACCATTATGGCACAGATGAGCCAACTTCAAGACTGACGTAGGAGCAAAATAAATGTTTCTTTTGGCATTTTTTTCTACAGCACAGGTTTTTTTTTTTTTTTTAGAGATTTATTTCTTTATTAGAGACAGAGAGAGTGAGAGAAAGAGAGAGAGAATGGGTGTACCAGGGCCTCTACCCACTACAAACAAACTTCATTTGCCACCATGTACATCTAGATTACTTGGGACCTGGAGAATCGAACCTGGGTCCTTAGGCTTTGAAGGCAAGCACCTTAACCACGAAGCCATCTCTCCAGCCCCTATAGTACAATTCTGATGCTAGTAAAATGAAACAGGAAGGACTATGTGCACTTGGGCCATCCTTTACCTATGTGTCTTTCACTCATCTGCAAAATGAGGGACTCCAGAACTCTCAGTGTCCCTTCTAGTGGTAACTGGGACCAGGAAACTTGGTGTGAACAGTACTGCATACTCAAGAGTCTCAGATTTCTTTTTTTTCTCCACTGCCCCAACTTTTATTTAATATAGTACTGGAAGTCTTAGCCATAGCAATAAGGCAAGAAACACACATAAAAGTGATATAAATTGGAAAGGAAGAAATCAAGTTATCATCATTTGTAGATGACATGAATCTGAATAAAGGACCCTAAAGACTCTACCAGCAAACTGTTAGAGCTGATAAACACCTATTGTCATGTAGCAGGATACAAAATAACCACATAGAAATAACTAGCCTTCCTATATGCTAACAACAAACACACAGAGGATGAAATCAGAGAATCACTCCCATTCACAATTACATCAAAAAATAAATAAATAGAAACTTCTGGCCAAGATGGCGACCGCCTAGCTATGCTGCAAATCCCGGGGAAAGAAAGGCAAGATATTAAGGGTACATAGTGGCTTTTAGGGGAGAGAATCTGGGAGGGCACAGAGACGGGGGAACAGGGAATCACGGATCCCCTCGCGGGCAGGTAGCCACCCATCACCCCAAATAACCACCGTGTTCACAGCACCAACGCTGCCACCGCTGCTGCACCAGCCGCCACTGCTGCCACCGTGCACCAATTGTTCCCTGTGTGCGGAAACTTAGACTGCTCCACATTTTCTTCCACTCGCCCACTTACTGAGCAAGCCCAGTCCCACAGCAGGAGCGACGCAAGCTCAGACTGTGTCTCTCGCTTGTGCCAGTTCAGGTACCATCCCCTACCTGTCTGCCATGCCAGCCGGCCACCATTGTCCTGTGGCAGGGGAGTGCAGACTACTTCCAGGTCTCAGTGTTCCCAGCCAGAGTTCGGGTTGCTTCAGTGCTTGGTGCCTCAGTGCCACTCCTAGTTCGAACGCAGGCAGCTTCGGCACATTACTGCTTGAGAATTCAGGCAATTTGGCACTCCAGCCAGGCAGTAGATAGGCGGATTTGGCAAGTGAGAGCCAAAGCCCAGGCTGCTTGGCAACTGCCCCAGGCTGCATAAGATTCCCATTGTTCTTGAGCCCAGGCTGATATGCCCACCTACCTGCCCATACACTGTCATGGGCAGAACACAGCGCAAAAGAAATAACATGAAAAATCAAATGAAAGAAAATCCAGTTAGATCACCCAGTCCCACAATGAATACATCTAACCAAAACATAGAAGAACCAATAGGACCAGAACACCAAATTGAAGCTATGAGCAATGCAACCCTGACCAACCTACAGGTAGAACTTGGAGGAAAGCAACAAAGGGCCGATAATTGTGTGGATGCTGCCATCACTAAACTAGAACTAATAGATAAGAAATTGGAAGGATTAGATAAGAAATTGGAAGTATTTCAAAGAGAGTTAAGAGATGTGAGGGAGAGTGAAAAAAAAAAAAGAAGACCTGAAAAATCAGCTGGCCATGCTAAATGAAGACATAAAGAAATGCAAGGATGAACTCCAAGAATCATCAAGAAAATCAGAAAATGATGTGAAAAGGGAGCTTGACAGAGGGATGGAAATTATACATAGAAAAGTAATAGAAAATGCAAACTTAATTGAACAAGTCCAAAACTCGCTAGAAGCTCTCAAGAATAGAGTCAGCCAAGTGGAGGATAGAAACTCTGATCTGGAAGACAAGATGGAAGAAACAGTTAGAGAGTTCAAAAATTTCAGTAAGTTCAAAAGCTCCTGCGAACAGAACATGAGGGAATTGTGGGATACACTAAAACGTCCTAATATCAGGATCATTGGAATACCAGAAGGAGAAGAAATTCAGACCAAAGGCATGGAGAACTTATTTAACAAAATAATTGAAGAAAACTTCCCCAGTCTCTTAAAAGAAAGGCGCATCAAGATACAAGAAGCCAACAGAAGTCCAAATAGACAGGACTGAAGGAGAAACTCTTCAAGGCATATTGTCATTAAGACTCTAAACATTGACATCAAAGAGAAAATCCTAAAAGCAGCTAGGGAAAAACAACACACCACCTTCAAAGGTAACCCCATCAGAATTACTTCAGACTTCTCAATGGAAACCCTGAAAGCTAGAAGGACCTGGAATGAAACACTGCAAAGTCTAAGAAACTATGGCTTCCAACCCAAACTACTCTACCCAGCAAAAGTATCCCTCATAATAGATGGTGAAAGAAAAACATTCCATGACAAAACTCAGCTTTACAATTATATGAACACAAAACCAAACCTACAGAGACTATTGCAGGAAATTCTCCACAGAGAAGAAAAAAATAATCAAACACAATTGCCTACAAGAAACAGATCACAACAACCAAACTCAGAGTAGGCACAAAAAACGTCAACGTCCATGAAAACACCAATCCACATTTACCATCACAATATGGCAGGGATCAAATCAAATCTCACAGTCATTACTCTAAATATTAATGGCCTTAATTCACCCATCAAGAGACACAAGCTAACAGGATGGATCAAAAAATTAGACCCCTCAATCTGTTGCCTTCAAGAAACCCACCTCACCATTAAAGACAGACATCTCCTCAGGGTGAAAGGGTGGAAAACAGTATTCCAAGAAAATGGGAATAAGAAACAAGCAGGTGTAGCTATATTAATATCAGATAAAATAGAGTTCAAACCAAAAATCATCAAAAAAGATAAAGAAGGCCACTTCCTACTTATCAAGGAACGATTCATCAAGAGGATATTACAATCATAAATCTGTATGCACCAAACACAGGGGCACCTCAGTTCATAAAACAAAACCTACTTGACAATAAAACAGAAATAACCACAAACACCATCATAGCTGGGGACTTCAATACACCCTTATCAGTAATAGACAGATCATCCAAACAGAAACTCAACAGGGAAGTAAGAGAACTCAATAAAACCATAGATCACTTAGACCTAACGGACATCTATAGAAACTTCCATCCCAAATCCACAGATTACACATTCTTCTCAGCAGCCCATAGAACATTCTCTAAAATAGACCATATACTGGGTCACAAAGACTGCCTCCACATATTTAGGAAGATTGACATAATTCCCTACATGATATCAGATCACAATGCTATATTGCTAGAAATCAACAACAAAAGACACACCAAGAATCCCAATGGCACCTGGAAATTGAACAGCACACTTTTAAACAATAAATGGATAGTGGATGAAATAAAAAATGAAATTGCAAAATATCTGGAATTGAACGACAATGAGAACACATCGTACCAAAACTTATGGGACCCAATGAAGGCGGTCCTCCGGGGAAAATTCATAGCACGCAATGCCTTCATAAAAAAAGACAGAAAGGTCCCAAATCAATGACCTAACCATCCACCTAAAGGCAATGGAAAAACAAGAAAAATCCAACCGAAAGAGCTCCAGAAGGAAAGAAATAATTAAAATCAGAGCCGAAATCAATGAACTGGAAATGAAGGAAACAATTAAGACAATTGACAAAACAAAGAGCTGGTTCTTTGAAAAAATAAACAAGATTGACAAACCCCTGGCCAATCTGATCAAGCAAAAAAGGGAGAAGCTTCAAATTAACAAAATTCAAAATGGTAAGACCCTACTGCTGAAGATACCTTATGTGATTGACATGCAAATTAGAATGGCATGGCTGGAAGTTGGATGAGAGTCAGTCCCCAGACAGTCAGCGCGTCTAGTGCCAGAAGGTGCTACATGGGCAACTGGGGGAAATTGACCAATATCTATTGAAGCAACGCATGGTCTAACCTACTTAGCAGCAAATAACTTATTGTGATGCCCACACAAGTGCAGTGGTGGCACACAGCCATGGTGGGGAACCAACTGCTCTCAATTTGGCTAACTGATTCCCTCACTGGTATGGGACCCATAGCTGGAGCTGGGAAACAAGTCAGAACCATATCCAAACATAAGCCCACTCTCCAGTATCAAGCTACTATCAATTGTGGGCTACAAGAGGGCCTACACCTATTAAATTCTCTATAAAAAAAAAAAAAAGTAAGGGTTATCTCATTTGTCCTGGTGCTAACTTACTCTCCGTTGGAGAATCTGCTTCTCTTTTTCAGATAGATGTAGACCCTAAGGAGAGAGCCACCCCATCATACCTCAAAAGGGCCCCAGCTGAAACTAAGAAAACTTCAAGAAACAAGCAAGGGGGCTGTTTTCCTGATGAACCGGACACCAGCACAAGGGGGAAGGAGATCAGCATAGAGAAAAATCAACTCCTACCAAATCAGAGAGCCAGAGCCTCAGAGGCCCTCAACACCTCATCACTGAAGCAGACCAAAAATGAACCCAACATGGCTCAGGGAAATTTTGCGGAAGAGGAGGCAGAAAGAATGTCAGAGTCACATGTTGGGTCATGATATGCAGAGACATTTAGCTTACCCATAACTGTGGGCTAACTCCACAATGCATGACCCGTATACCTCAACAAGGAGGGGCCAAGGGGAGGGGGTAGGTCACGGATGAGCCTAATAATGGTACCAAACTGACTGTATTTGCTGAATACGGAACTGACTAATAAAAAAAAAAAAATGAAAAAGGAGAGATTACAACAGACATAAGTGAAATTGGGAGAATCATCAGGACTTATTTCAAAAACCTCTACTCCACAAAACTGGATGATGTGGAGGAGATGGATAAATTCTTGGACGCATACCATCTACCAAAGCTAAACACAGAGCAGATTAATCACCTCAATCAACCCATCACACTCATGGAGATTGAAAAAGTAATGAAAAACCTCCCCAAAAAGAAGAGTCCAGGAACAGATGGCTTCTCAGCTGAATTCTACCAAACCTTCATGGAAGAACTCAAACCAATCTTCCTCAAACTGTGCCACACAATTGGTGAACAGGGAAAGCTACCCAACTCCTTTTATGAAGCTAGCATCACCCTAATTCCAAAACCAGGCAGAGATGCCACAAGAAAAGAAAACTTCCGGCCTATTTCCCTGATGAATTTAGATGCAAATATCCTAAACAAAATCCTTGCAAACCGAATCCAACAACACATCAAAAGCATTATCCACCTTGACCAAGTGGGTTTCATTCCAGGAACACAGGGGTGGTTCAACATATGGAAATCTGTCAATGTAATACATCACATAAAGAAGGTAAAACATAAAAACCACATGATCATTTCAATAGATGCAGAAAAGGCCTTTGACAAGATTCAACATCACTTCATGTTCAAAACATTGGAGAGAATTGGCATGATTGGTTGATAACTAACCTAATAAAGGCAATATACGAAGCTCCTAAGGCCCAAATAATACTTAATGGAGAGAGACTGGAGGAATTCCCATTAAGATCAGGAACAAGACAGGGTTGTCCACTCTCACCTCTGCTTTTCAATATAGTACAGGAAGTCCTAGCTCAAGCAATAAGACAGGAGAAGGAAATAAAAGGGATACAATTTGGAAAGGAAGAAGTTAAAGTTAGCTTTATTCGCTGATGACATGATTATATATGTAAGAGACCGGAGAGACTCCATCCCAAAACTCCTGAAGGTGATTAACTCCTATAGCAAAGTAGCAGGATACAAAATCAATGCACAAAAATCAGTAGCCTTCCTTTATGCAAATGACAAAGATACAGAGAAAGAAATAAGGGACATAGTCCCATTTTCAATAGCAACACACACACACACACAAAAAAAATACCTTGGAATAACGTTAACCAAGGAAGTGAAAGATCTATACAATGAAAACATAAAAACACTCAAAAAAGAAATTGAGGTGGACTTGAGAAAATGGAAAGACCTCCCATGTTCCTGGATAGGCAGAATTAACATTGTGAAGATGACAATCCTACCCAAGGCAATATACAGATTTCATGCAATACCAATTAAAATCCCTACCTTGTTCTTCACAGAGATAGAAAAAATGATCTCTCATTTCATATGGAATGGCAGCAGGCCTTGCATTTCCAAACATATCCTCAGCAAAAGAAATACCTCTGGAGGCATCACCATACCTGATCTAAAGGTATATGACAAAGCCATAGTAATAAAAACAGCATGGTACTGGCATAAAAACAGGAGTATAGATCAATGGAATAGACTTGAGGACCCAGACTTTGGGTCAAGCAACTATAGCTACTTGATATTCGATAAAGGCCCAAACAATATAGGCTGGAAAAAAGACAGCATCTTCAACAAATGGTGCTGGACAAACTGGATAACCATATGCAGGAAACTGAAACTTGACCCACACATTCCACCATGCACTACACTGAAGTCCAAATGGATCAAAGATCTCAATATAAGACCAGAAACTCGAATACTACTGGAACAAAATGTAGGAAGTACTTTCCATGATATAGGAATGGAAAAAGACTTCCTGAACAAAACCCCAGTAGCTCATGAACTTAAACCGTCACTCAACCAATGGGATCATATGAAGCTGAAGACTTTCTTTACAGACAAGCATAAAATAAACAAAGCCAATAGATTACCCACAGAATGGGAGAAAATATTTGTGGGTTGTCCAACTGATAGAGGCCTAACCTCTAGAATCTACAAAGAACTCGAAAATCTAAACAGTAAGAAGTCAAAACCCCACTCACAAAATGGGGCAAAGAGCTGAACAGGCAGTTTACAGAGGAAGAAATAGAAATGGCAAACATACACTTAAGAAAATGTTCATCATCTCTAATCATCAGAGAAATGCAAATTAAAACAACTATGAGGTTCCACCTTACCCCAATAAGGATAGCAAACATCAAAAAAATCAAATAAAAATAAATGCTGGCGAGGATGTGGAGAAGTAGGAACACTCATCCACTGTTGGTGGGAATGTAGGATGGTACAACCACTTTGGAAAGCAATATGGAGACTTCTGAAAAAGCTGAGTATAGAGATATCAACAGACCCAGTTATTCCCTTACTGGGCATCTACCCTAAAATCTTCAAACCACAGGCTAGAGAGATTTGTTCAACCATGATTATAGTGGCTCAATTTGTAATAGCTAAGTGCTGGAATCAACCCAGATGTCCATCACTAGAAGAATGGATAACTAAGATGTGGTATATCTACACAATGGAATTCTATACAGCAGTAAGAAAAAAATGACACAGTGAAATTTGAGGAAAAAATGGTTGAACCTGGAAAAAATCATTCTTAGTGAACTTACCCAATCACAGAAAAAAAAGTCGCCATATAGTCTCACTCATCTACAGTACCTAACCTGAATCTACCCAAGATACCTTACATAACCAGAAAGCATCTCCTAGACTATAGACACTAGGATGGAAGGGGAGGGAGGGGATGTCATCAAAGGGGTGGGAAACACAAATCTACACCCAAACGGCAATGGTACCATAAAATTCTACTTAATAAAAGACAGACCAAATGGCTGATCCTTCACCAGGCCCTTACAGGGAACACCTGAACCACAAGACACTGGAGAGGGTAAGTTCAAGACTAACCTTAATCTTCTACATCTTCCTTCCCTCACTTCCCCTCTCCCTCTCTCTCTCTCTCTCTCTTTCTCTTATCTCTAACTCTTGTATATTAGTTATCTTTTTCCTCATTTTCTTACTGGGCACTGACCTGTAACTCCCAGAACCAGCATGGGGCTATCATCCACAATGAGCTTTTGATCAGAGAGACCTACAAGGTTTCCTAAAAGACAGACATATTTCTGTCAGAGTAATTGATGACCCACCAAAGGCTAGTGGTAAGACCCTACTGCTGAAGACACCTTATGTGATTGACATGCAAATTAGAATGGCATGGCTGGAAGTTGGAAGAGAGTCAGTCCCCAGACAATCAGCGCGTCTAGTGCCAGAAGGTGCTACATGGGCGACTGGGGGAAAATGACCAATATCTGTCAAAGCAACGCATGGTCTAACCTACTTAGCAGCAAATAACTTGTTGTGATGCCCACACAAGTGCAGTGGTGGCACACAGCCATGGTGGGGAACCAACTGCTCTCAATTCGGCTAACTGATCCCCTCACTGGTAAGGGACCCATAGCTGGAGCTGGGAAACAAGTCAGAACCAGATCCAAACATAAGCCCACTCTCCAATATCAAGCTACCATCAATCGTGGGCTACAAGAGGGCCTTCATCTATTAAATTCTCTATTAAAAAAAGGTTTATCTCATTTGTTCTGGTGCTAACTTACTCTTCGTTGGAGAATGTGCTTCTCTTTTTCAGATAGATGTAGATCCTAAGGAGAGAGCCACCCCATCATACCTCAAAAGGGCCCTGGCTGAATCTAATAAAAATTGGAGAAACAAGCAAGGGGCCTGTTTTGCTGATGAACCGGATACCAGCACAAGGGGGAAGGAGATCAGCACAGAGAAAAATCAACTCCTACCAAATCAGAGAGCTAGAGCCTCAGAGCCCCCCAACACCTCATCACTGAAGCAGACCAAAAATGAACCCAACATGGCTCAGGGAAATTTTGTGGAAGAGGGGGTGGAAAGAATGTTAGAGCCACATGTTGGGTCATGATATGCAGAGACATTTATCTTACCCATAACTGTGGGCTAACTCCACAATGCATGACCCATATATCTCAACAAGGAGGAGTCAAGGGGAGGGGGTAGGTCATGGATGAGCCTAATAATGGTACCAAACTGACTGTATTTGCTGAATACAAAACTAACTAATAAAGAAAAAAAAAAAGAAAATAAATAAATAAATAAAGTACCTTGGAATAAACCTAACCAAGGAAGTGAAGTATCTCCACAATGAAAACTGTACAACACTCAAGTGAGAAACTGCAGAAGACACTAGGAAATGGAAAGACATCCCTTGTTCTTTTATTATTATTATTATTAGTTATGTACACAGTGTGTATACAGCCATGTTGGTACCAACTTTAACCTTTTCCATTTCCTCCCTCCTCTGTAGGAACACTCCACATTGGGGAATGTGGTTCGTGCATTGTGGGGTTAGTCATCAATTATGGGTGAGAGGCAATGTCTCTGTGCATAATGTCCCAACATGTGGCTCTAACATTCTTTCTGTCCCCTCTTCCACAAATTTCTCTGAGCCATGATTGGTTCGTTTTAGGTCTACTTCATTGATGAGGACTTGGGAGCCTCTGTTTTTCTGGTTATTTGGTTTGGTAGGAGTTCACTGTTCTCTATGTCTATCTCTTTCACCCTTGTGCTGGTGCCAGCTTCACCAATAAAGCAGCATTCTTTCTCATTTCTCCAGTTACTCTTGGTTTCTGGTGAGGTGCAATGGGCTGATTCTCTTATCAGGTTCTGCATCCGTCTGAAAAAGAGAAGCAAATTCTCCAATGGAGAATGAAGTCAGCACCAGATAAATGGGATAACTGTTATTATTTTATAGAGAATTTAATAGGTGTAGGCCCTCTTGTGGGAGCTTGATAATTGAGAGTGGGGTCTTTTTTTAAAATTTTTTGTTCATTTTTATTTATTTGAGAGTGGCAGATAGAGAGAGAATGTGCGCGTCAGGGCCTCCAGCCATTGCAAACAAACTCCAGACGCATGTGTCCCCTTGTGCATCTGGCTAACGTGGGTCCCGGGGAATGGAGCCTTGAACCAAGGTCTTTAGGCTTTACAGGCAAGTGCTTAACCGCTAAGCCATTTCTCCAGCCCCAGTCTCATTTTTTGGATATGGTTCTCTCTTGTTTTCCAGCTGCAGCTATGGGTTCTATTCCATTGAGCAGATCAGTTAGCCAAATCAAGAGTAGTTTGTTACCCACCATGGCTATGTGCCACTATTGCACTTGTGTGAGCATCATGTCAGGCTGTTTGCTGCTGAGTAGCTCAGACCACGAGTTGATTGGAAAGATGGTGATTTTTCCCCAATTGTTCATGTAGCAGCTGCTGGCACTATACAAGCTTACTGTCTGGGGACTGACTCTCTGTTCCAGATTCCAGCCAGGTCATTCCATGTTCCATACCAACAGCATATGGTGTATTTTGCAGTAGGGTTTTACCACTAACCTTTGGTGGGCCATCTAGTACTCTGACAGAAATCTGTCTTCTTTTGGGAAACCTTGCAGGTCTCTTGGATCGACAGCTCATTGTGGATGTTAACCACATGCTGATACTGGGAGTTACAGGCCAGCACCAAGGAAAAGAAGGAAGAAAGAGATAGGTAATATAAAGGAGGTAGAGAGAAGAGGGAGAGAGAGACAGAGAGAAATAGAAGATGAAGGTTAGTCTTCATCATAACCTCACCAGGGCCCTGTGATTCTTCTAAGTACTTGATGAAGGGTCAACCATTTAGTCGGTCTTTTAGGATGTAGAATTTTATGGTACCATTGCCATTTGGGTCCAGTACTGTGTCCCCTCCCACCCCATCCACCCTACTGTCCAGTCCTCGAGATGCTTATTAGGTACGTCAGTATCTTGGGCTATCTCAGGTTAGGAGCCACAGATAAGTGAGACCATGAAATGTCTATATTTCTGTGATTGGGTGAGTTCACTGAGAATGATCTGTTACAGGTTCAACTTTTTTTCTTCAAATTTCATTGTTTCATTTTTCCTTACTGCTGTGTAGAATTCCATCGTGTAGATATACTGCATCTTGGTTATTCATTCATCTAATGATGGACATCTGGGTAATTCCAGCTCTATCAGGAAAGTTCCTGCTATTTTTTCTTCCAGTAGTAGCTGAGTTTCCTGTCTTATATTGAGATATTTGATCCATTTGGACTTGATTTTTGTGCATGGCAAGATGTGTGGACTGAGTTTAATTTTTCTGCAAATGGTTATCCAGTTTGTCCAGGACCATTTGTTGCCAGCCTACATTGTTAGGGCCTTTGTCAAATATCAAGTAGCTGTAGTTACTTGACCCAATGTCTGGGTCCTTGATTCTGTTCCATTCGTTTATAATCCTATTTTTATGCCAGTACCATGTTTTTATCACGATAGCTTTGTAATACAGCTTTAGGTTAGGTATGGTGATGCCTCCAGAGGTGTTTTTTTAATTCCTTCTTTTTTTATTAATATGTAATTTTTTATTGACAACTTCTATACTTACAAAAAGCATAATATTTCCCTCCAGCCCCCACTTTCCCCTTGATAACTCTGCTGTCCATAATATCCCCATCCTCTCTCCATTAGTCTCTCCTTTAATTTGATGTCATCATCTTTTTCTTCTATTATGAGGGTCTTGTATAGGTATTGCTAGGCACTGCGAGGTCATGGATATTGAGGCCAATTTCTGTCTGTACAGTTGCATTGTAAGGAGTGGTACCCTTCCTGTGACTCTTACATTCTTTCTGCCACCTCTTTTGCAGTGGACCCTGAGCCTTGGTTGGTGTGAGATGTTTCAGTGCTGGACACTCCTCCATCCCTTCTTCTTAGCACTATGTTGACTTTTGGGTCATCCCAGCGGTCATCACCATCTGAAAAGAGAAGCTTCTCTAACCAGAAGTAAGAGTAGCATTAATATATGAATACAAACATTAAGTATAGTGTTTGCAGGGAAATTTGATGAGAATAATATATGCATTTATACAGACAAGAGCAGGCTTTGTGCCCCTAAGGCTCATGACCTCCCCTGCCATAGGCAGGTGTTTCTTTGGCTGAGAATATGCTTGGATATCTGGGGCCTTCTGCCATTCCATAGGAATTTTGAGATCAGTTTTTCTATCTCTGTGAAGAAAAAAGTTGGGATTTTTATTGGTATTGTATTAAACCTGTATATTGCCTTTGGTAAGATTGCCATTTTCAAAATGTTAATTCTGCCTATCCAGGAGCATGGGAGGTCTTTCCATTTTCTCAAGTCCTCCTAAGTTGCTTTCTTGAGTGCTTTTATATTTTCATTGAATAGGTCTTTCACATCCTTGGTTAATGTTATTCCAAGGTATTTTGCTTATTATTTTTGTCTTGCTATTGAAAATGGGACAATGTTGCTTATTTCTTTCTCTGTATCTGTCTTTTGCCTAAAGGCTACTGATTTTTGTTCAATGATTTTGTATCCAGCTACTTTGCTGAAGGAGTTAATCACCTTTAAGAGTTTTGAGATGGAGGTTCACAGGTCTCTTATGTATAAAATCATGTCATCTGTGAACAGGTCTAACTTAACTTCTTCCTTTCCAATGTGTATCCCTTTTCTTTCTTTCTCCTGGCTTATTGCTTGAGCTGGGACTTCCAGTACTATGTTGAAGAGCAGAGGTGAGAGTGGACACCCCTGTCTTGTTCCTGACCTCAATGGGAATTCCTTCAGTCCTTCCCCATTAAGTATTATTTGGGCTTTAGGAGCTTTATATATGGCCTTTATTATGTAGAGATATAAACCATCCATGCCTACTCTCTCCAATGTTTAGATCATGAAGTGATGTATTTTGTCAAAGGCCTTTCTGCATCTACCAAAATTATCATGTGGTTTTTGTGTATCAGCTTATTTATTTATGACAGATTTCCGTATGTTGAACTACCCCTGCATGCCTGGGATGAAGCCTACTTGATCAGGTGAATAATGCTTTTGATGTGTTGAATTTCAGATGGCAAGGATTTTGCTCAAGATCTTTATGTCTAAATTCATGAGAGAAATAGGCCTATGGTTTTCTTTTATTGTGGCATATCTGCCTGGTTTGGTATTAGGGTAATAATAAGTTCATAGAAAGAGTTGGGAAGCTTTCCCTGTTCTCCAGTTGTGAGGCACAGCTTGAGAAAAATTGGTTTCAGTTCTTCTGTCTCTTGGAGAGCTGTCTCAGCTATCCAAATGCTAAGGTTACAGGTGCAAATAATAAAGTCAGAAACAGGTTAGGAGAAAATGGAAATCTTTATTTTTAAACACTAGTACATTTTCAGGCTGTTTTAAAAAAGAAAAATCATGTTATATTAGTTCAAAACTATGCATTAAAGCATATTTATTTAACCTCTAATTTTCCAAACACATAATGAAAGAAACATATTTTATAAATATTTACTCAATAGATATTATGAAAAGTATTAAAAAATAACAGCCCTAGATCTCTCTCTTTAAATATATAAAATTCCTAGACTTTGTAAGAATTTCTTCTCAAGAGTCAAAAATTTCATCTCACCAAGGCCAACTCAGTTCTCATCAGACACAATCAAATTAGGAATATAAAAAAAATGTAAAAGTTCTGTACAAGGGAATATAGACAGCACATGGCTAAATCTCATTACCATACATGCCATTTTTGTTGTTAAAAATGTTTTATAAAAACTGTCATTTAGACTAGTAAGAGTCCTTCCCTGACTGTGGAAAATATATAAATTATCACCCTCCCACTTTGATGATGAAGCTCCCACCTGCTGGAGCTGAGAGAGAAGCCTTCATACTTCCTGAGAAGGGTCCTGAGGTACAGATTGGGACCTGCCTCTTCTCTGGCAGTGGCCTTTGTTTTTGTGTCATTCACTGTCATTTCTTTTCACTTAGAAAAATCATTTGGGATCATGGAAAACAACTACTAAAAACAAAAGTAGTAAGACTAATGAATGACTTCAGATTAGAGAAGCCCAATAATATATGTAGCCTGTTAAGTGACAGAGCTCTGGGAGCACAAGTTTTACCACTGCCAGATGTACCCAGCCACCCACCCCAGTGAAACACAAAGCATAGCCCCAAGGCTCTCCTTTTCTCTTCCTCCTCTGGCCTGAGCTGCTCTGCTGCCTGCAGAGTTGTATGTAGACTATTGTCTCTTCTGACATCTGTTCTGGAAAGAGCTCTTCAGAAAAGTACGATACACAGGGTCATCCACATACTCATTCTTGAACCTGGAGCTTAGCACCCGTTGTCTCTTCCTCTCTCCTTGAATTATGTCTGCTCCATAAAAAGTGTCTTCGAACCGCATGTCAGAGGCTGTGGACTAAGAAGCAGCCAGCATTACTCTGCAGAAGGACACAGAATTGACTAGTACAGGCTATTAGTACACCCATGGCTTTGGATTCTCCCTTGTCAGTTTCTACCCTTGTATCCATACTTTTTCCATCCCCACATACCTTCCCTAAACAAAAGCAAAGTTAAAGTCTTCATTTTCAGGCCTTCCCACTTTCCATCTCCCCATGGTCTGTGACCAACCTGATTTTTAGCAAATTTGTCAATGACATTTCTGGTTCATTTTGGGCCTCTGTCCCCACCACTTCCCTGTAACTGTTCTTGTTTCTAATCCTGCTTTCTATTCCCTATGATACTTCACCATATAACCCCTTCCACCTGGTTAGATCATCTTTGATGTCTGGATACTCTACTGTCTTAACTATCTGCTCAATCCTGGTGCCTGTAGGATCACACTTGTGGCTTCAATGTCTGGGCCTACTCCGAGAATGCTCACATTCTGCATTCCAGCTCAAATATCTTGCATCCATATGTCTGTAACCATCTGCATTTTTGAATAGGCATCTCTGAGTGCCTGTTTCGGAGACATTCCAGAGTAACCTGTGCTAACTGAAACTCAAAGACTTCTTCCAGCAATATCTTTCCTATATTTCATAAATACTATTACCATGCTCATCTGCCTAGTCACAGCTGCTAGAAACCCAATTTGCCTACCCTGTCCAGGAAGCCTCCTCCATGTATTTTGAAGCCCTCTTGACCCTTTGAGGAAGGTCCTCACACTTTGTTTTCCAAACTACTACAATAAATGTTGTCATCCCATTATGCCTCTCCCAGAGAACCACTAGAAAAAAGTTCTCTAGACATATTCTAATTCTAGTTTTTTATCATCTTTCCATCTTCCAATAGCTTTCAAGATGACCTGCACACTCCCAAGGCCAGACTCACACAACCTGCAAAGTCCCTACCTATTTCTCTGGACACACTAAGTTATTTGTATTTCTGGCCTCACTTCATTGGCTGAGAGCCTTATGTTTATGTCTGGGATATGCTGTTTCCTTCCATGGTAGATTGTCTGCCACAAGCAAACTTGAGGTTTTTGGAAGCCCTACACATGAGTGAGCATTTTGGCATAGGTAAAGGGTAGCAAAGGTTCTTCCATCAGGGGTTTCCAAATTTTGCATGTCTCTAATAACAAGCATCATGCCCCTAATTAGTAAGTGCTAACTGAAGGACATAGGACTTTTAGAACTATTTTTAAAAATATTTATTTTTATATATCTGAGAGAAAGAGAGGAAGAGTATGTGTGCATCAGAGCCTCTAACCATTGCAAATGAACTCCAAATGAATCTGCCACCTTGTACACCTGGCTTATGTGGGTCCTGGGAATTGAACCTAGATCCTGAGGCTTGGCAAGAAAGGGTGTTAACCACTAAGCCATTTATCCAGCCCTTTTAAAACAATTATAAAGCCCAGATCTGTATTCAAGCACTAATTTTGCTTCCTGTATCCCTGTTTTCCACCTAGAATATGTTACTCACTGTGTTACGTAAGGTAGATGATTTCTGATACACTACAACTCACTGTGATGGTTTAATTCAGGTGTCCCCTGCTAATGGAGATTTGGGAATTAATGACTCCTGGAGGCAGTATATTGTTGGGGCACACTTATGGGTGTTACAGCCAGTTTTCCTGTGTCAGTGTTTAGCACACACTCCTGTTGCTGTTGTCCACCTTATGTTGGCAAGGGGTGATGTCCACCTTCTGCTCATGCCATCATTTTCCCTGCCATCGTGGAGCATCCCCTAAAATCTGTAAGCCAAAATAAACACTTTTCCCCATAAACTGCTCTTGGTCAGGTGATTTCTACACATTGAGAACCTGACTGCATTTCTTCTGGTTGGTGACAAAGTAGAGTCTGGCTTTTAGGACTTGTACAGTACCACGAAGAAGAGGAAAGTGAGGGAACAGACAGAAAGAAGTTTAAAAACTAGAAATGTTTCAAGTAGACTGCTATGTGTGGTTCCTGTCAGCTATTGAGACAGTTATGCAGGTGCTAGGCTACCTCATGGGTTCCTTCAACACTGCCCAGTTTCATTTGGGAAAGAAACCCACGCTGTGCCTAGGTTGGTTGGTACCCTCTGTCACGAGGAGAAAGTCAGTCTGAGTGAAGCACTTCCTCTGAGCAATCTTTCACTTTTATAAGTGCTCAAATTATTAAAGGAGAAAATAAAACATCTATGAAAGCATTGTTACTGTGTGGAAACAGCAAAAATCAGCCTCTTAAACACAATAATAAAGTCAATTTGCCAGGAGCTCTTAGTTAATTATGTACTGTTGCCATGGTTACTCTGTGAGACAATAAATAGTAATGGGGCTGTTTTTGAAGTGAGTGGAGAACCCAGAACAATCATGGCATGATCTGCTGAAGTTTTTTTTGGTTGTTGTTGCTTTTGTTTTTCTTGCTGCCTATTTTGAAACATTTCCACCCCAGAAAACATGAATCTGGGGGAGGCAAAATCAATAAAACATGAAGGCCCACCAATGAGGGCTACTTAACTACCTCCACAAAGTAAAAAATTCTCTAACCATAAAATAGCTTTTATGAATGAATTTTCAATTAGATTTGTCTCCTCAACCAGAAAAATATTTCAGTCCTGGGCAGACAACCTAAGGGTGAAAGGGCTACATGCTCACTTGAAGGAAAGAGGTTAGCAACTGAAGGGTTGGTACATCAGTTTTTGACCCTGTCACGACACAGACTGGAACAGGGACCAGGAGTCTTTGTTCCTGAAGATATGTCCTACTAGGCACAGCTGAGTGGTATAACGGGCTGCATTCAGTATATGTATGTGATTTCACTGCTTTTTAAATTGAAAAGTATTCTCAGCTGGGAATGGTGGTGAACACTATTGACACCAGCACTGTGGAGACCGAGGTAGAAGGATCACTGTGAGTGTAAGTCCAGCCTGGGCTAGAATTCCAGGTCAGGTTGGTTAGAGTGAGACCCTGCCCCTTCCTACATGGGGCAGAGAGGGCTAGTGGTTAAAGGTGCTTGCTTGAAAAGCATGCCATCTTATAGAGCCAGGAGAATATGAAGGTTGCAGGCCAGCTAGTCTGACATTTTTTTGTAGTCTGGCAGTTTGCAGGAGCAAGAGACCTTGTTTCAAAGAAGGTGGAGTTGTCCTCTGACCTCCACACTTGCATCATGGCACATGTATGAATGCTCATGTGAATGTAGACACATGCACAAGTAAATCAGTTAAAAATAATAAATGCATTTCCAAAAAGGCCAGACATTTTAGTATTTGAGAGGTGAAGTGAAGAGGATCTCCACAGTGATTTAGAGTTCAAACAGGGATAAGTAAGTCCTTGTTCAAAAAACAAAAAAACAAAAAACAAAACAAAAAACAAAACAAAACAGGTGCTCTCCAAGAATTGAAAAACAGGGAGAAAAGCTAAATGATGGTATGTTTGCTCAGGGGAGATGAACTTTAGAAAACCCAGGATCTGAGCTGAGGATAGATAGCTCAGTGGTAGAGACTTGCCTAGCATGTGGAAAGCCCTATGTTTAAGTCCCAATCCCCAGGTACCAAACACGCCCCCCCCCCCCAACACTCAACAAACAAAAACCAAAACAAAAAAATTCAGGAGCTGCATTCAGATGAAAACACCTGAGAAAGCATTTTAGTATCAAGATCAAATCTACTATGTAACAAAGAGATTGTGATCAGAATAAAAAGTGAGCTTTTTAACAAAGTGATTAACAAACAGAGTGTGAAATCTATAAAATTCACCTGGCAGAATACTCAGCCACACGTGGATCTGAAAACCAAAAATTCAAGTAAAGTGCCAGTAAAGTTATTTTTTTTTTTTTTTAAAGGACAGAGGAAAGGCAAGAGAAGATGGGAATATAAAATGAGAGGCAATCCCCTCCACGATCTTTTTAAAAGTCTTCTCAAAAGACTTTAAGGTCTTAAAACACTGACAAGTTATGCAGGTTTTGGGGGATTTTGCCTATCCAATCGGTACAATGAATTTTCTCTTTCTTCAAACTTATTATCAGGTATTTATCAGTCCATAGGTAATGCAGGTCTCCTCAGTGCCATATCTCCTGTTAGGTGAGGAGCAGCACTGCTATTGCTGTCTCCCTTTGTCTTGACCACTTTACTCTGAAAGTCCTTCCTCTTGAGGTGCAGCTGAGAGGAACTGTTAGTTCACATGAGCTGCATGTTCCTTGCCTGATATCAGGACCTCCCCTGACAGGAGAAGTGGAATATTGAACTCAATATTCAGAGAAACTCTTGGTTTTCCAAAATAACTAATCCACTCTAACTTTATCACAGCAGGAAGACATATAAGAAGTATGCATGAAAAAATATGATTTCATTTCAGGGTCTGCTAAACATTTTATGACTAAATAATATAAAACCTAAATTATTATGAATTGTAATTTTAATAATTTTAGCTTAAATTTATCCTTTTAATGGTTATGTTCTGGGTTTGAAACTAATATTATCTTGTCTTTATAAAACACTTTTTTAGTATTCCCACAGTTGTCATTCTGGCTTTGTTTATCAATTTCATTATGATAGCTTAGTTTAGTTATGAGCTAGAACAAACAGTGATTTTCTGATATAGAACTTAATTAATGATAAGGTTTCTGGAGACAATTTATTGATATTGATTCTGCTTTAATCTACTATTGAATAATTCCTTTAAATGTAGCTTCTTCTAACAAGACAATGAATACCTTCATAGTAGCTTTATATGTTCTCATGTATGTTTTTATACAAAGGACAAAGTTAATAACTACTTTTTTGTGTCAATAAATTTTAACACAAAGAAAGGTAATCTCATCTCATTAGAAGAAAAGTAAGCTATGTGCACTGGTTGCCCTGGCTTAGGCTGAATTTGAGGCTTGCATTCAACAGGTTTCAATAAGGGAAAGATAAAGGATTTCACCCAGGCATTCCCATGTGGCAACTGTTAGCACTTACAAAACGAGCCTTCACTCTCTTGGGTAACTCTTCATCTAAAGTGTAGATGTCTTCTCTCTTCATTGCTATCTGGGATCCATCTTCAAATTCAACCTAATGAAACATAAGACATCATGCTACATATTAAAACCAAAGATAGGGGACAGGAGTGAGGGGGAAGGTCAACCAAAACTAAGAATGCATGACAAAACCATAAAGAAACTTGTTACTTTGTAGGTTAATTAAAAATGATTTTAGAAAAAGTTCCCCAAGTTTACACTGAGAAACCCTGTGTAGAAGGTCAATGCTGCTCTGCTCCCAGAAGTTACAGGTTATTAAATGCAAATTCTAATGCCAGGGGTGGGATATCTCCTTATGAGTTATTGGCCAGGAACATCCCTGATGCTCTAAAACCAACAATGCTGCTGCTTTTGGTTGCCCACAGGAACTACATGGCAAGACTCTATTGCTGAAGACACTACATGCTTTTGTTGCAAGACAAAAAGAAACAAAGCTAGAACTGAGAGAAGTTTCCTCCCAACTGGCCAGCTTTCATATGGCTGCAAGGTGCTATTCAGGATGCTAGGGAATAAAAGTCATCAGTAGTCTTATTCAGCTGTGCAATGTACTCAACAGTGTGAAAGGAATAACCAAACACTGATTGGATTGGAGGTGCACTCCACAAGAGTGAATTCATGCCTCATTTTGCCAACAATCCATTGCTTAGAAGGTCACTGAACCAGTAGAGAAGCTACTATTGTAGTTTTGCTAAATGGGTTTATAGTTATGCTCATAGATTAATGATACTCAACTCTGGTCAGAGAAACTTCTTTTTGCAGTGGGTGGTGGTTTCTAGAAATTCTTACCAGGTCAAAATGTTTAAGAATAAATGACTGTTGAGTTCTTATTCCTATGTGGATCATTTCTACCACTTCCTTCAAGGCTCAGAGAACATAGTAGAAAAGGGGGCAGAAAGAATGTATGTGCCTAAGAGCCAGTAGTAGGGAAGGAGTGCTATGCAATGATGCTTTCCAAACATCACAAGGACATTGCAATGATCCACATACAGTGACTGTGATTACCTGAGGTACGGAAGGAGTGTTACGGAATGATGTTTTCCAGACACGACAAGGACATTGCAATGATCCATGCACAATAACTGTGATTACCTGCATCAACATTCCATCAGCAATGGGGGAGGGTGTGATGAGGCCCCACTTCCTTAAGGAGTTATAGGCAATTCATGGTTGCTGGGACAGGGGGAGACACTTTTTTTCAGTGGCATAGCCACTGATGAAGTTGCCCATGTTCCAGTAAATAATCCCTTAATTCAAACTTTTGTAAGCAACCCTAATTAAACTCACTGGGTCACCAAAAAGAAAGAAGTAAACATGAAAGTAAAGGAGGAAGAGGAAGGGGCTCTGTGTTCAGGGGGATAGGAATAGGAGAAGGTAATGGGAATGCATATGATCAAGGCATATACTTATGAGATTGTAAAAAGAAAATAGTAGAAAAGTAGAGAAAGTAAAAATATAAAGCCAAACAAATGTTGGACATTTTTGAGTTCAAATAAACTGTGCATGAAGAGGAAATAATTTTGGCAGGGCAAATGCAGAACTAGCCAAGGCCGAGGGAAAGAAAGAGCTCATTCCCTTATCAAACTAAACCAAAACAGGTTTTAAAGCAGCAAATATTCTTGAACAGGAGAGACATGAAATATGAGCTATGAACATCTATACCCCGCAAAACCAAAAAAAGAACGTGAGGGCTGATCAAATGGTTTTTTAGAACCATAGACAGTAACAAATCCAACATTAAGATAGGCTGAACTTCTTAGTACCCTGTCTCTTGGAGAGCTGCCTCACTTTGCAGCTGTTTGTTCCTTACAATAATTTAAGATAAAACAACTTCTCAAGTTCTTTTTGTGCTTTAACTCTTTTAGCTTTCTGTTTTTATTTCTTTTCTTTACTTTTTTTGGTCCCTTTCCTCTTTTAAAATAGTCCTGCCATTCTGCTTTTATGTCATACATATTGCACTGCCCGCTTTTTTTTCCTTCCCTGTCCCTTATGATCTCTTCATCCTACTGTGAACCACTCTGGAGGTAGAGGCAAGAGTCGCAGAAAGCTAGTTAGCTACTTGAAACCCAAACCAGAGGCTAATTCAGTGGTGACAGAGGCATGTGGATCACAACAAACCAGACATATGCTAGAGAAAAGGGGTATGGGACCTGAAATTAAGAGATTTCCAACAAGCACAATCTGCTTTCCCTGGTAACACCTAGAGGAACAAACCAACAGACCTGGGACTACACAGAGTGTGGGCAGAGCTCAGGAGAGGCTAACCCAGCCTGTCTGAATCCATGGCAGAGGATAGTATCTAAGGGAAACAGCCACAGAGAAGGTGTATGAGGCTAGAGTTGAGAAATCTGCAATGCTTATCATTCCCACAATCCTGGCCCCATGAAGTATGGGATACAGTGATACTCAGGGAAGAACATGGCAAAATGTGGAGGCAGCAGAAGTGTGCTAAGGGATATCCACCACGCTGCTATAGCAGAGAGCAGCTACATGGATCATAGGAAGTTTGTGACAGAAGTTGATGCAGTGTCCAGACAGAACTAAGGTAAACATAGGGTGTGGTTCTCCCCCAACAGGAAGAATCATTAACTGGGAAAGTAATGTCTATTTAATTTAATTCCTCCCTTGTGTTTATATTTTCAATGTTGAATTTTATTTTATACACTTTTATACTTTAATTATTCAATTGGTATGTTGTGATTTGTTGTCAGCAACCCTAAAAGCAAGGAAAGCATGGAATGATACATTCAAGCCTATAAAGTATAAACAATTGTCTGTGGAATGAATTTTAAGAATGAAATATAGGAAAAAAACTGTAGGAATTATTTCTTATAAGCTTTACAAATAACTTTTCTGAGATGATTAAAGGGAGATGCTAAATCCCTTGGAGTACTTGTTCACTTATTACTGGTTTTGGCTGTTCAATCACAATGATAATTAGTACTTCTATGACAAAAGGAAGCCACAGCCACAGTAAGGTCAGAAAGGCTGGGGCAGCAGATGGAGCAGGTTTACTAATGGATTACACTCCCATTCAGCTTCCTTATTTCTCAGGCTCTGCTCCTATAAGCAGCTTGCCCACTCTTGGACAAGAGAATTCCAAGGGTTAGTCTATAATTTCAGGGCTGTGTCCCAAAATTGGACAACTGTCATCATGATTGCCTACACCCAGCAAAGTTATATATTAAAATCTATAGACACATAAGAATAAGGATAATTCAAGATAAGCCCATTATGTAACTCATCACAACTAAGCCAGCAGCACAGAAAAATTTTAAAAGAACTTTATACATAGAGGATACAAGACCATTTCACCCATGACAGCACAGGAAAGAATACATTTCATGAGAGGAACATATGAACAGAAGAGAACCAGGAAGGAATCAATCATGTCCAACACTAACAAATACCCAATTTTACCAAGAGTGGAGGAAGAAAAGAAAGAACTACTGACAAACCAGCCACCCAGAACAACAAAATTATGGGAAATAGCAAACAATTTTCAATAATCACCTTCAAGGCAAGTGGTCATAGCTCACCAATTAAAAAAATGCAGATAAACCGAATGGAATCTAAAACATGATCCCACTATCATCTCCAAGAAACTCACAAATAGGGAAGACATCCAAAGACTGCCAGTCAAAGGTTAGAAATCTAGCTGCCCAGAAGCAATTCCCAAATCTGATAAAGTAGACTTCAAACCAAGTCCATTAAGAACACACAAAGAGGGCAGCCACATTGTAGTACAGGGACTAATTCATCAAGAGGATATAGCTACTGTAAATATTTATGCACCAAATCATGGGGACCACAATTTCATAGAACAAACATAAAAGTGAATATAAAAAGGTGTCCTGACACAACAGTGGGAGTTCTTCCCAATTATATCAGAAAAATAAGTGGTAAATTACATGATACATTAACTAGAAGGCTGAGGACTAGAATGACGAACTTCCTGGCCTTGTTTGGAACAATGTCTTCTTTAGTATTTAGTTAGGCCAAGATGTCAATCAATTTATACTATTCATAACTATTTATAACATGGAACCACATGTAAGTCTTAGTTCATCTGAAAAACCTAAGAAAAAAAAGAACTTTGTTTTAATAAATTCTTTTAATAATTTATTTATCTATTAGAGAGGCAAAGAGAGAGAGAGGCAGATATATAGAGACAATGGGCACACTAAGGCCTCTAGCCACTGCAAATTAAATCCAGATGCATGTGCCACCTTGTGCATCTGGCTCACTTGGGTACTGGGGAATTAAACTTGAGTCCTTAGGCTTTGTAGTCACGAGCCTTAAACGATAAGCCACCTCTCTAGCCCCAAGAACTTTATTAAAAGAATGTGTGGCCAGGCTCAGATGGACAAATGCCATATGTTCTCTCTCATATGCAGCTCTTAATTTGGGACAGCTTGAGTTGGTCACAAGTGGTAGGAAGCATCAAGGATATTGACATGAAACTAGAATGAAGCTAGGAGAAAGTTGAAATAGGGAGGGAGGAGAGGAGGGAATACTTGACAGGGGATGGAAGGGTCTTGGGAATAAGGGGAAGACAGGTATAGTAGGGGGAATACACAAAACTGCAGCAAAAATCAATGCCATAGGAACCTTCCCTCTGGATAACAAATTAAAAGATATAACCCTTAATAAGTGTGTGTGTGTGTTTGGGGGGGGGGGGAGTCACCCAGGCCCTGTACATGATGGGGAAAGCTTAACCCTAAAACCATGGGCACTGGTTGGTAAATCCCAGTGCCAAAATTGGGTTACCACCCCCCATAGTGAGCTGTTGGTCAGGGAGACCCACAAGGTTTTCAAAACACTACAGGCCATTTTCAGAGCATTTGGTTACCCACCAGAGTTAAATGGTTAGACTCTATTGCTGAAGATGCTACAGGTTGTGGACACAGGACATTGATTACTTAGAAGGAAGCCAGCTCCCAGCTGGCTAGCCCTCATAGTTAGACAGTGCTGGGTGAGCTGCTAGGGAATAATGGCCACTAACAGGGGGAACAAGCAGGGGATCCTATGAAGAATGAAATCAACCAGCCAGGTAAGATGAACACAGCCCTGCAAAAGTAGCACACAGCCTATGCAGGTAATCAAGAGCTGTGTTTGGATATGAGACCTGCTCGGTAAGAATTCATACCTGGTACTGAGAACCAAGTCAGAATCCTAGGAATGGGAAGGTCACAGACTCTAGAGCAAAGCTTCAACTGGTCTTTGGCTAAGAAGACCCATCAAACAGTCTCTTCAAGGACTAGGCTAACCCACTTTAATTCATATACTTTTCCTCTTGGAGAATATGCTTCTTTTTACATATGGCAGAGAAAACACAGGAGAACTAAGAAAAGAGAGCCGAATGCCTAGCACAAATCAAGCCACATCTATCACATCTGCCAGGGCCCAGGAGACATTACAAAAGAAGTGGCTATTTAACCATGATGCTGCTCTCACTGCGAGTCTGATAACCAGCTCAAGGGAGATGGTGAAAGACCCTAACTATGCTCAACTTATCAAATCAGAAGTTCAGAGGCTGCAGAGAACTTAGCACGAAAGTGGACTTACAACATGCCCACCAAGGCTCAGGCAACATTGTGGAAGGGGGCCACAAAGATTGTAATCAATGGTTTTCTGATTGGCCTAGAGATCCATTCAGTGGAAAGGAGTCCATATCTGGAATTGGGAATCAGGTCTGAATCCTATGAAGACAAAGATAATGCTCTCCAATGTCAAGCTACCACTAGTCTCTGGCTAAAAGAGGGAAAACATCCATCAAACTCTCCCTAAATTAATAACACTTATCCAATTTAACCTATACTGACTTCACTCTCCCTTGGAGAATGTGTTTTTATTTTTCAGAAGGTATCAAGACCCAAGGAGATAAACCACCCCTTGCATATCAATCAAAACCACAGGAAGTGGAGAGACAAGTAAGAGTGCTGCTTCTATGGTGAGCCTGACAATAAGACCCAGGGTGAAGGAGACAGACCCTGAAGATACACAACACATACTAAAGCAGAAAGCCAGAGGCTCCTGAGAGCTCATCATCGAAGTAGTTTTAAAACACATCCACAAAGGCTCAGGGAATTTTGCAGCAGAAGGGGCAGAAAGATTATAAGAGCTATAATTTGGGATGTCATGCCCAGAGGCATTGTCTCCCCCAAACAACTGACTGCTGCTCCCACAAACCATAACCCACAACCACATGGGGAATACCAACAATCCCACTGAGGAGGGTCCCCTGCGAAATGGGGGCAGGGATGAAGGAAAGGATGGCACCAACATATGATTTATCCATACTAAGTATGTCTGTAATTAAAAAAAAAAAAAGAGTACATGAGAATTTGACCAATGACTATTCTCAAATCTAAAATACATACTAATGATGTAAAAAGTTGTTTGGATAGAGAGATTTTTTCATGTTCTTGAATTGGAGAATAGTTTTAAAATATTTAATATTTAATAATTATCTATAAAACTCTCAAATTAATTTATGAAGAAATGGTAATAACCTTGCTATAACATTTATGGAAATATTTTCATGAAAACTAAAACCCCACTGAAGAGGACCCACTGAGAAATGGGAGCAGGGAGGAGGGAGAAAAGATGGTACCAACACATGTATCCATACAAAGTATGTTCTTAATAAAAAAGAGAGAGAAAAAAGAAACCTAAAAACTTTTTTTAAAGGGCGGGAGAGATGGCTAAGTGATTAAGGCATCTACTTATAAAGCCTAATGGCCTAGGTTCTATTCTCCAATACCCACATAAAGCCAGATATATTTGAAATACATATTTAACATATTAAACATATCAATAATAAAAATATATTAAATAAAATACATATTTCAAATATTTTATTTATGACAGAGAGCACGAGCGAGAGCGCGCAAAAGAGAGAACACGAGAGAGAACAAGCATGCCAGGGCCTCTAAATACTGCAAACAAACTCTAGATACATCTACCACCTTGTGTATCTGGCTTACATGGGTACTGGGGAATCAAACCTGAGTCCTTAGGCTTCCCAGGCAATTACCTTAAACTGCTAAGCCATCTCTCCAGCCCAAAAGATTTTTTTTTTAAAAAGGTTATAAGAAATAATGAATACACCAGGCATGGTGGTGCATGCCTTGAATCTTAGCACTTGGGAGGCTGAGGTAGGAGAATCAATGTGAGTTCAAGGACAGCCTGAAGTTATAAAGTGAGTTCTAGGTCAGCCTAGGCAGGAGTGAGACCCTGCCTAGAATAAACCAAAAAGAATGTGTAGCATGTTAATTCATGGATTCAGGGTCTCAGGAATATCCTGGGGTGTAAAACATTATTGCAAGTGGGAATAGTTGTTGATACTACTTAGGACAGAGCCAAGAATAACTGCTTACTTCTCTCTTTACCAGCTGTAGGCTCTCATAAACAAACCATAACCTTGTTCTTTTTCTAAAGAATAATGAGAAATTTGATGATCCTTTCCCCCTTATTTATAGAATGAATCAATAGGCTATTTTGCAGGACAACTTCCAAAGTATAAAACATATACACCTAACATATTTAGCAATGGATATCAGGTATTTATGTTTCTAAATATCTTTAACAATGTCCCCTCAAAATAAGACAGGTTTCTGTCAAAACACTTCATTACCCACCTGATGCAAAAGGTAAGCCCATGTTGCTAAAGACACCATATGCTGCCAACACAGAGCATGGAGAGACCTGGCTGGAATCCAGAAGAGAGCCAGTCCCCAGAGAGTTAGTCCGTCTAGTGCTGGAAAGCACTACATGAGCTACTGTGGGAAAGTAGCCAACAACGGTATGAGCATCCAGAGGTCTAAGCTATTGTGAAGCAAACACCATGACAGGATATACATGCCAGTGCAGAAGTGGCACACGGCCTTGGTGGGTAACCAATAACTTTCTGATGGGATGAGAGATCTGCTCAGTGTAAAGGAACTTGTATCTGTTATTGGGAACCAGATCAGAATCCTATGGAGACAAAGATTATGTTCTCTAGTGTCAAGCTCTCACTATTCTAGATAAAAGAGAGGTAACATACATCAAATTTTCCCTAAACTACTAATTCTTATCTCATCTAAACTATGCTGACTTGATGCTTCATTGGAGAATCTGTTTTTCATTTTCAGAAGGAAGCAAGACCTGAATAAACTACCTCCTGTACTTTAGCCAAGCCACAGCTGAAACTACAGAGGAATTGGGGAGATGAGCAAGAGTGCTGCTCCCATTCTGTACCTGATAATCAGTGTCAGGATGATGGAGACTGACCCTGAGGATACTGAACACTTACCCAAGCAGAGATCCAGAGGATCCTAAGAGCTCATCACTGAAGTAGACTTAAAACTTACCCACCACAGCTCAGGGAATTTTGTGGAGGAGGGGGTGGAAAGATTTTAAGAGCCATATGTTGAGACATCATGCCCAGAGGCATTCCCTCCCCCCCCAAAAAATAACTGACTACTGCTCACACAATGCATAACCCACATCCCTATACCTGCAACCCCACTGAGGAGGGTCCCTAGCCAAATGGGAGAATGGACGAGGGAAAAGAGGATATCAACAAATGATACATCCATATGAAAGATGTTAATAACAATAGTAATAATAAAAGAAAAAAATAAAGAATGTTTTTGTTTATTCAATGGCAAAGTTGAATAGACAAAAAACACAAAATGATCTCCAAGGCCCCTTGATTTAATGAGCAATTTTATATTACTTGTGCTTGAGAGACCATTTTAATACTAGTTTTAACTTTTTCATTGAGTCTATAAATATACCTATAGACTTATGTTGCTAGGCCATCATAATCCACCGGAAGCTAACACATTGATTACTAATTAGCCTGAATGTTAACATGTCCTCATTATGTGATACTCTCTGCATGTAGCAAAGCTTCACTTTTGATCAAGATGATATTTTATCTTGAATGATGTAATAGGACTCTCCTAGATTGTCAGCTTGTCATGGGATGTTTGCCTATGTACAGTCTGATGGAAAGGAGCTCCAGCACCTACCTTACTATAAATAATCAGAAACTTAGCCATCACCAATACCATCTATAAAGGTGGAAATGCTCTCCCTATCCCACTTTTTAAGTCCTCTACTCTTTCCTTGGGATTTTATAGACCATGAAACAATGTTCTGTTTTCAAACTTCTTTATACACCTTTAATTAAACTGTGCTCCAATTCCTCATGCAGTGTCTTATAAGCACTTTTCCATCTAAGCCCTAGCCCCTTATCAGTCTTTGAAGACTTTCTCTGTTCAAATGGGAAGTCCTTATCACTCTCAAGCTGTTTTGTACCTTTTCTGGCCTGAACCTTCTAGCTTCTCTCTTTTTACTTCAATCTTCTGTTTTATAATATCCTTTAGCTTGGAATGTTGATTTCTACACCTTACAGAAAATACTACAATGCCTTGTTTCTAATGTTAAGTGTTCCTTTTTAGAGTCCTATAGAGGAATATAAATACACATGTGCTACCCAGGTTGTTTATTTTCTATGTGCCTAATTTGTCCTGATTTCTTGTATGAATGAAACAGTAGTACTATTTTTAGGTGTGTATTGTGTGTATATGTGTGTATATGTGTGGTCATGTGTGAAAGTACAGGCAGCGCTGGATTCGGAGGACAAATTCTAGTGTCGGCCCTCCCCTTTTTTTTTAATTCAATTTTTTTTTATTGACAACTTCTATACATACAGACAATAAACCATGATATTTCCCTCCCTTCCCCCATTTTCCCCTTCACAACTCCATTCTCCATCATATCCCCTTCCTCTCTCCATTAGTTTCTTTTATTTTTATGTCATCATCTTTTTCTCCTATTATGAGCATCTTGTGAAGCTATTGCTAGGCACTGCAAGGTCATGGATATCGAGGCCAATTTCTTTCTGGACAGTTGCATTGTAAGGAGTGGTACCCTTCCTTTGGTTCTTACATTCTTTCCACCACCTTTTCTGCAATGGACCCTGAGCACTACACTTAATGTTGATATTCATATATTAATGCTACTCTCGCTTTTGGTTAGAGAAGCTTCTCTTTTCAGATGGTGGTGACCACTGGGATAACCCAAAAGTCAACACAGTGCTGAAAAGAAGTGACAGAGGAGTGCTCAGCACTAAAACATCTCTAGCACACCTTCTACCTCCTTTGAGGCAGGGTTTCACATTGTTCATCACAGCTGTTTCACCAGGTCAGTTGACCCCTGGGCATATGGCAGATTCTCCTGTTTCTGCCCCCTTCTTGCCAGTAGGCATGGCTGGGATTACAAAAACTTGCATAGCATCCAGCTTCCTATATGGGTACTGGGGTTCTGAATTCAGGTACTCAGGCTTGCACATCAACTGCTTTATCCACTGGGCCGTCTCCCCAGCCTGTTTTTGTTTTTAATTGAGTAGAAACATTGTATGGACATATCAAGTGTTGGTACGATCATTCCCCTCCTTTCTTCCCCCATTCCACTGAGGACCCTCCTCAGTGGAATTGCCCACTCCATTTTTAAGTACATACTCATTATCCTAAGAAGCATTCCCCAGCAAATGGAATGTCCTCTTGATAGCTATACTTTTCCTTAAATACTTTTCCTTAAATTTTAAGCCTGAATAAGCTTCTTGGGAATCAGCTGGTCACATCTAGGCCAATGTACTTTTGCTTCACGTTTAGCTGAGGTTTCAAGGAGATTATGACTCTCTAGTACAAAGCATAGACTCAGGGCTGGTGAACAGCCATCACTGTACCACTGTACCCAGCTATAAGATATTGAATGATATTGAACTGGTGAATGTTACCTTCTCTTTAAGGGGTTCTTTTGCTTTTGGTAGTGCTGGGGATCATATCCAGGGCCTTGCACAGGCAAGTGCACTGCCACTGAGATAATCACATCCCCTTGTCCTAGCTTTTGGTGAGGTGAACCAGACCATATGATAGAAGCACAGGAAAACAGCTTACCATCTAGTGGCTGAACCATACTCCTTTCCACCCATTCATCAGAGTTTCAATCTCAATAATTTAATTTTTGCCTCCTTCCTATAGTAAAAAACACCACAGACTGACGTGGCTCTTAGATATGTAGTCTACTCCCTACCCTGTTTTCCTCTGCCATCTAGTGTCCATTTCAGCAAGGAAGGGAGGGAGGGAGAGTGAGACAGACAAACCTGGTACATGTAGGCAATGTTTGATCCAAGGTACTTTGCCCCATAGAGCTTGCCATCAGGCCACTTGACTTGAACGACTTCTCCCTCGGCAGGAGGGCCAAGCTTCTCGCAGTCTTTACTCTGTGGAATTAACAGAGATAGGTTTTTCAAGGCAAGTATCTAAGTGACTGCATTTAAAACTTAACAAATGGTGAACTTCTAGCAATTAAAAGGAGTTACTGCCTCTGTGTTTTATGGATTATGATCTCACTTGGGTGTTCAGGGGAAGAGATATGAGGCAAAGGAGTACTTAAAGATTCACTCTACATCGTAAAGTTGCAAAAGAATCACCATAATCCAAGCAGGAAAAAAAAAAAAAAAAAACAGCAACACTTACATTAGCTATTCGACAAGGAATTGTTCAGAGGAAGCTCAAATCTGCATAGAAACTGCTTTAGCTGGGGAAGAGACTAGCTAGTGATTTATAATACCTGACATTTTTAGAGTATCCTGCACTTAAAAAGTGCTTTAGCATAAATCTAATTTGATCCTTAAAATCTCTCTGAATTAGATGATGTTATCCCCATTTTACTGACAAAGAAACTGAGTTGTCAAGGAGCTTCCTTAAACTGTCAAGACTTCTGTAGTAGTGAGAGTGAATGTGAGAGTGAGCCCCGAGAACAACTAGGTGATGGCCTCAAAAATATGCTCAAATTTGGTTCCTAGAACTTGCCAAGTGTCAACTTGATTGGATCAAGAATCAAGTAAGAGACCTGCCTCTTGGACAAGTCTGAATGATTGAGGAGGAAATCCTTTCCCTGAGTGGCCAGCCCTTCCAGTGGCAGCACATACGTAGAAGTTCCAGGAAGAAGGCCCTTGTTCTGGGCTGCCCAGGCTATTTGATAGTGAGTACATCTACCCTATTGCTGCCATCTTTTGCTGACAATGAAACTCAGCTTCTCTGGCCTTCCAATATGGGCTAGAGATAAGCAGTCTTCCAAGAAATGTTCAGGCCTTCTGCACATGACTGAGATTGCCAAGGCATCCAGCTTGGTAGACTGAGCAGCCACCAGTTTCTCAGCTTTGCAGTGTACACTGCTGAACTACCTACTGTGCTGTGTAAGCTGATGTGAAAAATCCTCTTTATGATATATATTCATTCTATTGGCTTTGTTCCTCTACAGAACCCTGACTAATGCACAGTTAAGTGTAGAAGGCAAGCGGAGACAGTAGGCTCTCCCATCTTGTTCACGTTGTGTGGTGGTTTGATTAAAGGATCCCCCATAAACTTATGTGTTCTGAATGCTTGGCCTCCAGCTGGTGGTGCATTATTGGAGGTGGGTTTATGGGTGTTATAGCCAGCTTCCTCTTGCCAGTGACTGGCATCCTCTGCTGCTGTTGTCCACCTGATGTTGCCTAGGAGGTTATGTCCAGCCTCTGCTCATGACATGTTTTCCCCTGCCATCATGAAGCCTCCTCTATAGCCTATAAGCCAAAGTAAGCCCTTTCCTCCCATTAGCTGCTTTTGGTTGGGGGCTTTGTGCCAGCTGACCACCACAAAACAACACCCTGTAAGAGCCTTGCTTCTTCCTAAACAGTAGTGCTTCTGTTGGAACTTCCAATTAAGTGAGCAGGCCACCTTCTCACTCCAACAGCAAGCCTAATAGCCCCATAACCAATGTCTGTACATTTTTCACTTCTGGTGTTCTGGTCCAAGTTCCTGTCTTGTAAGACAATTGAGAGTAAACTCCCCAGACTTCATGATGGAAGGTGCTTCTTTTTGGGGATGAAGAAATGGGTAACCAGTAGAATACTTCCACAGACAGTTTATACTCTTAGATTTGAATACATGGAGTATGAAAATAAAATTTTAATAAAAAAGGATTTTTTTGTATTTGTACATTTAGCAATGCATGATTTGCTAATACCAGATTTTTACTAATGAGATCTATCTGACTGAAATGGACACTCAATCAATTAAGTTATAAATGCAACCTGGACATGTTCTATGGTTTAAATGAAAGGAGCACAGGAAATAGTTGTTTATGACTAGAAACTCATTTATTTTTAATTAATAGAAAGTCTGGCCTATAGAGGAGCAGCCATTTTGTTGTCAGGTTACGACTATTTTGAAAGTTCTTGCTCTTCACTGTTTTATCTACAGATTATGCTTCCCAGGTTTAGACTTCAGAGCTACAGGGAAAAACTCCTAAGTTTTTGTTTTCCTCAGCATTCACAATATTTGAGTTTGGAACATGCAGAATTGAAAGGTAATACTGTAGAAATGTGCTCCATTTTTCTCCCAAGGTTTTCACCTCTTCCCATAGAGTTATCTGATATGAATAGTGAAGGCATAACTTGTAAGTACATATGCATGTGCTCGGTCTGTCAGGACAAAACGTCACATCAGCTCTGGAGGATTACTCCAAGCTGAAACCCAGGGTAGCTATGGGGTATGGAGGCAAAGCTTACTTCTTCCTTTTGTTAAATTTTCTTGCGACTTGAAGGAGCAGCGCTAGGCTCATGTTACTGGCTCTTCTTTGGTTCCTCATAGCCTCTAACAAGAGGATTAAGAATGACTTATTTTTATTGCTAGGTGCTGAAGGAGACCGTGTTTCCTAAAGGATGTGCTATAGTCCCATAGTAAACCCAGAGATTCTGTGGGATACTTTCAGAGGAAACAGTTAAACTTGTGAAATAATTAGCTTCCTAATATTAATTAAGTTGTTTAGACCTAACTTATCAAACACAGTTGTGTCAAGTATTTCTTTTCACTTAGCGACATTATAAAAACATAATATAAAAATGTTATATTGAATGTTGGGTGAGCTAAGACAGCATGGTGACCCTTGGCTTAGGCCGTCTTCTTTCTTTTTAGAACCATCCTGTAGACAGAGAATGTTGGACATTGGCAGGGCCCTGGGTTATAGCAAACCTAAACTGTCTGACACGAAGGCTTTGGAGGGGTAGCAGCAGCCTGAACCGCTGGTCATATCTCGGGATCAAACCCGCAGGGGAGCTCCTCCCCCCATCTTTGGGGATGGCAGTGAGCCAGGATCTTCCCCTCATTTTTGGGGGTCGCAATGAGCCTGGTCATTTTTTTTTATTATTATTTAAGACCTTTATTAACAGGTGCTTGCAGTTTGTGGAATTTTTTTTTTTTAAATCAAGTTGTAACTTCCCACCAAGATGGCAAACCGCCTAGCTGTGCTGCAAATCCTGGGGAAAGAAAGATAGATGTAGATCCTAAGGAGAGAGCCACCCCATCATACCTCAAAAGGGCCCCGGATGAAACTAAGAAAAATTGGTGATACAAGAAAGGGTGCTGTTTTCCTGATGAAACGGATACCAGCACAAGGGGGAAGGAGATCAACACAGAGAAAAATCAACTCCTACCAAATCAGAGAGCCAGAGCCTCAGAGGCCCCCAACACCTCATCACTGAAGCAGACCAAAAATGAACCCAACATGGCTCAGGGAAATTTTGCAGAAGAGGGGGCGGAAAGAATGTCAGAGCCAAATGTTGGGTCATGATATGCAGAGACATTTATCTTACCCATAACTGTGGGCTAACTCCACAATGCATGACCCGTATACCTCAACAAGGAGGGGCCAAGGGGAGGGGGTAGGTCACGGATGAGCCTAATAATGGTACCAAACTGACTGTATTTGCTGAATACAAAGCTAACTAATAAAGAAAAAAAAAAGAAAAGAAAAAAAATCAAGTTGTAAACATTTTATTATGAATTAAAAATGAAGGTCTTAAAAATCTCAACTTGAGCAGATATGAAACAATTTAAAAACCTCTAAAGGTATATTGAGAAAAACCAGGCTTTTCTAAAAAACACATTTGTCATTACCAAAAAGAGATATCTTCAAGTAAAAATAATAAAAACCCCATGCTGCATAGTCAATGCAGACAGTTCTAGTTTATCTGGTCAATGGGCAAAAAGCAAGCACTTAAGGTCTTCAGCTCCTCCAATCTTTTGTTCATTTCTTATTGCTGGAATTTCGTATTCATTTCTTCTTGTTGGATGACTAAACCGGATGATGGTAAAGACGGTAAGCCAGCATTTACTCAGCCCCGCCCTGCTCAGCCTCCGGAGCGGACAAATTTTCAGCTGGTGGATTGGCTGCTTTTGTCTCTTTGCCATCTTGTGGTTTAGGGTTCTTTGGGCGTCTGCGTCGGTAATTGAAGTTGTGGCGGTACCGATGTTGAGGTGGCAGGTGACCTTGGGTGTCATCTTGATTTTCCTTGTCCTCTTCATTGCCATCCTCTATGCGCTGTCTCTGGCGAGGAGGACCCCTGAAATGAATACTGCAGAATTGTGGTCTATAACCCCGATACATACTCTGTCTCACTGGTGTACCTTGCTCTCCTGTACCCTGGTTGTCGGCACTCTCCATCACTTCTCCCCGTACAGGAGGGTTGGAATACTGTGGCCCACGCCCTAGGGCCTCCTCATGTAGTCAGGTGGGATACCTTCGCCTGCAGTAGGGTAGGCATTGTTGGGCCTGGCCTTCAGGAGCACTCTCCGATCCTTCATTCTTTTCCCCACTCTCACTATTCTGGTAATTCTGCTGGTAATTATGTGGAGGACCCCTATGATGTGGATAGCGTCTATAATGCTTACGGTCTGCTGCATATTTACTGCTGTGAACTGGAACTCCACCCAGGCCTGCAGCATTTGCTGCCTCCACACCCTTTCCTCCTTCAACAACATCAGACTCCACAGACTCTCCATTTCCTACACTGCGAAGGTACTTCCTGGGGTTATTCTTCTTTATGGCAGTCTGGTGTACAAATACATCTTCCTTGGTGTCATTCCTGTTGATGAAACCATATCCATTCCTTACATTGAACCATTTTACTGTTCCCAAAACCTTCGTTGCGATGACCTTCTTGTCCCCGCCATCAGACGCCGCCAATGTGAGGCTGCCGGGCCGCAGCTCCCTACGCCGCTGCCCATGGTGCCGGGCTTGGTGTCAGCGGCGCTGAGGGCAGGGGTGGCGGGGGTGGGGGGCTGGCGGCTGCTGGGTCTTCGCCTCGCTGCACATGGTTGCGGTGAGCCACAGGATACCTGGACTTTCAGATAAGATTTGGGCTTTGCCCGTAACTGTGGCCTTCGCTAGTTGCCTAGGAAACTGCTTATCAACCAACACCTTCACACAGCTCCTCCCTCTGAGACCATAGATCACCTGACCCACCAATGCCTACATGCTGGAACAAATGTCCCCATAGACTAGCAATCTTTAAATCCAGCAATCCCCTTAGGGTTCTTTTCCCACCCTCAGATGCTTATAAATCCATTTTTTTCTGACAATAAACCAAGAAATGTTCACCAGCACTGACTCCCGGGAGTGAGTGATTCTTTGTCTCATCAGCCTTGCACAACCCTGGTCTCCATGGCTGGCCCGGGAGCAAGAACTCAGGAACCCACAAGAGAACATATACTCTACTTTGTTCTTCCAGGGAGGAGTTGCCTATATTACTTGCCATTAGGCAAGCCTGATTTCAAGGCTCATTTGCAGGAGTCATGTTGCTCACAGATATAAGCCATAGTATAAGAACTACCATATTTGTTATAAAGGTAACAGTTTTAATCTCCAAATCCTGACTTTCTTGACTGTTTTGTCCTACCTTTCCTATGACAAAATGTGAAGTGTTATTTATTCTTGAATCTCAAGACAGTCATGTCAAGATTGCAGGGAACACAGGAAGTGCTACACTCCCCATCTAGTTACCTATCCTAAATAGTCTCCAAGTGGCCAAGTTAAGACACTCCTTTGTAATTTAGATCCTTAATTTGACATTAATTTTTTTAATTGATTTCTAAAATGTAACACCAAATAATTCTGCAGTGTTATTTAGGTCTCATGCAGCCATAGAACTGTAACCTACACAAGTATATCAGCAATTTATCATAAACTATAATTTTATTAATAAACTAAATACGTGTAACTTTACCAAGTGACAAAGAATTATTTTCTAAAATTGACTTCCAAAGTTAAATGGCTGAGCAGGGCGTGGTGGTACATGTCTTTAATCCCGGCACTCGGGAGGCAGAGATAGGAGGACTGCCATGAGTTCAAGGCCATGCTGAGACCACATAGTAAACTCCAGGTCAGCCTGGACTAGAGTGAAACTCTACCTCAAAAAACCAAGAAGAGTGTTAGTCCCCAGACAGACAGTGCGTCTAGTGCCAGAAGGTGCTACATGGGCGACTGGGGGAAAATGACCAATATCTGTCCAAGCAACTCATGGTCTAACCTACTTAGCAGCAAATAATCTGTTGTGATACCCACACAAGTGCAATAGTGGCACACAGCCATGGTGGGGAACCAACTGCTCTTGATTCGGCTAACTGATCCCCTCAGTGGTATGGGACCCATAGCTGGAGCTGGGAAACAAGTCAGAACCATATCCAAACAAAAGCCCACTCTCCATTAACAAGCTACCATCAATCGTGAGCTACAAGAGGGCCTACACCTATTAACTTCTCTATAAAAAAGTAAGGGTTATCTCATTTGTCCTGGTGCTAACTTACTCTCCATTGGAGAATCTGCTTCTGTTTTTCAGATAGATGTAGATCCCAAGGAGAGAGCCACCCCATCATACCTCAAAAGGGCCCCGGCTGAAACTAAGAAAAATTGGAGAAACAAGCAAGGGTGCTGTTTTCCTGGTGAACTGGGTACCACAAGGGCGAAGGAGATCAACAAAGAGAAAAATCAACTCCTACCAAATCAGAGAGCCAGAGACCCAGAGGACCCCAACACCTCATCACTGAAGCAGACCAAAAATGAACCCAACATGGCTCAGGGAAATTTTGCGGAAGAGGGGGCGGAAAGAATGTCAGAGCCACATGCTGGGTCATGATATGCAGAGACATTTATCTTACCCATAACTGTGGGCTAACTCCACAATGCATGACCCATATACCTCAACAAGGAGGGGCCAAGGGGAGGGGGTAGGTCATGGATGAGCCTTAAAAAAAAAAAACAAAAAAGAACCAAAACCAAAACCAAAAAAAAAGTTAAATGGCTGGAATACAGTTTGATATCTTTTATTAATTGTCCAATAACCATTTAATCCCAACAAATCATCACCTGGCATTGGAAGTATGTGATCTCAAACAAGTACAGCTCAGTCTTGACTTAATATAGCTCTAGAAACCACAAAAGTCAAATTTATAATCTTACATGTTAATCTCTAGGAGAGATATTTCTGTTGCTTTCTCTGGCTACTTGCTTTCAGAATTGTTTTTCTTTATTTTTAATAGAAGCAAAATAATCAGTCATTTACACAACAAGACAAACAGTCTTATAATGCTCTCCTCACAAGCAGGTACGATTCTTAGCAGGATGGCTACCTTTTCACCCTTTGCCACCTCACTTAGCAGAAAGTAGATACATTTGATTTGCATCTGGCTTCATTTAGTATGTGTATTTAATTTTTTACTCCCAGAGTACTTTCTAAATAGATATAAGGCAGCTTACTATTCCTGTAATATGTAGTTTTTCATAAATTGGTGTCAGTTCATAAGCTGTCTCATATTTGGCCTTTACCAGAAATATTTTCAATGTATGGGGCATAATGCAGGTAAACAGGAATGAAACAATGAGCACATGGGCTAAAGAAAAGCAAAGGAAAAGGTCTGTGACTGAAGTTTCCCCAAGCTCTCTCGCAGGGAAGTTGCTGTTTGTCCCTCAAACTCACAATCACTAATACCAACCATGTGTGAAACATCAGGAGGCACTGATGCCTAGCTGCTCAAGCTAGTGACACCCACATGTACTTGGTCACACTGAGCCCATGGGTCTATGAGATGGAGGCCTCAACAGTCCTACAAGGGGTGAAGTGGTTAGTTTGTAGCCCGTGGTCACTTCACCACAGTAGAAGTGCTACTCACACAATGAGTTTCTGTTAAGGTTTCGTTTGGGAAAACCAGGTTTTTTTTTTTGTTGTTTGTTTGTTTGTTTTAAAGACTCAAACATATAAGTCATGCAAGAGAGGAGATTGAGTTTATGGAAAGCAGCAGCTTGAAGGGGCTGTATTCCTTTTAAGAATGCAGCCAACTTCCATCTCCTTAGGCTGAGCACAAAAACCATGACCCTTTTTATGCATTTTAGAATTTAGAGCAATTAAAGAAAGTAATGTGCTGAAGAAGTCTTTCTTAATACATTACTGTAGTTCTTGATATGTTACTGGAGCAAATATCCGCCTTTGCTTAAAAATTATATGCGTTAGTTAGCGGTTAAGCGTTTGCCTGTGAAGCCTAAGGACCCCGGTTCGAGGCACGATTCCCCAGGACCCATGTTAGCCAGATGCACAAGGGAGTGCACGTGTCTGGAGTTCGTTTGCAGTGGCTGGAAGCCCTGGCATGCCCATTCTCTCTCTCTCTCTCTCTGCCTGTTTCTCTCTATGTCTGTCGCTCTCAAATATAAATAAATAAACAAAAAATTAAAAAAAATTATGTGCATTAGAACACTGACTAATCCATTATTTTCAGTTGTTTTCTACACCCTCTGAGCCCATCTACCTTCACCTGATATAAACTGCTGTTTGCCCCTTGCTGCACTGCCTCTAGGGATGTGTGAAGTCATTTAAAACCCACCATAGCATTATTCTCAGGGACACTGGGTGTCTGGAGCTGCCAGTAAGTTTTAGATAGCATACTAAATGGCTGTGAAAATTAAACACAGAAATTATAATCCCAGTCAAGGGTAGAAGTTTGGTTAGGATTATTTACATTAAAGACTGGATTTAGCCATCAGCCACAGAAAGGAATTCCAATAACTAAAGAAAAAAAACAAAAAACAATTGCTAGTCTCATTATTTGAATTTAAGATCGTGGTATTAGAACGCTCACTGAGAACTTTGAAATGGACTTCTAGAAACTGCTGTCTTAAAATGTTTCTTGCCCTAGCCCTGTCCCCACTCCCCATGTCCACCACTATTTCTAACATATGTAAACCACATAGCAAGCCACCTACCTATCAGCCCAGCTGCACAGATAAAGACATGGCAGACGAATTCCCAGTAATTAATGGCCATCTAGTTTGGAACCTCTGACAATCCTCCTTGTGGAAACCACTTAAGTGACCTGCAGCAAAATGATGCCAATAGCTGCTAGCACTCTGAGAGATAATCACCTGCTCATTACTGGAATCTGGCAGGGATTAACCAGACTGACTGACAACCATGTAATAATTGTAGTGGCTACCTGTCATTTGTTTGGCTGCCCAGCATCTGAAAGCTTCCCTCTCCCAGTGGAGTCTCAGTACAAGGCAGAGCTGGACTGCCATGACTGACAATGAGTTATACCAGATACTCTTCTGTAGCTTTCTTGGCAGTAGGGACATCAGCAGGGGCTTGACCTGCTGGATGCACCTGCCCAGGACTCAGAACTTGTGCTCAGATATGCAGAGAAACAAGTAGAAAGCAGAATGCTCTCAAAAGGCAGCAACAGTAGTAGTAGTCATAGGACACTGGCAAAGTCCAAGACCAAGGTGAACACCAGGAGAGAAGGCCCTTTTGGGGCTGAAGCTGGGGCTGTGCCCTGGTGGTGTCCACAGTCCTGGCTGTTTTTTGCATTTTCCCCCCTACCTTTGTTCTTCTACATTCCTAAACATTCTAAGAACTCCCCAGTAGTGTTCTATTAAATCAGAGGTATCTTCAGTTGCTTGCCATCAGTGGATAAGTTTCTGCTGGTTTGGGTTATGGGAGACCCTGCTCTCAAAAGAAAACCACACCCGTCACTTAATGATAGAATACATAATTAAGGGCATCTAGTCTACCCATTTGTAAAAAAAAAAAATTGTTTATTTTTATTTATTTGAGAGCAACAGAGAGAGAGAGAGAGAGGGAGAGGGAGAGAGAGAGAGAATGGGCATGCCAGGGCCTTCCGCCACTGCAAACGAACTCCAGACACATGAACCTCCTTGTGCATCTGGCTAACGTGGGTCCTGGGGAATTGAGCCTCGAACCGGGGTCTTAGGCTTCACAGGCAAGTGCTTAACCGCTAAGCCATCTCTCCAGCCCTACCCAGTTCTTTTTTATAGGTCCTAGGATCAGTAAAGCTACCTCTCCTCCACAAGAGAGATTACTGAAAGAAGTGTTGATCTGTTCACAAAGCTTGGACCTGTAGTTGCTCTGAAGTTCCAAACATGCTTCACAGTGGAGAGGGATTTGCATGCTGAGGATTCCCATAAGGGCATCCTAGACCATAAAGATGAGTCCCTAAGCCTCTTAAGTAATGATGGGCTTTAAGAAAAGACTCTGTAGGGGCTGCTCTGATGAGGACATACCACTTTGGGTTATATGTTAAATATGGTACAAGCAACCTTTCTGTACAGATTAGCAATGACATACTACATTTTATTTTTTACTTATTTAACTATTTATTTGAGAGAGAGAGAGAGAGAGAGAATGGGCATGCCAGTGCCTCCAGCCACTGCAAAAGAACTCCAGTCACATGTGCCAGCTTGTACATCTGGCTTATGTGGGTCCTAGGGAATTGAACCGAGGTCCCTTGGCTTTACAGGCAAATGCCTTAACTGCTAAGTAATCTCTCCAGCCCATGTAATACATTTTATATCTGCATTTCTCAAAAATTTTTATGCTCTATTTTTATGCATTAGGGGAAATTATAGAATTTCTTCCTTAAATGGAAAGCCAGTCCCTAGAATTAATCACTGTCAACATTGGGAATTTTATCTCTGTGCTTGATTTTTTCTTAAGAAAATAATTTTATTTATTTGCACACAGAGTGAGAGCAAGAGAACAGAGAGAGCGAGAGGAGAGAGGAGGCAGAGAGAGAGAGAGAGAGGGAGAGAGAATGGGCATGCCAGTGCCTCCAGCCACTGCATATGATCTCCAGGTACATGTGTCACTTTGTGCATCTGACTTTACATGGGTACTGGGGAATCAAACCTGGGGCTTCAGGCTCTGGAGGCCAACTCCTTAATGGCTGAACCATCCCTCCAGCCCTTGTATAATGTCTTTTAAAGAACTGGAAAATCATATACATATAGTATTGTTCCCTCCAAACATATGACCTTTCTTTTCTTTCACATACACACATAGCTAAACTCTCAGGGTACAAACTAGGTTGCCTTTGGCCAACAGCAGTAGTTCAGGTTCACTCATGTTCCTACAGAATTTGGGTATGGAGGATGTGGTGGTTTGATTCAGGTGTCCTCCATAAACTTCAGTATTCCGAATGTTAGTTTCCCCAGCTGATGGCAATTGGAAATTAAAGCCTCCTAGAGGCGGTGTATTGTTAGGGATGGGCTTATGGATGTTATAGCCAGTTTCCCCATGTCAGTGTTTGGCGCACTCTCCTGTTGCTGTTGTCCACCTTATGCTGGCCAATGGGTGATGTCCACCCTCTGCTCCTGCCATCGTTTTCCCCTGCAATCACAGAGCTTCCCCTTCATTCCTGAAAGCCAAAATAAGCCTCTTTTTTCCCACAAGCTGCTCTTGGTTGGGTGATTTCTACCAGCAATGCAAATCTGACTGCAACAGAGGAGCCCTATGCTATTACAGGGGCAAAATATTTATGAAATTACCATTTTAATGATTCCAACTGAACAGTCCAGTGGCCTTAAGCACATTTCCAGTGATAAGAAACATGAATGTCCTTCATCTGCAGACAACTGTTGTCCCAAACAACATTAATTCCCTCATTCCCACTTTCCTCAGCCACTAGTAGTCAACATCTATCTACCTTCTCTCCTTACAAATGTGACTATTTTAAGAAACTTACCAAGGGTAGAGGCTGAGGTAGAAGAATGTGCAGTTGGAGGTAAGCTTGAACTACACACAGTGAGACCTCTTCTCACCAAATGGGGAGAAAAAAAGCCAAACATTTACATATGTATCATGCAATTTTTGCCTTTTTGTGTAGACTTATAATTTTGTACCTTAATATTTACCAACTGAAGTTGCATTGTAAGCATTTTCTTAGTCATTATCCTTTTAAAACTTAATTTTACTGGTGGGATATATGCAGCCTATAGGAATATTACAATTAATTTAGCTTCTTTTCTACTACTAGATATTTAGGCTACTCTAACTTTCCTTTATCATATATACTGCTACTTTACATATTTCCCTCCATAAATCTTTGCCCAAATTACGATGTTCTAGGAACAAACTTCTAGAATAAGAATTACTCAGTAAAAAAGTTCAAAAACTATTTATAATTTCATCTACTTTAAAAATTCAACAGCAGACTTATTTTTTGAAAAAAAAAAATTGAGCAAAAGCCGGGTGTGGTGGCACATGCCTTTAATCCCAGCACTCGGGAGGCATAGGTAGGAGGATCGCCATGAGTTCGAGGCCACGCTGAGACTACATAGTGAATTCCAGGTCAGCCTGGGCTAGAGTGAGACCCTACCTCGAAAAAAACAAAACAAAACAAAACAAAAAAATTGAGCAAGGAATGGTAGTGCATGCCTTTAACACAGCACTTGGGAAGCAGAGGTAGGAGGACTGCCATGAGTTCAAGGCCACCCGGAAATTAAATAATCAACAGGTCAGCCTGGGCTAGAGTGAGATCCTATCTTGAAAAACCAAATTAAAAAAATACTATTTGTTTGCAAGTGTGTGCATGTGCTGCATGTAGAGGCTTGTCAGTGTTTTCTGCTGGTGCAGACAAAAACCTGCCTGGCTTTATGTTGGTGGCTGAGGATTGAACCTGGGCCAACAAACTTTGCAAGCAAGTGCCTTTAACTACTGAGCCATTTCCAGAGCCCCTAGACTTATTTCTCTAGTGCAGTAAATATAATCCTAGCCACCACAGAAACTTCTCACTGGAATGATCAGAGATGACTCCACAATGAATGCCTTCCAGCCAGGCTGAGGATCATTATTCCAGGAAGTCATCCTATACCATACATTACCTCACAGTGCAAATATGTTCACTCCACATATATATAAAAACAGATCTAATTCTATGCTCTTCCTCTGTGTCTACTTTATAGTGAGAGGCCTTTTCCATGCTTAAAAGAAACTCTGGAGTGAACCCACCCAGAAGACTCCACATCTACATGTGTTCTGTGCTATGCAGAGCCCTTGTCAGTTCAGGCTCAAGGTTAATGGACTCAAGTCCAATTTTCCTTTATAATAGCTTTTCACCTTTTAAAGGTAAATATATACACATGTTCAGGTGTGCATACACCTCTTGCACCCAAGACACTGTGCTTGTTACAATTTAACTAAAGCAATGCCAGTCCTGCTCTCTCAAACAGCCAAATTCTTTACCATGAGACACATCTGGATAGGTTCCTGGCACATGACCACATCATCTTCTATGTGTGTGACATTTTCTACGAGGGACCTAGTGTTTATTTGCGGCATTCCTGAATGTTTATTGCTATGCACTTTCCCAAAACCCATGTGCCAAGAGTAGTGCAAGGCCTAGGAAAGAAACAGAAGATACAGAAATAGCAATTGTTTTATTATTTTGAAAACTGTTTTAGCATTAGCCTTGGAAGGTATATTTCTGAAAGAAGGAAATACTTATGTTATTAGACATAGTTGAGATTATGGCCTTAAAGGCATAGGAAGTAGTTATTTACACTAGTTCTTTAGGAAATTATGTTTTTGGTTCCTTTCAAGTGAAAAAAGCATAAGCAAAGCCAAAACTAAAAACAAGAGTGACACTGGGGTTGAGAGACTGCTTGCAGGCCCCGCAGAGAGGGATGCAGGATGGCAGCAGCTGTGGGGATACCAAGTCCAGGAGATGCAACACTGAAGTGCTAGAAGAGGCTTGCTTCATTTTTGGAACTGGAAAGTGTGACAGGATCTCAATTACTTGATCTGAAAGAGACCTCCTCTCTTCTGCCATATATCGAATGTGTATACTCTGGGCCTTGAACTGAGTTCAGTGACCCAAACCTTTTGGAATCCTTTCTCTAAAAATGATGAAGATCTAGCTGGGGACTCAACCACACACCTCTGCAACACAAGGTGTTCTGTGTAGTCATGAGTAATAGGAAAGTGGGAACTCTATGACACCCTTCTTGTTGTTAACTATATCCAAGACTTTTCTTTAAAGAAAATAAAAACTCCTACTTCTCCACATGAAACCAGTCACCATATGAACTGAATTTATTATAGAGTTCCTAGTCAGAATTATTAACAGGTAGTAAAGTAAAAAAGAAAAATGTGCATTTTAAAGACAGATGTCAAAGGACAAGAAGCTCCCATAGCACTGACTTGTTTGGTTCGCACAATTGGTTAGGCTATCTCACAGACTGTTGAGTGGAGTGGCCAAGGAAGATGACAGAGGTTTGGCTAGTCACTTCCTCTGCTTCTAAAGAGCATTATGTAGTGACCCACTAATGATCCAGGGTTGAGGACCCATCATGCCAGGAGTCACATTAGTGCCTTAAACTTCAAGTTCAACTCTGAAGAGTGCCAGCTATATATGAGCTACTTTTATAGGGAAACTTACATGTTTAGAGTTTTCTAGTACTTTCTCTTAGAACCTTCTTTAATAGCTTTTTAATTTTCTATTTTATTTTATTTTTTATTTTTTTGGTCGAGGCATGAGGGTAGGGTTGTTTTGTTTTCAGACAGGGCCATACCATGTAGCCAAAGCTGGCTTGGTACTTGCCATGTATCCCAGACAGGCCTTGAATATATGAAACTCCTGCATCCATACCCAGCTCATCTCTCCTTTAAAAAAAAAAATCTTTATTTTTTGCTTACTTCAGAGAGTGAGTGAAAGAGGCAGACATATAGAAAGAATGGTTCCACCAGGGCTTCTAGCCACTGCAAGTGAATTCCAAACACATGTGCCACCTTGTGTTTCTGGCTTTACATGGGTACTGGGGAATCGAACTTGGGTCCTTGGGCCTTAACTGCTGAGCCATCTCTCCAGCTTCATCTTTCTTCTTCAAAGCTGTGGAAGATGCACAATTAAAAAGTGTCTTTGGAACTATTGTGCCTAGAGAGATCTTATGATCAATGAGCTGGCCATAAACTACTAGATGCCACCATGAATAATCATCATTGCCAGATCCAAAAACAATACCTGCATGCTTATTATGTTCTAAGCAGTACAATAACTATTTCAATACATTGTGTTTCAATAGACTCAACCAATAAATCCAGGGTTTATGATTATCTCCATTTTATAGATAATGAAACTGGTATGTTAACTCCCTTGCTCAGAGTCATATGGTTACTTAGTAGAGCAAAGATAAACACCAGGCCTGTCTGTCACATGCAGCTCTTCCTACCATGGATAGGGGTACATAATGCCAGCCCAATGCTGGCTGGTTCCACTTGCTACTCTTGCTGTAGACATTAACAAAATCTCCCTAAGACTATGACTTCTCATTTCAGAATAAGGGGAAATCTTTCCATCTAGATAGGATACATTTCCTCTCCTTTTTACATTTGTTGGCTGTGGATAAATTGTGAAGAGAATAAAATACTTTATTGTGTCAATAAAAATTTATGATGCAAAACAGATAAAAATAGGCAGGCTTGGAGTGAATTTCTGTGTTTCTAAAAATAAACATCATTTCCAAAAGATGAAAGAAACATATGGATAAGCACCAAGAGAAGAGCAGGTGATGCTGTGCTTACCAAAGAAGTTGGGCCAGTTCTTCCTTAGGAGTACATGGCGTGGTTTCCTGGGGGACAGGGCACTGATGTGTTGTGGAGAAGCATGTGAGTGCTTCAGTGATCTAGAGCTAGGCAGCCCAAACCTGTTACAGAACACAAGCTGCCTACTTTCCTAACATCCTCGTATTGTTACCAATGAAATAAGAAATATTAATGCAGCCTGTAGGGCCACAAGGAGAATTAGAGATAATGTAACTTAAAAGGAGAGAAAAGAACAGAAAAGCAAGGCACAGCTGGTGAATACTGAGAGAATTGTGACGGTATTTAATTCTCATCCACGGGGAACTCCTTCAAAATGATAGAAAGGACAAAACCCTCTTGGAAATAGTAACCCTTGGTTTTAAAAATAGCAAGACAATGCTATGGTGTTGCAAAGTTGTAATCTCAGCAGTTGGGAGCTAGAGGGTAAGAGCATCAGAAATTCTGGCCATCCTGGGCTATGAGATCCTTTCCACTCTACCCTCAAACAATGAAGACAAAACCCAAACCTAAATTTAAGACAGGATCATGTTCAACTTGAGCATTTTAAACAGCAAGCAGAACTACAAAATATGAGCAGACAAGCTGTCCTAACTGAAATCAGAAAGGCAGATTGTCAAGCACCAACATCCCTCAGACAGGCAAAGAAGAACAATGACTTGCCCTCTCGGTCTAATAAGCAGACCAATAAATACGTGTGGGACAGAGGCAGGAGTTCATTCAAAACCAAGTTTTCTTTTGTGTTCTAGGGAGAGTGGGCTGAAGGTTTAAAAAAAAAAAAAACCCTAGGCTGTTTTTTAATTCATGCTTGAAAAAATTTTAATAAAATCAATTTTAGATAAGTATGAGAACTCCTATGTAAGGTTACTACAATGTAAAGCAGAAGCATTTAACTGATCTTTATCAGTACATTATATCCTAGGGAGCTTCAATACGCCTCAGGAGAAGAGCAATCTAAAATAAAATTTTGACAGAGCAATTTCAGAGGATCCAGATAGTGAAAATTGGGGAGAAAGGAAAAAAAATACAAGTTTTAGGAGGGTTCAGTTTTACAATAAATAACTTTTTTTTCTGATTATAAAGATAAAACGTGCTCACATGAAAACTGTAAGGTGAAAAAGTTGAAAATCATAATCACCATGATTATATTTTCCACAGATGATCAGTAACACTGATGTGTTTCCTTTGAGGATTTCTTCCTTCTCATATTTATATTTCTATACATACTTGAGATCATACTTTATGCACAAATTTGAGGTAGATTTTTCTGTCTGTTTTACTGTTTTGTTAAATATCCTTTGGAATATTTTTAAAAAACATTTTTATTTTTATTTATTTATTTTTCAGAGAGAGACAGAGAATGAGAATGGACATGTTAGGGCCTCCAGCCACTGCAAACGAACTCCAGAAGTGTGTGCCCCCTTGTGCATCTGGTTAACATGGGTCCTGGGGAATTGAACCTGGGTCCTTTGGCCTTGCAGGCAAATGCCTTTAAGCCATCCCTCCAGCCCTGGAATAATAATTTTTAATAGCTGCAAAAATTATTCATTCAACCTTTCTTGTAGCTGCAATGAAAAATTTCAATGTCCAGATTAAAGTAATAGACGGCAGTTATGCTGTAGTAGCCATACAGCACATAGGACACTGTGTTCTTATACTTGAAAGCAACATTGAAATTATCTTGATCTTGCTATTGACAACCTATATACATATAGACAATATACTATGTTCATAATCCCCTCCCAGCATCCTTCCTTTCCCCTCAACCATAGATCCCTTCTTTCCAACTAGTCCCTCTTCTATTTTGATGTCATCATTTCCCTCCTCCTTCCCATATTATGCAGGTCTTGAGTAGGTAGCATCAGCCACTGTGAGGTCAGGAATGCCAAGACCAGTTTGTGTTTGGAAGGCAGTATTGCAAAGCACCCCACCCCTTCCTTTGGCTCTTTAATTTTTTCCAACATTTTCTCCACAATGGTCACTGAGCTTTGGAAGATGTGTTAGAGATGTAAAAGCAACAACTTTATCCCGAGGGAATCCTAGAGGAAAAGGCATTCTGATACCACCTATGTTTTTGCTTGGAATTGAGAAGACTGAAGTGGGACCTGAGCTCTGTAAAAATATGTAAAGAATTTTAAGAGGGAGGGAGGATAGGACTAGTTATTGTATATTTGAAAGGGGAGCATTTGTGAGTCTACAAAAAAAGTTGGCGCTTCTTTGCAACTGTAGCCAGAAACTAAACTCCTTGCCACCTGCAGTGCTTTTTAAGGGGTCTGAAAACCCCTGCCAAGGATGTGGTAAAGGAGATTTTCCTTAGTACAATGACATTTAAAGAAGACATGGATGAAAGGCAAAAGAAATTGAGGAGTGGAAGGGCTGGACACTACCCTTCATGTGTTTCACCTAGGCAGCCCTTGACTGAGCCATAGTGATTCAAGATTTCTAACTGTAAGAACCTTCAGTAAGATTCTCTCACTCAATGCTCTGTACAAGTCTCACAGGAAATATGGGCAGGACTAGTACTCTGGTTCTAAATTCTCAGGTCCCTGTCTAGTGGTCTTCCTCTTTCACCAAAGCACTGGGAATTGCCTATGCAAACCAAGGGCAAGAAATATGAAAGAGTTATCTTTTCCATTAACCCAGCTGAAGCCATTCATGCTATGCTCTTGATAGCATCAACGTCCCCTCTTGTCAAAGAAACAAAGCAAATCTTCTGGATCAGAACAAGACCTGTTAGTAGCACAGCATCTCCTTGCTCTCTGGGGGCTTGTGGAAGGTCTTCTGTAACTTCACCCACTGATACACCTATGGGTGAAGCAAAAAGCATGGAAACAATGACAGTTCCACTAGCCTCCAAGTAATATGCCAATATACAAATGACATGCCATGTCTGATATTGTGGGGCTGTGTGCCAATGTCAAGATCATGATACACCCAAGCTGACCCAACACAGGTTCCCTCATACTGGCCACACAGATGTCACCAGAATGTGTGTGTGAGTAGACAGCAGGGCCAGGGATATATTTCAAAGCCCACAGTCAAAGATATGAGTTATCCAGTGCTCTTCTTTCCTACCAGGATGCAGAGGCTTCAGCCATTGTCTCCATATTAAAGAGAAGGAATGAACAATGGAGTGATTTACACCATGGAAGCTCACTAAGAACTGGCTATAATTTTGAGCAAATGACCAATTAACACCTGGAAAGGACATTAAGTAGGAGATTAAAAAAGAAGAGTCATGACATTAAGAAACTGAAAGATTTGTGAGAATACGATTTGTAAAAAACAACCAAACAAAAAGTCAGATCTTATGTAAAATCAAGAAGCATAGCAATCCAGAAGATATATGTACAAGTATGGTGAAACAATAAAAATTAAAATAAAGACAAGTAAAATGTGAACAATTCTACTCCATAAATACTTCCAAAGTAAGTTGCTGATTCTATTTGTTGATTTAACATATCTCCCCTTTTATGTCAAAATAAAATGCATAAATTTAAGCAATCTAGTTCACAACAGACTGTCTTATGAAGATCAGGACATGTGTAATTAGTATAGCACATTGAATGGGACTAATCTGTCATTAACAGATAAGATGTTTGAGGAGAGGATAATGAATCAATCTACATACTCAACACTATTATTGTTAAAGAAAGTCAGAAACTTCCCAAAATGATTCTTTTATTGTTAAGAATGTCAAAGCAAAATAATCTTAATGTGAAATTAATGAAAATTTTGTTATTTGTAGATTCCCAGACAATGAAAAAGAATGGCATGTAGATAACAACCCAATGTTTGATTTATCCAAATAAGAACTTTTAATCCATACTGGCTCAAACACATATGAAAGGAAGGTTGTGACTTTAGACTCACAGATGCACTCTAGTTTGGAGCACCTGATCTAGAATTACACTGAGGATTACACCTGCCCCTTCTCCAAATAGTTAAGGTTACCTCTGAAGTAGGAAGATCTCTGTTCTTTCAATGGCAATCTTTTAGTCTTTTTACTTGCCAGTTTAATGAACACAGATTTGTCTGTATTTAAACTGTGATATGATCTTTTCTTTGAAACTGATACAAAGTAGATTTGTTCCCATCTTTAGTGACTTACGTGAAACATTTACAGTTCCAAACTGATGCATATTTTTACACACCAACATCTGGGAGCCAAAGCAAAAGCCAAAGAGGGGGTACACGGACACCTACTCTGCACAGTGTCAACATAGGAAAAACACAGAGATCAGCGAGGTTCAATCAGGAGGGAGACAGTGAAGCAATGACCACCACTGCTAAAATTCATGCCCATACATAAGGTGGATTTGTCCATGGTGCCTATCACTGCTGAGTTTTAAGCACTGCACTGGGAGCAGATGGAAATTACGAACATTGGCCTTAAATTCAAGGTACTTATTTTGATACACTGAACAAGAGGCTATATATTTAGTTTTTCTGAAAAGGATGGGAAACAAATGTCAGGAACCTGTCCCCAGAGAGTAAAGTCCCCAAACCAATTACCTTGAGATAATTACCAATAGAGTAGAGAAAATTAAATGCAGGAGGTACATATTTGAAGCAAAATATAAATGACAGCATGCCTTCATGGCAACTACATAATCTCATACATGAGATATAATAGTCAATGACACTTTTCTTTAGAGGCAAACTAATGCTAAGGAGAAACTGGTAATGGCAACTACAAAAACATGGTGTGTGAGACACATGTGGTTTACAAGAGGAAAAGTACTTATGAAATTTAGGTAACTAGCCAGGACCTGAAGAAGTCACAGAGGAGAGTTGAGTGATCAGTGTTACGGCCCCACCCTAACAGTATGGATGTAGTCTTCATAAGTATAACCTGCAATATAGTAATATTTCCCCCATAGTTGGATAAAATCTAACTACTCATCTAGCAATCTTATGTATGCTGTGTTTATAATGGTTCATGTTTTTTTTCTCTTTAAAATTTATTTTCAGAGAGAGACAGAGAGAGAGAGAGAGAGAGAGAGACAGAGAAAGAATGGGTGCGCCAGTGCCTTTAGGGGCTGAGAATGAACTCCAGACATGTGTGACCCCTTGTGCGCAAGTGTGATATTGCATGCTTAAATCACTGGGTGTCTGGCTTACGTGGGAAAAAATAAACAATACTCAAATACTAGTTAACATAAGAGAGCAAAGGTAAAACTGGAAGAATTAAAAAAAAAAATTGGCAAAAATGAATACACACCTTTCAATAATATCTCTTTGTGTCAACAGCCTCAATGCCCCAACCAAAAGACACAGATTTGCAGACTGGGTTAAAAAGCAGGATCCTGGGCTGGAGAGATGGCTTAGCAGTTAAGCACTTGCCTGTGAAGCCTAAGGACCCCAGTTCAAGGGTCAATTCCCCAGGACCCACGTTAGCCAGATGCACAAGGGGGCACACGCGTCTGGAGTTCATTTGCAGTGGCTGGAAGCCCTGGCGTGCCCATTCTCTCTCTCTCTGCCTCTCTCTCTCTCTGTCACTCTCAAATAAATAAATAAAAATGAACAAAAAAAAGGTAAAAAAAAAAAAAAAAAGCAGGATCCTTCAATTTGTTGCCTCCAAGAAACCCACCTTTCTACAAAGGATCGACACTATCTTAGGGTGAAAGGTTGGAAAATGGTGTTTCAAGAAAATGGACCTAGAAAACAAGCAGGGGTTGCTATCCCAATATCTGACAAGGTAGACTTCAGTCCAATATTAGTTAAGAAAGATATGGAAGGCCACTTTATATTGATTACAGGCACCCTCCAACAGGAGGACATTACAATCCTGAACATATATGCACCTAACATGGGGGCCCCCAAACTCATCAAACAAACGCTATTAGAACTAACGTCACAGATAACACCAAACACAGTGGTAGTGGGGGACTTCAACACCCCATTCTCATCAATTGACAGGTCATCCCGGGAAAAAATAAACAGAGAGGCATCTGGACTAAATGAAGTCATAGAAGGAATGGACCTAACAGATATCTACAGGACATTTCATCCAAATGCTGCAGAATATACATTCTTTTCAGCAGCACATGGAACATTCTCTAAAATAGACCATATAATAGGACACAAAGCAAAGCTTAACAAATACAGGAAAACTGAAATAATTCCTTACATTCTATCTGACCACAATGGAATCAAACTACAAATCAATAGCAAGAAAGGCTATAGAGCATACAAAAATCATGGAAATTAAACAACACATTACTAAATGATGAATGGGTCAATGAAGAAATCAAGAGGGAAATCAAAAAATTCATAGAGTCAAATGACACTGACAACACAACATACCAAAATCTGTGGGACACAATGAAGGCAGTCCTAAGAGGTACATTTATAGCTTTAAGTGCTTATATTAAGAAATTAGAAAGGTCACAAGTAAACGACCTAATGCTTCACCTTAAAGCCTTGGAAAAAGAAGAAAAACGCAAACCAAAAATCAGTAGATGGGAAAAAATAATAAAGATTAGGGCAGAAATTAATGAAATAGAAACCAAAAAAAAACAATCCAAAGAATCAATGAAACAAAGAGTTGGTTCTTTGAAAGGCTAAACAAGATTGATAAACCCTTAGCAAGTCTGACCAAAAGAAAGAGAGAAGAGACACAAAATAATAAAATTAGAGATGAAAAAGGTAACATCACAACAGATGCCATAGAAATTCAAAAAATCATAGGGACATACTATAAAAGCATATAGTCCACAAAGTATGAAAATCTGAAAGAATGATTTCCTTGATTTATATGACCTACCTAAATTAAATCAAGATGAGAATAATCACTTAAATAGACTTATAACAAGCATGGAGATCCAAATAGTTATCAAAAGCCTCCCAACTAAAACAAGCCCAGGCCCAGATGGATTCACTGCTGAACTTTACCAGACCTTCAAGAGCTAACACCATTGCTTATTAAGCTTTTCCACAAAATAGAAAAAGAAGGAATTCTACCAAACTCCTTCTATGAAGCCAGCATCACCCTGATACCAAAACCAGGTACAAACAGAACAAAAAAAGAAAATTACAGACCAATCTCCCTCATGAACATAGATGCAAAAATTCTCAACAAAATATTGGCAAACAGAATACAAGAACATATTAGAAAGATCATTCAACCTGACCAAGTAGGCTTTATCGCAGAGATGCAGGGATGGTTCAATATACGCAAATCGATAAATGTAAGACATTATATAAATGGACTGAAGGACAAAAATCACATGATCATCTCATTAGACGCAGAGAAAGCATTTGACAAAATCCAACATCCCTTCATGATAAAAGTCCTACAGAGACTGGGAATAGAAGGAACATATCTCAATATAATAAAGGCTATTTATGACAAGCCTACAGCCAACATATTATTAAATGGGGAAAAACTAGAAGCTTTTCCACTAAGATCATGAAGAAAACAAGGGCGCCCACTGTCCCCACTTTTATTTAATATAGTACTGGAAGTCTTAGCCATAGCAATAAGGCAAGAGACACACATGAAAGGGATACAAATTGGAAAGGAAGAGATCAAGTTATCATTATTTGCAGATGACATGATTCTCTATATAAAGGACCCTAAACACTCTACCACCAAACTGTTAGAGCTGATAAAAACCTACAGCCATGTAGCAGGATACAGAATAAGTACACAGAAATCAGTAGCATCCCCATATGCCAACAACAAACACACAGAGGATGAAATCAGAGAATCACTCCCATTCACAATTGCATCAAAGAAAATAAAGTACCTTGGAATAAACCTAACCAAGGAAGTAAAGGATCTCTACAATGAAAACTTTAAAACACTCAAGTGAGAAATTGCAGAAGACACGAGGAAATGGAAAAGCACCCCTTGTTACTGGATTGGAAGAATCAATATTGCGAAAATGGCAATCTAACCAAAAGCAATCTATGCATTTAATGCAATCCCCATAAAAATTCCAAAGATATTCTTCATGCAAATAGAAAAACCAATCCAAAAATTCATTTGGAATCACAAAAAAACCTCAAATATCTAAAATAATACTGAGCAACAACAAAAAAAAAAAAAGGCTGGTGGTATCACCATACCTGATTTTAACCTATACTACAGAGCCACAGTAACAAAAACAGCATGGTACTGGCACAAAAGCAGACATGTAGATCAATGGAACAGAACAGAGGACCCACACGTAAGACCAGGTAGCTATAGGCACATAAGCATCTAAAAAAATGTTCTACATCCCTAGTCATCAGGGAAATGCAGACCTGACTAGAAGTGTCTCTCAGTAAAACAGGTGTCTGACACTATCAAATCTTCATGGCAACCTGACTTGAAACCCAGAATATTCCCCAAACCTAGAATTTACTAGGTATCAAAAATGCTTACCCGGATCCTATGACACAACACGTGCCTGGAAAGAACATTTTTCCCAATTGCTCACACTGCCTCAGATAATTGCTTTTGCCCTTACTCAGATCATCCCTACACCAAGCAGAGTACAGAGGAGTTGAGGAGCCCTGAGTACCAAGGTGCTTTCTATGCGGTATTCATTGGATACTGAATTTAACCTCAAGCTGCACTATAATAGGTATTTCCTCACCGTTGTGAAAAAGTAAGTTTATTTTCAATTTACAGCTTTGAAGGGATGTTTCATGGCAGGGAAGTCAAGGCAGGATTGGGTTCCAGCTTGTCACATTGTCACATCAGCAGGTAGGAAATAGGGAGCCCTGCCTCCAGTGATCCACTTCCTCCATCAAGGATTCACCTATTAAAAATTCCATAACCTTCGTCAATAGTCCACTTAACTGGGGACCAAGTATATGAATACCTGAGTCTGTGGATGTGTTGCACTTTAAAATAAAACTACAACCCACCAACTGTACGAAGACACAAAAAGACTTTTTGGATAGCTCCCAGAAAGGAGGGAGGCAACAAGCAGTAAGACACCCTGAAATACAGACAGAGTTGCTTACCATTTATAAAAGGATGCCTGGGTAAATCAAAGCTCCCTTTGTGACTTGGTATGTACAACATTTGTGAAATAAGCAAAAACTTACTGTGGAATAGGATTTGTTATAAAAACCTAGTGAAGTAACACTTTAACTCCAAGGAATACTGGCTTATATGTAGAGAAACAGACTATCATAAAGTCTAAAGACTGTTATGTCTACTTTATAGCCAGCAGCCATGAAAATGGCCCCTATTAACTGAAGAACAGAAACTAAGTTCCAAAGGCACATCTACTAATGCCAATATCATCAATACTAGAGGACATCATAAACCAGATAAATAGGAAGAGAAAGGAATTTTATCTAATACCTACTATAAGACTGCAAAAGTTTAGTAAGCAAATTACTTATATTTCAGAAAAAAGTTCATTCTCAGAGCTTCATTTTTTCTTTAGAGAAATTAAAAACAAAAGGTAATGATGACTCATCCCCAAATCCTAAATAACACAATCTTTATGTTGCTTTTACATTTCAACAGAGATTCAAAAATAAATCTAGTCACCACAGAAATTTCATTGATGAACATTTGCTGCCATTTCTAATTGGTCCTATTTCTATCCTCACATGCAGAAGTGAGTAAGTAATACCAGACAAGGATTTAGTGGCTACCACATCTCCTCCTCCATTGAAATGAGCTCCAAGTGCACAAGGAGGGAAGTAATGTTCACTTAAACACCAATATGGTCATTTCACAGGATAATAGGCTTTAGCACAGGCCAAAAGGAAGCTCTGAGATCTCTGTACTCATGTATTCTTTCAGGTGGGCAACCTTCATTCCCATTAAAACAGAGAAAGACGGACCCCCCCCCCAAAAAAAATTAATGGGCAGTCTGTAGCAATTTCAGACTGACAGAAGGAGCATATAGCAATACATCTTTTATTATTTCCTTTGTTAGTGACAGACTGCATGCTGAGGTTAACTGGGCGGATATACACATTCTGCATTTGTACCTACATAGTGCAAGAAATTTTCTGATATTCCCAACAATGTTATCTCTGTAACTAACTTCTAAGACTCTTTAGTTATATAATCCCAATATTAGCATTTTAATGACTGCCAAATTTATTCTCAAATATGAAACAGGCCAGTCTGCATTAAAGAGTTTTCATCTGATTGATTTATGAGTTATAATCATCAACTCTATAAATAAGGAACCATAACTTTACTACAGTACCAGGCTTCAAAACGGACTATGTTTATGTCACACATAACTTGGGATCATTAAACTAGATATATTTATAGTTGAACTGAAATTATACTATAGTCTTGTAGTGGTTCTAAGAAGTATATGAGACTTAGAGAAATTAGGTAGTGTCCATGATGGATGATGAATGGTTCTTCCCAGTGACACCATGTGGACTCGAGTTTTCATACAGGGTGAAAATATAATTATCTATCACTAGTTGGTAATATCACAGGTAGAGTATGCAATGAAGAGATTTCTCTGTGAAATACTTTTAACTTTTTCACAAAATATCCTGACATGATCTTCAAGTTAGTGACCTGACAATATTTCCCCTTATGCCTTGATAAAACTACCTCTTAAGGCATAGAACAGGGTTTCTATCCAAAAAGGAAATTGAATATGGATGAATTTCAGAAAGGAAGTGACCTAATTTAGCATTTGGGCTCATGGCTAAAAATGAGGTATTGTATGTATGGTTCCTTCATATGTAGAAATCTAAAAAAATACATGAAACTACCTGTACTATACTTATCCATATATATATACATCTATCTTAATTTAATATCAAATTCCTCTCCTTCAGGGAGATGGGCAAGTGGTTAAAGATGCTTGCTTGCAATTCTTAACTCTCCTACCTCAGCCTCGAGTACTGGGATTATAGGCACCCAGTTTTTCTTCTAATACATCTTTTGTTTGTTTGTTTGTTTTTGTTTTTCGAAGTAGGGTCTCACTATAGCTCAGGCTGACCTGGAATTCACTATGTAATCTCAGGGTGGCCTCAAACTCATAGCGATCCTCCTACCTCTGCCTCCCTAGTGCTGGGATTAAAGGTGTGCGCCACCACACCTGGCTCAAAAGCTGTGACTTTTAAAAACATACTCTGCCAGAGTCAGGGATTCTAGGACCACAAGGTGAAGTGTCTTGAAATCCATATCACAGATTTATTGATAGTAGTCAATTTTACATCAATCTGACTGAAAGGCAGGTTCTTTGGCCACACTTTTCTCTGGTTGGGTTTAACATATAAAGTGATACCCTGACAAAGAAGCTTGCCCTCCCCAGCACTTACCATAAACTAAGTAAATGCCACAGCTTTTTCTCCTATGTGAGGTTTATTACTTACATGTGAAACAGCAAAAGATTTAAACACAGTGCCAATTCAGCTAAAAAGTAGAGCTTTAGAGGCTGAGGCAGGAGGATTGCTTACAGTTCAAGGCAAGTCTGAGGTACACAGTGGGCTTCAGGGCAGCTCAGAGCTACATACCAAGATGCTGTCTCCAAACCTCTTCAAAGTAAGACTAATAAATGCCATATTCATTAATTCACATGATGATCCAGAACGGAATTCAAATTTACTATCACTTTGTATCAGAAAAGAGGTGAACTCACAGCTTTTGGCTTGAACATAACTCCAAATTCAGGCATTCTCAGTATGATAATCCAGGATCACAGAAAGCCTTTCAGAGGTTATTAGGCCCATGAGGGCTTCTCCTTGCTAATAGGATTGACTTATACAGCATAGGACAGCTTGTCTTTCTCTTATCCTGTCATGTGAGCGTTCAGGAAGGTGCCACCTAGACCAAACGTTAGTCTTTATCTTGGACTGCCCAGCCTCCAGGTGTGTTTATAAACTAGGCAGTCTCAAATATTTTATTGTAGCAGCACAAATAGGCTAAAACAGAATCTTCTATTACCTGGCCAAATGCCATTTCTCAGTTATAAGAATTTTAAAAACTCACCTAACTTCCCTGGATACTACTGAGGATAATGAAAAGCCATAATTACCAGAAACTTTTCTGAAGGTTCAATATGGTTTGTTACCCCAAAAAAGTACCCTGAGCTGCAGGCACTCAAGGCACTTACCACAATATCTTCAGGGAATGTGTCTCTGCTGAAAGAGCCATCATCAAACATGACCTCATAGAAAGTTTGCGATGTCACAGCTATCACTCTGCAGCTGTAATACCGTGTGTTCCGATGCTTTGTGATGACTGTCTGGCCCACAGAGATGGCTTTCTCACCAGTCTTGGCCTTCTAAAAGAGAAAAAAGAAAGAAGAGATAAATGAAAATTGACAGAAAATAAATATTAATTTAGAAAACTGTAACTGATTTGGTCAAGATTTTCTAAATTTTTTAAAATTTAGGATGAGAAAATAATTTCTCACTTAAAGTTGCAAGAATGAAAATAGTACAAAAATCAATCACATAAATTTAGTTCACACATTGCCTAGATTCATCTATCATTATTTGCTACTATTAACATTTTATTATTTATTTTATTATTTGCACAACTGGTGCTATGATTTTGTATATCTGTGTATAAGTAGAAAGATAGAAAATATGTTCCAGTGGTGTATAAATCTGCCCTACCCACAAAAAGAAACTGTCTCTGCTGATACTGTGAATCAAACCCAGAGTCTCCCACATGCAAGAAAGCAACCTACTACTAGGACCCCAGAGGTGCAGGCCAAGAGCTTTACCACTTTGGTGGTTTGATTCAGGTGTCTCCCATAAACTTAGGTCTTCTGAATTCTAGGTTCCCAGCTAATACAGATTTGAGAAGTAACACTTCCTGAAGGAAGTGTATGGTTGGTGGTGGGCTTATGGGTGTTATAGCCAGCTCCCCCTTTTAGTGTTTGTCACACTCTCCTGTTGCTACTGTCCACCTGATGTTGGCCAGGGGGTGATGTACACCCTCTACTAGTGCCATCATTTTCTCCTGCCATCATGGAGTTTCCCCTCGAGTCTATAAGCCAAAATAAATCTCCCACACAAGACTATGTTGCAAACTCAGTGACCCTCTCTTTTCTGCATTTCTTATACTCCACAATACCAGGTAGGGTGCCAATTTGTTAATCCAGGAGGGACTAAAGCAGACTTTGAAGAACAGGACACTCCTTGAGCACTCAGCCCTAGTGCAGGTCAGCTGGCCCAATCTCAAAGGTTGTAACCTCTCAATTGCAGCTGAATGGGCAGCAGTTCACCCAAAGACTGTTCTTTCTGTTCCATATACCTCTGCTCACACCAGTCCACTTCTATGCAGTGCAACCCTGCACAACTTCTCAGGACACAGGCATAACAGCAAGCTTCTCACACAAACTGCTAGCTCAGTTCAAGCAAAGCTCTTTTTCACCCCTCATAAGCCAAACCTCACAACCCATAGTTCTTACTACATTCAGGTCTTTCAACTCTGACCAAGATAGTCCATTAAGCTATACTTACAGCACTACAGGGTGTCTCTTAGACCAAGGTTTCAAATCCTTCCCCATTTCTCCTGAAAATCAGCTCCAAAAGGCCAAAGTGTCCAGCAGCAATCCCACTCCTCGGTACCACTTTACTGTTATAGTGAGATTCGCATTGCTGGTAGACATCACCCAACCAAGAGCAACTTGTGGGAAAAAAGAGGTTTATTTTGGCTGACAGACTTGAGGGGAAGCTCCACGATGGCAGGGAAAACGATGTCATGAGCAGGGGATGATCACCACCCCCTGGCCAACATCAGGTGGACAATAGCAACAAGAGTGTGTGCCAGACACTAGCAAGGGGGAGCGGGCTATAACACCCATAAGCCTGTCCCCCAACAATACACTGCCTTCAAGAGGCTTTAATTCCCAAATCTCCCATCAGCTGGGAATCTAGCTTTCAGAACACCTGTTTATGGGGGACACCTGAATCAAACCACCAAAAAACCTGTTTTCCCACAAGCTACTCTTGTTCAGGTGATTTCTGTCAGCAATGCAAACCTGACTACAACAATCACTAACTTTATCCCAAGCCAAGTTTTAAAAATATTTTTATTTATTTATTTATTTGAGAGAGAGAGACAGAAAGAAGCAGAGACAGGCAGGCAGATAGAGAATAGGTGCGCCAGGGCCTCCAGCCACTGCAAATGAACTCCAGACACATGTGTCACCTTGTGTATCTGGATTACGTGGGTCCTGGGGAATCGAACTTAGGTCCTTTGGCTTTCCAGGCAAGCACCTTAACGGCTAAGCCATTTCTCCAGCTACCCAGCCCATTTTTAAGCTATGGTATTTGTACCCTAAATACAGTTTAGTTTCTAAAATCAGGGCAATTCTCTTACATAACCACTGCTCTAGGACAGTAATCAATTTCAGGAACATGGACAAGATATTTTAACCTGCCATCTGTACTTGGTCAACTGACTAAGCAATGACCTTGAAGGCATTGGTTGCCTCTACTGCGAGACTCTGAAGAAAAATTCTGTATTTAGTTGCTGTATCTCTTTAGGCTCATATAATGTCAACCATTTCCATAGGTTTTTGTTTTTTTCTTCCTACTGTAGCAATACTTTGAAAAGACACAATTCTTCCTTCTTTCACTGCCCATTTGTGTCATGGTTCCTCCCATTCAACTCAGAGTTATACATATCACATAAATGATGGGTCTTTCTCAGGATTTTTCATCTGAAGATGCATGACTTTTGTGTACCTCTTGATGATGTTCACTTTGATCCTTTTCAAAGTGTAATCCAATTTCTTCATTTCATTCATTTTTCTCACACTACCAAAGCAAACTCATGACATTTTACAACCCTATGCAAATATTCTGTTTCTTATACATCTTGTTTAGGTTTCACATTCACTTATGAGTCCCACTTTGTAACGGGAAAGGCGCAGATCATGTTGCTCCAACACACACTCCACATTTATTAGATGCCACTTTTCATGTGGCACATAGGAGTGTATGTATGTATGATCAATCATCCAATATCAGTAAGAGTTGACTGATAATTCCTTCTCCCTAATTGTATATACTTCCCCCTGAATTTCATTATTTTGGTGCACAAATCACTCCACACTTGGCCAATATAACAGCCTCTTTATGTTATTCTGACATTTCCAGTTTAAATCAGTGTCCTGCTACATGGTCTGAGAAGCTTCCGGGTCATTTTACAGAGTGCAATGATAGCTATGGTTCTACATGGCCACATGTAGAGAAGGGGATGGAGGGCTTATCATCACACTGAGTGGAAGATGAGGGCCTTGAATAAGGAACTGAGAACATGGATGCTCATGAAGTTGGACAGAGGGACAAGGCCCCTCCCCTACACACAGTCCTACTGTTTTCCTGTTTGTACAGTGATTGTCAAACTGGTGGGCAAATTTTCCTGTGCCTCTAGTAGTAGGTCTATGTGTGATTTTTATTTTTTGTTTTTTTGAGATAGGATCTCACTCTAGCCCAGGCTGACTTGGAATTCACTACGTACTCTCAGGGTGGCCTTGAACTCATGGAGATCCTACTTCAGCCTCCCAAGTGCTGGGATTAATGGTGGGCACCACCACACCCAACTTTTTTTTTTTCACTTTTAAAATATTTATTTACTTTATTTTTTATTTTTATTTTTATTTTTTTTTGGTTTTTTGAGGTAGGGTCTCACTCCAGCTCAGGCTGACCTGCAATTCACTATATAGTCTCAGGATGGCCTTGAACTCGTGGTGCTTCTCCTACCTCTGCCTCCCGAGTGTGCCACCACACCTGGCTTTAAAATATTTTTTTATTTGCAAGTAGAGAGAGAGACAGACAGAGAGAGACAATGGGAACACTAGGGTCTCTTGTCAGTGCAAACAAATTCCAGATGCATGCACAACTTTGTGCATCTATGCCCAGATTTTGTGCCAATATTTTGAGTAGCTATTCTTCTTCCTTTTTTTTTTTTTTTTGTTTTTTGTTTTTTGTTTTTTGTTTTTTGAGGTAGGATCTCACACTAGCCCAGGCTGACCTAGAACCCACTATGTAGTCTCATTCTGGCCGCCTGAGTGCTGGAATTAAAGGCATGCACCACTACACTGGCCATACAAATAACCTTTCAAAGTAAGACAGTAACTTAGATAATTATGGGGGTATAGTCTGGAGTCACATACCTCTCAAACTGTGCCTATGACAGTAATTTAAGCCTATATAGGTAATAACTAACTCTAAGAAATCACATACTCCAAGCAACAGTTCTTAGAATCACCCAGGGTTTCATCTTGGTGGAATATTTCTGCCTATGTTGCCTTTCTCTATTAAACTTACAGAATTACAATTACCATATTTTACTACATTATATCTGTGAATATTAAATTTGGATTTCACCTTCAAAGGCAACCTTATAGCTTGGATTACATAAGCACCTAGACTTAATGGGATGACATGCTCAGAAATGTGAACTGCCTTCATTTTAAGGAATGAATAGCATACCTGAAAACTTAGCTTCAGGTTAATAAACCACTTTTCCTACAGTATCTCAGTAATTTGTCCATTATGAGTGGGTAGCACAGTAACTTCCCAGCAATAAACTCAAGCCACTGTTGAGAGAAGAATCTGGCTCACATTATCTACATTATCACTCTTAAGCAGCCTCTAGCTAGTCAAACTTGGGTGCATAGATATGTTCCAAAAGAAGGCAGGCATAGGGTGGTAGTATGGTTTGAGTGTGAAGTGGCTCGCATAGGTTCATGGTCCCAAATGACGGTGTCATTTAGGAAGGTTGTAGAACCTTTAGGAGGAAACTTCGCTGGAACAAGTAGGTTGCTGTTGGTGGGCGTGAGTTTTACAGCCTGGCCCCACTTCCTACTTACCATTTGCTTCCTGACTGTGGATGCACTGTGACGAGCAGGCCCCTCAACTCCTGCTGCTATGCCTTCCCTGATGTGAACTATAAACCAGAATAAACTCTTCCCTTCCTTAAGTTGTTTCTTGTTAGATATTTTGTCACAGCAATCAGAAAGGAACTAATACAGGTGGCCTCTCTTTCTGATCCAAAAGGCTTCTAAAGTGCTTTCTTTTCTAGAGGCAGCAGTCTCTGCCATATGAACAAACCCAAACTTTGCTGCTGACAAATGAGAGACTACATTGACAGCAATTGAGAGAACAGTGTTCATTAACTGATGGCAGGTACAGGATGTAGTCCAGTCTCAAACAGAAGAACCATAAAGCTAAGCGCTGCTACAGATTCATAAGCCAGTTACCACTGGCTTAAATGACTACCCCCCACCTCTTATTTGTGACAATGTCTCACTGGAGCCCAGTATAGCCTGAAACTCACAATGATCTTCCTACTCCAGCCTCTTAAGTAAAGGGATTAAAGGTGTGTGCCACCACACCCTTTTGGTGGTTTCTCATATACATAGATATACATACAAAAGTACTGAGTTGCCCTGTTGGCAATGTAAAACTCTAGATAGTGGGATTTAATTTCTTTGCATTTTTATCTACTTCTCTGTATTTTATTATGATACTACTACACAAAATAGAACAGTCCTTGCAATTTCTTAAATGACAACGCATTTATGTATAGTCAGAACTACTGAACTGAAATGTTTTAAAAATAGCCATCTTCAATATCTGCCCTTTAGTTCAGTAAATATGATGTAGGGAGGACCTGAAGCGATGAACACTTCATAAAGTAGACCGGTATATAGCTTTGTAATTCTCTTTAAAAATATATCTATTTATTTACTTGAGAGAGAGAAAGAGGCAGATGAGAAAGAGAAGCGGTGGGGAGAATGGGTATGTTGGGGCCTCCGGCCACTGCAAACTCCAGAAGCATGAACCACCCTATGCGTCTGGCTTATGTGGGTACTGGGGAATTAAACCCAGACCCTTAGCCTTTACAGGCAAACACCTTAACCACTAAGCCATATCTCCAGCCCCTATAATTCTCTTATGTTAAGGGCAATTGTGACATAACACAAAAATCATCTTTATGTTGTTCTCAACCATCATCTTTATTCCTTAGTTTGTGGCTGAAGAGAAAGGAGCCTCATCAAGGTCTTTTGGTGCCCTTCCTACCTCTACAGGTAAACACAAACAACAAAATCCAAATGATAAGTACATATACTCATGAAGGCGCTGCATGAATGTGTGTTATGGAGGCTAAAATGGGTTACTATTTTCCCCCCTTTTATTTTACAGATGAAAATCCTAGGGCCCAGAGACATTAAGTTCATTTCCCATAGTCACACAGGAAAGCCAGAAAGGAAATCAAGTCCCTGGATCCAGGATCTGAGCCTTTCCAGAAGATTACCTGCTGGAAAATGTTTGCTGGAGGGCCAGATGGCAAAGGAGTCAGGAAGACTTAAGACTCCTCATTTTCTTTTCCATAAGATGGGTAATTTTTGAATGGCTTATCTGGAAACAGGAGTCAAACTCCTGTGTAGGAGTAGACTAACTGTCAAATATTATTCATTCCAAATGGTGACACCACCTCTAGCCAGGCAGCTGGAAATCTAATAAATTAGAAGCTATAAAACTCCTGAATCACTGGGTGTGGTGGCACATGCCTTTAATCCCAGCACTTGGGAGGCAGAGGTAGGAGGATTGCCGTGAGTTCGAGGCCACCCTGAGACTACATTTTCAGGCCAGCCTGGACCAGAGTAAGACCCTACCTCAAACAAACAAACAAACAAACAACAACAACAAAAATACTCCTCAATCTATTAGAGGCTATCCATTCAAATCATCACATGGGATTTGACACATAATAGAGGCAGCTGACTTCTAAATCACACTAAGAGAAAAGGAGCTCTGTGTGGAACAAGGGATGATTTCAAGATGGATATTCTCTTATCACACCTGGAAAGGCTAACGTGAGATATGAGCAGAGATATTAGGGACTGGATGTGAAATGTCTCCTGTAGGCTCCTGTGTGTTAGAACATGTGCTTCTCAACTGGTGACATTGTACTGGGAGGTTCTGGACACACGAGGAGGTGGAGCCTCACTGGAGCAAGTGTGTCACTGAAGGTGGGCCTTGAGATAGAGCCTGGCTCCATTTCCTTTCTGTGCTCTGATTCTTTTTCTACTGAAATATAAGAGGGTAAGCTATCTCATCTGTATTTTCCTGCTGCTTTGGAGCCACCTCCTGTCTTCAAATTGTCTGCTACCATGCCTTCCCTGCCATGTTGTAGGACTAAATCCCTTCAAAATATGAGCCAAAATAAATCTTTGCTCTTAAGTTGCTTGGCAGGACTTTTCTGACAGCAATAATTAACTAATACAGATGTCATCTTGGGAAACCCTAAGTTCATTTACATAATATATAGCTAGTAAGGGGTATAAATTTAAATACACAGATGTTCACAGAGCCAGCAACATTCACCATTTTAAGAAACCTGAGTAACTTAGACAATGACCAGACTAAAAGATACATTTTCTTTTTCCTTTACTTACTTTTTATTTAAATGTTTATTTGTTTGCATGCAGTCACAGAAAGAGGGAATGGTTGTGCCTGGTACCTTTTGCCACTGCAAACAAACTCCAGATGCATATGTCATGTCACTTTGTGCATCTGGATTTACATGGGAACTGGGGAATCAAACCTGGGCTTTGCAGGCATCTCCCATGCTCAAGATGCATATTCATTTGCATCTAATGACCCTCCCTTTTCCAATTTTGTATTTATAATTCTTATGAATTAATAATCTGTGAGATTTTATTATTATATTTTAATGCCATCCATCTCATAAAACCTCTTACAAAGGGTAGAATAACCAAAAATAAACTTCTTTTACAAATCGTATGCTACAATAATCACTTACCTAACTTTTCCCTATAATAATCAAAGCTTTCTTTGTAAAATTACAAGAGCTAAGTAAAAAGATTTAGTCCAAAAAAACTAAAACCCTAAGTATATAGGGCTTCATGAAATAGTTGCCCTTTACAGCTCATAAGAACATGAAGACTCATAAAATGTCACAAGTAACTAACTTTCTGCATGTGTTGTTTATTCACACATACTTTCATTTCTCATGGATTTTCAACTACAAACATAATATACTAGGAATGGTAGTAAGCAGTTTCGTGGCATATTTAAGATCTCACTTACTTTAACATCTGGACAAGTATAATGAAGAGGCAGCATTAGATGCCGATGAAAATTATTTTTTCTCACTTGACCTATGGGCTCTGTCACCTGAGGCGGGCCTGCCTAGTGAGTGAAAAGGACAAGAGAGAACCACCTGTAGATAAAGCTGAATATTTTCTTCAATGAGCCTAACTATCCTGAATAGTGAGCAGCTCATTTCACAAACAGTAGGGATGAGCATTTACTTTGACCTCAAGGCAGAGGCCCTGTACTAAGCTTCCTCTTAAGTCCTATCTGATCAAATCAGCTGCAAGGAAACAAGTGAGTCTCCAGATGTCCATCTCGAGAAACTCTTAAATTGGGCTTTTTTTTTTTTTTCTTTTGGGATTTCTTAAACACTTTTAGAGTGAGAACAGTAAAATCTGGAGATTCAACACAATCCCAGTTACCCCTAACAAGATTTATATGTGCACAGAAATTAACAAGCAGATTCTAAAACTAGTAGGATATACAAAGGACTTACCTAGATTAAAGATAATCTTAGAAAAGAGAAAGAATGAGGTTAGAGAATTTACAATCTGAGGCACAGAAGCCAAGGAGAGGTGATCTGAGGTGCACGCATGGAGACATGAGTTTGGATAGTCAAAGTAGTGTGTTCTGAGTTCAGTGAGAGAAGCAAAGCTACATCAACCAACAATGGGTATGAGAAAATGCTAGAAACAAATACTTTTAAATGTTCCTATAATTGTACTGGCCCTCGACACCCAATAGAGGAACAGAACACAAGAGAGGATACACATATGCAGGCAGGAGAATATGGTGGACAGTGAGGTTTGGTAGGGCTTACCCAAAGGCTGCAAAGTTAACATATGATAAAAAAAAAAAAAAAAAACTTGGGCAAAAACAACAACAGCAACAACAACAACAACAACAACAACAACAACAAAACAGGTCAGCTGGGAGTGGTGGCACACACCTTTAATCCCAGCACTCAGGAGACAGAGGTAGGAGGATTACCATGACTTCAAGACCACCCTGAGACTACATAGTAAAATACAGGTCAGGCAGAGCTAGAAGGAAACCCTACCTAAAAAAAAAAAAAAAAGAAAAGAAAAGAAAAAAGAAAAACAAAGAGAAAAAGAAAAAGAAAAGAAAGCAGGCAGGTCAGCAAAGAGGAAGGCTGACATGGAGCAGCTAGAGGATGCTTGTGAAAGGTTGCACAACACAGCTGGACATTCTCCTTGCTTCAGCCTTGCTTTCCACTTCTGAGGAAATGTCCTAATGCCATATATAATTTATATATAATTTATTTGTAAGCAGAGAGAGAGAGAGAAAGAGAGAGGGGGGAGGGAAGACAGACAGACAAAATGGATGCATCAAGGCCTCCAGACAGTGCAAACAAACTCCAGATACATGCACTACTTTGTTCATGCAACTACCAACTCCAGATGCATGCGCCACCATATGCATCTAGCTTATGTAGGATCTGGAGAATCACACCTGGGTCCTTAGGCTTCACGGGCATACACATTAACAGCTAAGCCATCTCTCCAGCCCTCCCAAAATATATTTTTAATATTTTATTTGTGTAACAGAGTGTGTGTGTGTTTATGGGTGTGCAAGGGGCTCTTGCTGCTACAAATGAACTCCAGACACATGCAACACTCTGCATCAGGCTTGGGAAGCAAGTGACTTCAACTGCTGAGACATCCCCTCAGCCCTGGAAATGTCCTACTTTTTAAAAAATATTTTATTTTTATTTATTTATTTGACCGAGAAAGAGGGGGAGAGAGAGGAGGGGGAGAGAGAGGAGGGGGAGAGAGGGAGAGAACGGGCACACCAGGACCTCCAGCCACTGCAAACGAACTCCTGAAACGTGCGCCCCCTTGTGCTTCTGGCTAACGTGGGTCCTGGGGAATCCAACCTGAGTCCTTTGGCTTTGCAGGCAAATGCCTTAACCGCTAAGCCATCCCTTCATCCCATGTCCTACTTCTTAATAATGGTCTCAGTTTTTGTTGTATTGTGTTTCCTTGTCCAATTCTATGTATCAGGTCACAAGATTCTGGTAATATCAGTGAGAATCTACCAAACCCCATTATCTGCTGATATCAGTAGCTCAAAATGAAAGTAAGCTAACTGTTTATAAGTCATGTTAAATACAAGCCCACCTTGCTTGGAAAGACATTTTGATTTACATGTCAGAAATGTATAAGAACCTAAGATGGTCCCAACAGTCCAAGAAAGAGCAAGGCAATAAAACTTTGGTTTCCCAGGACTCCCAGAAGTCCTACCAGAGGCGTTTCAAAATAGTGTTGTTTCACATACCAAATTAGCTGAAAGTGGGCATAGACCTAGAGAATAACTAGCCTTTTGGATAGAACTTTTGGAAGTTATCTCATTTAATTGCTTGCATTTAAGTCTTGAAAATTAGATTTCATGTATGTAATAAGTAGCTATGGAGTTCACTGAATAAAGCATCTAGTTACTGCTTCTGCATGAAGGAATTTAAAACTCTCACTCTTGTTCTTTGCAAGATGTGGTGATTTCAAATGTTCTTCACTGTTGTGAGTCTGCTTACAGGTTCCATTCATATTTTTCTACTGTATGCATGGGGCTTGACTAATACTAATGTCAAAATATGGCAATAGCTGGGCATGGTGGTGCATGATTTTAATCCTAGCTTTGGGAGGGCAGAGGTAGGAGGATTGTTGTGAGTTTGAGACTACAGAATGAATTCAAAATCAGCTTGGGCTAGAGAGAGACCCAACTACAATAAATAAATAAATAAATAAATAAATAAGTGGTATTAGTGTCACTACTTCATTTTCTCAACAAACTATCAAATGACACTTGCCTTTATTATTTTTTATAAAAAAGTGGGCTGGAGAGATGGCTTACTGGTTAAGGTGCTTAGTTGCAAAGCCTAAGGATCCAGGTTGAATTGCTCAGCACCCATGTAAGCCAGATGCACATGCTAGCACATGTGTCTGGAGTTTGTTTACAGTGCTTACTCTTGTTCTCGCTCTCTCTCACTGTCAAGTAAATAAATGAATGAAAAGAATGACTTGCTGAGAGGTTTAAATTTTTCTGGGAGCCGAGAAATATTCATTGAATGAATGAGCAAGTATTGTACATTAAAACGTACCTTACTTGGGCTGGGGAAATGGCTTAGTGGTTAAGGCACTTGCCAGCTAAGCCAAAGGACCCCGGTTCAATTCCCCAGGACCCACATAAGCCAGATGCACAAGGGGGCGCAGCCATCTGGAGTTCCTTTGCAGTGGCTAGAGGTCCTGCTATGGCCATTCTCTCTATCTGCCTCTTCCATTCTCATTATCTCAAATAAATAAATGAAAATATTTTTTTAAATTCCTGAATCTATTGGGGGTACATCCATTAAAAAATACTCACTTATGGGCTGGAGAGGTGGCTTAGTGGTTAAGAGCTTGCCTGTGAAGCCTAAGGACACTGGTTCGAGGCTCGATTCCCCAGGACTCACATTAGCCAGATGCACAAGGGGGCACATGCGTCTGGAGTTCATTGGCAGTGGCTGGAAGCCCTGGCATGCCCATTCTCTCTCTCTCTCTCTGTCTCTTTCTCTCTTTGTCTGTCGCTCTCAAATAAATAAAAAATAATAATAATTATGCTAAAAAAAAACCACACAGAGAGAGACAGACTAATGCAGTAGATCCCTCAGGATGACATCCTGTCTGATGACTAAGTTAGCTCTCTGACTCCCAGTGCATTTCCTAGTAGAAATGACATAGCCATATATGACCATAAACACTGAGTTTCTCCTAAGAATGATGATGAACCTGTTTTGGGAATTGTTGCAGTCCAGCTTGCATTGCTGGCAGAAATCATCTGACCAAGAGCAGCTTGTGGGAAAAACGTTTATTTTGGCTCACAGACTCAAGGGGAAGCTCCATGATGGCAAGGAAAAACAACGACATGACATTACCCCATCGCTAACATCACGTGGACAATAGCAATAGGAGAGTGTGCTCAACACTTGCAAGGGAAAACAGGCTATAACATTCTTTTTTTTGTTGTTGTTTAGTTTTTCGAGGTAGGGTCTCACTTTGGTTCAGGCTGACCTGGAATTCACTATGTAGTCTCAGGGTGGCCTCGAACTCTCGGTGACCCTCCTACCTCTGCCTCCCAAGTGCTGGGATTAAAGGCGTGCGCCACCACGCCAGGCTGGCTATAACATTCTTAAGCCTGCCCCCAGCAATACACTGCCTCCAAGAGGCATTAGTTCCCAAATCTGTATCAGCTGGGAACTTAGCATTCAGTTTATGGAGGACACCTGAGTCAAACCCCCAGCGTAATGAAACCCAAAAGCCACACCAAGATACAGACCTTTTTTCTTGAATTTCTTTTGGACCAAGGTTAATATAAAGCTTTACAAGGCAAGAATAAAAGCTTAGGGAAATATTCTTTCCCATGAATCAACATTATTTCACAGAGAACTAATTAAATCACAATTTGACATAGATGAAAAGCTCTGAGGTTTATAATTTTTAAATTTATTTTATTACAATTAAGTAAGTGATTTTAAATTTTCTTTCAGAAATATTTCTTTATTCTTTCTAGCATTTGGGAAAAAAATATAAATGAAAAGTGCTGATATATTGCTATGATTACTAAATAAACCTAATGATTTCCTTATTTTGGTTACTTTTTAAACTTTTATCAACTTTATTAATGTCTCCATTTATTGTTCCATATTTCAGAGTAAGATCTTGTTTTTTACCATGACAAGGCTTGTAAATATGAATTCCTTCAGCAGACTAATACAATATAAGATATTACAAAATAAGGAAAATTATACTATTCAATTAGTTTGGAAAACTAGATGTTTCCTACCATGAGTTTAAAGAAAATTATGGCAAGAGACCCTCTGAATGTTTTATATTAAATTATATATTTTGTACATCCACTTAATTTTAACCTGAAATTACATCAATTTTACATGTCACATCAGAATGGACCATGGCTTTGAAATCTGGATGATTCTGTCAATGTTCTCTCAGTGTTATTTACAGCAGTAAGCACAGCCAAGAATCTGAATACAGGACTGCTTGAAGGCAAAACTGTTCTGACTCTACCACACCCAAAATGTCTATCTCATTCTACAACTCTCTAGGGCAAAGACATTATATGTATCCAGAGTTAAGTTCCTAGACATTTATATTTATAAACATAATAGAAGCTGATCAAATAACTGAGAAATTGGTTGCTTTTTATTAGCATAGTCTAGAATTGAACCATTTTTATAGTAATCTTTCTGAAATTATTTTATAGGTTCTTGTCTTATCTGTATGCAAGGGACAAATGGACCCTTTAGTTTCCCCTTTAGAATTGGAGAACTCTTTTTCCTGGTTAATGGAATGCTACCAGGTAAAAACCCCTCAAGTACCCCTGCCCCTCACCTCAGGAAGCTGTCCTTGCTTGAGATGAGACAGTTCAGGGCTGATGGGCCCTAAAAATAAAAGGAATATGCTTAAGCTTGGAAGGGAGAATCTCTTTGTGTTCTCTTTCTCTTCTTTTCCTAAAGCCTCACCAGAGGATTTGGATAGGTGCCTCTGGTTTTAGCTGTCATCCAGAAAACTCCTTACAAGACACAAATCTAGGTCTCTGGGTGAGCTTTCACATTGTTTTGAGAACCCAGCTCCTGTCTCATGTTAGTCTTTCTTCCTTTTAAGCTCTATCTCTATAACGTCTGTTATAAAATCTTTCTAAACTTTGCCCTCTGTGGGTTTCATTTGTCAAAATTCATATGCCAAGAAGCTGGAAGGCCACTAATTCAGTGGAAGCTTCTGCAACTATGAACATCAGGCACGTTAGACTTGAGAGTTATTGGCCACCTTAGAGGCAAGAAAAGCTTCAGTGCTCTCAAAGATGCCCCAATTTATTTTTGTAATATACTTTATTTATTTATTTGTTTGAGGGCCGCCAAACACTGCAAATGAACTCCAGATGCATGCACCCCCTTGTGCATCTGGCTTACATGGGTCCTGGAGAATTGAACCAGGATCTTTTGGCTTGCAGGCAAATGCCTTAAACACTAAACCATCTCCCCAACCCTTAGATGCCCCAATTACTATAGCAAAGAAAGCTCTTCCAGGACTTACATCCTTTTCAGGAACAGTACATAGATAATGGGTTGTTGGGAATTATAAACACTATAGTATATTTTCTTAATATCTGCTAAGAATTCTGTGGTCAGAAGGCTCTCCTTGTTTTTCACTAACAAAGGTGAAAATTCAGCAAAACATTTGCAAACACATTCAGCTATAAAACCTGAGATATATTCACATCTGACAAATTCTAAACAAATTTGCAACAAAAGAATATAGTGGGCTGGAGAGATGTCTTAGTGGTTAAGGTGCTTGCCTGCAAAGCCAAAGCACCTAGGTTCAATTCCCCAGAACCCATGTAAGCTAGATGCATGAGGGGGCGCATGCACCTGGAGGTTATTCACAGTGGCTGGAGGTCCTGGAACACCCATTCTCTCTCTATCCTCCCTTTCTCACTCTCTCTCTCTCTCTAATAAATAAATGAATAAGCAATAAAATAAAATAAATTTTAAAAGAACAATATAGTCACAAACTTAGTTAAATGCAACGCTAAAGTTTGTTAAGAATACTGGAATCATTAAATGAACCACAGTAACTAAAACAATTCCATCACTAATGAAACACAAACCATCCAATGTCCGAGAAATACTGGTGAGCTTTGTAGAAACGATATCATCCATGTCAATTTACACTTAGCTAACCTCTGTAAAAAAATAAGAGAGAGAGAGAGAGAGAGAGAGAGAGAGAGACAGCACACTATAACTCATGATATACAAAGGTAATCCCATTAGAATTATCTCAGACTTTCCAAAGAAAACCCTGAGATCCCAAGTGGTTTGGAATGGAATACTGCAAAGCCTAAAACTATGGATTCCAACCCAAACTACTGTACCCAGTAAAAGGGTCCCTCATAATAGGTGGTGAAAGGAAAACCTACCATGATAAAAGCCAGCTCTATGATTATATGAACACAAAGCAAAAATGATAGAGTATGTCAGGGGCTACTCCACACAGAAGAGTCAAACAACCAATCTCTAGAGCCTTAGAACACAATAACCACAACTAGAGTGGGAAGGAAAATGTACAAAGCCCAAGAAAGCACCTGTTGCAGTTAGACTCAAATTACAAGTAGAAGTCACCCAAATAAAAGCAGCTGGTGGGAAAAGAGGTTTGTTGTGGCTTACGGGCTCTAGGGGAAAGCTCTATGATAGCAGGGGAAAATAAAGGCATGAGCAGAGGATGGATGGACATCACACCCTGGCCAGTGCAAGGTGGACAATAAGAACAGGAGACTGTGCCAAATCCTGGCAAGGGGATGCTGGCTATAATGCCCATAAGCCTGCCCTCAACAATACACTACCTCTAGCAGGTGATAATTCCCAAACCTCCATCAGCTGGGAAACTAGCATTCAGAACACCTAAGTTTATGGAGGATACCTGAATCAAACCACCATAGAACCAAACTCCCTAAAGGCTGGAACATGGCAGGAATTATATTGAACCTCCCAATTATAACCTTATGTATTAATGGTCTTAATTCACCGATCAAAAGACGAGTTAAAAGGGTGGATCAAAAAAAATGGACCAGGGCAGCCGGGCGTGGTGGTGCACGCCTTTAATCCCAGCACTCGGGGAGGCAGAGGTAGGAGGATCGCCGTGAGTTCGAGGCCACCCTGAGACTCCACAGGGAATTCCAGGTCAGCCTGGGCTAGAGTGAAACCCTACCTCAAAAAACCAAAAAAAAAAAAAAAAGGACCTTTCTATATGCTATATTGCTAGAAATCAACAACAAAAGACCCACCAAGAATCCCAATGGCACCTGGAAACTGAACAGCACACTTTTCAACAATAAATGGATAGCGGATGAAATAAAAAATGAAATTGCAAAATTTCTGGAATTGAACAACAATGAGAACACATCGTACCAGAACTTATGGGACCCAATGAAGGCGGTCCTCAGGGGAAAATTCATAGCACTCAATGCCTTCATAAAAAAGACAGAAATGTCCCAAATCAATGACCTAACCATCCATCTAAAGGCAATGGAAAAACAAGAAAAATCCAACCCAAAGAGCTCCAGAAGGAAAGAAATAATTAAAATCAGAGCAGAAATCAATGAACTGGAAACGAAGGAAACAATTAAGACAATTGACAAAACAAAGAGCTGGTTCTTTGAAAAAATAATCAAGATTGACAAACCCCTGGCCAATCTGATCAAGCAAAAAAGGGAGAAACTTCAAATTAACAAAATTCAAAATGAAAAAGGAGAGATCACAACAGACATAAGTGAAATTGGGAGAATCATCAGGACTTATTTCAAAAACCTCTACTCCACAAAACTGGATGATGTGGAGGAGATGGATAAATTCTTGGACGCATACCATCTACCAAAGCTAAACACAGAGCAGATTAATCACCTCAATCAACCCATCACACTCATGGAGATTGAAAAAGTAATGAAAAACCTCCCCAAAAAGAAGAGTCCAAGACCAGATGGCTTCTCAGCTGAATTCTATCAAACCTTCATGGAAGAACTCAAACCAATCTTCCTCAAACTGTGCCACACAGTTGGTGAACAGGGAAAGCTACCCAACTCCTTTTATGAAGCTAGCATCACCCTAATTCCGAAACCAGGCAGAGATGCCACAAGAAAAGAAAACTTCCGGCCTATTTCCCTGATGAATTTAGATGCAAATATCCTAAACAAAATCCTTGCAAACTGAATCCAACAACACATCAAAAGCATTATCCACCTTGACCAAATGGGATTCATTCCAGGAACACAGGGGTGGCTCAACATACGGAAATCTGTCAATGTAATACACCACATAAACAAGGTTAAACATAAAAACCACATTATCATTTCAATAGATGCAGAAAAGGCCTTTGACAAGATTCAACATCACTTCATGTTCAAAACATTGGAGAGAATTGGCATGGTTGGTTCATATGTTAACCTAATAAAGGCAATATACGAAGCTCCTAAGGCCCAAATAATACTTAATGGAGAGAGACTGGAGGAATTCCCATTAAGAGCAGGAACAAGACAGGGTTGTCCACTCTCACCTATGCTTTTCAATATAGTACAGGAAGTCCTAGCTCAAGCAATAAGACAGGAGAAGGAAATAAAAGGGATACAATTTGGAAAGGAAGAAGTTAAAGTTAGCTTTATTCGCTGATGACATGATTATATATGTAAGAGACCCGAGTGACTCCATGCCAAAACTCCTGAAGGTGATTAACTCCTATAGCAAAGTAGCAGGATACAAAATCAATGCACAAAAATCAGCAGCCTTCCTTTATGCAAAGGACAAAGATACAGAGAAAGAAATAAGGGACATAGTCCCATTTTCAATTGCAACAAAAAAAAATAAAATACCTTGGAATAACGTTAACCAAGGAAGTGAAAGATCTATACAATGAAAACATAAAAACACTCAAAAAAGAAATTGAGGCGGACTTGAGAAAATGGAAAGACCTCCCATGTTCCTGGATAGGCAGAATTAACATTGTGAAGATGATAATCCTTCCAAAGGCAATATACAGATTTAATGCAATTCCAATTAAAACCCCTACCTTGTTCTTCACAGAGATAGAAAAAATGATCTCAAATTTCATATGGAAAGGCAGAAGGCCTCGCATTTCCAAACATATCCTCAGCAAAAGAAATACCTCTGGAGGCATCACCATACCTGATCTAAAGCTATATGACAAAGCCATAGTAATAAAAACAGCATGGTACTGGCATAAAAACAGGAGTATAGACCAATGGAATAGACTTGAGGACCCGGACTTTGGGTCAAGCAACTATAGCTACTTGATATTCGATAAAGGCCCAAACAATATAGGCTGGAAAAAAGACAGCATCTTCAACAAATGGTGCTGGACAAACTGGATAACCATATGCAGGAAACTGAAACTTGACCCACACATTCCACCATGCACTACACTGAAGTCCAAATGGATCAAAGATCTCAATATAAGACCAGAAACTTAAATAATACTGTAAGAAAATTTAGGAAGTACTTTCCATGATATAGGAATGGAAAAAGACTTCTTGAACAAAACCCCAGTAGCTGATGAACTTGAACCGTCACTCAACCAATGGGATCGCATGAAGCTGAAGAGTTTCTTTACAGACAAGCATACAGTAAGCAAAGCCAATAGATTGCCCACAGAATGGGAGAAAATATTTGTGGGTTATCCAACTGATAGAGGCCTAATCTCTTGAATCTATAAAGAACTCGAAAATCTAAACAGTAAGAAGATAAACACCCCACTCACAAATTGGGGCAAAGAGCTGAACAGGCAGTTCACACAGGAAGAAATAGAAATGGCAAACATACACTTAAGAAAATGTTCATCATCCCTAATCATCAGAGAAATACAAATTAAAACAACTATGAGATTCCACCTTACCCCAATAAGGGTAGCAAACATCAAAAAATCAAATAAAAATAAATGCTGGCGAGGATGTGGAGAAGTAGGAACACTCATCCACTGTTGGTGGGAATGTAGGATGGTACAACCACTTTGGAAAGCAATATGGAGACTTCTGAAAAAGCTGAGTATAGAGATACCAACAGACCCAGTTATTCCCTTACTGGGCATCTACCCTAAAACCTTCAAACCACAGACTAAAGAGAATTGCTCAACCATGTTTGTAGCGGCTCAATTTGTAATAGCTAAGACCTCGAATCAACCCAGATGTCCATCACTAGAAGAATGGATAACTAAGATGTGGTATATCTACAAAATGGAATTCTATACAGCAGTAAGAAAAAATGACACAATGAAATTTGAGCAAAAATGGTTGAACCTGGAACAGATCATTCTCAGTGAACTTACCCAATCACAGAAAAAAAATCGCCACATACTCTCACTCATCTACAGCACCTAACCTGAATCTACCCAAGATGCCTTACATACCCAGCAAGCTTCTCATGGACTAGACAATAGGATGGGTGGGGATGGAGAGGAGGGCATCAAAGGGGTGGGAAACACAAATCTAGACCCAAACGGCAATGGTGCCATAATCTTCTACTGACTAAAAGACAGACCAAATGGCTGATCCTTCACCAGGCCCTTACAGGGAACACCTAAACCACAAGACACTGGAGAGGGTAAGATTAAGATTAACCTTAATCTCCTACATCTTCCCTCCCTCATTTCTCCTCTCACTCTCTCTCTCTCTCTCTCTCTTATCTCTAACTCTTGTATATTAGTTATCTTTTTCCTCATTTTCTTAGTGGGCACTGACCTGTACTTCCCAGATCCAGTATGGGGCTATCATCCACAATGAGCTTTTTATCAGAGAGACCTACAAGGTCTCCTAAAAGACAGACAGATTTCTGTCAGAGTAATTGATGACCCACCCAAGGCTAGTGGTAAGACCCTTATGTGATTGACATGCAAATTAGAATGGCATGGCTGGAAGTTGGAAGAGAGTCAGTCCCCAGACAGTCAGCGCGTCTAGTGCCAGAAGGTGCTACATGGGCGACGGGGGGAAAATGACCAATATCTGTCGAAGCAACTCATGGTCTAACCTACTTAGCAGCAAATAACTTGTTGTGATGCCCACACAAGTGCAGTGGTAGCACACAGCCATGGTGGGTAACCAACTCCTCTCAATTTGGCTAACTGATCCCCTCACTGGTATGGGACCTATAGCTGGAGCTGGGAAACAAGTCAGAACCATATCCAAACATAATCCCACTCTCCAATATTAAGCTAACATCAATTGTGGGCTACAAGGGGGCCTACACCTATTAAATTCTCTATTAAAAAAAAAATTAAGGGTTATCTCATTTTTCCTGGTGCTAACTTACTCTCTGTTGGAGAATCTGCTTCTCTTTTTCAGAGAGATGTAGATCCTAAGGAGAGAGCCACCCCATCATACCTCAAAAGGGCCCTGGCTGAAACTAAGTAAAATTGGAGAAACAAGCAAGGGGGCTGTTTTCCGGATGAACTGGATACAAGCTCAAGGGGGAAGGAGATCAGCACAGAGAAAAATCAACTCCTAACAAATCAGAGAGCCAGAGCCTCAGACGCCCCCAACACCTCATCCTTGAAGCAGACCAAAAATGAACCCAACATGGCTTAGGGAAATTTTGCAGAAGAGGGGAAGGAAAGAATGGCAGAGCCACATGTTGGGTCATGATATGCAGAGATATTTAGGTTACCCATAACTGTGGGATAACTCCACAATGCATGACCCATATACCTCAACAAGGTGGGGCCAAGGGGAGGGGGTAGGTCACGGATGAGCCTCATAATGGTACCAAACTGACTGTATTTGCTGAATACAAAACTGACTAATAAAGAAAAAAAAAAAAAAAGGCAGAAGGGCGTGCAGTGATGTATTCCAAGTCCTGAAAGATAACAACTTCCAACAAGGTTACTTTATCCTGCAAAGCTATCCATTCGAACAGATAGAGAAATAAGGACATTCAAAGACAAAAGCAAGCTAAATGAGTATTTGAAGACAAAACCAGCTCTACAGAAAGAAAACACTTGAAAGAATCCTCCATGCTGAAGAAAAAGAAAAGCACACATATAAGGAACCAGGAAAAAACAAACAATACTCAAATACTAGTTAACACAAGAAAGCAAAGGCAAAACTTGAAGAATGACAAAAAAAAAAACAATGGCAAAAATGGATACATGCCTTTCAATATTATGTCTTAATATCAACGGCCTCAATGCCCCAACCAAAAGGAATAGGTTCGCAGACTGGGTTAAAAACCAGGATACTTCGATTTGTTGCCTCCAAGAAACCCACCTTTCTACAAAGGATCAACAGTATCTTAGGGTGAAATGTTGGAAAATGGTGTTTCAAGCAAATGGACCTAGGAAACAAAGAGGGGTTGCTATCCTAATATCTGACAACGTAGAATTCAGATCAACATTAATTAAGAAACATAAGGAAGGCCACTTTATATTGATTAAAGGTACCCTCCAACAGGAAGACATTACAATCCTAAACATATATGCACCTAACATGGGGGCCCCCAAACTCATCAAACAAACGCTATTAGAACTAACGTCACAGATAACACCAAACACAGTGGTAGTGGGGGACTTCAACACCCCACTCTCATCAATTGACAGGTCATCCCGGGAAAAAATAAACAGAGAGGCATCTGGACTAAATGAGGTCATAGAAGGAATGGACCTAAGAGATATCTACAGGACAATTCATCCAAATGCTGCAGAATATACATTCTTTTCAGCAGCACATGGAACATTCTCTAAGTTAGACCATATACTAGGACACAAAGCAAATCTGAACAAATACCGGAAAATTGAAATAATTCCTTGCATTCAATCTGACCACAATGGAATCAAACTACAAATCAATAGCAAGAAAGGCTATAGAGCATACACAAAATCATGGAAATTAAACAACACATTACTAAATGCTGAATGGGTCCATGAAGACATCAAAAAGAAAATCAAAAAAATTTATACAGTCAAATGCTAATGAGAACACAACATACCAAAATCTCTGGGACACAATGAAGGCAGTCCTAAGAGGTATATTTATAGCTTTAAGTGCTTATATTAAGAAATTAGAAAGGTCACAAGTAAACGACCTCATGCTTCACCTTAAAGCCTTGGAAAAAGAAGAAAAAGGCAAACCAAAAATCAGTAGACGGGAAGAAATAATAAAGATTAGGGCAGAAATTAATGCAATAGAAACCAAAAAAAAAAAAAAATAAAATAAAATAAAATCCAAAGAATCAATGAAACAAAGAGTTGGTTCTTTGAAAGGATAAACAAGATTGATAAACCTTAGCAAATATGACCAAAAGAAAGAGAGAAGAGACACAACTTAATAAAATTAGAGACGATAAAGGTAACATCACAACAGATGCCAGAGAAATTCAAAAAATCAGAGGGACATACTATAAAAGCATATAGTACAGAAAGTATGAAAATCTGAAAGAATGGATGATTTCCTTGATTTATATGACCTACCAAAATTAAATCAAGATGAGATTAATCACTTAAATAGACCTATAACAAGCATGGAGATCCAAGCAGTTATCAAAAATCTCCCAACTAAAACAAGCCCAGGCCCAGATGGATTCACTGCTGAATTGTACCAGACCTTCAGGGAAGAACTAGCACCATGACTTTTCAAGTTTTTTTATAAAATAGAAAAAGAAGGAATTCTACCAAACTCCTTCTACGAAGCCAGCATCACCCTGATACCAAAACCAGGCAAAGATAGAACAAAAAAAGAAAATTACAGACCAATCTCCCTCATGAACATAGATGCAAAGCTTCTCAACAAAATATTGGCAAACAGAATACAAGAATATATCAGAAAGATCATTCACCTTGGCAAAGTAGGCTTTATCCCAGAGATGCAGGGATGGTTCAATATACGCAAATTGATAAATGTAATACATTATATAAATGGATTGAAGGACAAAAATCACATGATCACCTTGATACACGCAGAGAAAGCATTTGACAAAATCCAACATCCCTTCATGATAAAAGTCCTACAGAGATTGGAATAGAAGGAACATATCTCAATATAATAAAGGCTATTTATGACAAGCCTACAGCCAACATATTACTAAATGGGGAAAAACTGGAAGCTTTTCCACTAAAATCAGGAACAAGACAAGGGTGCCCACTGTCCCCACTTTTATTTAATATAGTACTGGAAGTCTTAGCCATAGCAATAAGGCAAGAGACACACATAAAAGGGATACAAAGTGTAAAGGAAGAGGTCACGTTATCATTATTTGTAGATGACATGATTCTATATATAAAGGACCCTAAACACTCTACCAGCAAACTGTTAGAGCTGATAAACACCTACAGCCATGTAGCATTATGCAGAATAAATACACAGAAATCAGTAGCCTTCCTATATGTTAACAAAAAAAACACAGAGGATGAAATCAGGGAATCACTCCCATTCACAATTGCATCATAGAAAATAAAGTACCTTGGAATAAACCTAACCAAGGAAGTAAAGGATCTCTACAATGAAAACTATAAAAAACTCAAGTGAGAAATTGCAGAAGACACGAGGAAATGGAAAAACATCCCTTGTTCCTGGATTGTAAGAACCAACATTGTGAAAATGGCAATCTGACCAAAAGCAATCTAAACATTTAATGCAATCTCCATAAAAATTCCAAAGGCATTCTTCACGGAAATAGAAAAAAACAATCCAAAAATTCATTTGGAATCACAAAAAACCTCGAATATCTAAAATAATACTGAGCAGCAAAAATAAGGCTGGTGGTATCACCATACCTGATTTTAACCTATACTTCAGAGCCATAGTAACAAAAACAGCATGGTAATGGCACAAAAGCAGACATGTAGATCACTGGAACACAATAGAGGACCCCGATATAAGTCCAGGTAGCTATAGCTACATGATATTAGATAACATGCCAAAAATGCCCATTGGAGAAAAGACAGCCTCTTTAGCAAATGGTGCTGGGAAAACTGGATAGGTATCTGTAGAAGGATGAAAATAGATTCTTTTCTCTCTCCATGCACAAGAATTAAGTCCAAATGGATTAAAGACCTTAACATCAGACCTGAAACTCTGAAACTGCTAGAGGAAAAAGTAGGGGAAACCCTTCAACATATTGGTCTTGGCAAAGACTTTCTGAATATAACCCCAAGTGCTCAGGCAATTAAACCACAGATTAACCTGTGGGATCTCATGGGCTATGGAGCTAAATAGAGAGTTCTCAAAAGAAGAAATACGGATGGTGTATAAGCATCTAAAAAAATGTTCTACATCCCTAGTCATCAGGGAAATGCAGATTAAAACTACATTGAGATTCCATCTCACTCCTGTCAGATTGGCTACCATCATGAAAACAAATGATCATAAATGTTGGCGGGGATGTGGAAAAAGAGGAACCCTTCTACACTGTTGGTGGGAATGCAATCTGGCCCAGCCATTTTGGAAATCAGTGTGGAGGTTCCTAAGACAGCTAAAAGGGTCATCTACCATATGACCCAGCTATAGCACTCTTAGCCATATATCCTAAGGATCATCTCATTTCCTTAGAAGTACATGCTCAACCATGTTTATTGCAGCTCAATTCATAATATCTGGGAAATGGAACCAGCCTAGATGTCCCTCAACTGATGAGTGGATAATGAAGATATGGCACATTTATACAATGGAGTTCTACTCAGCAGTAAAGAAAAATGAAGTTATGAAATTTGTAGGAAGATGGATGGATCTGGAAAGGATTATACTAAGTGAGCTAACCCAGACCCAGAAAGGGAAACGCTACATGTTGTCTCTCATATGTGGATCCTAGCTACAGATGACTGGGCTTCTGTGTGAGAAGGAAAAAACTCAGTACCAGAGGCCAGTAAGTTAAAAAAGAAGGGAGGAGGGTACTTAATAGGTTGGCATTGTATATATGTAAGTAGAAGAATAGATTAACCGGGGTGAAAAGGCCCAAAATGAGGTCCGGGGAAGAGATTGAGTATAGCAAAGGTGGAGGGAGGGCTAATCAAAATCTAAGAGGATACAAATAAATCATATGGAATCCTCCAGTTTTGGACAATAGAACACTCAGGAGCCATGGATCGTTGTTAGAAAATTTTCAGTGCCAGAGATGGGATACTTTCAGTACGTTGTTGGCCAGGGAGGTGCCTGATGCCCCCAAAACATTATAGGCCATTGCCGAGGCCCTTGGTTGCCCACCAGGAATCTATGGGAAGACCCTATTGCTGAAGACTCCACACATTTGGGCTGCAAGGCCACTGAAAAATCCTGCTGGAACTGAGCTGATAACCTACTCCATGTAGACCAGCTGACAGAAAGCTGGAAGAAGCCATTCTACATGCAGTTCAATGGGAGAAAGAGATACCACCACTGAAGGTACTCAACAGTGGACACTGCAAGTCTTATAATTGGCCAGCCAGGCCAAATGAGCCAACGGTTGCAATAGTGGCATGTCTATTATGCTGGAAGCCAGCTGCCCTCTAATTAGACTGGAGGCCCACTGCATGGGAGGGAATACATCCCTGATACTGAAAACTTAAAACAGGGGTAGTCATGAGACCTAGGGGTGTAACATCTGCTGATGTCTGGATAAATACATATACTATGCTTATCAACCTGCCCAGTAAGCACTTCTCTTAATATTTATACCCTTATATTAACGCTACTCTCACTTTGGGTAGAGAATCTTCTCTTTTCAGATGGCAGTGACCTTGGGACAACTCAGAAGATATCATAGTGCTGGAAAGATGTGACTGGAGTACTGAGTAACATCTCGATCACTCCCTCCAAGGCTCAGTGTCTAATGCGGAAGAGGTGGCGCAAAGAATGTAAGAGCCAAGGGAAGGGTAGGACTCCTTACAACGTGCTCCCTCCAGACATAAAATGGCCTGGATATCCATGACCTCATAGTGCCTGACACTACCTACACAAGACCATCAGAAGAGGAGGAAAAGATCATGACATCAAAATAAAAGAGAGACTGATTGAGATGGGGAGCGGATATGATGGAGAATGGAATTTCAAAGGGGAAAGTGTGGGGAGGGAAGGTATTACCATGGGATATTTTTTATAATCATGGAATGTTAATAAAAATTGAGAAAAAAATCAGCTGCAAATGGATTAAAGACCTCAACATAAGACCTGTAACTTTCAACGTCCTGGATAAAAAAATTTAGGGAAACTTTCCAAGATACAGGAATGGGGAAAGACTTCCTAAACAATACACCAGTAGCCAATGAAATTAAACAACCATTCAACCAGTGGGATCTCATGAAACTAAGAAGCTTTTGTTCAGACAAATATAAAATAAACAGAGCCATCAGACTACCCAGAGAATGGGAAAAAAATCTTCACCAATTATACAACTGACAGAGGCCTAATGAAGGACTCAGTAACCAGAGGGATGCCATGACAGGCTTCAGAGTCACCAGTAGGCCTAAGTTTCTGTTTCCTGGCAAGGTTTCAGTAAGACTTAACAGTTGCTGAGAAAAGACCACAAACTGCTTATGCCATACATTCCTATGGTCATAAAATAAGTTGCTTGAAGTGTTGCTTAAGCTCCTCAAACACACATAGCCAATCACAATAAATGTTACCTAATCTTGAAATTCCCTTAACCCTCTACCCACCAGCATTGCCCACCAGCATTGCCCACCAGCATGCTAAGCCTATCAGAAAAATACAAGTGCAGTTACTGCTTAAATCTACCAATCATGTAACCATTCCCCTACTTCTTTTTTCAAATCCCTATTAAAAAAACCTGCCCCACCCACCCCCGCTGCTCAGGGCTCTTATATGGATCCACTGTGCTGGTGAAGTCAAGAGTTCAAGCTTAAGCCCAAATAAAGCTCCTTGCCTTTGCATACGTATTTGGTTCTCCTTGGTTGTCACTAGGGGCACTGAGAACTGGGCATAACACCTAATATCTAGAATCTACAAAGAACCCAATAAACTAAACAATAAAACCACAAATAACTCACTCAAAAACTTGGGTGGAGAACTGAACAGGGAGTTCTCAGAGGAAGAAATACAAATAACTGGATCAAGATCTCTCGACTTCTGGTGAAGATGGCCACCGCCTAACTGTGCCTCGCCTCCCTGGGAAAGAAAGGCAAGGCACTAAGGGTTCACTGGGTCTTTTAGGGGAGATAAATCTCTAATAGATCGCCAGTGGGAGAGCACAGGGGGGAAAAAAGGGAATCACTGATTCCCTCGCTCTCTGGTAGCCCACCAGTCCCCCAACTCCCCCAAGCAGGATTTACTTGCATTGGATTTTTCATGTTATTTCTTTTGCGCGGTGGTCTGTCCATCACAGTGTATGGGCATGGAGAGTAGGACTGTAGTTTTGATGGGCGTGGGAAGTGGTGCCTCTTGGGGGAGCTGGCCTGAGCTAGTAGGTAGACAAGCAGACTGGCAGAGCGGTCCTGAGCTTATGCATGGATGGGCGGGCACAGCAGTCCTGAGCTCAAGCGTGGATGGGAGGATTAGCCTGAGCTCACTCGGGCTGTGCTTATAGGCGGAATTAGCCTGAGCTTATAGGCGGAATTAGCCTGAGCTCGTGTGTGGGCGGGCTGCTGGAGCGGCCTGAGCTCACCTGCAGTGGGCAGGTGGGTGGTGTGAAGGAGATTGACACAGAGAATAATCAACTTCTACCAAATCAGATATCCAGAAACACAGAAGCTCCCAAGACCTCATCACTGAAGCAGACCTAAAATGAACTCAACATGGCTCTGGGAAACTTGGGGAAGAGGGGGTAGAAAGAATGTCAGAGCCACATATCAGGTCATGACACACAGAGACATTTCGTCCTACCAATAGCTGAGGGCCAACTCTACAATGCATGACCCGTATACCTCAACAAGGAGGGGCCAGGGGAAGGGGGGAGGACAGGGAGGAGGCTAAAAATGGTACCAACTTGACTGTATTCACTGAGTACAAAACTAATAATAATAAAAAAAGAAATGACTAATACACATTTAAGGAAATGTTCAACATCTTTAACTACCAGGAAAATGCAAATTAAAACAACTATGACCACCTGCCTCACTCCAGAAAGGATGGCAATCATTAAAAAAATCAAACAACAATAAATGTGGGTGAAGATGAGGGAAGCCCTCATCCACTGCTTGTGGGAATGCAAACATGCACAACCACTATCAAAATCAATATGTAGAGAAGATACAGTACATCTACACAATGGAATTCTACTCAGCACTAAGGAAAATGATATGGATGGACTTGGATCAGATCATACTAAGCAAACTTACAGAAGCACAGAAAGATAAGTCCGCATGCACTCTCTCATGTGTAACTCTTAAGTTTAAACAGCTTAAGTTGCAGGCATACTTGACAAAGTATAGACAAGGAATAGGCAAGAAGGATGTAAGGGAATGGGGGTGAGAAATAGGAAGGAGGGGGGAGATATATACAAATCCAAATCCAAATCCAAAATGAATTGATACTATAGAAATCTTCCTCGTGGGTAGTGGAGTAAAAGATATAACCCTAAGTAGAAGCATGAAGGGATCTTCTGGTAAGAGGATGCCTGTAGAGGGTGGGATGAAGCCTAAACCTAAAGCATTTGGCTCTGGCTTGCAACTCCTAGTACCAGAAATTGGTTACAATCCATGTTGAGCTGTTGATCGAAGAGACCTCAGTGGTCCCCTAAATAAGACAGGCTTCTTTCAAAGCACTTGTTTACCTGCCTGAGGTAAAAGGTAAGATCATATTGCCAAAGACACTGCATTCTGTTGATGCAAAACATCAAGAGATCCAGCTGAATCTCAAAGGAAGCCAGTACCCAGATGGTTAGCCTGTATAGTTCTGAATAGTGTTAGATGAGCTGATGGGAGAAAATGGCCAACAATGGCATGAACAAGCAGGGGACAACACTATATAAAAACAACCAACCTGAAAAGATGTACACATCTGTTCAATAGTGCCACACAACCAAGGTGGGTGATCAAAGGCTGGTTCTTTGATTGGCTATAAGATCCCATAACTGCAACCAGGAACCAAGTATGATCCCTACAGAGACCAAGATAATCTTCATCCAAACATGAGGCTACATTCAACAAAATCTCCCTAAATTAACAATGCTCATCCACTTTAACTGACCCTGATTTCACTCTCCATTGGAAAATCTGTTTTTTCCCACAAAGCAGGGAGAACAACCATAATCTACCAACAAGAAAAGATTAGATACCAGAGCAGTGAATCCCTTTGGTAGCAATTTCCCCTTAGGGCTTCTTATTCTAAAGAATTTACATTACTTTTTTTTTTCATCCACCCCTTTATTTGCATTTTTGTAAGCAACAGTTAACAGAAGCCACTCCATAGACTCAAATCTATTGTTTTGAATGTTTTATGCCGACAACATTAATTAAGCCCTTATTTTTAATTCAGCCTTATTTTTCAGGACATGTGCAGTATATATCCAGATTCATTCCCATAATAACATGAACTGCTTCTATCCCAGTTATTTTTGCTCTATGATCCTCATAAACTGGGCCTCTGCTGTGTTCCTCTTGTCTACAATTTGGTGTTCTAAGCTTCCACCAAAACAACCAACTAAGCTGTCCTTATAGCATCTTAAGATTTCTGTAGGCCAAAGTTCCCAACTCTTCCACATTCCTCCACTAAACTATTTCCAAATTCTTAGGAAACACATAGTTAGTCACAGCAACAACCCCACTCCTGGCACCAATTTTATATATTAATTACTTTCTCATTACTGTTACCAAAACACCTGAACAAAATGAATTAAAGAAATATCATGGCAATAAAGGCATGGGAAGCCAGCTTGTCACATTTCAGCCAGGTAACTGGAAAAACAGAAGTGAGGCCAAGCTATAAAACCTCAAGATCTATCCTCAATGATCCCCTTCTTCAAGCAAGGCTCACCTCCTAAAGGTTCCACAATATTTTCAAATAGTGCCTCCAGCTGAGGACCAAGTACTTAAACGTATATGCCTATGGGGAACATTTTAATTCAAACCACAACATATACAGAACTGAACTCTTAGACCTAGATTTAATATTCTAAAAACAGGAAAAATAGTATTTGTGAACAGATATGTATAACATTGCAGTACAGGGAGTAAAGGAAATGGTAGTAATGCAACTTTTACTTTTTGAATGCCATAAAAAGAAAACAATACAGTGACATGGGACTCCATTTTGTATAGATTAAGAGGCTGAGGTTCAGATATAAGAACTTGCATAAAGTTACATAGATAATATTGGCAGATTGTCAGTGTGAATATGAACCACTTTGCCTCTACAGGACAGAACCTTGGCTACATCTAATAAAGTAATACTATTGACTGAAAGCTGTAAATATCAAAATAGCAAAGTACAACATTCATGTACAATTTCTTAGGTATTTTCAGCTGAATACACAGTATTGTTTTTAGCAAGTGAAAATCAACTAATGAAAAGCATAAATGAATATGTATCTTGTGACTTAAACAATGGAAACTTTAAACAGCAATTGGTAACATTACTTTGTACATCTGGCCACTGACATACATCGGCATTCACAGCCCACAAATATTAAGTATCTCTCAAGACACCATTGGAAACTTCTGGAATCATTACATAACACTATGAGATTTGTGGTGTGTGGGTCACGTGTCCATAAGCCACTTTGATGACTTGGCAAGCTGCTCCTAAGAGGCTATTTGAGACAGAAAGAGCACGTGAAACTGAAAATAGCCTGTGGCTAAGTCGTCTAGAGATAATAAAGAGTATCAACTTAGCAAAGAAAAGTCCCTATATAATGTTTTACCTTTCTCTGTGGTAGATATATTAGTTATGTTCTCCTAGCTGTGACAAGCAACTTACAGAGAAGGAAGGGTTCATGTCAGTTTACAGTCCATCAAGGCAGAGAAGGCATGGCATCAGGAGCTTGGGGCAGTTACTCAGTTTACAGAAAGGAAGCAGAGAAGAATGAATGAAGTGGCTCAAGGGATTTCTCCTTTAAAAAATTCTTTTAATATTCTATTCATTTATTTATTTATTCATTTAATTGAGAGAAAGAAAGAGAGAGAGGCAGACAGAGAATGGGCATGCCAGAGCCTCCACATACAAACTCCAGACACATATGTCACCCTGTACATCTGGCTTATGTGGGTACTGGGGAATTGACTGTGGGTCCTTTGGCTTTCTCCTTTTTATTCAGTCCATGACCCCACCCATTCCAGATAGTCCACCACAGGCTAGACTAGAGGCTAACCTAATCTAGATAATTCATCACAGATGATTCTGGGTTTTGTCAAGTTGACATGCAGGAAAATACACTATCCTAGTAGCAAACTAGAAATGTAACAACAAACAGAGCAATAATAGCATATGAATGATCTCTATACTCAAGAATTTTCCTTAAGTTTTGATCAGGGAAAATATTTCATTAATCAAGGAGAGGCTAACCAAATATAGTAAGAAGTGTAAAGTAGTAAGGAATGCTCTCTATACTTCTACTTTCTGTTCTATTTTCATATTACTCCCCTCCAAGAAATGATCTCCTTGTACCGTGGATACATGCAGGATGCAATCTGTGTAACCTTATTCAGATGCCCAGTATACAGAATGAATATAAAGACCTCTACTCATTTATTATTTAATCTGTTCAACTCAGTCAGTATTTATTATATCTAGGGCACACCAGACACTGGAGGGCCCTAGATAACTATATATAAATTATAGTAATCACTCTCTAACTCCAGAGAGCAGTTTGGCCATATCAATGAGTAACACAGCAGAGTAATATATACTAGGCCTAGGAAGGGTCTGGGAAGGAATCCAGATGCAGTGTTAGCATTGGGAAAAGAAAAATAGGTCTTACCACATTTGAATTGACTTTATGTCGGAAACATGTGATGTTCACTACGTAAGGCCAGTCATCAGGCTCCATCAGTACCCCTGCAGCATGGGCACAGGTGACATGGAAGGAAGCTGGGCAGCGGCCATAGGAACACTGGATGCAAGCTCCAGAGATCTTCTTTACTCGGTGTCTGCAGAAGATGCATTTCTGGAAGATTAAAACAGAAGTGGGCTAGGAAGATGGTTCAATGGATACAGCACTTGCTGTGCAAGTATGAATATATGTGTTTGGATCCCTAGAATCCATATAAACAGGAAACTGTAGCAAGTGTCTGTAATCCCAGTGTTCCTATAGCAAAAAAGGAAGTGGAGGCAAGAGACTCCGTAAGAAGCCTACGGGCAAGCTCGTCTCAAGAGCACAGTTAAAATAATGAGAGACATTGCTGTGAACAATGTGCAAGATGAAGACAGACACCTGAAGTTGTCCTCCAGCCACCACAAGCATGCCCTGGCCTCAGCAGGCCTACACTTCTAGATATGAACACACACACACATATATATATGCATGGACATCATACAAACACATACATACAAACAACCATTTAGGAAAATATCAATTTTTATACTTTAGAGAATAGCGACTATAGGAGAAAAACTAAAAAGAAACTCTTACATCAAGTCCTGATCCTGTAGGGCCCAAGTTGCAAGAAAATCTGTGTCCATATAGCCTACACACTTTAAAGGAGAAGCACATGTATAGTCATACCCCACCAGAGATATGCTGAAATATTTCTTGTGATTAGAAAAGCCAAATTCTCTGCACATGCTCCTCATGGCACAAAGCTCAGGAAAAGGCCCCAGTGTGCTCCTCTAAACTGTCCCTGAATGCTTCTCCATTGGTCCATATGGTACGCTTTCCTGTACACCAAGAGTCAGAATACAGGCTTGAAGGACAGGAACAGAAGATTTTGAAAACACCAAACATCATATAGTTGGGCTAAAATTTCCATTTACAAGGATATGGAAAATGTTAAATAGTCCAATGTGGAGAGTAGGCTCTTAAGTATTTAATAATCCACATCTGAACCCTTCACAATGCACACAAAAATCTGCCCCCAAAGAGAGAAAACTGAAAATCTGCCCAAGGAGAATAACTTTACTGAATGAATAAAAATGTCTGGGGAACAAAAAAATGAAGAGAAAAAATAGCAATAATGATTAATACACTCTGAAAATTAAATCACATGCATTCATCCCTAAACATTATCAGTACATTTATTATGAGAGATAGAAAAAAATAGAACAGCTTCACTAAATACAAGATTTGCACATGAATACGTGAGGGCTATGGAAAAAAAAATGTTTGTAGAATAGTATAGGGTCAAATTTGGAAAGCAAAGCTAACAGAATGATCAAAAAGAGCAACTTTGTATTTTGACATATTAAAAAAGTTCTACAATTTTATTGTAGGCAGGCATAAGTTAGGCTTGAGGTGAGTAGAAGACTAACCCCACCTACAATTTCCCTGGTGAAGGGAAACATCACAGCTGTCCTCCACAGGATCCAAAATACCATATGGAAGAGAAGAGTAGAAGCACCAGTATTTCAGTTTGGGCCTATTAAGGAGTGGGTCATTTCCCTTTGCCATGTTCCCTCTGGATCTAAATGGAGATTATTGTCCTCTCCCTTAAGAGTTAACATAAAGGAGCCTGTCAGTCACCTAAAGCCATGCTAAGGAGGTGGAAGAATAGTTATGCCCTTAAACAAATCGTGTACTGTACCCTCCAAAAGCCACTCATTTAATGCTGAGTCTGCATGCTTCTCTATGCTCTAACTCAGAAAGTGACTTTTTTTTCTTTTTGTTTCTCTTTGGATGCTTGGCCTAGCACTTCAGAGCTTTCCATTTTTAATTCAATATATTTCTTTTGTCTTAATCACTCCTTGGTTTGCATGGTTGTAAGACAAAGAACTAGACCGGATGAAAATTTGCAACAATTTGATCAGATGATGGTACAACTGCTCTCATTTTACAAGTACATGTTCCTTCATGGAAGAAAACAGGCACTTAAAATCAGTTGTTTTAGGGACACTATAATATTTGTATCAATGACTGGCTAGAGTCAACGTGCACTTATCTTCTAACTTATCTTTGCACTCACATCTGAGTAGTGACTCAGTCTCATAGATTCTGTTGCTTATTCTTGCTGATTGTTCCTTCCCCATCTATAGTAACTGTCACTGCCTCCCCACATGGTGTCCTGATCGCCAGACTGGTATTTCATTTCATTCTGTTTTAATTCAGTTTCTCAGGACTGCCAAAGTAATCTTTTCTTGATATTAATACTATGTTACTCCCCTGCTTACTGTCCTTCAATGACTTCTTCCCCTTATCTCTAAATTGTTTCAGGAAGACAAAAAAAAAAAAAAAAAAGGCATAGCATAAGATAGAAGAGCAAAGCTTATGAGAGGCCCATCACTGTCCACTAGAGCAGTCTTTCTCACAAGTCCCTTCAAGTCTCTAGTCTAGCATTTACATGATATTCCGATATATTCAGAGTCAATATACAAGTAAAATTTTTTTGTTTTGTTTTGTTTTTCAAGGTAGTGTCTCACTCTAGCCCAGGCCAGTCTGGAATTCACTATGTAATCTCAGGGCAGCCTTGATCTCAAGGCAATCCTTCTATCTCTACCAACCAGGTGCTGAGATTAAAGGTGTATGCCACCACACCCTGCAGAAGTATTTTTAAGTAAGGATTGAGGAGAGACATCAGAACTATATAGCACATGTAGAGAGAGGGAGGAAGAGAGAAAAGAACAGGAAGGGGAAAGTGAAGAAAGAGAAAGAAAAAAGGAGAACCATATAATCTCCATTAAAATATTACTGAACATCTTGTTAGCTCTAGAAATCCCTGGTATCTATTTTGAATGGGGACAGAAATTCTTAGGAAACCACAGAGACTCTGAGGCAAGGAAAGATAAAGACATAGACACTGGTTATTAGGGAAGAAAAATTCCAGTGGTTTTTACTCATTGCCCTTTGTGGACAGAGATGCTACATCTTCCTATAAATAGAGCAGTTACTTTCACCATGTCAGGGATAAGTACTGAGTTATCTGTGGGAGAGACTGTCCTCAACAGCTGAATAAAGACCCTACTCTACACCGCTACTGATGCAGAATCTTGGGTCCAGGGAAGGATTAAATTCAATAAAGATGCAGGAGACCCCAGGCCTGTGAATCCCCAACTTTTGGGTCCTTTGTCCAAGTTATAAAAGAGTTGAAAACATGGACTCAGAGATGGGTAAATTATGAAATGCAAGGTTTATTTTAGGGAGAGTTAGGATCCTGAAAGAAGATTAACAGAAAAGCCCAAGCCCACAGAAGGTTCTCTCTCTTCCCACCCTGGCTGAGAAGTGGAGAAAAGATGGAGAAAATAACCTCTCACATCTCTGGGATAGAAGCCTCTGGAAAAAACTGACCTCTCACCCTCCCCCACCTCAACACACATACACAGAAAGCAAAGCAGGAGAGCCAAAGGCAAAAGATCCTACTCACATGGGGGGTGGTCAGAGAAGACTACAAGACAGTAAAGAATTCAGAGCTTAAAGAGAGAGAGACCGTATTAGTAGTAAAGGCACCCCAAAATGAGGCAGTAAAGCTCATGGACAAAAAGAAATACTCCTCCTTCAGGGAGAGAGAAGACCAAGAGCCTTACACACATCCACAGATGGGTGCGGAGGGAGAACAGGGACCAAGAGAGGGAGTTACACACATGGTTATGCTCCTTTACAAGGATCAAACATCCTTTATTAAGGATGAGACTCTTCATTAAACTCAGGTGTCTGAGAGAAAGACCTGATTGGTAGGGGGCTCAAGTTGACTCAGGAGAGGTCAGGCTACAGGTGTGCCAGGCAGGAAGATATCACTGGAGTTGCTATCTGCAGTTATCTTAAAGGCGACTAGGTCAGAAATGGGTTCTAGTCCAGCCAGAGCAGGCAAGGTAGCATCTACCTGGGCCTCTGTCCTTGGCTGATTGCCTGTAGAAAGCTATCTTGCTCCTATTCTCTGTCACTACTTAATATTGAAAATTGAACCTAGGGCCTCAATGCATATTAGGCAAACTGTATCTCCAGTCTCCCCCTAGCCCCTGCTTAATTTATTTATCTAGGAGAGAGGGGAAAGAAAAAGAGAATGGGTGCATCAAGGCCTTTAGCCACTGCAAACTTCAAATGCATGTACCACCTTGAGCATCTGGCTTGATGTTTATGGGAGCCAGGGCCAGAATGTGGTGGTTTTAATCAAGTACTCTGAATGTGTTCTGAGTGACTGCTTGCTAGCTAGTAGCAATTTGGGAGGTGGAGCCATGTTTATATAGGTGGACCTAGAGGTTTACTTCCCCGAGCTTGCCAATGTTATTGGCTTAATCTCTTGTTCTTGTTACAGTCTTCCTGATGTTGGAAAGTAGGTAAGGTCCAGCTTCTGCTCATGCCTATTTTCCCCTGCCATCATGGAGCTTCCCCTCAAGACTATAAGCCAAAAGAAATACCTTCCTCCAATCAGCTGCTTTACATAGGGTGTGCTGTCTCAGCAATGAGAAGGTAACCACAATATAAATGTAGCCAAAGAGGTGTCAGAATGTGCATTCGAACCACTTGGAGGACTGCTGTAAACACAGAGTACTGGCATACCCTCAGAGCATATATACATCTGTGTGAGACTACTGAATTTACGTTTTCCAATAAGTATCAGTAACTAATACTGTCACTCCATGAATGATACTGAGAACCACTGTGTTTGAGGGTTAAAACATTGAAAAGCATCAATTATTCTGAGGTACTTTAATACAAGGGAATTCAGGAAATGCATTTTTTCACCTATTCTACAGTGTCAAGGGCTGAGAATCTTTTGGCAAATTTGATTTATAGAGCACTGTGCTTTCTTGGGAACTGGATTTCCAAACTTATTCCAGTGGCATAGGCCATTAAGGCTACTAATGGATTGAGGAAGTAATGAAGTATCTGGCAATGAGGCTTTGAATATCATTAGATTTCCTTGAGCATATAGCTTTGCAAAGGGCAACAAAAATGATGAGCTGTGAAGGAGTTGGAGGTTCAAAGCACTTCTCTTTTTTGTTAAAATGATTTACAACTTTATTATTTTGCCAGTTTTATGATTCATATTCCTTCTATAAATATTAAGGTATTTTTTAAAAGTCACAAACACCATTTAATTACTATGTCTCCATCAGACACTTAAGTTAATGATAAATTATCTACTTGTTTCTTTTGCTCTCCAAAGACACTTCTTCCAAATACAATACAGCAAGCTACCTAACATTCCAATTCCAGCACAATAAGGGAATTATGATGGGCTCAATATATGTTGTTAATGTTGCAACATATATTAAGGATTGAAGATGAAAGTTTCATTTTGCTCTAAGTAAGTCCTTAAATACAGCTTTGAAACACAATCATTTAGGTTCCTAGCACTACCCATAAGATATATGCTCTACTCATAAGCAGCCATTAAGTCAAACAGTCATGTGCACCGCAATACTGGCTGGTACTGGGAACGACAATATGAATGTTCTGTTCTACATCAAGGTCTCACAATCTAGAAGGGGAAGACAAGTAATAATGACTATACTGAAAAGAAAAATGAGACTGTTGTCACATGCAAGCAAGATTCAGGAGAAGGAGAGAATAGTAGACTAATTCAAAGAGAAATAAGTTCATCTAATGATAAAAGAGCTGGACAGGTAGGCAGGTAGTGGGGGTGAGGAGGGAACACTCAAATAGGAGGTTCCTGGTGGGCAAGCCTTATACAATTTGACTGCTTCTGTGACAGGCAGCAATTTTTGTGCAGTCTAAGGATGAGAGACCACACAGGCAACATGAAGTGACAGAAAAGCACAATTCTGTATACTTATGTAATAGTTCCTACTCTGGGAAGTTTTCTGCTGCTCCCTCCCAAATGTTATTTCCTGCACTTTGTGTTCAGAGAATTAAAACAAGTGTTCATGGTATCAAGTGTGATGAATTAAGTGTTTGTTGATGATAGGTATTAGAAGCAGTCTATCTCACTGCTTTTTGTTTGGTAAGAGCCACCAAGCAAAAGGTGAGAAAGCTAAGAAAAAGTCAAGAAGCAGATTAAAAGGGAAAGGGTACTGTAATGAGCTCAGCTAGGCCAAGAGACAGGGCTAGAAAAATAGACAAGGGTGGAAGAGCATCAAACACGAGGCTACATTTATTCAAAACAAGGCTCAAGAGTCATTGCTGGTAAGAAAAGGTTACATGAGAATCACAAAAGACTTCTGGAATTGGAAAGGCCACAGTGATTCAGACCTAAACTGACAAATTAAAAATTGACTTTGAGAAGCACTATGTCAATAGTGGTGACGGACATACTGGCCATACTTTGTATTGCCTTGGGCCAGCAGATATACTGCAAGGAAGATATAAATCCCTTTGGAAACACCATGTTTTACAAGCACCAGAAAAATGACTGCACACAAAAAATGCTAAATAATTTCCCATTCAGTAAATAAATGATTGACTCTTTGCTAAATGTAATGTATTCATTCATTACTTTAGCCACTTTAATGCCTATTTAATATCTTCTATAGAAAAGACATTTTCTAAAAACAGGAGATACAAAAATAAAAATGACACAACCCTTGTATTTAATGAGCTTTATTTGGCACTCAAAAATAGCTATAAGGTAAAGCTTTGTGGAATATTCCTAAGAAAGATATAACTCTTCTATGTAAGACTTACAAAATATAGGTGAGAATGGCTATTGAGCTCATTCTGTACCTCTTCCAGTGTTCTCATAGTTCTCTGACTGAGTGGATCTACAAGAGTCAATAAGAGGATGACTTTCATGACAGCCATCCCAGGGACATTAAATACAGGAAAAGGAAGTAGGTATGATTTTGCTTCCATGGGATTATCTTGGAAGACTAGTAGGCTTGAGCCACTGCACATGGGGAAGGAGTAAGGGCATTCTACAATAGGCTATTATAAAGAGCTTGACTACCCCTCACCATACCTCACCTAAAGACAAGTTAAAGATGTAGGAGAAATATTTATCCCCTTAATGAGATAACACACAAATTCCCCACAGAAGTCCATCCCCTTGGAATACCCCCTTCTCTCTTTCTCTCTCATTCATAGAATATATATATATATATATATATATATATATATATATATATATATATATTCTAGTGCTAAGCCTATCTACTTTTCTGAGTTCTATGGCAAGAAACATAATCTTTTCTGCTATTTTTCTCATGAGCTACCACCTGAAATCATAAGCATGCTATCCCTGACACTCTGAGCTTTCTTACTGCTTTCACAGTAACATCTTTTTTTTACTTACCTTATTGCCTGTGTGCCTAATTTTTCCTACATTTGAGACAAGAACTTGACAGTAAAATATTTGCAATACTGACATACAAAATAGTCAATCCTATAAAACTTTTTTGTTTTTTTGTTTTTTGTTTTTTTGTTTGTTTTTTTCAACAAACAAAGGTAGGGTCTTGCCCTAGCTCAAGCTTACCCAGAATTAGTCTCAGGCTGGCCTTGAACTCACAGCCATCCTCCTACCTCTGCCTCCCAAGTGCTGGGATTAAATGTGGGTATCACCACTCCTGAACTAGTTTGGATTTGAAAATAGAAGACTTGGAGACAGTTTCTTGGGCCCAAGGATTTTTTGTTGTTTTGTTTTGTTTTAATTTTTTGAGGTAGGGCTATACTCTAGTCCAGGTTGACCTGGAATTCACTAGGTAGTCTCAGGGTGGCCTTGAACTCAGTGATCCTCTTACCTCTGCCTCAAAAGTGCTGGGAATAAAGGCTTGCGCCACCATTCCAGCTCAAGGATTTATGGAGACAGATAGTTTTTTGGACCCAAGGATTTATTTACCGGCACAGTTCTGAGTAAGAGGGAAGAAACTCCAAACTAATCATAGAGGAAGAGAAGTGATTATAAGTCTTATTTGGGACTAGCGAGATGGCTTTAGTGGTTAAGGCAATTGCTTGCAATGCCTAAGGACACAGGTTCAATTCCCCAGTACCCATATAAAATAAAAAAAGTCTTTTTTTTTTTTTTTTTGAAAGTGGCCCTGTATGGGACCTATGGAAGGTGGGAGGGGAGAATTGAGAACTCTTAACTAAAGACAACATATTGAACTACTTTGGGAAGTGTGGCTAGGAGGAGCTCACTTTCCTCCTCCCATCAAGGGGCAGTAGGGGCTTGGTTAGTATCTATTACAGTAGGTAGGTAGGTAGGTAGGAATTAGCTGGTTTGAGTACAGCTGTTCTGAGGCGGAGGGGCTTTGAAATGTAACACAAGTATTACAGTGTTGCAACAAAAACTGAATGAAAACAACTTAGTAACAGCCACTAATTTTGAGAAATTGATTGTTATTGTATTACATTGTTGGAATGGTTCTGCATTAAGCTTCTGGTAACCAAATAATTTTCCAGCTCAACTCATCCAGAGAAATCAGCAAAAACTTCAGCTAAAAATGCCTGTTGGTTAGGCAGAACTGTTTGCTTGGAGATGCTTTTGCACCTTTGAAATTGGTAAGATTATTAATCAGAGACAACTGGCACAGTATACAAGCTAAATGTCTGGAGAGGCTCTTCACCTACACAACACTTCTGTAAATCTTTATTTCATGAGCTAGGTTTCATAATGGTTATGTAACAATTCTACAAGGATTATCTTCTAGAGACACTTGTGCCCTTCCCTTAGTTATAAAGAGTAGGGTAACAATGGGTCCAAGAAATTGGAATTTTCCCAGTTATCTCATGTTGGGAGGTGGTGGTTGAGGTATAAGATGAAGCCTGAAGCTGGCCAGGGGAGCTTGCCTGAGGGGAGATCTGACACCTTACAGGAGAGCCAGATTGGAGATAATGAGATGGATCATCAGACTTGTCTAGAGTTTATACCAGATTAAATGGGAGGGTCACTAGACCTCTTTGTTGTTTTTCCCAATGTGGCCACACTGAATAAATTTCCATTTGCTGCTTTTCACAATTAATTTGGCTCTTTTCATTGACTTATCAAGACAAGTGGCCCATCCTGGTTTGGTGGGGTTGTTAGGCTCAGACACTGACCCTAATAACTTGTGACTGGCCGGGCGTGGTGGCGCACGCCTTTAATCCCAGCACTTGGGAGGCAGAGGTGGGAGGATCGCCGTGAGTTCGAGGCCACCCTGAGACTCCGTAGTGAATTCCAGGTCAGCCTGAGCTAGGGTGAAACTCTACCTCGAAAAACCAAAAATAAATAAATAAATAAATAAATAAATTATATATATATATATATATATATATATATATATATATATAAATAACTTGTGACTGTTAATCGCCACTTTAGTACATGACGATGATTTAAGATCATCAATAAAACAAAGTTCTTTGCATGCCTTTTAGAGATTTCTCTAGATGAAGACCCACTCTATCAATACATGACACCATGCCATGGGCTGGGTTACCAGGCTGTATTAAAAGGAGAAAGACAGCTGAGTATTCAGCATCCACTGCTTTCTACTTCCTCCTGGCCCATGGGATTGTGTGAGCTGGCTTCCTGCTTCTGGCATGCTTTCCCAAAATGATTGATTGCAATCTTCAACTGTATGCAAAAATAAACCATCCCTTCAACTGAATTTTTGTCAGGTATTCTGACCCAGCAATGAGAAAGGTAAACTGTGTTAAAGTGTACACTGTTAAGTTGGATAGACCTTGATTTGAATTCCAGCTTAGCTTATGCACAAGGGTCAGTCATAAAAGCCAAAAAACTAATGTTGCAGATTTTCTTACTGATGACACCTCTGTCTGATGAACAGGAAAAATTAGGCACATGGATGATGAAGACTAAGGCAAAGAATGTAACTGGCATGACAGAATGAAAACTTATTTTAAAACTTTTTTCAAACAAATATTTTATTTATTTCTAAGAACAGAGAATGAATGAATGAATGAATGAATATAGGTGAGCCAGGGCTCCTAACCACTGCAGAAGAACCCCAGACACATGTATCACCATGTGCATCTGGCATACATGGGTACTGGGGAATTGAACCTGGGTCCTTGAGATTCCCAGGCAAGCTCTGTAACTGCTAAATCATCTCTCCAGTCCTACCTTCCTTTCTTTTTCATGCAATTTATTTATTTATTTATTTATTTGAGAGAGAAAGGCAGGAGAGAGAGAGAGAGAGAGAGAGAGCGCAAGAGCAAGAGCGAGAGTGAGACAGAGAGTGCACATGAGCTACAGAGCACGCAAATACACACCAGGGACTCTAGCCACTACAAATGAACTCCAGATGTATATGCTACCTTGTGCATCTGGTTTATATGGATACTTGAGAATCAAACCTGGTTCCTTAGGCTTCACAGGCAAGCAGCTTAACTGCTAAGCCACCTCTCCAGCCCTCACATGCTGTTTAAATTCTGCAGTTTATTATATTTCCCTTTCTAATGTTATTAAGGAAAAAGGAGGCAGGGTCCATCACTGATGACTTCTAAGTCTGTTAATATCTGCTTACTTATAGCACTAACAATGTCTAAACAACACCCACATGAAGGTAAGGCTGTAGGTAAAACAGGTCAGCCTGTGAACACATTTGCGTTTGTTAGGTGAGGGTAAGCAGAAAATAGGGAGAATGCTAAGACAGAAAAGCATAATTTGCAAATAAATATTAAAGGCATCAGAATTTTATATTCAAAAATCACTTCAATGATAGTACAGAGCAGTAGCTAAATTATAAAGTATGCCATGTTATCTGTGATAGCAGCAAGAAAAAATATTAATCACATCATTTTTACCTCTTTCAAGCTTATTTGAGTTCCAATCATTACATTTTTTTAAAGAATGCCCTTTTCAATTTAATTGACTAGCTTAGTTATTTATTTGAGAGAAAAAGAGGGAGGGAGGGGGAATTAGAGGGGGAGAGAGAGAGGAAAAGAGGAGAGAGGGAAAGAGAGGAGAGAGAGAGAATAGGCACTTTAGGGCCTTTAGCCACTGCAAACCAACTCCAGACACATCTGCCGCCTTGTGCATCTGGCTTATATGAGTACTGAGGAATAAAACGTTGGTCCTTAGGCTTCGCAGGCAAGTGCCTTAATGGCTAAACCATCTCTCCAACCCTCCATTTCAATTTTTTAAAAATACTTTTAGTTATTTATTTAAAAGAAAGGCAGACAGACAGAATGAGTATGGGTGTGCCAGGGCCTCTAGGCATTGCAAACAAACTCTTAACACATGTGCCACTTTGTGCACCTGGCTTTGTTATGGGGTCCAGTGTTGCACATGTAAGCCCATGTACTCATGGAATGTGAGGCAAAGTTTTATTGGGTAAAAAAGAAAAAAAGAAGGTCTGGTATACCATATCTGCACCCCATAATCTCAGAGTGCAGCCCTGAACTGTTCAGAATGTCAGCTTTTATAGGGAAAAAAAACACAGGATGAGAGTTAAAATCATAATTCACATGAGACAGTTATAGCCATAAAAGTAAAAAAAAAAAAAAAAAAAAAAGGAACTTGTAAACAGGTCTGTTAGTCACTTATAGGAAATGCCTGGGGGGTGCAAGATAGGCCTGGGACCAGAAGTCCTGCTTATCTTAAGGAGTTTGCTCAACAATGCAGGCCCCAGGTAATACTATACATACAAGCAGAGCCTTCTGTTTACCTGCCTTTAGCTAAACACATGTTTCATTCCATTCTTTTATGAGCTCCTACAAGAAAGTGACTTCTATTTTTCTCTAAGCAAGGTATAAAGAAATGCACAGAAATATAACATTTTGCTCACTTTACAGCTTCAAGTGGGTACCAGGGAAATGAACCTGGGCCATTAGGTTTTAGAAGCAGGCACCTTTAAGGGCTAAGCCATCTATACAGCCTCTTCATTTCAAATTTACAGGGCAAAGGGAACAGACAATGCAGAAGTTAGAAAGCTCTAAAATAAATATTGGAGTACTTATTGTCACTAAACATCTTTGGGAGGAGGGGGGTATCAAAGGAAAGTGTTATAAATCACAGTGCTCTCTAATCATTTTTGTATTTGCATCTTACTTCCTTTTATATTAATATTAAAAATCAACTGTTGCCTAGAGAAAATTTATTACTTGAAATTATTTACTGAAGATCACACAGACATGCCTACTCTATCTGAATAAAGCATTTAGTAGTTAAATACAGAAAAAGTCATACTGATTTTATTTCTTTTTTGTATGACAGGGGCCTGTCAAACTCACTACAGTGTGCTCATTTCCTTATAAAAACTTATCCAGACTTAAAACTTATTTGTTACTTAATTGTTACTTTGGGTTCAAGAAGCATCTCCTAGGCTAGTGAACTCCAATTTTTGGTTCTTACCCTATTTTAACGAAGAATTGATTTAAAAACAAAAACAGACTCAAAGGATTAAATTTTGAATTTTTGAATTTATTTAGAGGGAAATCATGAATTGTAAGGTTTATTTAGGGGAATCTGTTATCCAGCATTTACACACACACACACACACACACACACACACACACACACACGATAGGACCTAGAAGCTCCTTCAAATAACAGATCAGAGAAGATTAAGGAACAGAAACTCACAGATTAAAAAAAAAAATCATATATGTACTCAAAGTGAGAAGGTACCCCAAAGCATGACACAGATAGAAGGCAAGCAGAAAAATGCTCAGGCCAACAGAAGTGCTCTCAGCAAACATGGGAAGGAAAGAGACTTACAGGGGTATTCATGCCAGCTCATAAAGCAAAAAAGGAGAGGGAGTGGTTCCAACCTCCTTTATATGGATCAGACACCCAATCAGGTGTGTAAGCAGGTTCATGGACTTAAGAGGCTGAGTCTTAAAGGCTGAGGTGAGGAAGAAGCAGGAAGATCTTGTTGGGCATGTCACTGGCAGCCATCTTGTATGAGATAGGATCAGACACAAGGTTCAGTTTTGCTAGGATGGACAGAATGGCATCTCCTTCTGTCCCAACCTAAAACCGCCTAAACGAGGCTAGCTTTCTCTTAATTAGAAGAATTCCAAATTCTATGCAACTTACCTAATTAAAGATCTTACTAAATTAATGTTATAACCATAACATTTTAATTATTTAGTTTAGAGTTAATTTTTAAAAGACAACCAATTTAGGAAATCTGGCTTAGAGGTATTCTGATATTCCTAAAACAAGCAAAACAATGTTATTAGGAAGGTCAGATATGACTGGTAACTATATTTTGAAGTGAGGATTAGGACACATTTTCCATTTCTAGCCCCAAGTTTGACAGGTCAAAGATAATTGACAAAAACAAAACAAACTCCAAATCTTGGAGCTCCATGTCTGGCATCTAGGACATATGATGGGATGATTTGGGCTCCAAAAGGCTTGGGTAGCTATACACTCCACCTCTCCAGAGGAGCCCTAATCAAAACCTGCAGCTTTCTTATCAAGACATTCTGTGGATTTAGCATCTCTAACATCCTGCTCACTTTCATAACTCCATGAAGTGGCCTCTGAGGGCCTCCTTGCAGGGATTCTGATCCTGTCACACAGTGTCCTCAGTGGCTCTCTGGAAGCACAGTGATATAAACCATGACTGCCCCCCCCAAACTTGTATCTTTCATGCCTCCAAAATCATTACACATGGATGAAGCCTGGGCCCCTTAGACCACAGTTGTATGTAAAGGTATCCACATGCCTTCGAGGCTGACCTTGGAGAAATATTATTTCTAGGCAAGGAACCCTTTAGTTTAGACCTTCTTCTTTAACATCAATTTTAAATTTCAAATACAGAGCCTCTAATGGGTAGGGTTTTAACCTTAGACACTTCTTATAGTCCCAGAATAGTATAGGAGAGTCACAGATGTACAATGAAGAAACTATATCCCATTAAGCACTCTGCTCTTATCTGACAACCTTTTTTAATCTATGAACCACTACAGATGTTCCTACTGCATCTATTTATCTTGGTGAGTGGTACATGTGAGTAGTCAAAAAAGAACAATAAAAGAAGGTACTGGGCTGGAGAGATGGCTTAGGGGTTAAGCGCTTGCCTGTGAAGCCTAAGGACCCCGGTTTGAGGCTCGTTTCCCCAGGACCCACATTAGCCAGATGCACAAGGGGGCGCACGCGTCTGAAGTTCGTTTGCAGTGGCTAGAGGCCCTGGCCTGCCCATTCTCTCTATTTCCCTCTATCTGCCTCTTTGTCTGTTGCTGTCAAATAAATAAATTTTAAAAAATTAAAATTAAAAAAAAGAAGGTACCATTTTGAGTTAATAACTAGACAAGCTGCTGTGATGGCTATTATTCTTGTTCTCAACACCAGAAGCTTTCACAATGAAACACTGACCCTTACCAGAAACTGTTACCAATTAACTCTTCTGTCTATGGCCTGGCCCAACCTCTTTGATTGTCTTTCGATGTGACAGCAGCAGACTACACTGAGGAAATTCAAGTTCAAGTTAAAAACATCCCACCAGTATGTCACCAAATAAAACTGATGAAAAGCTATAGTCAATTCAGTACAGCTATGACCCCAGTGATTTTTTTAAATAGGCAGTGGTTTGCCCAGGGAGAATCTTGCCACCTGAAAAACCCAATTCAGGTTATGGTCCCCTACTGCATATAGGCTATCAGGGCCAAAGGTAGCTAGCCCTCTTGCAGCCCATACTCAGCCCAGAATTTTATGGTGGGTGATTACAGAATTTTCACATGAGTTGAAGGATTTGTCATATAGAAAAGATGTATTTGCAAAAGCCCTTAGGTTGGCTTTGAAATTCTAATTCCTTTTCCAAAATTACAGAATGGATAAAGGGTGACAAAATGGGATCTGGCTAAAGGTCTGAATACTACTTTTGCTGTCATAGATGCTTGCACTGCATTACCAATCAGGATACTGCTGCCTTGTTCCCAGATCATTTAGGAGAACATCACACAGAAGTACTAAGTAGCTTGTTCTTTTTTGTGTTTTTTTTTTTTTTTTTTTTTTTTTGCCCCGAAACAGGGTATTTTGCATAAAACTCACTATGTAGAAAAGGATTATCTTAAAGTTCTCATCTTCATCTCCAAGGTGCAATGACTATAGACCTACACATGTACATCCAGTTTATATGGTGCTAGGGATAGAACTCAGGGCTTTGTACATGTAAAACAAGCATTGTATACACTATTCTGTATCTTCAAGGCATAGTCAGTACTTTTTTTTCAATGATCAGTTTGTGGAGAGAACTATGAGTAACTACTCTATACTTAGTTAATGAAATACAAATGAATGACTAACAGCAAGTGACCCTCATGAAGGTGCCTACAGGATTGAAAAAAAGAGATGTTATCCTTATCATTTTATCTTTCTTCACACTTAGTCCAACTCCTCACAACTGAGCTTCTTTCTTTACACAGACAACAGGATGGCTGGGTATGGAACAACAAACCACCCCTCCCCTCCATCTTCAAATCATTGTCACAGTTTCAAAATGTTTCTCCATAATTACTTAGAAATTATGTAATAACTACACACATGACGCTTATTGTTACTTTATGTACTTATAGAAACATACACTTAATACTACATTATAATTTAAAAAAATAGGCCAGGTGTGGTGGCACACGCCTTTAATCCCAGCACTTGGGAGGCAGAGGTAGAAGGATCACCTTGAGTTAGAGGCCACCCTGAGACTACATAGTGAATTCCAGTCCAACCTGAGCTAGCTACCTCGAGAAACCAAATAATAATAATAATAATAAAATAAATGAATAAATAAAATAAGATAAGTTAATAGCTGTTGAAGTCAGGTTCTCATCGCTACCAGAAAATCCCGGACCAAGAGCAGCTTGTGGGATAAAAAGGTTTATTTTGGCTTACAGACTCAAGGGGAAGCTCCATGATGGCAGGGGAAAACGATGGCATGAGCAGAGAGTAGACATCACACCCTGGCCAACATAAGGTGGACAACAAGAATAGGAGAGAGTGCCAAACACTGGCATGGGGAAACTGGCTATAACACCCATAATCCTGTCCCCAACAATACACTGCCTCCAGGGGTCATTAGTTCCCAGATCTCCATTAGCTGGGAACCTAGCATTCAGGACACCTAAGTTTATGGGGGACACCTGACTCAAATCACCACAATAGCTATACTTCAACTACTGTTTTCCTTGTAATTCCATGTATTTTATTTTAAACATGTGAAAGCCTTTTCCTAAAGTACTGAGGCTTCAACCAAACTGTCAAAAGAGCCCATGATGCAAGGTTAACTATGGGGCTGGAGAGATGGCTTAGAGGTTAAGATGCTTGCTGCCAAAGACCAACGTTCCATTCCCCAGGTCCCACAAAAGCCAGATGCACAAGGTGGTACATGCATCTGGAATTCATTTGCATTAGTTGGAGGCCCTGATGTACCCATTCATTCTCTCTTTCTCTGCCTCTTTCTCTTTATCTCTCTCTCTTTCATAAATAAAAATAAAATATTTTTTTAAAAAGTGAAGAATATTTAGAATAGGAGGATCTTGGGGTTTTTTTTCTTTTCCTAATTTTTTCTTGTTTAATGATGACTTTAAAGGATAGGACAAGAACCATAATATCTTTAGTGCTATTAATTCATGTTGCATTGTTTCAAAATTAAAGCTGGCAGTTTCTGGCACAACAAAGTAAGAAAACTGTGTACTATGCTATACTCTGGTCTTTCTAGCTAGCTATGAACAGGTCAAATGAAGGTATGGCTGCAGCAATATCATTATAGGCATGTAAATTTTCTTCATGAAAATAATGACACCTTGTGGGTATTACCTATAAGGCTCTGTTACCATGAAAAACTGGCTGACTCCAAGAAGACAATGACATATCCCAGCATTAACTGATCAGCTAAAGAGTGAGAACATTTATGTCTGCAAAGAGTACAGTTTTAAAAAATATATTTTTATTTATTTATTTATTTGAGAGAGAGAGAGAATGGGTGTGCCAAGGCCTCTAGCCACTGCAAACGAACTCCAGACGCATGCGCCCCCTTGGGCATCTAGCTTGCGTGGGTCCTAGAGAACTGAATCAGGATCCTTTTGGCTTTGCAGGCAAATGTCTTAATCGCTAAGTCATGTCTCCAGCCCAAGAGTACATTATAATTACAAGTAAACAATTTTTAGATGCTAGATAACATCTTAATTATCACTAACATGACCTTTATGATGGGATTTTTATTCTTCATTTCTCTTTCTAAGATATTTTATTATTTTTTATTTATTTGAGAGAGTGTGGGGGAGGGGCAGATAGAGAGAAAGAGAAATCAGGCACATCAGGGCCTTCAGCCACTGCAAATGAACCCCAGATGCATGCACAATCATGTGTATCTGGCCTACATGGGTCCTGGGGAATTCAAACCTAGGTCCTTTGGCTTTGTAGGCAAGTGCCTTAACCACAAAGCCATCTTTCCAGCCCATTATTCTCCATTTCTTAAAAAGCATTCTCAATATTTGAAAATTCCATTTTTGTTAGAGAAGATTTTATCAAACACAACAGTGAATTATACAAGCAAATGTATAAAAAGACATGTTCTTGATCTTGAAGATACTTACTGTTTATGCTATGGCTCACTGGAAATCATAAAACTGTGGTCTTCTATGAATCATTTAACTTTGTTAAAAGATGTGATGGTGCCAGGCATGGTAATGTATGCCTTTAATCCCAGCATTCAGGGGACAAAGGTAAGAAGATTGCTGTGAGTTCAAAGCGGGACTGGAACTACAGAGTAAGATCCAGGTCTGCCTGGGCTACAGTGAGACCCTACCTCAAAAAAACAAAAGCAAACCAACAAAAGCAGATTTGATACTAATACAATTCACTGGAAATCTATGTCCCTTTATTTCTATATGTATGTGCACATATAAAGACAAGTTACTGTAAATGGGTAGGAAAATATAAATTCCTCTGTTTAAGGTTATGTCCATGTACATTACAATTTTGAGGCTAAAGTAATGAATGGTAAGTTATAAAGAACATTATTATTCATTATTCACATGACATTGGCTAGATTAAAAATGAAGATACAGAAAAAGTCCAAGGTCTCTAATTTTATATAATAAAGGTAGTACTTGGGATTAATAGACCCTAGCATCTGAAATTTTCAAACTAAAATAGCTTTTGCCCTCCTGGCCAAAATAGAGATTCTCCTAGAGGTGCTACTTCCACCACTAAGAAGGGGGTACCTGAGAGAATTTCCATGGCTCTCCAAACCATGGTTTCTGCAAATGCTCTTCACAGGATTACAGTAGCAGTTAATGGGATGATAAATGCAGAAGTACTATCTAAACAAAAAAGGAGTAAGGAACATGCTACTGCTATGATCTTATTAGTAATGAAATGAAGGATACATCAGAATGTGGCAATACATTAGTTCTTTTCAGATTGCCTGAGCAAAGAGTCTACATTTGTGTAGAGGACATGACCAGGAATGAAAATCAGATTACCAAGTTATCAATGGAATATTCTATGAAGGGAAAAAGAAAACGTGATGTTGAAAATAATCCTTCAGAAAACGGTAGTAACATTGACTGGGCTTGTGGTGGTCTAAGCCCTGGGTTAGAGGAAGCATCAATAATTCTTCTTGGGTTAGTCTGCATCCTACTCACTGCTTAAAAGGGCCAAGCTTGGTAACATGTGCTCTTCCTGTTCTCATCTCCTCACCCCCAGAACCACATGTCCATCTTCCAGCATTATTTTCCCAGTCGCCATTATCGCGGTAGGGGCTGCAACTGAGGTTTAGCACATATCTTCAGTATATAGTTCTCAGATTTATTTTTATGGATAGAAAACTTTTGTTATGGTTTGAACCTGAAATGTACTCTACAGCCTCATTTTGGAATGCTCAGTCACTAACTTGTAGCACCATTTGGAAGGCTGTGGAGCCTTTAGGGTTTGGGGCCTAGCAAGCAGAAGTAAGGCACTGGGTGGGTGGTTTGGGGATAGTTTGATGGTTAGCCCTCGGTTTCATATTCCTTGCTTCATATGTGCTCCTATATGATGCATTTCTGCTACAAGTTGTTGTCATCATGAATGTCATTATGTCATTCCTAAATGGACTGAAATCACTCCGAAATCATAGGCCAAAATAATTCCTTCCTCCCTTATGTTGTTTCTGTCAGGTATTTTGGACATAATGACCTGAAATAAAGCCATACAATTGTCTTAACAAAATTTAGGGCTTTCAACTAAGGTGCTGAAGGATTTTGTTTTTGTTTAATACCCCTGCTTTCTAAATTACTCCTTAAACCTGGGACACTAACATATCTACATAACAATCAACAAAAAGACAAGATACTAGATTGTTACATCCCACCTTCCTTAATATAAAGGGGACTGTATTTATGCCTTTTCCAAAGAATAGAAATTATTCTTCTCATAAAATGGTTTTAAACATGGAAGTGTTTTCATAAAAGGAAATATTCTATATGAGTAAGTTGGAAAAATTTCACTATTCTTCTAATAGACCTCACTTTGTACTGTATTGGGTAAAAACCATTTCTATGAGAGAAAAGTTGTGTGTTTGTATTGAAAGTCATCTGAGAAAGCAGAGTCATTTGCTTAGGTTCAATATTCATGACTTCCAGAAGATCATATTTAAAAAGATCAGATTAGAAATTAAAATGAAGTAGAAAATTTTGGCTTTTATCAAAATTTTACGATTCATGGTGATCTTTTCACACTTGGCCCACATGTTCACAATGCTCATAAAAGACGTCTATTTTCTACTAGGATCAGTATTTTCATTTGCATACTCAATTAATTAGCAAAATAAACAGAATGTTAGATTAATTTTTCCACTTGTGGGAAAAGTACAGATTTTAGTAGCCATGTGAAAAATTATGAAAATGGGATTTGGGTGTGTGACTGTTTTTGAAAATAACAGCTGAGCAGACTGGAAGAATCATGTACAGGCACATATAAGGTAACATATAATCTTATAACATGAGTCAAAGAAAAGTAAGCGTAGGAATCTGTATCTGTAGGAGGAAGAAATGTACCTAATAGTCATGTAGAAATGGTGCTACAATTTTAATCATTCGACAATTGTGAACCTTCTGTGTGAAGGTTGATCACAGAAAACCTAGCAATTCCAAAGCCATTCTTTCATTGAACCATACAGGGCACTAATGCAAAGGAAGCTTCTGGAAACATTTTAAGCCTATCAAATTAACAACAGTGCCAAAGGGATTATTTATCTTACAAGAATTCACAAGCAATTTATTCAACTAGAAGAAAAATGCAAAGAAATCCTTTATCAAAAAATAGCTTATTGAGTCTTTCCACCATTAAGCCTTCCATCCATCCAGGAAAGCCTATCCTCCCTGCTGATAACAAGCTGTGAAAATATTTTATTTTTTCTATAAAATCCCAAATGATGTTTTCAAATAAAATAAAAAGTAAAGCTACTACATGGTACTAACAAAAATAGTCCTAGAAAAAGTAAATGTCACTTTTAAGGCTGCATGTTAAAATATTTAGGAGAAAGCATCTACCTGTCAAGCTCCAAGAGAAAGCTCTGAAGAGTTTTAAGTGAATCTCAAATTTTCAACTAACTTGGGGCTGATCTACTAAGGAGAGTTGAAAGCTTGGCCCTTTGTAAAGAGGCTCAGTACAAGTACAAAGATGGGCAGGAGAGAAACTGCACAATGAGACTCTAGCCAAAGACACTCATATAGCTGGGTAAAGAGGTTCATTGTGCTTTAAGACATTTCAGCTCAGTAACCAAATCCATGTGATAGACCATCAATCTCACTTCAAAGATCGCAGACCTCTTACTCCAAAGCTAGCAAAGAAATATTCATCAAATCTTAGCAAATCCAAGGCAAACCAACAAAACACAGGAAAGTAATTTTTAAGTCTAATTTAAAAGGTTCCATAACCCTACGTGTAACGGTCACCTTCTCGCATTCCCTGGACAAGACTACTGACCAGAAGCAGCTTGTGTTTTACAGAGAAGTTATATTTCTAGCTTAGTTTCATCATGGCAGGAAAAGTATGATCTGAGGAAGATTGGGACATATCTCCACATGCCATGGTAGTAGAGAGAATGAGCAAGCAGCTAACACTGACAATGGGGCTGGCCACAATGTCCGCCTCCATGACACATCTTCTCCATCAAGACTCCACCACCTGGGGATTAATTATGAGGCTTAATCACAAACACATAAGACTATAGGGGTCATTTTACATTCAAGCCACCAGACTACCACTTGGGAAATATATTTGGTAATTTGTTTGTAATATGTTATTTATTTATTTATGGGGGGGGCGGGGTCAGGTAGAGAGAAAAGGCACACCAGGGCCTCCAGCCACTGCAAACGAACTCCATATACATGCATCACCTAGTGCACCTGGCTTATGCGGGTACTGGGGATTGAACCTGGGCCTTAAAGTTTCACAGTTAAGTGCCTTAACAGCTAAGTCATCTCTATGGCCCTCAGTAACTTTGTCTAGAAAAGAATATTTAGTTTTAACATGCTTGTGGGAGCATCTAACTTAGAATGGAAAGGTTATTTATTCAGTATAAAGCTAAAAGCCAAAATCCACATTTAGCCAGTATTATACTTCACAAGAACATTGTGCTATTTGACCAGGAAGTAATTAGGCACAGTATAGTAAAGCTATAACTTCTTCAAAGGACATATTAAAATATATTATACAGTATAAAATACTCAGAAAATCTGAAAGAAACTTACCTGTACTATCTCTACCCATAAGATTGTGGTTACAGACATACGTGGCCATGCCCATCTGTTTATTTAAGCCCTCAGGCTGACCTCCACACAGTCTCTCAGGCCTCCTCAGGCCATCATGCTGCAAAAGAAGGCCCTTAACTGCAGAGCCATCTCTCCAGCCCATGTTTTTTCTTAAACTACTCAACAAAAAGCAACATATGAAAATAGGTAAACTTAGAAATATTACTAATATAGATGGAAGATAGTAGCTTCTTGAAGTTTTATAAGTTCACCTTTGGAGATGTAGCCTACAGCCTTGTACATGCTAGGCAAGCAATCTACTACTGAGCTATAGCCCGATACTTTTATCATTTTTTAAAAAATTTTAAGTCAACAGTCATATTAAATTGCTCAACCTGACCTTGAACTCACTCTATAGCCCAGGGAGACCTCAAATTCAGACCTTATTTCCTCTACTTCCTTAGTAGCTGAAAGTATAAGCCTGTACTACAATGTTTGGGTATCATTCTAATTGTATAGAGTCATTTTTTTTCTATTTTGCTTTTTCACACTTCTTAATTTTTTTCTTAAGGTTCTCTACTTATTAAATATTTTGAATAAAATGTTAATTACTTCATTTCATTTAAGTCAGGGAAATGTACTTTAGAAAGCTGAATCACATGTTGACTTGCCCAATTGCCCAAGAGTGCAAAAACATACTTCACATGTGCAAAGGAGTTCCTAGCTGCTATGGAAACAGTGCTCTCCCTCTCCCCCCAACCCCTCTCAACTGAGGTATACTGTCATGCAAACTCCCGATCCTAGCCCACTGACAGACTGTGAAGTCAACAGACAAGGCATAGAAAGTATTTTAAATTAATTCATTTATCTTGTTAAGGCACAGAGTATGGCATAGATATGAAAAAATAGAGAAAGAATGTATCCTCAGTAATGTAGCAAATTTAGTCCATTAAATCAAACTCTTCAGACTATTTCACTAATCATTGTGACATCTCATATCCTGAAGGAATTTTCATGATCAAAAAATAAAAAGGGATAGCTAAAAATGACTGATTTTAAATTTTTTGATGAACTTTAATTCTAGATCCAAATACCATTGCAATCAATGTGCTTTGATTGAACCAAGACAAATTTTGTGCCAATATTAATAACAATCTAGATAGTTGCAATGAAGAACTGAAAACTCTTAAAGGAGAACTTAACCATGCCAGGCACTGGAAAAAAAAAAAAAAAAAAAAAAAAAACAGCCAATGATGGAATAAAGAGAGAAGTGAAACTCCAAAAGCGACTGGATAAAATCATCCTCCTCTGAGACTGCATTTCATGCATCCCACCAACAGGTACTCCTGAGTGTATGGCTCCTGCTCACTCATGGTAGTTTATCATCTTTTACCTTAGATCCTCACTAGGAGCCTTCCCAAGGCTTCAGGATGGAGGTAGAAGAGCCAAACACTGGAGGAACTGGTTATATCACTATCACTAGGGATTGGGAAACCATGTTTGAAATGTTGTCCCTTCCTCTCACCAACTAGAAACTCTGCTTCTTAATTAGGAATGGGAGCTTACAAGTTTGTATTGTATTGCAAAGTCACCCCACTGCAAGGCACAAGTTGGAAATCAGGTAGAATCTGTAAAGAAGCCTTTATAAATGAAAGGCACACAGCATTTTTAAAAACTATGTAACCCTGGCAGAGTTACAAGTTGTCATATGAAATTTCTCATAGTAAGTTTAAAAAGCCATAAAAGCCATACTTCTTGCATGTCAAAAACGGGCATTTAAAAGTAAAGTATCTTTCTCTAAATAGCACTGCAATGATACTCCCAGCATCCACTTAAAGAAAATAAAAGAAGAAGCATTATGCACTACAATTTAATACCATTCTTTATTGTCTTTAAATTTCTAGCAGGCAACAGGCAGAGGTTTGATCTGTGAAGGAATTACACAGACTAGAGCATCAGTGTGGGTGCAGAGCACTTCTTGTCCTGGTCTCTGGCACTACACCCACCAACTTATCAAGCTGTTCTTTCTGCCCCATCACAGTTGGTATAAGTTTTTCCAGCCTTATACGACCCCAGAGGATTACACACTCATGATGGGAGAAAAAGGCTTTAAAGGGCTACCTCCATCCAAGTTCCAGCAAGAGCCATATAGCTGGTGATGAATGTGTCGTCTCACAATGGGGCAGCAGTACAGGCTTGTTGGGATCACCAAAATCATCTCCTCCAACTCTGTACAACTGGCTGAGAACCACTTAGCATGGTCAATGTTGTCTAGGTACCAGACTGACCTCACTCTGATGCAGGAGCAGGACCTGTCAGTGGTGATCCACAGACTGGCCAAGGATTTTACCATTTACAATGAAGTAGGATAAATTTGTGTCTTTTGACAAGAAGAATTCCAACAACGGCTTTCCCTGAACATAGCACCAGGCTAGACTGAAGTTACAACCCATTTAGAGCAAGCAGAAAAGCTTCTGTGTCCTCACATTGGACCCGGAGACAATGCCTGTCATTGCCACCACCCTCATTGATGTCCTCTTTTACTCACACTGTGTCCCAAAGGAGGCAACTTTAGGTGGTCCTAATCCCAGCTCCATTCTTCACCTTCTCCCTCATTCTATTGTCATGGAAACAGAAAGGTAGAAATGTTCCCCAGTGGCCTTCTGCAGATCAGCTCATCTGGGGAGCTGAGGAGAATGGTATGCAACAGGAGATAGCCCCTAGGCTTGATGAACATGGAACCATGGCCCAGCTGCAAACCCACTGATATCTCTGCCTGCTACATCAACACTTTCAACTTAAACTACGCCCTGCTGCCCAAGGATAACATCAGTAGCCTGTAGGTACTCCAGTGAAAGCAGTAAGGCCTGGCACCCAGTGGCCCATAAGAAACAGCAGCTTCCTAGTTCTTCCTTATGCCTGGGCTTCCAGAGACCCCTTATTCTGTATTTAAGCTAGATGTAGGTATCAGCGCTCATGGGCACATATCTGCAGCCTCAAGTACTGTCCCAACAACTTTCTGTTCACAGGAAACCCATGCTTGAGGTTTAGGCCCCTAACCCATCATTCCCCATGCAGCCTTTGTATTTTTAAGGTTGCTGCCTGAGACCTGATTCATCATTCCCCTTCTGCTTGGTGGGTCTGGTTGCCCTAGCTGGGGCTCTCCTGGCCAGGTGAGTTCTGATAGTGCTCCCTCTCCAAAGGATCCCAAGAAAATAATTTTCACTTCTCGCTCTGTTTTTATTTTAAGTAACTGTTTAAATAAAAGATTTGATAGTGAAAAGAAATTATTTTCCAAAATTCTACAGGGCGATAAGATTGAATATCTTTAATCTTGAAGAATTACTACACTTTTTTAAACTTTATGACTGATCAAAGCTACACATATAACAATATTGATAACTGCTTAGGAAAATATATTTTCTATTTAAGTAGATGGATCTTTTCAGACATAATTATAGATATATATTGTACATTACTACCACAAGTTTGTGTGTGTGTCTTTGAGTTATGTTTTTCTTTTCTTAAAAAAATATTTGGTCAAGCATGATGGCACATGCCTTAATTTTACCCTCAAAATACTGAGGCAGGAGGACAGCCATTAATTCCAGACTGGTCTAGACCATATAATGAATTCCAGGCTAGCCTAGGATACAATGTAATAGCTAATTTTATAAAATCAAAGTATCAGTGGACTATGGAGTGATTCAGCAGTTCAAGGTACTTTCTTTTGCAAAGTCTGCCAGTGTGGGTTCAAGTCCCTAGCACACACATAAAGCCAGAAACTTTATGATCACAAGGGCATGGAGCAATGGAAAGCAGAGCAAGGAGAATCTGAAGGTCCTGGCCCAGATTGTCTGAAGTTCATTTGCAGCCTGGATCAGAGATCCTCAAAAAGTTTGGAGAAAAATTGCTATTGCAACTATTCCCTCTTACAACTTCACTAAAACCAGTATTTTGTTACCATTCCTCCTTTTAGCATGCCAGTCTTCCATCACAGAGTAGGTTTCAATGCTAAGGTGAGAGGAGAATGCAAGTAAGCAATCTGTGCTTTGGGAGAAAGTAAGTATAAACACTGAGTATCTAAAATGAATTATGGAGTTTGCACATTTCAGTGCCTGCTTAAATATTGGAATAACACTTGCCAGATGATTGTACATATATAAGTGATGACTGAGGGGGTCCTCTGGTATCTGCTATAGCATTTACTGAAGGAGAAAAGCACAGACCTGTGGACATACTGGAAATGGCCAAGTCAAAATGACCAGCAACAGGGTGATATCCAGCATAGAACTTAACCTCCTAAAGACAGGGACTGGAACTGAGGGTGAGACTTGGTATCTGTCTTACAGAAAGCCTTTTAGCATTGTATCAGTCAATGCACTTAAGAGAAAGCAAAACAAAGCAAAACCTCACACATGTCTAAATTCAGAAACACACATCAAGCCAGTGGGGTTATAAAATACAAAAGGAACAATTATTTTTAAAACAATTTAAAACCTCTACTGCTTATCTGGGATTCAAATATATTAGAGAGGAAACACTTTTTAAAATAAAAAGCAAGAGTCAAGCATGGTGGCGCATGCCTTTAATACCAGCACTCGGGAGACAGAGGTAGGAGGATCGCTGTGAGTTCAAGGCCACCCTGAGACTACATAGTAAATTCCAGGTCAGCCTGGGCTAGAGCGAGACCCTACCACAAAAAACCTAAATAGGGCTGGAGATGGTTTAGTGGTTAAGCGCTTGCCTATGAAGCCTAAGGACCCCAGTTCGAGGCTCGATTCCCCAGGACCCAAGTTAGCCAGACGCACAAGGGGGCGCACACATCTGGAGTTTGTTTTCAGTGGCTGGAGGCCCTAGCATGCCCATTCTCTCTCTCTCTCTGCCTCTTTCTCTGTCTGTCACTCTCAAATAAATAAATACAAATAAACTAAATAATAAATAATCATGAGCTTCTCCACAGTATGCTCCAGTCATTTCAATAGGTCAACACTGAGGGACATTGGGAAACACTAAAATTATCTAGCCAGCAGTCTAAGAAGAAAAGCCAAAAAGAGAATTTAAAAAAGCCCTCTGTTCTTAGGAGCAGAAGGGGTGACTCTAAATACCAACCTGTCCCCAGCAGTTTTCAGTGTGCCACCATCCTCACAGAGAATTAAATGTCAGCCTAGGGACCCAGAGCCACTCAAGGGCCAGCCATCATAACCCTGCATCTTACAAAGTAAAAGTCAGGTAAACCAATAGATTGGAAAGAACCTCATTGGTGGGGGGGGGGGGGGGGGCTCCTTTTTAAGTTCTCTCTAAACAGTTTTGAAACAACTTTCTGCACAGCTTCATGGGTCTTTGAAACAAGGAAAAATCAAGAGTATTACTAGAAGGGGAATTCTGCATCTGAAAGGGAACTTTATTCTAGAGATGAAGAAATTGGTGCCTTAGAAATTTAACATGTAATAATTCATGATTCCATGTATCCCCAAATGTTAGAAATGACTCTTTTTACAAGTAGGAAATAATATTAGATACCTACATGCATGCCGTTTCATAGTGAATAGCAGGATAAGACCCCATTCCTGGTGTTCTCCCCATTTGCATAAAAATGCAAACCTATTTTCCATCAACTGTTATAGGCAGGCATTAGGACAGAAAGTCCTTGAGGGACTGACTGCATCTTCTGTTTACATAACACAGAAAGGGAAGAGCTACTTCCTCCTGAAGAGAGGAACACTGTCCTCTGTTCCTGGGTGGAGCCTGTCAATCATTCATTTGATCAAGAGACAAACCCTCATTTACAGACATGCTAAAGATATGAGGATAGTTGTGTCCTTGATAGATAATGCACTGTACCCCTAGATGCTTTTCCCTCAGTGCGCTCAGAGAACCTTGCTGACCCTTCTCATTTTTCTAATGCAAAAAGCTTAAATTTTCCTTTTCCCACTTTCTTTCTCTTCTTCAAATGCCAACGGAAATCCTAAGCAAGCATGTCCTGATGCTTTGGAGGCTTTTCTACTTTTTCTCAATGAATTTCCTTAACCTTATGCTTTGTTGTTCATGTACTCAACAGGGCGAAACTACAACCACCATCCTCATAACACACAAATAAGTCCACCCATGCTAAATATGTAAACACACACATCCACACTTGTCTTATTTGGGATGGTAGGGGAGCACTGCCCTGAATTTAGCAAAGACTAACCTCTGAAACTTTCATATACAGAATAAAATGCTTCTGAGAGCAGTCCCTAATAGGTGAGAGAGCTAACTCCTGGTATACCCATCCCAGGAGAGTGTCTCTAGCAGCATCCTGAGGAAGAAGGAAACTGAAGTGAATAAGCCATTACTAAACCTGCTGCATCTGTTGGCACTGCTCCTTTGATGTTAGTGACCGGGACTTCCTGGCGTGCATAAAGGCACTATAGGCACTTGTGAAATGTATTCTTTCCTGTGCTCTCATGGGTGAGATGACCTTTTATCCTTTATGTATAAAGATCTTTTAAGGAATTTTTGTGCTCCTGCCCTAGTTGTGATGAGTTACCTAATGGGCTTATCTTGAAATATCCTTATTCTTATGTGTCTATAAATTTTAATATATAACTTTGCTGGATGTAAGCAATCATGCTGACAATTGTCCAATTTGGGGAAACAGCCTTGAAATTATAGACTAACCCTTGGAATTTTCTTAGCCAAGAGTGGGCAAGCTGTTTCTAGGAGCAGACCCTGACAAATAAAGAAGCTGAAGAGAAGTTTAGTTTAATTCATTAGTAACCCCACACTATCTGCTGCCCCAGCCTTTCTGTCCTTACTGTGGCATCCTCTCCTGCATATAGGTACTTATTGGCATTGTTATTGAACATGAGAAATGAGAAATGAGATGAAATGAAATGAGAAAACCAATAACATGAGAACAAGTAGGGCATTGTATGAGCAAAGGGTAAGGAACATGTGACCTTGGATAACCCTTAAACATTTGTTAAAGGAAGGGATTAATGGGTATGACCTGCTGGACATTAAGGCCATCTGTTGCCTTCAACAGATCTGTGGGCTCATAGTTACTGAACTTTTGGTCTTCAATGCTTTGATTAGTCCTTTCTTATGCATGTATGTTTGTTCTGAATAAATAGTCAAACCAGGCCTCTGAGGAAATGAGCACATCCTAAGATCAATCAGCATCGCTAAGCATTGATTGTCAATATTGATCAACTATGCTTTTCAGGCCAAAGGTATACCAAAACTGAGGAAAGTTAGTCACTGCTTTAAGCAGATGAATTATACAGTTTAAGATAATATCACAAAAGTTATTTGTAAGGTCCTTAAGAAATAGTTCCACAGTTATTTCCCATACTTCATTCCCAGAGTTTGTTCTTATAGCACGCGAACACACAACTCACCCCACAAAACAATAGTTCACAATGAAAATGAGAAAATGTTTCCGGACAGGTGAGGGCATGAAGAATGATAAAAAGAGAGAACTCTATATGTAAAACACAATTTTAAAAACTGGTGGGCACTTTGCTTGTTATAAATAGACAAGAGCGAATCTGCAGGCCTCATCTCTGCTTGACAATGAGCAATTAAACAATGGCTAAGAGAATATCTTTTTTAAAAGGGAAAAACCATATACTTTACCATTTGTATAAAATTGACAATTTCCTTTGAACAGCAGAACTAAATTCCTTTTGTCTGCTCTGTGTTTTTCTTGTTTTAAATGGTTGATAAAATTGCCTGCTTCATTCCTAATTCCCTGTAGATCTTCCTGCCCATAAGGAAGCAGCTCTACAGCAGTGTGAGATTTGGAGCCAAACATGACAACCCAGTAATCTGTGTCAAGTCAGCAAACAAATGTCCGCTGAGGGAAAAGAGCTGACTGGAATAGGAATAGGATGGCCCACAGCCCTTGAAAGGAGCTCTACATCTGTAAATGGCTGCAGGGGAAGCCACATTCCTTCTGCCACCAACCCTACAGAGGATCCACAGGAAAGGCTCCGGAAGTTCCAGTGAAGGCTTGTAGAGTCATACTTAACCTTGTGATTTCACCACTAGTACCTCATCTTGTGCACAGTATTAAAAAATGCCTCTGTATAACAACTCCCAGATCTAATTAGTATCCACTTAGAGATGGCAAAATGAAACTCAGATTAAACATACATTATTACATGTATTAATATATGCATAATGTTATGTTAAAAGTAAATTTGCTCTGTGTTCTTATAAATGTCCATGCTAGAATATTCATTTATTATTTAAGCCTTTCCTATACATGGACTCAGGTCCCTGGTGAGGTTTTAGTTACACAAATGGGCAGTTGATGGTGTCTGCCCTTAAGGAATAAATGATTGACTTCCAGGAAGGGACCTTGAGAAAGAGGGACTTGAACACTTTGCTCCCAAGCCACTATGATGCCGTCCACAGAATCAATGACCATAAAGAGAAAGGAACCTGGCATCTCAGCATCTGCCAATGATATACCTTCCTGAAAGTTCCCTATTAGCCAACAGTTAGCTCTTGTCCCCAATTTTGTGCAATTTTTCTAAATGAGCAGAAGACTGTTCCTTCAAGGAGTACATGCCTTTCCTTGCCAGTATCTAGTCTACTTTCTCCTGTTTGTTCCTGTAAACTCATCTCCAAGACATGACACTTATTTTCCAGATACTGGAACACCCAAGGATTCCTACAGTCAACATGAATACTTGTTTCCCAAATTTTTCATGCAGTACAGCTCCTCTACTTTACAGATTTATCATTAATCTTGCTCTGGGACAATGGGGGATTTAATGTTTTTCAACAAAAATACCAGGGGTGAGTCTAGCATTTAGAGTTGCTAACATCTTTAAGGCGGAGAAATGTCAGGACCACACTATTGGAGATACTTCAGTCAATAAGGTAGGTCACCTGTGAGACCTAAGAACCCACTGTGAGTGCATTTACATGGGGAACAACAGTATAAACTTGCCTCTGCTGCTCCTTATTTACAGTGAGTTTGGCATGCTGTATGGGGTGCAGATCGGAATGTTTCTCTAAAGTTATTTAAAGCCTGTGTGAATCAGCTTTGCCAAATCACAAAATTAGGAAGTTGCATTTGGTAACACTAAATCTTTCTCTTAACACTTTAGCCAAACAATTCTTTGATTTCTTTCCTAAAATCAGTTGACCAAAGTCCCTAAAACCAATCCATATCTCTTTAACTTCAAGAAAGAAGGAATGGATAAAACTGCAGATCTGCTGGAGGTACTAAGTAAAGCAGTCCGCCTATGCAAGTACTTCTGTTTTACAGGAAGATCATTTAACTCAGCCTTTATGTTCATCTGTCTGATGAGCATCTACAAATAACTCTAGCAGGTGATTTCGCTCAAAGTGAAGCCTTGGCCTCTGTCACATGCTGAAGATTAGGAAAACATTTAGCTCATCTATAGATGCGAGTAACCTGTTTATTTATCAGGTTAACCAAGACTCAAAAGTACTTGCTAGCAGCCTGTATGGTTTTCTTTTTTAATTAAAAAAAGATTATTTATTTATTTATTTATGAATGAGACAGTAAGAGAAAGAGGCAGATAGACAGGCAGAGAGAATGGGCATGTCAGGGCCTATAGCCACTGCAAATGGTCTCCAGACACATGTGCAATTTGTGCATCTGGCTTTATGTGGGTACTGAGCAATGGAACTCAGGCCCTTAGGTTTTGCAGGCAAGTGCCTTAACTGCTCACCTATCTCTCCAGCCCTTATTTTTAAATCTTAAGTTAAGTAGATACAACCAATATTTTCCAGTAAAGAATTTCAGAATGCAATTACATTTGAGCTTTAAATTTATTTATTTATTTATTTATTTATTATTTTGTTTTTGTTTTTCGAGGTAGGGTCTCACTCTAGTCTAGACTGACCTGGAACTCACTATGTAGTCTCAGGGTGGCCTCGAACTCACTGCAATCCTCCTCCCTCTGCCTCCCGAGTGCTGGGATTAAAGGCATGTGCTACCACACCCGGCTTAAATTTATTTTTGTCAAGCTATGGAAATTGCAGATTTAGCTCAAAATTATGAAATGTTTGCCCTAAATATAATCTAACAGACAAGACAAAGACAAGATCAGCATAACTACCTAATCTACCATTTCTATGCTCTTTCAAGACCTGTACTTTAATCCACCTGGAAGTAAAACAATTATTTTAGAAGGCAAAAGGAACACCACAGCAGAGAAGCAGCAGTCCCATCCATTCTCACCAAGACCAATTAGAGAAAACTATACTTATCCAAATTGAGAGTCTCCACTGTACATGGGCCCGCTTAGAGAACTACTGCTAACTGAAAGTTGAGAAGGCATAGAGGAAAACAGAATTCTAATGTGCAAAGTATGTTCTTTCCAGAGGCAAAAATTAAGGTAAAAGGAAGTTTGTAGAAAATTATTCTTCACAGAGGTTAAGGGACAATTTTTATTCCAGCAAACTTTTTCTGAGCTTTAGCCTAAAAGAATCTTTTGAATTTTTTATTGTGTAATGAGTAGTAAAGTATCCTGTAAACTGGTTTTGAATTATGTCCATCATAAAGCTTCATGAGAGCAAGAATACTGCTATTTTTCATTTGTTACCTTTGCTGTTGTTTTATCATTGGATAATACCAAAACAGGACATGAAGGATTATAAAATTGAGGTGAGTAACAAGGACAGTGCATGTGATAGCACCAAGCACACAAAGCTCTGTGTACAAGACTTGGTGAGTAATAAGGACAGTGCATGTGATAGCACCAGGCACACAGAGCTCTGTGTATAAAACTTGGTGAGTAATAAGGACAGTACATGTGATAGCACCAGGCACTCAGAACTCTGTCTACAAGACTTATGTGTGTTAAGTGTTCTTTCCTATAAGGTACTGCCCTAACCATGAGTGAGGAGAGGTCAAGAATGATATATTTTGAGGGTAGAATAACAAATTATTGTACCCAAGAATTAATTTTTACTCAAACAAGAATCTTGAAATGGCTGGAGAAATAGTTTAGTAGTTAAGGTGCTTGCCTGTGTAGCCTAAGGACCCAGACTCAATGCCCCAGTACCCACAAAAACCAGATGCACAAGGTGGCACATGCATCTGGCATTTGTTTGCAGTGGCTAGAGGCCTTGACACATCCACTCTCTCTCTATTTGCCTCTCTCTATCAAATAAGCAAACAAATAAAAAAAAAATTAGTAAGAAAGAATTTTAAAAAATGACTGTAGATTATTAGAGACTCTTTTTCTACCAGCTTCTCCCTCCTGAAAAGTAAGGTTAAATAAAGTCATTGGGTCAGTTGAATTAAGAAAATAGAGAAAGGACAGACAGACTACTTACACCAGAGAATAGAATGCATTACAAGTAATTTAGGACATGTACAAAGGCATTTTTGGCTTTGTGATCTGAGGGGACAATTGTTCAATACACATTTATAGTACTGCTTAGTGCAACCATCACAGCTGGGATGACTCCAGCAGAGTCAATTTAGAGGGAAGAAAAAAATGCTATCATTACCTTACTGTCACTTGAAAGAATGGGGATTTTGCTCACTCCTGACATGTTCAAAGTAAGGAAAATATTGCTTGCAGGGATGAATATCATTCATTCATCAAATATAGCAGATTTTGTCAGATATACTAAATCTTTTAATTTCTAAATTCATGTTGACTAAGAGAACACATGATTTTTCATTTAAAATCTGAATCCTTATATACAGAAACAAGATTACTGTCAACATGCCACCACTGGAAGGGTAAGCTAAGTCACTTTGTACAGCAGCCACAGAAGGTCAGCTAAACACTAACCACAGCAATCTTATATTTTAGAATACTGTCAGATAACTAAAACAGAAAGGAGTCACTGTTTAAATGTGCAGTGGAGTAAGTGGAATGTGAAAAATGTATCTTCTTCTTCAATGTAAAAGTAGCAATATGGACTTTTTTTTAAAGTTTAATTTTTTGTTTGTTTTTATTTATTTATTTGAGAATAACAGACAGACAGAGAAAAAAAGCCAGAGGAAGAGAGAGAATGGACTTGCCAGGGCCTCTAGCCACTACAAACGAACTCCAGATGCACGTGCCACCTTGTGCATCTGGCTTACGTGGGTACTGGGCAATCGAGCCTTGAACCAGGGACCTTAGGCTTCACAAGCAAGCATTTAACTGCTAAGCCATATCTCCAGCCCGGTACAGACTTTTTTTAGGTTCACTCACACGGGTCTGGGGGGAAAGCTCAGCAGTTAAAGGCACTTGTTTTCAAGGACAGCTGAGCTGAAGTTCAATCCTCCCCAGTATCTTCATAAAACTGGACACAAAATGGCACATATATCTATGAACCCAAACACCTGAGGAAAAGGGAATCTAAGTATACTGAATCTAAGTTTGCAGGCCACCTGCACTGGCAATCATTTGCATTGGTAAAAGCTCCTGTCTCAAAGCAAAGGAAGCAGAACAAGAGCACAGACACCTTGAAGTTGTCCTATGATATGATCATGGAGTGACATGGCAGGCACTCCTTGCCCCTCCCAACACAAACAAAATTGTTTTAAAAAGATTGACTCATGAACATAAAAGTAAAATAGTTGAACATTAACAACACGTAATTTTCAAAAACTTTTTCCTATTTGCCAGGATTCAAGAACAGGTTATACAATTTTATTTCTACATTTTGGAGATTCAGATGTTAGGAAATAATCCTAATAATGGCATCCATCTCCCTAAAGTAAGATGCACTGCATTCTTTTTGTTTGAAAATAAGATCAGCTTACAGCCCTTCAGGTAGCAGATTCCTATCTAGAACTGTCTTTTTTAAGAGCTGTCAATGTTAAAACGCTGTTTCTGGTTAACAAAACCCATGTGTCCACATCACCGTGAGTTAGGACTCTGAAACACTTGCCAGTAGCAGAGTTTATTAAATGATAGATGCATGTGTCTCTGTGCACCTCTCAGAGGCTTAGCTATCTCTAGCATACTGACTATTTGTCAAAGCTTTCTAACAGTGCAACACCAGGCCAAAGTGAACCAGAGTTTGACAGGCCCTGAAAGGCTAAGGATACAATGTGAGAAGATTTTCAAACCTAATTTAAAACACTTTCCCTACTCTTCTGAAACCTGTATCGTCAAAGAATATCACACCAATCATTATATCATGTTATAGAAAACAGAAAACCAAACAGTGTAGAGGGTCTGAGGGGAGATGATCATTTTCATGCAAGATACTGGAAGCAATTAGTTCCTGCATTGCTTTGTTTATTCCCGTCATTGAAATGACTTAGCTCATAGGTAAGTATAGCCAAAGAGCAAAGGATCTGGGTTAGAAAACTATGAATGACATAGTACTTCTATAATTAACTATTTTCTAGCCAGGTGTGGTGTGACATATACCTTTAATCCAAGCACACCGGATGCAGAAGTAGAAGGATCACGATAAGTTCAAGACCAGCCTGGAACTACAGAGTGAGTTCCAGGTCAGCCTGGGCTAGAGTGAGACCCTACCTAAAAAAAATAAATAAATAAAATAAAAATAAAATTAATTTTTAATCCACAAAGTCAGAGTTGTCTTCATAACAGTTAATTATTGAAACTTACCTAGTGACAGCCATTGTATAACTATCACATGCATTTCATTTGATCCTCAATGGCAAAAAGATTATGATAAAGCAGTAGAAATTGAAACTAAACTAATGATTTTAGCAGTGGGTTTTTATCTCTGACACTCTTTGGCTACTTTGCCTGTCACTAATGCAGCCATGTCAGCTTCCTTTTGATCAGCACTTGTAAGGTGTAATCTTTCTGCAATCATTTTACTTTTAAGCAAGCTATATCTATACAATTTTATTATAGATACCAAGTATTTCATACTTGTTTTCAATATTTAAGCAGAAATCTTTATTCACCTGGTATTTATACTTAATGAAATTATAACATGTTAAGATTAAAATCTATGATTTACTGATTGATCTTACTTTCTTCATTCCTTTTCCTGCTTGCTTTTAACTTAGCTCAATGTTTTTTATTAGCTGAGTATTTTTATTTCATTTAATTTCCACTATAGGAGTAAACAGATACCACTATTTTAAATATTTTTACAAACAATACTTTAATACCCAATTTCAAAGAATATCACTGGCAGTATAGTACCTTGTAACAACATATTCCCTACTTTTACACCTCTTGTGTTGTCACTGTAATTTCACTTTATATAATCTCACTTTACATATAAGCTTCAATATATTAGTACTATTTTGCTTTACCTTTCCTTTAACAATTTCCAGAGCTATACTTTTTTGAGAAAATTACACCAACATTTCTGAATGATAAATTCACAATTACGTATAAATATTATAACAATGTAAATCCCCTCACTCAGATACTGTAGTGTGATTATATAAGATAATTCCAATATGAGAAAATGGCTTGATACATAAATCTTTACAGTATTTTCACAACTTCCTATGAATCTGTAATGAATGAAAGATGAAATATTAAAATACAAAAAAAAATGTTTAGAGAGAGATGGCTCAGCAGTAAGGTGCTTGCCTAAAAAGCCAAAGGACCCAGGTTTGATTCCCAGAACCCACATATGCCAGATGTACAAGGTGGCACTTGCCTTTGGAGTTTGTTTGCAGTGCCTGGAGACCCTGGCATGTCCATTCATAAAATAAAATATATATTTTTTTAATTTTAAAAAGTGTAAACATTTGTTTATTTTGATTATGCTTATTCACCCATTTCTGCTTGACAGATGTGTTTCAGGCAATAAAAGTAAGCTAAAAATAAACTTAGTATCACTTAGTTATTAACTGTGGATCACCTACACATTGACATTGCTAATGTAATGTCACAGTAACAATAAAAAGAAACATTCATTGTATACTCAGTGTGGCCAGGCATTGGATAAAGTATTCTACATGTCTTATTTTAAGCTAATAGCAATGCCAATCAGTATATTAATGTTATTGCAATTTTAATAATACTAACTGCAAATGTAAAGAAGGGAAACTCAGAGAAAGAATGAGGGATCATAAGGGACAGAGGAGGGGGAACCTCAAATAAGAGAACTAAGATCATGTTGGCAAAGAGAGAAGTAACATCCAGAGAGTGACTGAAAATCAAGAAGAGAGTTTCAAGGAACAAAGCACATGGTTGCTAACTGGTATCCAACTGTGCTGAGATAAGAACTAACGTTGTCTAATCTCAGCCATCAGTATTATTACATTCAAATGCATTTACACTTTGCAGCAAATGCTACATCTGACAATCAGTACTACCTTGAGTGTACACCGAGTGATTAAATTCTATAAATAAAAATTCTAAAATGCTGATTGAAAGAAGTCTGTAGGAGAGAAAACACAAAAGTATGTAAGATGTCATGAATGCTAATGGATTCATAGAAGGAATAGTCCAACTCCCATAAATAAATTGCTATTTTTATACAGATTCATTTCTGCAGATTGGAAAAGAGATAACAACTTTAACTTTGTACTTTTTACAATGGACTTTAAAAATCTTGATAACACATCTGACTTTTATAACTAAAATAAGCCACCTTTGAAAATAAAATCAAACAGAGACACCGAGAATCTTACATGATCTAGAATAGATATTCCAATTCTAACATCAATTTAGCCTTATCTCTGCATGTATGCCCTTGTACCTTGCATGTCTCAGATTTAAAGATTTTTTTGAGCTTGACATGTCATTTCTTTGGAAGTATCTAGAGAAAGAAGAATTTGTTTAAAGATGAACATATCTTGCTGGCTTGCTATCACACTCTGCATGTACAAGAAGCTGGGGTTAAGGACTGCCAGGCCTTATCTAGGCAGAATGCCCCTTGTGTTATTATGTACCACAGCTTAGGGATGGGGCATGGCTAATCACCTTGTCACAAAGAAAGCACAGAAACAGTAATGTCACAGACAGGAAAGGAAACTCAATACTTCTAAGGTCCTCACTAAGAAAAACGGAGTTTTGAAATTAAATGGTGATTGGCCCTGTCAAATTGAGAAACCTGAAAATGTGCATATATTAACTACCAGGCCTTCTGGAAGAGGAATGATTTTTCACATTTCTGGCTCCCTAATTTTCAAATTATGAAAAAAAGAAAGGATCCTTAGAGACACGGATCCTAACAAAATTACCTAAATTTCCTTATTTCTTTTTAAAAATATTTAATGACTAGTTTTCCTCAGAGCTGTAAGGTGACCTGACAACTAAAATGTTTTGCAATGTTCACATTATTTAAAAATATTTAGGAATTGTTTAGAAAAACATAGGAAAAGGATAAGACCAAAAGTTAATTGTCTCTGGATAGTTTATATCTATCGACAATTTTAAGCAGATTATCGGCAGTGGTGCAGAATGTCTTTTATGGTGTAGTATTGTGATGGTTTGAATTAAGTGTCCCATAAACTTATGTACTCTGAATGCCTGATTCCCACCTGATGCAATTTGGGAGGCGGACCCTTGTTGGAGGAGATGTGCTGCTGGGGGAGGGCGGCTTAGGGGTATAGTAGAATGCATCCCCTTACTAGATCTTGGCTCCCTCTCATACAGCTGCTTGCCACCTGCTATAGCAAGGAGATGATATCTATCCTCTACTGTACCATCATTCACCTGCCATCATGGAGCTTTCCCTTCAAGAATGTAAGCCAAAATAAGAAATTTTCCTCTCATAAGCTGCTTTCAGTTGGGTGCTTTATTCCAGCAACAAGAAGGTAACTACTCACTTGTATGTTGTAGTCAGTTTCACATTGCTGGCAGAAAACACCCAACCAAGAGCAGCTTGTAGTTAAAAAGGGTTAATTTGGGGGGGAGGGTATTACCATGGGATATTTTTTATAATCATGGAAAACATTAAAAAAATTGAGAAAAAAGGATTAATTTTGGTTTACAGACTCTAGAGGAAGCTCCATGATGACAGGAGAAAACGATGGCATGAGCAGAGAGTAGACATCACCTCCTAGCCAACACCAGATGGACAACACCAACAGAAGAGTGTGCCAAAAACTGTCAAGAGGAAGCTGGCTATAGTACCTATAAGCCTGTCCCAACAATACACTGCCTCCAGAAGGCTTCAATTCCCAATTGTCATCATCTGGGAACCTAGCATTCAGAACATAAAAGTTTATGGGGGACACCTGAATCAAACCACTATATCATATAGAAGTATAAAAGAAGAAACAAAAATATAAGGTTTTTATATTTTAAGCAACACCCCCAAGATATGATGATATTTGAAATTGTACATGTTATGAATGAGCTTTCATTACTTACAATCTATTTTGGTGTGAGCTATGAATTTGAAATTTCACATCAATAATATACCAATATAAAAATTAATTTTTTTCTAGAGGGTTATTGCCATTTCTAAAATGTCATCAAAATAATGTTATAATATGACCAAAAAACACACTTTTGATGTCTGAAAGATCATCTTTGTTGGGCATTATCCACACTTCACAAATATCCTCACACTAAGAAGCAGAGAACCTAGTGGCTTCTGGTAACAGTGCCTTAAAAACACAGCCTCTTAAGCTGTGCATTGTGAACCCACACAGGGACATATAAATGAACGAATGAGTAGCAAAATATTTTCTAATGGCAAAAGGTTGCTCAACCAAGCACAAATGAATTGAAAATCAAACATGTAATGAATGTGAGATGTTTCTGGCAGTATTCACCCATGTTGCATTACATACCTTCACTGTGACCTTGACTCTGAACACAGAACATCCACACTTGACACTGCATGCAATACCGACAAGTAGTAGCTGAGGTATGCAGTCTTAGTTTAAAGACAAATGTTAGGAATCACAGTTATTTTAATTGTACATATAAAACTTAATGTAGTTACAGAAATACAGTTGGTTAATAACAGGAAACAAAGACAAATTATGTTAGGGTCATCCTTTAGCATGTATCTAATTAGTGTATTTTCAGGCTGCATTGTATTAGAATGTTTGCTTTTAAATACCGTTATTTGGGATGCTTACTTATTTCATTAAAAAACGGTTCAATGAATTCTGGCTTCAGATTAGAACTGAATTTCCAACAATTTCAACAATGGCCCTAAACATACTACTTCTTAATGTCTGTACTAAGTAATTTATGTGAAGCAACATTCTCTGCCTTGACAATAGATAAAATCAAAGTATCAAGTGAACTATTAAAAATGTTCTATATTCTGCAGTATCAAATATTCAGCCATGATTAAACTGTTATGTGTATAGATGTGTGTGAAGGGTAACTTCAGATGTTGGTCCACTTTTTCTCAGAAAGGATATCTCACTGACCTTGAGCTCTCCAAGTAGGCTAGAATGGCTTGACACCAAGGACCCAAATGTTTCTATCTCCTGAATAATGGGATTATAAGTGAAAGCAACCACACTTAGATTTTTTAATTTTCAATTTTTAATTTTTATTTATTTAGCAGAGAGAGAGACAGACAGAGAGAATGGGCATGGCAAATTAACTCCAGATGCGTGTGCCACCTTGTGCATCTGGCTTACATGGGTACTGGAGAATCAAACCTGGGTTACTAGGCTTCATAGGCAAGTGCCTTAACCACTGAGCCATCCCTCTAGCTCCACATATTGCTTTATAAAGTTAGTTTTAGGAATCAGTCTCAGATAAACACTTTGTAGAATGAGCTAGCCCCCAGCCCAAGATTAAACTATTTATAAGTATATCCATCTCATTCATGTGTAACTTTATTTTCATATTTAGTGGTAAAATTGTATATATCAATTTTTTTTTATTTTTTAAAAATAATTATAGGCAAGCATTTGATTTGTATACCTATCTTATATACATATACCTAAGTATCATGTAAAATATTTCCTAGGAGAAAATAGATGTCACAAATATAAAAAATTTAAAAAGCACTGGTTTAAAAGACCTTACTTATATCCTTCAAAAAAATGCTGAACCAAGACTACCAAAAAAACCAATGTGATGGGACGTGATGGTGCATACTTTGATCCCATCCCAGCATGGATATAGTTCAGTAATAGAGAGGTTGCCTAACACCACAGAACAAATGGCATCCTTGGAAGTCCTATGCATAAGTCCTTCTGAAATGTAATCCAGTTAGAGGATGAACTGCTACTCTCATGCCCATGAAATACTACACATTATTCCTTAGGTAGTTAATAAATAAAAGACTGATAACAGAATGAAAGAAAGGCTCCTTTATCCATAATTTTCCTCAAAACCCTTATAATAATGATAAGTTAGAATTCCCAAATGATATGATGAGAGTGATTTTATGACATTTCAAATATAAGCTTTATGGCAGAAATTACCTAAATAGATTCCATCTTAATAAGGAAAGCTACTGTTCCACAACTGCCTCAAAGCAGCAGCTGCCAAGTACAGAGCTGTGACTTAATGAAAACTGGAAATGACAACAGAGAAAACCTGTAATTCACTGGTTTTGTTTTTTTTTTCCAAGCTACAGTGGCTGACTTGTTACATCTCAGAGCACTTAAGAGTTTTTAAAATTAAATATGGGTCAACAATCACTAAACACATCAACAAGTGACACTCATTGGAATAAATCATATCAAGTGGCCAGCATATTGTAACACTGCTGTGACACCACTGCCTTCATAAATAAAAAATGAGAATTAAACTTTCATAGTAAAATATTTCACCACACAAGATTGCAAATTTTGACAGTCAATTCATCACAGTAAAAACCATATGAGGCTCAGTCTGCTCTGGTCAGAAAGCTCATTAGTCTATTAAAAATATGCCTCTGCCAGGATGTCATGATTCTTTTGGCTGAAAAATGTCTGGAATTTAGTAAAAATGTTTCCCATGCTTTCTTCTTCTTCTTCTTCTTCTTTTTTTTTTTTTTTTTTTTTTTGCTTTTTATAGCAAGTAAATGCTTAAAATTGATCCTTTTCAAATGAGTTATGAGAAACAGATGGCTTATGAATAAAAATTCTTTAAGTTTTAATTATCCTTAAGTACTAACCCTATAAAGAAAAAGATAAATTTGGCTCTTTTTCCATATATTTTTAATCCAAATAGAAAAGAAAGACCTCCCTATTTATTGTTTTATCCCAATGGCAGAAAAATATCCTTTTATCAATTATTTTTATATTAAAACTGAAACAGAGCTAGACAGATAGCTTTCTGGGTAAGGCACTTGTGTGCAAAGCCAAAGGACCCAGGTTTGATTTCCCAGGACCCAAGTAAGCCAGATGCACAAGGTGGCACATGTGTCTGGAGTTCATTTGCAGCACGTGAAGGTCCTGGTGTACCAATTCTCTCTCCCTCCAATAGATAATTTTTTTACAAAAGTTTAAAATTACCAAAAAAAAAAAAAAAACCTGAAACTACCTGGATATGGTGATTCAGATTTGTAATCCCAACACTCAAGCGGCTGAAGTAGGAAGACTGCCATGAACCGAAGGCCAACCTGGGCTACAGAGTGACTTCTAAGTTAGCTTAGGCCACAGTGAGAACCACCTCAAAATACTAAAAAAATTACAGAAAAATGTTGGGCGGGGGGGGGGGAGCGGGAGATAACTCATTAGTTAAGAGCACTTGCCATGCAAGCATAAGGAACTGAGACTGCCTGAGTTCAAGTCCCAAGCACCTGCAAAAACAACTGGACATAGACACAAATGCCTAAATCCCCAGTCATGAGTGGAGCTGAGACTGAAGAATTGCCGGGGCTTGCAAAATTAGCAGCTCTGAATTCAGAGAAGAGACTCAGTCTGAAGGTAATACATGAATGGTGGGAGGGATAGTCATTGCCCTCTAACCTACATACACGTGCACACAGGGAACATGCATCTGTACACACACATGTATGTACTATACATATCACACTACACAAACACATGAATAAAAGGTACCCCCAAACAACCTTGAAATTAAGAGAGATTCTGAAATGAATATATTTTTTGTGCATTCAAGACACTCTTGTGCAATTTGTTCAGCAAATAGCCACATGATCTGACAACAATATTCCAATGCAACCTTATGGTATTGACAGTAGGACACATTTATCTGTTATGATAAAACTGAATTTCATTTTTGCCTATTATTCTACAAATCATACTATTTCATTTTCATAGGTTCCATCCTCAATATCCTAAGGTTTGCATAGAAAATATAAAGCCATTATCAATGTGATTCTCACACTATGTACTACCGTTACATTCTTTTATTTATTTTTTTTTTTGGTTTAGCCAGACAATATGTGTCCACTAGCACCCAAAAGTGGCATGGCTATTCTATCAGTAACCAAGTACTCTCTCACTGGATGTGAGGCCTGCCTCACATGAAGGAATTCACACCCAATATAGAAAACCCAGTCAAAAGCTGAGAGGTCATTGGTCCTAGGTTGAAATCTACTACTCTTGTTCGACTAAATGAATACATTGTGCCCATCAAATTGTCCTATAAATACTCATGCTTATGCCCATAAATTAGTGCAGCTCTCACTTGTGGTTAAGAGCTTCTTGTTGTAGTTGCCAAAAATCATCAAAGTGCTAAGTAGAAGTGTCTATTGAGGGCTCGGTGCTAAATGAAAAAAATCTGTATCAACCCCTTGCCTTCATGATCTCACAGTGACTGTTATTACCTGCCTAATATTGTTCCCATCAACTTCTAGCATGGATAGTGGAAGAGGGGGAAAAAGATATAAAGTAGAAGAGGAACTACTTGGAAACAAGGGACTAAGTGGAAAGGGAAGGGACATGGGACAGCCATGGAAAGGAATTATGAGGAAAATACATTATTACACATATAAAAATTGTGAAAAGAGTTAAAAATAAAAGTGTTCTCATGGGCCACAGTTATTCTCAGGTTCCAACCCACAGGAGACTTCCAGCATTCCCATGCAGGATGATGGAAGCATGACCATAGACTGGCTTTGGCAGAACCATGTTGAACAATGATTTCTTCATGCAATGCCCTTGCTCAGAAAACAAGCAACATTATATCGCTTGAGACAGATGTTTAAAAAGACAAGCTACCTCTTTTTTTATGGGGTGTAATAACTGGAAAGGAAGTTGGTGATGTGTCTTGCTAGTCCTCTTGTGAAGATAACAGAAAATTCCTATTTAATGAGAATCCATTCAAAAGAAAATCCCTATAGTTTACAAACTTCTCAATAGACATTTAATAGTTGAGTCCCTATGAACAGTAGAAAAAATAAGGAGGGAAAAAAGCATGTATTGTGGTAACAGATAACTTTCATTGAATTCAAACTATACGCTAGACTCTCACAGGTACTTCAGGCACCATCCCAGTTTACAACACAGGCTTAGAGGGGCTAATCTGCACCACCAAGAGTGCCTCTGTAAAGGATGTAGAATTTAAGCAACATGACCTCTGACAAGGAGATCAATGAATGCAAACCACAGGTGGTAGGCACAAGTTTATGTCACAAAAGAAAATATTCAAATCACATGACTGTGCCTAATCTACAGCACAAAAATTTATGTTTAATTAACTGCAAATATTAAAATTTCTCCTTTCCTACAAAAAAAGCATTTTACAATATATCTTGTTAATTTTTAAAATAGTCTTCTGAGGTATAAATAGCCTAATGAATACTAAAATACTGGCCAAAGTATCTGAAATTATTGAGTCCACTCTTCCCAAGAAAATGAATAATGAATATACTGTTTTATACCGATGATACCTTTCCAAAGCTGTAATTTTTCTGCTTTCATTGACTGTAGGTAGATGAAGCCAAAGCCAATGAACTACTTAAACACATCTACAGCTGCCTCCATTTGATTGTGTGTTTCTTGGTTTTAAATCAGTCAGCACTGGCATTAAAGGGTTGTGGTGGTTTGAATAGAATAGATGGCCCCCAATATATTCAGTTGTTTATTTGTAGTTTGCATCTCTAGCCATCTGGCTGGAGGCAATGCCACAGGGTAGATCTTAAGGTGTGGTGATGGATTTCAGATTACAATCTAAAGATATGCAAAGTGTGCCTAGCTGGAGTTCCTGAAGTGTACTGTGGCTTTTGACCTTTAGGCTTGTACTTCTCTCTCTCTCTCTGCTTGGGCCTGTGAAAGCAGGCCAGTTTCTTCTGCTATTATGGAACTTCCCCTGGATCTGTAAGCTTCAATAAATCCCTTCCTCCATAACTGTTCCTGGTCTGGAAGTTCATCTCAGGGAACCTGAAGCTGTCTGTTACAAGGGTGTTGTTGTATTGATACCTCAGCTGACTCATGAATTTAAAAACTGTCAGTAATCACTGCTCACATAGACAAAATAACAAAAAGACCATTTCAGCATGCAAGCTAAAAAGAAAAAACACACTTACACATAATACTCTTTAATCATTAATTATTTGAAGTATGACTTATCTATTTAATAATGTCTTTAAAAGTATTGCTCAGGAAAAACTAGTTCAAAACTGAATATTTAAAGGCTCCGATCAATTTTCTTTTGCCTCACAGATAAAGGAAAACTCCATAGCAACAAGATAACATTTCACACATTTACACATTTCCTCCTATAGAAATACATAGCCTTCAGAGAATGCATTATTTGTAGTCATGCACATCAGACATTTTACCCATAAGGTTTTATGGTTTGGTATTATAGCAATATACAAAATTGACAGTTTGCAATAGGATCTACTCCCTGTAGCAAATCATTCTGACAGTTAAACTCTACATATCCACTAATATCCTTACTCCCCCTATACTACATATATTTAAAACCTTATAAGGTTGAAGATATATATATTTAAATCCTGAAGAACATTTTAATACAACTAATTAACTGGACTAATTAAATAATGGGACACTATACATCACAACAAATTATGTTATCTGTAGTGTGTTTTTGTTGTTTTTGAAACAAGGGTTCCCTTGAAAAGTAGGAGTGGGATTAGACTGAGTGTAGCAGACAGCTTCAGGTTTACTGCGATGAACTTTCAGACCAGATACAGTTATGGAGGAAGGGATATTTATTGAAGCTTACAGATCCAGGGGAAGTTCCATAATGGCAGAAGAAACTGGCCTGCTTTCACAGGACCAAGCAGAGAGAGAGAAGCACAAGCCAAAAGCCAAAAGCCACACAGCACAGCACACTTCAGGAACTCCAGCTAGGCACACTTTGCATATCTTTAGATTGAAATCTAAAACCCATCACCACACCTTAAGATCCACCCAGTGACATTGCCTCCAGCCAGGTGGCTGCAGATGCAAACTACAAACAATAAAAAACTGAATATATTGGGGGCCATCTATTCAAACTACCGCACTGAGACTCCATGCCTGGTCTATACTGTAATCATTCCTCTGTGTTAACAGACATGTGTTCTGTTGTCTGTGTTTACAAGTTTCCTGTGGCATCGCATGTCTTTTCAGAATAAATGAGCATGTGAGTAAAACTGAACATGAGTTCATGTGGAGGGAAAAGGCTCTTTTTTTCTTTTTTCTTTTTTCTTTTTTGGTTTTTCGAGGTAGGGTCTCACTGTAGCCCAGGCTGACCTGGAATTCACTATGGAGTCTCAGGGTGGCCTCAAATTCACAGCGATCCTCCTACCTCTGCCTCCCGAGTGCTGGGATTAAAGGCGTGCGCCACCACGACCGGCCTAAAGGCTCTTTTTATTACCTTTACTCTATTTTTCCATTTAACGGAATGAAAGATAATCAGTATGACTACATTTCCTAAAATATATTAAGGAACAGGAAGCCATCAAATTCAACATGAGTTCCTTTAGAAAGAAAGCAAAGTTTCACAGTAACATTGCTGAAAAATTAACTAAATAGAACTCTGTGATTTATGGCATGAAAGGCAGACCCCATCACCCTCTAATTCTATTTTTAATATTCACCACATCTGACATCATGGTGAACATGTACCTTCCTCTAAGAAACAGGAAATCTGTCTAAGAAACAGGGAATTTGATTATATTTCTCCCCCTTGATTCAACTCTTCAGATGGAATACTACTCTATTTTCAGAATTGATGTAGCTTTCAAAACTGTAATTTTTGGCTTTCAGGTTCACTATTATTTGCCTTCAGGTACAAATTTAAAAGTGCATAGAGGCTTCTAAGCAGAATAGTATGGTCTTAGCTACATACTAAAATGGCTATAGCCCAGCCATTATTGCAGTATAAATCCCTTTTCAAAATAATGTTCTTTATTCAGAGAACACATGCTTGGTTTGGTTCACTTGTCAAACAGGGAATCAGAGGTCATCAGATGTCCAGAGACAACTTCAGTGATTTTAAAATTCATTTCTCCTTCTATTTGGTTGCAGAAACAGCATTTCAAAAGCAAAAAAAAAAAAAAAAAAAATTACAGGAATGGAAACCAAAGGCACTATGTTAGACCAGATACATTCCTAATCAAGGAACAATGCCAAGTACTTTATGCAAAGGCAACAATGAAAATATATTGTCACCTACACTGACACACATAGTTTAATACCCAACTACTGTTATAACAGTGGAAAGCAATGATAAGTGCTCTTCAGAATTTCTTGTAATTCAGAATCTACTTTGTTGCTTCACTTACAAAAATTCCACAAGTAGCCAGGCGTGGTGGCGCGCGCCTTTAATCCCAGCACTCGGGAGTCAGAGGTAGGAGGATCGCCGTGAGTTCGAGGCCACCCTGAGACTCCATAGTGAATTCCAGGTCAGCCTGGGCTACAGTGAAACCCTACCTCGAAAAAACAAAAAAAAAAAAAAAAAAAATTCCACAAGTTTTAAATCATAAGAACTGATCAATATATACAATAAAAATTCATGAAATGCATATAACAAATAACACAGATCCACATACCCATAGTGGATTGTTTTTCTCATTCTCTTTGCTATACTTTTACAAAAGAAACTTCCCTTAAATTTTACAATCAAATCTAAATATTTTAATAACATTCTGTTTCCTGATCATAATAGCCTGGTCCTGCAGGGTGATCACACTATGAAAGCATCATTTATCACTCTAAAGCCTATTAAGTCCTTAATTATTCCAGATGATTTTTACAGCAATTTCTTATTATGAAAATAGGTCATTCTAACTCTCTCTCTCTCTCTCTCTCTCTCTATATATATATATATATATATATATATATATATATATTTTATATCACTCAACCATATTTTTATGTGCTGTAATTTTTGAACAATTCTAATTCTCATCCAGAGATTCACTTATAACTAGGATCAGCCCATCACACTAGTAGAGAAAACAGAGCAGAAAGAAAAAAAGAATGAAATGTGCCATATAAGATTCTAGTTCTACTCTACTTGGAGGCAATTTTTTCCTTTTCTTTTTTATTCAGACACACAAGTGATCTGAGACTTCTAACAAATCCCTAGACAGCATGAGCACTCTCATGCCCTTAGTCTTCCCTTCATTCTTTATTGTGCCAGGCTCAAATACTTTGGCCTTCTCTTGCTGAACAGAGAAGGGATTACAGAATTTGGGAAAGAGCTGTCAATGACAGGAATTGCCTGAAGCATACCTATTCCCAAATATGTCATTCAGAAGCAAATGTTTATCCTAAATGAGTAGGTAAGAAAGAGACAGTATACTAAGTAACCCAAAATCTGCACTGATAACTGAAGGTCACAGAAGTACACATTACAATCCTAGCACACAGAAGCTAAATCAAGAGGATCTAAAGTTTGAAGTCAACTTTGTTACATAAGGAGTTTTAGGCCAAAACGAAGTATCTTTCTTTCTTTATTTTTAGATTGGGGGGAGGGCATGCTTATGCTAGGCCAATGAAAGTAACCGTAAGCCATATATATGTTTTTTTAATAGAATGACTAACAGAGATAGCAACTACATTAATGAGCTCTGGGACAATTACACAAAAATGAGCTGTTCAGCAGAGTATGAAGGCACACACCTGTAATCCTAGCCAATGGGATGCTAAGGCAGGAGAATTCCAAGATCAAGGGCCACCCTTAGCTACAAACTGAGACCTTGCCTCTTTAAAAAAAATGAAATATCAATGAGGAATGTTGGCACATGCCTTTAAGGCCATCATATCTGAATAGGAGGATTGGTGTGAGTTTGAGGCCAGCCAGGATTACATAGCAAGACTCTGTCTCAACTCCCCTACCCCCCATCTCTTACCCCACTCCAACAATAGAATACTGTGAAAGAAAAGGAACTATGGATGGTGATCACTACAAGCAAATATAATTTGCATTACATTTTTTAGTTAAAAACTTAATTACTAAATTATTTAACATTAGCCAGAGGAATAAAAAAATTAGAATGTTTTGAAAAGACATTTAATATCATCAATATTAACTACATGATGAGTGGAGGTCAAACCATGATATGCAAGGTAGATAGGTAAGGGCAGAGGATCTTAATAAAGCTACACCATTTTAGGATTAGTTTAGTCTTCTTGTGATTGTACATACTGACTGTCAATTTGATATGACCAAGAATCACCCATGAATTATTATCATTACTAGGTTAATTGAGGTGGGAAGAACCATCTTAACTATGGGTGGAGTCTTGAATTATAGAAAAAAAGACAGCTGGCGAAGCATGAGAATTCATCACTCTGCTTTCTCACTGTGGAATGAAAGTAACCAGATGCCCCAAGTTCCAGTTGCTATGCCTTACGTGGCACAATGGACTGTAAATCCATAACTGTAAGCTGAAAGTAAACTCTTCCCTTCCTTAAGCTCCTTCTGGTTGGGTGTTTTGTCCCAACAACAAGAACATAACTGCTATGGTATCTAAGGAGCACTGAAAGCTTCTTCTGAACTTCTTGTCTCTCTTCTCTCTTCCCTTTGCCCTCTCTCAAACTAACCCAAAATTAATTATTCAGAGGGGTTTCCAAAAGCTGTAGGTTGGACATGTAAGTAAAAGGCTAGAAATGTGCTGGAGAGATGGATTAGCAGCTAAAGGTACATGCTTGCAAAGTCTGATGGTCTGGTTCAATGCCCTAGTACCCACATAAAACCAAATATATGAAGTACATCTCGTTTGTTTGCAGTAGCAGGAGGCCCTGGCCAGCCCATACTCATCCTCTCATTCCTCTTTCTGTCTTTTTTTTTTTGTCTGCCTCCTTTTGTCTCTCTCTCTCTCAAATAAATAAAATATTAATAAGGTAGAAAACATATTAATAAAACAACCCAGCTTCAACCCCAGCACCCCAGTACTCCGTGTTATAGAGACAATGCTAAAATGACATATATTTTAAGTGAGCAGAAGGTATTTCAGACTCATATTTGCCCACCAGTCATTCTTTAAGCCTCTAGGAGTTACTAGACAGAAAAACATTAACTTGACACAAGGGCAAGCAGAGCTTTTTATATGGGTAAATAAACAATTGAACACAAATAGTTTTGTTTGGATTCAGCACTCTGTACCACAACCAGCATTTTTGAGACCTTATTCCCATCCCATGGGGTAAAGCACCCCCCCCCCACAGTTATGACTGTGATGATAAGTCAATAAAAAAGGTGGTAACTGAAGGCAACATGCCAAGACACTTGATGCCCTTGCACCACCTAGTGGGCGTTGGAGAGACTCAGCGTTTCCCTTGCTAATGCATTGGGGAAAGGAGCGATTTGTGCACTCCACTTTTCAATCCCTCACTGATTATAGCTAATAGGCAAGTGACATGTGGGAGTTCCATAGGACCTCTGAGTATTACTAGGCCTTCAAGTATAATCACATTTCCTCCAGGAAGTAGATAAGTGAATTAATACCTTACTTTTAGGAAGTGTGTGTGTGTGTGTAACTTCTTCTACATTAAAAATAAAAAAAATTCTGAAGGGGCTCAATGCAATTATTACTGTCTGATCAAACCACTCTAGAAACAGCCACTTTAATCCAGAAGTCCAAATAATGAGTAATTTGCTGCCTGTTCTTCATTGCATATTTACCTATGACTACTATGTGCATATCATATACTTCACAGAATTCTAATCTTTAGTGAGACAATTAGAATTCAATTGGTTGTTCAATTTCTACAAGAGATAAGTAAGAATACTAAATCAAATTATAATTAGTAACTATATGGAAGTATTTACATGTGACAAAAATTTACTACTTAATTAGCAAATAATTAATTTAAAGAATTAGATGAAAACTCTTGACATGCATGTCCTCACTACAGACAAGTAAGATCTCAAACAGGGATAATTTTACAACCCTGGGGATAGTTGTAGCATCTGCTTTATCAAGAATGTGAGAATACAATGATGTGCATGACAGTCACTAAGAACTGTCTACTCTACAATATCAACAGTGCCCAGACTGGGAAACCCTGTAATAGACTATAAAAATTCTAAAGGACAGGAACCATGTCTTATTTAAAAAGCAGATATGTGTACCCTCCCAAAAGGGCATAATTAAATAACTTAACTGTACTTACTTTAGACCTAGATAAAAACAACCAGGCAAAACTACTTCCCTGGCTTCTTACAATACACTTTAAAGTATTTATTTATTTATGAGAAAGAGGCAGGGGGGTGAGAGAATGGGTGTGTCAGGGCCTCCAGTTCATGCAAAGGACCTCTGGACACATGTGACACCTGCTGCATCTGCCTCTTGCTTCCATGGGTTCTGGGGAATCAAACCTGGGTCCTTTGGCTTTGCAGGCAAACACCTTAACCACTAAACCATCTCTCCAGCCTTATCATGCACTTTTTGATTACTACTTAAACTTCAGTGTCATAATGTTAAGAAACACAAATTGGATACTATGATTGGTACTGAGCATGTCATTCCTTGAAAAGGTGTACTCATGTACTCACACAGTACCATTTGTAAATTCTGTAATTCGAAGCCAGCCTAAGTCTGATCACCATGAGATATTCACTGGTAAAGACTAAGACACAGATCTTCTCACCAAGGTGAGGTCTCCCCCCCCCACGCCCCAGAGGTAGGGTCTCACTCTAGCTATGTAGTCTCAGGGCAGCCTTGAACTTGTGGCAATCCCCCTACCTCTACCTCCCATGTACTGGGATTAAAGGCATAAGCCACCAAGCCCGGCTAGGCTGAGGTCTTTCTTGAGGATTCCTGATGAAAAAGCAACACAAGGCTTTGCTCTGTTTTCAGAAAATTGTTGTATGCAGGATTGACTTTTTTTTCCCTCCCCAATATGAAACTTTATATAGTATCCCACTAAAGAATTGTCAGCATTGTGATAAATATGCCTAAACTTTCCATGATTAAAAATTTCATTAAAAAACAGAAAAATAGCTGGCTTATGTGCTATATGTCAAAGGCATAATAGATTTTGAATGATTACATTAAGTCAATATTCTTTTAAAGCCATGAATCTGGTAAAGACACAAATTATTAACAAAGAATATATTATATGTACAATCAAGATGAAGCACAGTAGTATGAAGAAAATTACAAACTTCATCATTTTCATATGCATCATCGTATGTCTAGTTATGCCATCAAAACTGGGGTTGAAATAACCCCAATGATGAGGCTGGAGAGATAGTTTAGTGGTTAAAGCACTTGCCTGCAAAGCCAAAGGACCCAGGTTCGATTCTCCAGGACCCACGTAAGCCAGATGCACAACATGGCACATGCGTCTGGAGCTCGTTGGCAGTGGCTGAAGGCCCTGGCGCACCCATTCTCTCTCTTTCTATCTGCCTTTCTCCTTCTCTCTCTCAAATTAAAAAAAAAGTTAAGAAGGAAAGAAAGAACCCCAATGATACTTTCAAGCTTTTCTTTCAAAATCCTTTTGGGAATGGTATAACATTAAATCAACAAGGAAACCAAGATGTGTGAACTTGAGGGAAGTCACAGGATCATGACCACTCATTCTAAGGGGTACTGAACTAGTATTAGGAAAGACAATCTTCAGGAGAAGAATCAAAAGTGATTTTTTAAAAATTTTTATTTGCAATCAGAGAGAGAGAGAGAGAGAGAGAGAGAGAGGGAGAGAGGGAGGGAGGGGAGACAGTCACAAAGAGAATGGGCAAGCCAGGGCCTCTAGCTACTGCAAACAAATTCCAGATGCATGCACCCCCTTGTGCATCTAGCTTACATGGGTACTGGGGAATGGAACCTGGGTCCTTTGGCTTTGCAGGCAAGCACCTTAACTGTTAAGCCATCTCTCACAGCCCCTCAAAAGTGATTTTAAGGGCTGGAGAGATGTTTTAGCACTTAAGGCACTTGCCTGGGAAGCCCAAGGACCCAGGTTCGATTCTCCAGGTCCCATGTTAGCCAGATGCACATCATGGTGCACGTATCTGGAATTTGTTTGCAGTGGCTACAGGCCTTGGAATGCCCATTCTCTCTCTCTCTTTGCCTGTAATAAATAAATTTTTTACAGTGATTTTAAAATGTAGACCTTGAATTTTCACAAATAAATGTTATTTTTATAATCAGGGAAAATGAACACCCTACACATTATTAATACTTGTCACTAAACATTAAATATTATAACTTTGTGATATAATCTTTTTTTACCCTTTCTTGTTAGCTCGTGTGTGTTTCTGTGAGTGAGTGAGCGTGCATGTGCCATAACGTACATATGGAGGTCAGATAACAGCTTCTGGTATCTTTGCTTTCTTTCCACGTTTGAAGTAGGGTCTCTGTTTTTTGCTAGCTGCCATATGAGTATCTGGGAATTCACTTTAGCATCTCTCATCATTCTGGATGAATAGTGAGATGAGAGACCCATGCTACAATGCTTGGCTTGACATTTCTAGGGACCTGAGCTCAGGTACTCATGTTTGCGTGACAAGCACTTTACCCACTGAGTCACCTCCTCAGTCCTTTTTAAGATCCTGCCTATGTATGGGGCAGGGTAGATGATGACTTCCTTATAGTACTAATTGTTTCAAATGGTTACTTGTCTATTTGGGTTTGGGGAATATTTTTATTATTTTAATTGCTGACCGGGGAATATAATTTGAAGCTTTACTGTGTATGTCTAAGAGCTAAAAAGAAAATAAATCACACTTGTTTTCTTACATCCTTTTAGTTATTTTGAGAACAATTTTCATGTACAAAACCTCAACTACCACATTCTGACCACATTACTCATATTAGGAACACCACCCTGAGTTCCATGAAAAGGCTTATTTTCTGTCAATATGAGTACTTGATAAGAGTTATAATGGGAAATTCAAGTGTCCACTAAGAACAAAAGATAGTAGGCTAAATTCCTAAGACAGAGGCCCAGAGAGGGCAACCTGTGCCATCTGTGGGAAGAGACCTGTAAGAAAACAAGGATCGGTCAGGAATGGAATGGAGAGGTTCAGTGATAGTGCCAGAAATGCTTCCATTGAAGACCTGGAGTTAAAAATGCCAGAAACTGAAGAAATTCTAGAGTTAAGGTGGCATGTGAGGCATGTTCCAGTATATTAAAGTCCTGCCGTTTATCTTTAAGAAAAATTCTCATTAAATATACAATAAAAAGGCAAATAATTAATGATGCGTAGGCTCACAAATGAACAGAATTAAAAAGTATCTCTATGTTATAGACATCAAAGGCCTACATTTTCTATGAAAAATACTCTTTAACAAGAGGAAAAAGGAGGAAGAAGTTTATGAAACTGTCTGAATAGGTTCCAAGATAACTACCTATAGGTTGGAGTGTTAAGTCCTGTTATCTATTCATGAGTGAAAAAATCCTTTAGTATTAATAATAGCTTTTGCATTTATCTATAAATCTCTTTTTGGTAAAGATATGATAAAATTAGGGTGGACACATTTGCTAAGTAAAGACTAGTGAAAGAGATGCAAAAGAGAAAAATAAACAACTTAAAAAGAGTTGGAAATCTCACCAGATAGCTTACTGTGTCAAAGTTCAAGTTCCAAGAAATGTATTAATTCCCTTCCCTTATTTCAAGCAGAAATTGAAGACTGCTATGCAGACTTACAATGTAACAGGAAGAGAATATATCAAGATTAATAAATTTAAGCTAAGGAAAATAAGGGCAGAATAAAATGAAGCTAGTAAAAAATTGTCTTGGAAATACATGTATTAATAGAAAATTTCAGAACTTGAAATTAACACTAATTATGAGATAGAAAAGCTTTGCCACTCACCAATTTTAACCTCTGTAAAGGTATTCTGCCTACATCTATTTGTGTCCTTTCTGGGACATTAGTGAATTGAACTTCTGGAACTGCAACGGCGCACATGACATGGGCCCACCTACAGGAGAGGAGACATTAGACATAAATAAAAGTTCCCTAAACTTACATACCATTGAACGCCAACTTGGTGATGGCAATCTCACAGATGGAAACATAATGATGAGAAATAAAGCCAAAAGACTAAATCCATCACAGATTCTGAAGTTCTAAAAAAACTATTAGCACATAGAAAGAATTAGGCTTCAATATTGTCTTTTAAACAAGTTTTTTGGTTTCCATTCTCTCTCTTTTCTCTCTACTACGTCTCTCCCACAATTTAGCCTTAATACGTGTTTCCTTTTGTGCTTTCATATTCTGGATTCTAAACTCCTACATGACACCTGGATAAATTCTATACCATATCTGTCCAACACAGTGACATGAAGTAAGTAAAGACCAAGGATGCTGTCCTATTATGAAATACATACATACACATGCATACACTAACATGCATGTTTAATGTATTAGGACTGAACAATATATGGCAACAGAATACCTCAATTTACAAAAGTTATAAGATGGAGTACAGCATATGACCTTCTCATATAATGCATAGGTCATGAAGAAAATTAATTAAAATAGCAATGCTTTCTATATGAGTTAAAACTGAGTTAATTTTTTAATGTTTTTCATCACTGCAATCCTACTACAATCCAAGGAATCTATAGACAAGGAAAAATAAAATTTAACTTGTTCCCTGATTGTCTTCTTAAAACCTGATATCTTCCATCCATCTTCTGAATTTGTCCAGAAAACTGACAACTTTGCAATTAATAATTCTGAGTATCTCTTAAGTGTTATGCCCCTTAGTAAAGATAAAGATCAAGAAGTATATCTAGAATTTTAAAGGAGCCTTAGCAATATTGGTGAGGAAAAAGAGGAAAGAGGGAAAGGGGCGGGAAATGGAAAAGAGAAAGGAAAGAAACCTGTGAGAAAACTGAAAGGTGCAAACCCTGTGGAATACCTTGCCACCATGCTCTCTGAAGCACAGTCCTAACCTCATGTACAAAAAAGAAAGCATTGGATCAATGTGTACAATGGGAGGTAGAGCAAACTATCACAGGAAGATTACATAGAGGAGACATGATCAAATTCAACAGTTAATGCATTACTTACTTATTGTTTTTAGTCTGCTTAAGAGCTCCTCCTCTCAAGTTGCATAGACAGCATTCCTAGCAGAAAAAAATAACAGTTAATAGACCTATATAACACATACCATATTCATCCAAATAACCCTAGACACTATTATGCTTTTTTTATTTTAAAATTAAAACCATAAGGTCATTCAAGTTAAATAAGACAAGTTGAAAATAGGGAAGTAAAGACAAACCTGAAAGTGCAGTTTTATACATGCTAGAGAACTTGGAAAGTATTGAGGTGGTTAATTTTAATTGTCAAGCTGATTGGAATACAGAAACCATAGGGCACTAATGAGTTATACTTTGAATATGTCTATTAGGATGTTTCCAAAGAGGTTTAGCTGAGAAAGTTAAGACACACCCTGAATATTTGGGATACCAGCCCAAGGGCTAGTGTCACAGAGAAGGAAAGAGGTAAAAGGACAAAGCCAGCTGAGTGTAGCCATTCTCATTTCTCTTCCTGGTCAGTGCCAAGGACCACGCTGCTCCTGCAGCTATGCCTTCCCTGTAACAATGGACTGAGTTCTAACTGCAAGGCAGAATATATCATTCCCCCTATAAGTTCTTTGTCATGTGCTTAGTCATGGAAAGGAGAAAAATAACTAATAAAGGCATGTATTGGAATTAAAGAACCTAGAACAAACAGTATAGTTCACCCCCTGACCCGGGGAATTAATTCATGGGCACAGGATGGCTTAAAGATTGGGAAGGCTTCTTTATAAGGATAGGAAAGGGGCTATTTTTCAAAGATATTCTTGTCAATAAAGTACCATAAAGCTTTACTCACTATCTCTGGACAAATGATGACAGAAAAAATAGCTTTGATTATCCCAGAATATCAAGCAGAAGAAAACAGAGCCGGGAAATAATTTCCTCAATCTTCTCCAGGTAACATTGCCTTTATAGCACATTTATGTTTTCTAGCTTGGCATATCGTTTCTACCACTAAGTAACAACCAATGCTATGAATGCCCAGTTAACAAGCTACTTCTCATTACATTCTCATGAAAGAGGCTAGGAAAAACAGAGCTACACAGTAATGTCTTGCATTATGTTGACCTAGGAGTGTTTTAATTATTTTTCTTTTTTGTTAAATATTTTATTTACTTGGAAGGAGGGAGGGAAAGAGAAAGAGAGAGGGGGTAGAAAGATGAGAAAGAGAATATGGCATGCCAGGGCCTCTAGCCATAGCAAACAAACTCCAGACGCACGCACTACTTTGTGCATTCTGGCTTCATGTGGATACTGGGGAATCGAACCCAGGACCTTGGGCTTTGCAGAAAAGTGCTTCAACCACTAAGCCACCATATCTTGAGCCCTGACCTAAATGTTTTTATTAACTACCCAAACTTAAAGCAATTTTTCCAAGTTTTCTGCATTAATAAATTTTATTAAAAATAAGTTAATAAGGGGTTTACCTGCAAAGTCTTTTCCTGTCATATAATGTCCCTAAACTAATTTTGATAGGTTTATTTAGCACAGTAAGGGGTAATATTGATAGTCATCATGACAGCACATAGAATCCTCTAGGAGACTAATCTCTGGACATGTATGAAGGAGTTTTCAAACTTGACTAATTGAGATGGGAAGACCCACCCTAAATGCAGGGGACACTGTTCTCTGGGCTGGGGTCCTAGATGAAATGACAATGAGGATGATCTGAACACCAGCATTTACTGCTATCTGCCTCCTGCCTAGAGATGCAGTGTGATCAGCCATTACCAACCCTACCTGCCTTAAGTTGCTTTTGACAAGTATTTTGTCTTAGCAACAAGAGGCTCTGATTGGATAACTGGAATCCCTTGAAGTAGTGTACTATCAATTAATGAATGTCAGATTTCATGGCTATTACTCTTCCAAGAGTACTATAAAAGCAGCTAAGAGAAATGAATATATATTTATCACTATTAATCAGTAGTTAAGAAAAATAAACAGAAATATTCAAAAATATCTGTATGTTGGTTTGAAACTTCACGAATATCTATTGAAAACTTAGCCTGGCAAAAGGTGTCATGTATACATTCATCTGAGTCCATTCTAAACCCAGCATAAGGAAATAGTGCTCTGTGGAGGAGTTTCTCTATGCAGACCACAGTGGCCTCTGAAGTAACTGCTTTTGGAAAAGATCAACAAGAAAGCAAAATCTGGGCTAGAGAGATGGCTTAGTGGTTAAGCGCTTGCATGTGAAGCCTAAGGACCTGGGTTAAAGGCTTGATTCCCCAGGACCCACGTTAGCCAGATGCACAAGGGGGTGTATACTTCTGGAGTTTCTTTGCAGTGGCTGGAAGCCCTGGTGTGCCCATTCTCTCTCCCTCTCTCTCCCTCTTCCTATTCAGTCTCCTCAAAATCTAAAGTGTCTATAATTGACCTCACTTCTACACACGCACGTGCACACACACACACACACACACACACACACTTGCTGTATACACTTCCTCCATCAAGGCTCTACCTCCTAAATTTCCACAACATTAGTCTACAGCACCACTAGCTAGGGCAAGTGTTCAAACACATGAGACACTGGGTACACTTGCATTCAAGCCATAACATACACACTCAATATCAATTTCTTTAGATAAATAAAGAACTTCCAGTGGAAGTTAAGATGGAGGCATAGGAACAACACCAAAGCAGCCTAAGGAAGAAAAAGCCAAAAAAAAAAAAAAAAAAAACAACAACAACAACAACAAAAACAGCAAAATGCACTCTTCTACTAAAAAGTGAGGTGGATGAGAAACTATCAATTGCAGCAGAGAAGTAGGAAAGATCCACAGCGCCTACAGCCCACAGAAGCAGCCCCAGCAGTGGCGGAACCAGGACGGTGTGGCCACAGACACAAGGCTCAGCCTGAGCAGCAGGAAAAGCCAGGTGAGGGGGTTCTCCACTCACACCTGCCCTCCATGCAAACTCAGGAAATGGAAAGGGAGGACAGCAGGGACCAACAGAGGAGCTGCTTGTGAGGTAGAGGATCACAGGGACCAGCAGGAGAACTAAAGCCACCATCCACAGCCTCCCTTCCCCACTGCCAGTGCAAGCATCAGCAACAACCAGAGACCTAGGGAAGGGAGTGCACCTACACAGCACCTGGCACCAGCAACCAGAGCAGCGATCCAGCGACCCAGCCAGCATACGTGAGCCCACAGTGCAGCAAAGAGGGACCCAAGCGGGAGCGCAGCATAACTGACACCAGAACAATGCCAAAAGGTAACTGGGATTATACCACCAGGTCAGTACCCACCAAATAAGCCTGGTATATAGGCTTGAATCAGAAGTGCTAATTGTACCTTCTATGTCAGGAGAAATATATTAAATCTGATGGATGGTCAGATCTGCCATTCTTAAATAAGCTATATTTGGGTCTTGTCATTTGTTGCTTCCCGAGTTATAGTGCCTTGTTCATTAGGGAAGGGTCTCACTTGGTAAAAACTGACTTGGAACCCTCAACAGACCAGAAATCTTAGCCTCCTAATTGACAGGATAAAGAGGGTTGGGCAACACACATCCTAAGGGACTGTGACTTTGCTAAAGGATCTGGTTGTCATAATACCTACTCTTAAATAAATACTCTGTGCTGTTTTTCATTGAATGTGTACACGGTTTAGTTATATTTTAGAATCTTCCTGTACTTTGCCCCACTCAGCCTACTGGAATATTCTCATAGCAGGCAAACCCACATCTAGGGTCACTTATGTAGATACTTTGAGAATCTTAAAGCCACACCTAGCACCTTAAGCTCCTACCCTCAAGATATATAACATCAGATTGATTGATACATCTAATAATACTGCAGATAATTAGAAAATCCAAGCATTAAATTAATCCAAGATGCACAAATATATACATTACAGCACAAAAAATCAAGACAATACAATACAACAAAAAGTATTAAACTATCAGAAATGACCTCCAGTAAGACTGATTTAGAGGAAATGTCTGAGAAAGATTCAAAAGAATGATTATAAATGTGTTCAGAGGAATCAAAGAAGAAATCAAAGAAATAAAAGAAGACATAGGAAACCAATTTAATGACATACAGAGGTCAAGACATAAATACAGATATAGAAATAATAAAGAAAAACCAGTCAGAATTACTAGAAATGAAGAACACAGTTAATGAAATAAAAAACTCTGTAGAAAATCTCACCCATAGAATGGATGGAGGAGAAGGCAGGATATCTAAACTAGACGACCAGGTGGCAGATCTAACACAGTCCAACAAACAAAAATACAAACTAATAGGAAAGTATGAATGGGAATTTCAAGATCTCTGGGACACTACGAAAAGATCAAATATAAGAATTCGTGGTATAGTAGAAGGAGAATTTCACTCCAAAGGCATAGTAGGCGTTTTCAACAAAATCATAGGAGAAACTTCCCTCAAATTGGGAAAGAGATGTCAATGCAGATACAGGAATCCTTTAGAACACCGAACAAACAAAACCTGCAAAAAACCTCTACTCGCCATATTATGATTAAACTACCAAACATACAAACCAAAGAAAATATATTGAAAGCACTTAGAAAGAAAAATCAAGTTACCTACTATGGCAAGCCCATTAGGATCACAGCAGATTACTCAACACAAACTTTAAAAGCCAGAAGGGTTGGAATGATGTATTCCAAATTCTGAAGGATAACAACTGTCAACCAAGGTTACCTTATCCTTCAAAGCTATCCACACAAATAGAAGGAGAAATAGGACATTCCACAACAAAAGCAGGCTAAAAGAATTATTTGAAGACATAACCAGCTCTACAGAAAATACTTGAAAGGAACCTCCATGCTGAAGAGAAAGAAAACCACACATATAAGGAACCTGGAAAAAAAATACTCAAATACTAGTTAATAGGAGAGAGCAAAGGTAAAATTGGAAAAACTACGAAAGAAAAAAAATGGCAAAAATAAATACACACCTTTCAATAATAACTCTTAATATCAATGGCCTCAATGCCCCAACCAAATGACATAGGTTTGCATACTGAGTTAAAAAGCACGATCCTTCAATTTGTTGTCTCTAAGAAACTCACCTTTCTACAAAGGATGGACACAATCATAGGGTAAAAGGCTGGAAAAAGGTGTTTCAAGCAAATGGGCCTAGAAAACAAGCATTGCTTGCTATCCTAATATCTGACAAGGTAGACTTCAGTCGATCATTTGCTAGGAAAGATAAGGAAGGTCACTTTATATTGATTAAAGGCACACTCCAACAGGAGGACATTACAATCATAAACATATATGCACCTAACATGGGCTCCCAACTTCATCAAACAAATGCTATTAGAACTAAGGCACAGATAACACCAAACAGTTGGACTGGGTGATTTCAACACCCCACCCTCATCAATTGACAGGTCATCCTGGCAAAAAAAAAAAATAAATAAACAGAGGGGCATCTAGATTAAATTAGATCACAGAACAAATGGACCTAACATATATGTACAGGACATTTCATCCAAATGCTGCAGAACACATATTCTTTTCAGCAGCACATGGAACATTCTCTAAAATAGACAATATTAGGACACAAAGCATATCTTAACAAATAGAGGAAAAGTAAAATAATTCCTTGCATTCTATCTGATCACAATGGGATCAAACTACAAATCAATGGCATGAAAAGCTATAGTGCATACACAAAATCATGGAAACTAAACAATACACCACTAAAATGATGAATGGGTCAATGAAGAAATCAAGAATCAAAATACTGATAGAGTCAAATGATAATGAGAACACAACATACCAAAACTTTTGGGACACAATGAAGGCAGTCCTATGAGGGAAATTTATAACTTTAAGTGCCTATAATAAGAAATTAGAAAGGTCTCAAGTAAACAACCTAATATTTCAGCTTAAAGCCTTGGAAAAAGAAAAAAAGTTAAACCAAAAATCAGTAGATGGGAAGAAATAACAAAGATTAGGGCAGAAATTAATGAAACAGAAACAAACAAACAAAAAAATCCAAAGAATCAATGAAACAAAGAGTTGGTTCTTTGAAAGGATAAACAAGATTGATAAACCCTTAGCAAATCTGATCAAAAGAAAGAGAAAAGAGACACAAATTAATAAAATTAAGATAAGAAAAAGGCACCATCACAACAGATACCAGAGAAATTAAAAAAATCACAAGGACGTACTATAAGAACATATACTCCACTAAATTTGAAAATCTGAAGGGATTGGATGATTTATATTAAATTAAATCAAAGATGAGATTAACCAATTAAATAGACCTATAACAAATATGGAGATCCAAGCAGTTATCAAAAATTTCCCAACTAAAAAAAGTCCAGGCGCAGATGGATTCACTGGTGAATTTTACCAGACCTTCAAGGAAGAACTAGCACCAATGCTTCTTAAACTTTTCCAAAATACAGAAAAAGAAGGAATCCTACAAAACACCTTGTACGAAGCCAGCATCATCCTGATATCAAAACCAGGCAAAGATAGAAGAAGAAAAGAAAAATTACAGACCAATCTCCCTCATGAACATAGATGCAAAAACTCTCAACAAAATATTGGTAAAGAGAATACCAAAATATATCAGAGAGATCATTCACCTCGACCATGCAGGCTTTATCGCAGAGAAACAGGGACAGTTCAACATACACAAATTGATAAATATGATACATTTTATAAATGGACTGAAGGACAAAATTCACATATTATCTCATTAGATGCAGAAAAAGCATCAGGCAAAATCCAACATCCCTTCATGATAAAAGTCCTACACAGACTGGGACTAAAAGTATCATATCTCAACCAGGCATGCTGGTGTACGCCTTTAATCCCAGCACTTGGGAGGCAATGGTAGGAGGATTGCCATGAGTTCGAGGTCACCCTGAGAATACAGCGTAAATTACAGGTCAGTCTGGGCTAGAGTGAGATACTACCTTGAAAAACCAAAAAACAAACAAACAAAAAAAGGTATCATATCTCAATATAATAAAGGCTATCTATGACGAGCCTAGAGCCAACATATTACTAAATGGGGAAAAACCTGAAGCTTTTCCACTGAAATCAGGAACAAGGCAAGGGTGTCCACTGCACCACTATTATTTAATATAGTACTAGAAGCCTTACCCATAGCAATAAGGCAAGGGCACACATAAAAAGGATACAAACTGGAAAGGAAGAGGTCAAGTTATCATTATTTGTAGATGAAATGATTCTGTACCTAAAGGGCCCTAAAGACTCTACCAGCAAACTGTTAGAGCTCATCAACATCTACAGCCATGTAGCAGGATACAAAATAAACACTCAGATCAGTAGCCTTCCTATATGCTAACAAAAAACACACAGAGGATGAAATCAGGGAATCACTCTCATTCACAATTGCATCAATAAAAAAAAAATGAGGAAAAAGATAACTAATATACAAGAGTTAGAGATAAGAGAGAGAGAGACAGGGAGAGGGGAAGTGAGGGAGGGAAGATGTAGGAGATTAAGTTTAGTCTTAATCTTACCCTCTCCAGTGTCTTGTGGTTCAGGTGTTCCCTGTAAGGGCCTGGTGAAGGATCAGCCATTTGGTCTGTCTTTTAGTTAGTAGAAAATTATGGTACCATTGCCGTTTGGGTCTAGATTTGTGTTTCCCACCCCTTTGATGCCCTCCCCTCCCTCCCCTTCCATCCTAGTGTCTAATCTAGGAGATGCTTGCTGGGTATGTAAGGTATCTTCGGTAGATTCAGGTTAGGTGCTGTAGATGAGTGAGACTATGTGGCGATTTTTTTTCTGTGATTGGGTAAGTTCACTGAGAATGATCTGTTCCAGGTTCAACCATTTGTCCTCAAATTTCATTGTGTCATTTTTTCTTACTGCTGTATAGAATTCCATTGTGTAGATATACCACATCTTAGTTATCCATTCTTCTAGTGATGGACATCTGGGTTGATTCCAGCTCTTAGCTATTACAAATTGAGCCGCTATAAACATGGTTGAGCAAATCTCTTTAGTCTGTGGTTTGAAGGTTTTAGGGTAGATGCCCAGTAAGGGAAAAACTGGGTCTGTTGGTATCTCTATACTCAGCTTTTTCAGAAGTCTCCATATTGCTTTCCAAAGTGGTTGTACCATCCTACATTCCCACCAACAGTGGATGAGTGTTCCTACTTCTCCACATCCTCTCCAGCATTTAAAAAAAAAAAAAAAAAAGTAAGGGTTATCTCATTTGTCCTGGTGCTAACTTACTCTCCGTTGGAGAATCTGCTTCTCTTTTTCAGATAGATGTAGACCCTAAGGAGAGAGCCACCCCATCATACCTCAAAACGGCCCCGGCTGAAACTAAGAAAAATTGGAGAAACAAGCAAGGGGGCTGTTTTCCTGATGAACCGGACACCAGCACAAGGGGGAAGGAGATCAGCACAGAGAAAAATCAACTCCTACCAAATCAGAGAGCCAGAGCCTCAGAGGCCCCCAACACCTCATCACTGAAGCAGACCAAAAGTGAACCCAACATGGCTCAGGGAAATTTTGCGGAAGAGGGGGCGGAAAGAATGTCAGAGTCACATGTTGGGTCATGATATGCAGAGACATTTAGCTTACCCATAACTGTGGGCTAACTCCACAATGCATGACCCGTATACCTCAACAAGGAGGGGACAAGGGGAGGGGGTAGGTCACGGATGAGCCTAATAATGGTACCAAACTGACTGTATTTGCTGAATACAGAACTGACTAATAAAAAAAAAAAAAGAAAGAAAGAAAAAGAAAAAGAAAAAAAAATGAAGTACCTAGGAATAAGCCTAACTAAGGAAGTGAAGGATATATACAATGAAAACTTTATAACACTCAAGCGAGAAATTCCAGAAGACACTAGGAAATGGAAAGACATCCCTCGTTCTTGGATTGGAAGAATCAATATTGTGAAAATAGAAATCTTACCAAAAGCAATCTACACATTTAATGTAATCCCCATCAAAATTCCAATGGCATTCTACATGGAAATAGCAAAAACAATCCAAAAGTTCATTTGGAAGCACAAAAAATCTTGAATATCTAAAACAAGTAGATCAATGGAACAGAATAGAGGGCCCAGATATAAGCCTGGGTAGCTATAGCCACCTGATCTTCAACAAGAATGCCAAAAATAAGCATTGGAGAAAAGATAGCCCCTTCAGCAAATGGTGCTGGGAAAACTGGATATGTATCTGAAGAAGGATGGAAATAGATCCTTATCTTTCTACATGCACAACAAATACGTCCAAATGGATCAAAGACCTTAAAAATCAGACCTAAAATTCTGAAACTACTACAGCAAAAAGTAGGAGAAACCCTTCAACATATTGGTATTGGCAAAGACTTTCTGACTATAACTGTAGTCGCCATAGATTCTTACTAGAAAATTTTCAGTGCCAAGAATGGAATACCTTCCAGTGAGTTGTTGGCCAGGGAGGTCCATGATGCCCTCAAAACATTACAGGCCATTGATGAGGCCCTTGGTTTCCCACCAGGCATAGATGTTAAGACCCTATTGCTGAAGACTACCCATACTTGGGTTGCAAGGTCACTGAGAAATCCTGCTGGAACTGAGCCGAAAGCCTCCTCCATGTTGACCAACAGAAAGCTGGGAAAAGCCACACTGCATGCAGGTCAATGGGAGACACAGAAATCACCAGTGAATATAAGATACTCCAGAGTGGACACTGCAAGCTTTAGATTTGGCCAACCAGACCAAATGAGCCAATGGGTGCAATAGTGGCACATCTGTTTTGAGGGACACCAACTGCCCTCTAATCTGTCTGGAAACCGGCTCCATGGGAGGGAAAACATCCCTTATACTGAAAACCTACAACAGGGGTAGTCATGAGCCCTAGGAGTGTAATGTCTGCTGCTGTCTGTCTAAATGTATATACTATGCTCATCAAACTGCCCAGTAAGCACTTCTCTTAATGTTCATAGCCATATCTTAATGCTACTCTCATTTTTTCGTTAGACAACTTTCTCTTTTCAGATGGCAGTGACCTTGGGTTGACTCACAAGACAACATGGTGATAAGAAGCACTACAATATCTCTATCACACCTTCCAAGGCTCTGGGTCCACTGCGGTAGAGGCGGCAGAAAAAATATAAGAGCCAAAGGAAGGGTAGGACTCCTTACAACGTGCTCCTTCAGACACAAAATGACTTGGATATCCATGACCTCACAGCGCCTGACAATACCTACATAAGACCATCATAACAGGAGGAAAAAATGATAACATCAAAATAAAAGAGACTGATTGAGAGGGGGAAAGGATATGATGGAGAGTGGAGTTTCAAAGGGGAATGTGGGAGGAGGGAAGGAATTACTATGGGATATTGCTTACAATCATGGACGCGGTTAATTATAAAAAAATAAAATAAAAAGTGCAAGCAGACTGGAAGGATGGCTTAGTGGTTAAGGCGTCTGCCTACAAAGCCAAAGGACACAGGTTCTATTGCCCAGGACCCACATTAGCCAGATGCACAAGGGGGCGCATGAGTTCACTTGCAGTGGCTGGAGGCCCTGGCATGCCCATTCTTTCTTTCTCTGTCCCTCCCCCCTCCTTTTTTCTCTGTCAAATGAATGAATGAATAAATAAATAAATAAATAGATTAAATTTAAAAAATAAATATAGTCTATAAAAAGTAGAAAAAAAAGTATAAGTGTGTAAAAGAAACTACATAAAAGATGCATAGTTTCTTTAAAAGAAACTATGCATCTTTACATTAAATACATATACTTTAAAATTAATTGTGAATGTTTCCTTTTCATTTTTGCTTAAGAGAAAATGTCAAATGGAAGCATTTAAGATCTCTTCAAGAGTCTTTCAGTAAACTGAAATTACTTTCAAACCAACATGTATTGATATGGCTGTTTACACTTGTATAAGAAAAAATAATAAAATTAAACAGCTTGACTCAACTAGTCTTATTTTATCTTATGTTTAACTAGCATGTCTTTTCCAAAACACTAAGATTTAAAAAAGATTACTCACTATGATAAAGACTTAGATATTGAGAGTCAACCTATGTTTTGTAAAACAAAACAAAATGCACATTAATCTGCCTATCAGAACTATATGAGAGTTGTTATTTCTGTATTTTATAAATATCATTAAAAAACAATTTGATCCAGACGTGGTGGTGTACACCTTTAATCCCAGCACTCTGGAGGCAGAGGTAGGAGGATTGCCATAAATTGGAGGCCTCCCTGAGATTGCATTCCAGGTCAGCCTGGGATAGAGGAGACACTACCTGGAACCCCCCCCCCCCAAAAAAAAAACCAACCCATTGATACACTACATTTCTCCCCCTTCAAGGCAGCTAAATTGAATGAAAATCTGTAAAATCAGATCATATTCTGTACATTGTCCCTTTTCTTCCTAAGACCATTCATGAAAATATATTTTGACAAATATGTTTTAAAATTTGAAAAAAAAAAAAAGAGGCACAATGAGATGAACCATTTCCTAGTATACCAATTTACACAATGAAATGCCTTTTTAAGGGCTGAGTTATGAAGCTATGAAAAGAGTTCCTATAATCAGAATGCTGGCATAGCTTTAACAATAGTGAAAAAGACATTGCTATGACATGGCTACTGCATTTGTTCATTATTTGTTGTAAAGGAAAATTATATCTCAACAGCTAATTTATAAAGCATCAGTAAAACAAATGCCAATATAAGCACTCTCAAATTATCTCATAAGAAGCTCTCATTTTAACTGACAGTTCCATAAGTACCACTAAAGCCTATTTTCAGTGACAGAGAAATTATGAGACTGAAGTCCTCCCCCACAGCAAGTTATCTGCCTTCTTCAAAACAATAACAGAATATTGTAAAATAGGGTTGTCTAAGCTTGGAAAACCAAGAGTAATCAATCACATTAAAGAGAAAGTACTGCTGATCAACAAAACATGGAAGAATCATTTCTGTGTATGTGGCTCATTTATCAGGGCTGGCCAAAGGACAAGGTATAACAAAGACAGGGCTGGGTACAGATACTGAATAATTAAGAAATGGAATGACAGGTTTCCTACAGTATACATGAATGGAAATTCCATTTGTAGCAACGAAATCTACAGACGCAAGTGAGTTTTCTAATATACATGCTCCCATGTGTGTTATAATGATAACATTCATTTATTCAACAAATATTCATCACCATGATGTCTGTAGAAATTGAAAGAAAAAAAAGTGTATGGCAATAAACCTATTATCAGGGATTTTTAGGGACAAAGGCAGCCAGGAAACCTAAAATAAGTAGACAAGAGGGCAAGTGCTATGAAATAGGCCACAAAGCTATGTAGAGAAAGGTGAAACAGGCAGATTCTCCCATAGGAAAGATGGTCTTTTCTAATAAGAAAGATGTCCATCTAGAAATAGTAATACCTAATAATAAACCTTCTGGGTTACCAAATATACCTCTGCACCGTAATACAGTGCAGGTATTATTATGTAAGCCTCACTAACTAACGAAGGTGTCACTTCAAGTTCTGAGCTGAACAAGGACATAATCTGACCTATTTTTCTTTTTGGGTTTTTCAAGGTAGGGTTTCACTCTAGCTCAAGCTGACCTGGAATTCACTATGTAGTCTCAGTATGGCCTGGAACTCATCTGATCCTCCTATCACTGCCTCCCAAGTGCTGGAATTAAAGGCTTGCTCCACCAAGCCCAGCTTGATCTACATTTTAAATGGGAACTCCAATTGTTATGTACAAAGAGGTCTACAAACAGGACATTCAGTAGAGTTGGGCAAGAAGACAGTTCCATATCTATAGAATAAATAAGTGATGGTGGACTAAAACCTGAGTTACAGCAGGGGTAATATGAACTGGCTAAGATTTATTCTGAATCTGGTTTTACATTTATGCAGACATGGAATGTGAGAAAAAGGAAAAGCACCATATATATTGCTAAAGTTTTTGGCTCATCAGCAGAGAGACAGGAATTCCCAATCACTGTAAATAATCAAGAGAACATGACCGGAATTAAGCTTGACAATGCATTGGATGTACCTATTGTAATGCAATAAGACCATATTGAGAAGGACATATTGAGCTAAGGAGAATGGAAAGAGTTTCAGTAAGGCTGAAGAAAAGCAGATGACAATTGGGTGCTAGAAGCCAACTAATGGTGCTGGAGAAAGTGATGCTAAGGAAATACAGGGCAAAACCTATAACTAGAACAGATTTAAGAAGGATGCGGGGACAGCAGTGAAACCATGAGTTTGAAGAGTTTTCCTGTGTTAGAGTACAATGATACAGGGTTGTAGCTGGCATGGAAGAAAGGTCACAGGAAACTGTTTTAGATTGAAGAGAGAATGAAAAACAGGTATGTACGATAGTAAATATCATTAAGAGAGAAGCACATGGCGATGGGAAGAGAGGAATGGTTATCTGACAAAGGGAATGAATCACCAATATCACAGACATGAAGCAGGTAAAAAATAAAAAATAAAAAAGCTGTAGATGACCTATTCTGATGACTTCAATGTTGCATGATAAAATATGAAATGGGCTCATAAGACAAGAATAGAATGGGAAAAGAGGTAAGGTAGTTTCTAGATAAAAGTTATGAAACAGTCAAGCAGGAGAATGCAGCAAATAGGTGACGGGAATACAGTACCAATGACTAGACCTCACTGAGGACCTACTAACAATTAACCAAAAGCAAAAACAACATATAGAATTGATGTTTCTTGGCAGTCACATTCAGGGACACACCTCCAGATACAGAAGAGACTGGCAAATTTACCTCAGAGAATTATGCCAAGAAAAGCAAAGTCAGAAAGCTGCAATGGAGCTAAGAATAAATGTATCCTTCATGTATTCCGTTATGCATATATTCTCATTCCATATATGAAACCAAGGAACAGAGGCTAGTCAGAGGCAATTTACATGAAGCTTACTACATTTGCATAACACTATTTCCTGGATCCTGAGAAGATTACTTCACAACAATTATTATTATTATTATATTTTTTAGTTTTTCAAGGTAGAGTTTCACTCTGGCCCAGGCTGACCTGGAATTTACTAGGTAGTCTCAGGTGGCCTCCAACTCTTGGCGATCCTCCTACCTCTGCCTCCCAAGGGCTGGGATTAAAGGCACACACCACCATGCCTGGCTTTTATTTACTTATATATGTTTATTTATTTGACAGAGAAAGAAGGAGAGAGAGAAAAAAAAATGGGCACATCAGGGCCTCTAGCCACTGCAGACAAACTCCACACACATGCGCCCCCTTGTACATCTGGCTAACGTGGGTCCTGGGGAATCGAACCTGGGTCCTTTGGCTATGCAGATAAACATGGAATGTGAGAAAAAGGAAAAGCACCATATATATTGCTAAAGTTTTTGGCTCATCAGCAGAGAGACAGGAATTCCTCCAGCCATCCCTCCAGCCCCGCAGTAAAATTTTACTTAAATTTGTTAAACTGTAGCATATTTCACTCTCAATATAAATTCAAAGCTGGGTGTGGTGGTACACATAGAGGTAGGAGGGATCACCATGAGTTCAAGACCACTCTGAGACTACATAGTGAATTTCAGGTCAGTCTGGGATAGAGCAAGAACCTACCTCAAAAAACAAAATAAATAAATAAATAAATTCAAGATGGTTTCGTCTTCACAGCATGATATTCAACAATAAACTGCAAGTTACATGACTTGTTCATCCTGTCACTAGACTAAGTTTTGACATGCATGAGAATCATCTCAGTCAGCTTTTTTTTCTTTTAAATAAATTTCCATTTTCCCTAGGGATCTTCTTCCTCACTGCAAAGGAGACAGGCCTTGCAGGTAATCAGCCCAGCATCCCCAGCCTGGTGTTCCCGATTGTGCTAGGCTCCCTCCCCATACTGTCACTCATTATTCTTCTGACTTGTTGTGCCCTCTAGTCCAAGCACTAAAGGTTAATGAGGCTTTTGTTTTCAATAAAAGAGCTATTTATAAATATGATTCCACTTGTCATAAGTTATATAGACTTCCTTCTCTTTGTCTACCTTACTAAATGTACTGGAATGCTGATTGTACAAAAGGAAGAAAAAACAAAGAAAAATGATTTTTTACATTTTGACATTGTAAGCAATCCCCTAAATGATTGGCTGCCACATCATTGCTACACTGTTAGGATAGTTAATACCAAACTATGTTGTTCTGTTTGATTCAACTAAAATAATTATCACCACTCTGGCCTTTGTGAGCCAAGATTTAAATTTGTAGCTGTTTAAAGTAATTTACTTCCTCAGAAGACAAGAGGTAATTTTGAGCACATATATATTACCACACTCAGATGGGGAAATAGTCTTGGCTGGAAGTTCACAGACACCTGCATGGCAAACAGCAAGGTAGCAAAAGCAACAACTTGGCTATAAATGCCACTGCCCATGGGTAACTGGCCCGCCTTTGACAAGAGCAGAGCCTTTCTTTTCCCACTACTTACACTTTGTTTGCAGATCAAAGTCAGTACTACAGGCTGACAGCCTCTCATCACCTGTCTGTTTTAGACAGGATCCCATGGAATAAAAAAATACTCAACCTAAGGCATATCAGAGGGAACAGCATACTGTGCTGACCTCTCAAGGCAATAAGCCAGTCCAATCTGAACCTCTACAAAGCCATTTCAGAGCTGTTTCTATGAGAAAAAATGTCACCTCTATTGCCAGTCAGGAAACTGTAGATTATACAGTTCTAAGAAAGATCCTCTAGGGAGAAACCAGCATAAAAATAAAAGGGAAAAAACCTGGTCTATCCAAGCAACCAATAATGATAACTATTCTACACTAAGTAGATTTCTAATCATACCACAAATTGATACAGGCTATACTTTCAATTTAAAGAAACAAAACCATTCAAAAACACATCTGGATTTCTGAGTATGATAGAAGATTAGAAGCTACCCCAATGAAATCAGAACAGAAAAAAAAAAGCAAAATTAATATAATCTGTGCAAGAGAACAGACCTACAAACAAACTTATTAAACCAGGTGAGATCTGACATGGAAGCAGCAGTAGCAGCGGAGACCAGAACCTGCAGCTGGCATAACCAAGCTATTCCCATGAGTGTGAGGGAAAACACCTGGGAAAATCCTGCACCTCACAGACACTTGCCCTGCAAGATCAGTCAGATGGACAAGCAAAGTCAGGATGCAAAATTGGCACTGAAGCCTGAGAACTCAGAAAGTTAGAGCAAAATTCAGAGATCTGGCCCATTGGACCAAGATATTAAAACTTGAACATCCCTTCCCCCACATGCCCAAGAGCACCAATGCTGCTGCTGAGGTCATGGGCCTGCTCTAAGCCGTCCATACACAAAGAGCACCAAGGAGGGATTGAGTACTACACAGCTCACCTCAGGAAAAGGGTGCCAAAAACCCATGCTAAAAAGTAACTCATATAAAGTCCACTGGGGCAATACAAACCCCAAATATGGACCACTTAGTTGGAACTGGAATTGCAAATTGCAGCTCTTATATCAGTCTAGTTTGCGGCATAAAGAATCACAGTCAGGGAAATAATTAAAATTTCATCCTATCAAAGAATACCGACTGATGCAATATACTTTAATATAATGTCCTTTTATTTCACGTTGCATTTCTTATCTCTTTGTTATTACTCATCTTTGTCATTGTTAGTATTTTTGAACACTGTGGGGCTGGACACTAGGTTCCACCTACAGTGACATCAAGTAAAGCTTAGCCATAATCGAACAATGCAAATATTTCACCTGAAAGAATATAGGTGAAGAAGAAAATTTCTGCAAAAAATGAACCCGGACATGTAAACTACAAAGAAATTTTAAGAAAACATGAAAAAAATCAAGTCAATGTAATGTCAATCAAAATTACTAATTCTAGAGTAATAACAGAAAAATTTCACTAAAGATAGATAGAATCCTGTGGTAGTTTGAATAGATGGCCCCCGATATATTCAGTGTTTCAGTAGTTTGTAGTTTCCATCTGCAGTCACCTGGCTGGAGGTGGTGTCACTGGGCTGATCTTAAGGTGTGGTGATGGGTTTGAGATTTCAATCTATATGCAAAGTATGCCTAGTTGGAGTTCCTGAAGTGTGCAGCGCTGTGTGGCTTTTTGGCTTGTGCTTCTCTCTCTGTGTTTGGTCCAGTGAAAACAGGCAGCTTCTTCTGCCATTATGGAACTTCCCCTGGATCTGTGAGCTTCAATAAATCCCTTCATCCATAACTGTGCCTGATCTGAAATTTATCTCAGGGAACGAGAAGCTGTTTGCTACAAATCCCAAACAATGAATTCAAAAGAATGATTATAATAGCCATGCTCAAGAAAGCAAAGAGAGAAACAAACTCCTGAAAGAATCTCAGAGAATACAAAATGATTACAATAATAATGTAGTTAATATGAGATATGGCTGAGGAATTCCACTGAAAAATAGAAACACTGGAAATGAAAAGTTTGAGAGAAAGCCTCACCAATAGAAGAGATCAAAAGAAGGATGAAGATTGAAGACACAGTTGAGAAATGAGAACATTCCATATGAATAAAAATTAATTAATGAGAAGGTCTGAGATATGACTTTCAAGATATCTAGAATGTGATGTAAACACCAAATATAACAATGATGTGCACAGAAGAATTCTGTGTAAAGGGCAAAGAAAACATATTAAAACAAGATCATAGCAGAATCATACAAAATTAGGGAAAGAAGAGATAATCCAGGTATAAGAGTCATATAGTAAACTGAATAAGAGACTGGAACATACTGTTGTCTAAATATAATTAACACTCTAAATATACAGAACACATAAAGTATATTGAAAGTATTAAGAAACACCAAGCTAAGGCAGGCATGGTGGCACATGCCTTTAATCCCAGCACCTGGGAGGCAGAGGTAGGAGGATCACCATGAGTTTGAGTCCACCCTGAGACTACATAGTCAATTCCAGGTCAGCCTGGACTAGAATGAAACCCTATCTCAAAAAAACAAAAATAAATAAATAAATAAGAAAAAAGAAACACCAACCAGAAAAGGTTCTGCTGTTCAATTATAATTAACCTTGCAAACATACAGAATAAAGAATCACTAAGTGACATATAAAGGAAAGCCCATCAAAATATGAGCTATTTTTTTCTCAATGAAAAATGTAAATGCAGGAAAGTATAGAATAATATAATTCAAGATCTGAAAAACAACTAGTTACTCTCTATTGTATTATTCAATACTCAAGAAAGCAATCTGATATAATTTAAAGAGAAAGAAAAACTATCTAAGATTAAAGCAAGCTAAAGAAATTCATGACCATTAAAGCTAACTCTACAGAAGATACTGAAGTAATCCTGCAGACTGAAAAGCAAGGCAAATACATCCACAGGAAAGAATAAATATACTTGAGGAGCTGGAGAGATGGCTTAGTAGGTAAAGTGCTCACCATGCAAAAATAAGAACCTGAGTTCAGAACTCTAGCACCCACATAAATCGAGGGATAGTGGCATGTGACTGTACTCTGAACACTTGGGAGATGCAGACAGGTAAGGCCCCATGGCAAGCTGGCTAATGTGATTAGATGAATAAGTAAGCTCTAGGTTAGATAAGAGTTTGCCCTGCTTGGGTTCAGTCTTGCTTTGATTAGACCATTCTTTACTATTCTCTATTTCTTTGGCAGGAAATAAGGTAGAGAGTAAATGAAGAGGACACCCAACACTGACCACTGGCCTCAGCACGCATGTGTACACACATACACATGTGACCACCCATGTGAGTGAGTGAGTGAGAGAGAGAGAGAGGGAGGGAGGGAGGGAGGGAGGGAGGGAGGGAGGGAGAAGCAAAGAGGGAGGGGGAGGGAGGTGTAGGGAGGAGGGAGGCAGATAGAGAATAGGTGTGCCAGGGCCTCCAGCCATTGCAAATAAGCTCCACATGCATGTGCCACCTTGTGCATCTGGCTTATGTGGGTCCTGGTGAATCAAAGCTGGGTCTTCTGGCTTTGAAAGCAAGTGCTTTAACTGCTAAGCCATCTGTCCAGCAGAAGATTTCAATTTTCAATTAGATTTCAAATTTCAATTAGGACCTCACAGTGGCTGTCATTACCAGCGGTTACAGTACAGATGAACCTGACTTTGCATACTCCACCAACCATTAGCTATTAGCTATTTTTGGAGGTTCCAAGATCTCATGTACCCTTCCCCCATCAATGGCAAAGTACTGACAGGTGCTAAGAGTTCTTGAGTCTAATGGCTATGTAATATCCAGAAGACAGGGTTTTCCAGCCTCCCCATCCTCCTGTTTTTTCCAACTGTGGAAGTTCCAGAGTAGGCAGATAATTTGCAGACATGAACACAGGGCTTGGGATTCAAGGAGCACCCCAGAATTTCCATATTTATCCATTACATGCCCCCTCATTTATAATGTTTCCTGAGCCTGGGGGGGCTGGTTTAGATGTCCAGCTTGAGCCTGAACACACAGTACTCACTTATTCCTAATAATTTTGCCAGCTATGCATTAACCAATGCCAATTTCATAAAGATTTTATAGTTATAGAACCAAAGAAAGTCATAAATAAAATGAAGGCACTTTTCAAATACATTGGCTGACCATCAAGCAGTGGGTTATACAAAGCAGTGAAATCTCCACCATAGACCTTAGATGCTATCTGATCACATTCTTAGCCCTTGGGTTGGTGGAAGCTGTGATCTGTTCTTGCACTTCAAAAAGGATCACACCACATCAACTGATACTCACCAGGATGTTAGGTCAGACACAGAGCTGGGCAATAAATAAATGGCTATTGGTGGGCTAAAGGTAACCCAAGGTAATTGGGCTCTAACTTGCAACACTCCATTTCTCCGTAATCACAGGAGATTTATCAATCCATTCAGCCTTGCTGGACATAGGTGCAGCAGATACAGTGCTTTTATGGGATGCTTATATCAGAAAGGTATCTAAGTGTACTCTGAAAGACAGTCTTCTCTCTAGCTGTATCAGGGCTCATATGACAGAAAACAAATGCAAACTCTCATTATAAGCTTGGCTAACTTGCAACCAAGCTCAGGTCCCAGCCTTACAAGTTATCAGAACTTAAAATGAGGGCACTAACTGGAAAACAGTGGGATCCTGTAACTTGGATTGAGGATGTATGGGGACATTAAGCTCTCAGATTCTGATGAAGTTATTTATTTTGCATAAGAATGTAGCCTCCCTGCCCTTAACTGCAGTTGCACTCCCACTCCACACACTGAAATATTGCCCTCTCTAGCCTTGCCCAAGGGAATTAATCCTTCTTTGCCTGAGGAACCAATTGTCTTTCTAGCAGGAGATGCCCCTCAGGGCTCTCCTACCTTAGCATTTAGACCAATAACCAGATAGAAGGCAAAGCAGGCCTCTAAAAGCGAGATAGAAACCAGTGACTCAGGAGGAGGTGTGATATACCCTGAAGAACATGGAGAGTATAAGCAGAAGCAATAGGGATATATGTGGGAATGGATTTTAAGAGTGGGGAATGGTGGAGGAAGGAATATAAAATTAGATCAGGATGAATTTATTGAAATGAGCAGAGATTATATATTTAATTCTGCAGTTTAAAGAGGTGACAAGAATTTATTTGATTGGTTAGCTGTAGTATAAATCCAAAGATGGCCTACTGTAAATGAGTTCCAGCTGTCTGATATCCCTTCGCTTACTACTGGTGAAAGGATTAAACGGCTCAGAGAACTTGGAGTGCTGGAGTTGATTTGCCATGTAAACTCATTTTTTCCTCAACAATGGGAGGGCCCAGAAGAAATGCCCTTCACTAAGACTATGAGAAACAAATTTGGGAAGGGGACACCAGCATACAAAAAAGTTCTCAGACATTGCTATTACATATTAAAGACATCACAATGACAGCCTTGCTTGCTGCATTAGGTGGGTCTAACTGGATCTCAGAATAATAATGGCCAAGTGGCAGTGCTGAATCACTGAAGGCAAGGTGAGTTTCTTCACTGTAATGGATAGCATAGGCGAAACAATGCACATAATGGTATATAGCTCTTGTAAACCTTTGGTCCTGGCTGATTAATCATGGTATTCCCAGAAGTGAAATAGTTCCTGCTTGATCTCTATAAGCAGAAAAGTTCCAGAGCAAAGGAAAATCTAAGGCTACTTTTGAATTATAGCAAGAGAATTAAGGTCTCTTAATGAATTTCCAGACCAGTCAGTTTATAGATTCAGAGACCCTTGAATGAAGGGGTGGCCAGGTCCCCTTGAGGAATGACCCGCTGACAATGCCCAACAGCTTCAATATTAAGCTTAGTCCTATCCTTCCTCAAAAGGCCCCATAGGGCTGGAGAGATGGCTTGGTGGTTAAAGTGCTGGCCTGCAAAGCCAAAGGACCCAGGTTCGATTTCCCAGGACCCACAAAAGGCAGATGCACAAGGTGGCACATGCGTCTGCAGAGGCTGGAGGCCCTGGCATGCACGTTCTGCCCCTTTCTCTTTTTCTTTCTCTCTCAAATAAAGAAATGAAAGATTAAAAAGGAGTAAGTTTATTTTTAAACAAAAAGGACCTATAGCCTTTTGTTAGAATAACAGTACATTGTGGGAAAGAACATAATCAGACCTTTGGGTGCCTACTAGATACTGGCTCTAAAGTAATTCCAGAAGACCCACAAACAGCATCCTGGCCATCCAGCTAAAATAGATGCTTACTGATATCAGGTGATTAATGGGCTTTTGGCAAATGTTCAACTAACAGTTGATCCACTGTGTTCCCAAGCTCATCCTGTGGTTATTTTCCCAGTCCCAAAATACATAATTGGGATAAATATACTTAGGAGTTTTCAGAATCCCCAAATTAGTTCCCTGACTAATAAAATGAGGGCTATTATGGTTGGAAAGGACAAATGGAAAGGATTGGAGTTCCCACTACAATGGGAAATGCAACAACAATACAGAATCTCTGGTGGGATTACAGAAATTAATGCCACTATCAAGGGCTTCAAGAATACAGGGGTGGTGCTTCCCACCCCTTCTCTCTTTAGCTCTATTTGGCCTGTTCAGAAGAAAGATGGATCCTGGAGAGTAACAGTGGATTATCAGGAACTTAATCAAGTGGTGCCTCCAACTGCAGCTTCTGTACCAGATGTGGCTTGTTTACTTGAGCAGATAAACAGATCTCCTGACACCAGGTATGCTACTATTGCTCTTGTGAATGCTTTCTTCTCAATACTGGCACATAAGGACCACAAGATGCAATTTGCCTTTAGCTGGCAAATACACCTTTACTGTTTTATCTCAAAGTTATATTAATTCTCCAGCCCTGTGTCATAGCTTAGTTCGTAGGGATGTTAATGGCTTTTCCCTTCCACAAGGTGCACACTGAACCATTATATTGACGACAGTATGCTGATTGGATCAAATGAGCAGGAGGTGGCAACCACTCTGGAGTTGCTAGTATAGTATATGAGCATCAGGATAGGAATAAACCTAACTAAAATTCAAGAACCTTGTACCTCCTAGGAATTTCAATTCCTAGGAGTTCAGTGGTGTGGGGCATGAAGAAACATTCTTCTATAAGTTGCTATGTCTGGCCAATACGACCACTAAGAAAAAAGCACAATGTCTACTGGGTCTATATGGATTTTGTAGGTAGCACATCTCCCAGTTGGGTGTGTTATTATGACCCATATACCAACTGATTCGGAAAGCTAATAGTTTTCAGTGGGGCCTGGAACAAGGGAAGGCTCATCAACAGATCCAGGCTGCTGTGCAGGCTGCTCTGTCACATGGGCCATATGATCCAGCAGACCTGATGGAACTTGGAGGTGTCAATGGCAGATACGGATGCTGTCTGGAACCTTTGGCAAGCCCTTACAGGTGAATCACATCAGAAGCCCTTGGTATTTTGGAGCAAGGCCCTGCCTAACCTTCAGACAGTTATTCTCCCTTCGAGAGACACCTCTTTGCATGCTATTGGATATTAGTGGATACAGAACACCTGACAATGGGCCATCAAGTTATTAGGTGACCTGACCTTCCCATTAGGAGATGGGTATTATCTGACCCACCAGACCACCCAAACACTAACATTATAAGTGTGAGTCACCATACCTGGCATTGCCCAAGAATTACTTAGGGTAATAAAAAACTCTCTAATGAAACATAACTCGCTGGGCATGGTGGCACACACCTTTAATCCAAACACTGAGGAAGCAGAGGTAGGAGGATTGTCATGAGTTCAAGACTACCCTGAAATTACATAGTGAATTCCAGGTCAGCCTGTGCTAGAACAAGACCCTACTTTGAAAAACTCATATATGGAAGACTGAAATCTTTGGATTGATGAAAGTGATAAATCTGAGTATGCTTTAATTCTCCATAACTTCCTGCTATACTAAGTTACCAATATTTGATTTGTGGTAAAGTGCTTGCCTAGCCTAAGTAAGAATGTGAATTCACTCCCAAGCTCCAATAAACAAACAAAAAGAATCACATATACCATCCTTAAATTACTCTTCAAGAACCACACAAATTTCCTAGAGACAACTTAAAAGTGCTACTGTACACCTCAGTTTTAAAAAGACAACCATTTAGGGCTGGAGAGATGGCTTAGTGGTTAAGCGCTTGCCTGTGAAGCCTAAGGACCCCGGTTCAAGGCTCAATTCCCCAGGACCCATGTAAGCCAGACATACAAGGTAATGCATGCATCTGGAGTTCGTTTGAAGTGACTGGAGACCCTGGAGCACCCATTCTCTCTCTCTCTCTGCATCTTTCTCTGTCTGTCACTCTCAAATAAATAAATAAAAACAAACAAAAAACTTAAAAAAAAAAAACAACCATTTAAATTCCCATTTAACTCCTTTGGGGTGTGTGTGTGTAAAATCCTGTATTACTAATTATTCTTAAGATCATACACACAAAAAAAATCATCTTATTGAGCTAGGCTTGGAGGCTGTGTGGAAGATTTCCCCAAGTCCCAGGCTAGTCTGGGCCCATTGAAAAATCTTGTGTCAACTAAAGAAAAATCATGGGCTGGAGGGATGGCTTAGTGGTTACGGTGTTTGCCTGCAAAGCCAAAGGACCGAGGTTTGATTCCCCAGGACCCATGTTAGCCAGATGCACAAGCGGGCGCTCATGTCTGGAGTTAGTCTTCAGTGGCTGGAGGCCCTGTCATACCCATTTTCTCTCTCTCTCTCTCTCTCTCTCTCTCTCGCTTTCTCCCTCTCTCTCTGTTAAATAAAAATAAAATATTTTAAAAAAAATAAAGAAAAATCATCCTACTAATTATTAGCAACTACCTTCTAATACTATATAAAGCATTAAGGACTTGGATTGTTGGTATTAATAAAGGTCTTTTTTTAGGATACCAACCACTTTCAAACATTCAACTAACAGTTTTTTTCATAATTAAAAGTGTGGCGCTAAATTAATATTTGGGTATTTCACGTTAGTTGGACTCAAAAATTTTTAATGAAGGGATGATAAAAGAGAAAGATAGAATATAAATACTGAATTTAAAGGAACTTGCTTGCCAGCCTGTGGACCTTATTTCATTCCTCCCTGGCACCCTCATAAAGCAGGACTCAAAATGGCACATATATTTGTAATTCCAGCACTCCTAGAGCAAGGAGATGCAGAGCTAGCACATGAAGGGGCTAAACAATAAGAGGGACCCTGTCTCAAGGAGAGGGTGGGAAGAGAGGACTAAAGGCTATCCTCTGACCTCCACTCATGCTGGGGGCAAGTGCACACCCATCACACACACTACACATACACACATAGACACAAATAAAAAAGATTAAATTTATACTTTTAATCAGCAGAACTAAATAGACATTAACTACAGACATTTATATAAAAATGAGAGCAATATATGGAGAATAAAAACAAGAAATAGAAACCAAAATCAGAATATTGATTTTGTATGCTTAAGAATAAGCCTTGGAAAAGTGTGGAATGTTGTCGACAGTTACAGTACAGTGAAGGGGGAAAAATTGTTCTAAAAGCAATTATATAAACACAAGGAAGAAAAGGGGTTCCAAACACAAAGAGCTGAAAATAAAACAATCTAATACAGCTTAGTAGTTATACATGTTTTTATAGGATTCATTGTTTCATTTTATTTCATTTGAAATGAACACGACAATAATCCTAGAATGCAAATTAAGGCTAATTCATCAATTTTAACTAAGCTTTTCTTGGAGCCTATAGAGCTGAAGTTGCCTACAGCTTTCTGTTTACTTCATCAACAGAAATGTAGAAAATGAGGAAATGTTAAGCAGGATGACACTGAAAGCGAAACCTAATCTCTGGAAATGATAAGGACATCAGAGATGACAAAGACCTGGCTTGGATGGCTATGATCTCTCTTGTCTCAAACCCTACATCGGACTAGAGAGACAGCTTAGTAGTTAAGGCGATTGCCAGCAAAGCCAAAGGACCCAAGTTTGGTTCCCCAGTACCCACATAAAGCCAGATGCACAAGGTGGCACGTGTCTGGATTTCCTTTGCAGTGGCTAGAGGCTATGGCAAGCCCTTTCCCTCCCTAACATTCTCCCTCTCTTCCTTCCTCCCTCTCCCTCTCTCAAATAAACAAACTAAATTAAAATAAAAATCAACATCACATCAGGGATCAGGGATGTTTCAGAGATAGAAGAAGCAGGCTTCTCACCTCTAGGTACTTAAAAAGTAGCACAGCAACTTAGTGCAGAGTGACAGCCACACTTTAGAAGTGATAAACACAAAGACTGATAGTCTGTAAGTATTGGTTCCAGCCTTATAGATATCATCTATTATCTTTCCAAGACTAAAATTGACTTAATCTAACCTATGAATTTTCTTATTTATTGTCTGAGATTAGATAAATTAATGTTTTTGCTTCTTTGTTCTTTTTTTTAAAATATTTTACTTATTTATTTATTTGGCAGAGGATGAGAGAAAGAGGCAGAGAGAGAATGGGCATGCCAAGGCCTCTTGCCACTGAAAAAAAAAAACAAAACTCCAGACACATGAGCTACCTTGTACATCTGGCTTATGTGGGTACTAGGGAATCAAACCTGGATGCTTTGGCTTTGCAGGCAAGTGTGTTAACCACTAAGCTACCTCTCCAGCCCACAAAATGTTAATCATATTAAAAAGTACATATATAATGGTTTCTCCTTTTATGATGAAATTTTAGCAAATAATACAAATACATACAAGTGTCACATATACCTTACAATGAACACAAGGTAATTTTTTAAATGAAAACATTTCAGCCACAAATTTCAAAGAAATTGTAGTTAACCGTTTAGTAAAAGTTAATATTATGAAATGTAGGGTCACAAAAAATTAGGGTGTTAAAGTTATAATGTCAGTTTTGTCGGTTACTTTTCTACAATAAACTGCAATTCAATCATTTCTCAGGAAAAATGGTAATGGAACCTCTTAAGTTCATTCAAAGTGAATAAATTGCAAAAACAATAGATACTCTTTATAAACTCAGATCATGTCAACAAAAAGAAATTATGTGGGCCTGAAAATCATTGTAAAGTTATACTCATGAGTTACCAGATATGTTTTAAGTGGAAAGTAATTTACATAGAGTCAATGTTCAAACATGAATAGCCCAACCTATGGCGGGTGGTTAAAATCAATTCAAAGCTGTTTATAATCAATTCCAAAGAGTGATTAATCTCAGTTATTTTTAAAACATGCCACATGAAAATAGTATAAAGAACAGAACCAACACAGGTGGCCTAGGCTGGCCCTGGTTGTCATGCAAAGAACAATAGTACCTCAAACAATAGGACACAGCAGCCAGGCAGTAACTGTGGATGAAGAGAGAACTCTCAACATCTTGACAAACTGGATTACATGGTCTCCAAATAATAAATTTACTTCTAAATCTTATGGCTAAATAACATGATAGTAGATTTCATACACACTCTACAAAGTGTTTACTCTGATGAACACAGCAAAGAGAATAGGGCCTGGAATGCAAGTAAAAGCTTGACATATTTACCCAGCCTTACCTTGGTAGGAATTTCTTTAAGATGCTATGTGTTTACATTAGATTTCAATAACCTAACCATACCAAAGAAGATATCAAGTTGTGCTCTAGGACTACAAATGTACAGGCTTAATAGAAGATACTACCTCTGTTGTCAAATAGATCACATTAGAACTCTAAAGGAATGGCTTTTTAAAAAGGTCCATATTTTCCTCTTTTACTACTCAAGGTGAATAAAAGCAATGAAATGAAACTGAAAGATATCTCAGATGCCTTCAGTTTATAGTTGCCATATGTCTGCTACCACAATGAGACATACTATACATAAAACATGACATAATTTTCATATTCTTTATACTGTCCCTCAGGTTTTTAACTGATACCAGGAACTTTTTCATTAGCAATGACTGAATAAAGCAACGCATAATCTTACTAGTGCTTATTATACAGTATTCTAGCTCCACATCTGCTTTGAATCATCAATGAGAACACAATTCTGCAATCAGAAATACCACTTTTGAGAATGTTTCTTTTCCTCTTGAAGACAAAGACAATATAATATCAAAAAAACTATTAGCTCAAAATTGTTAAGTGAAAAAATGTATACCATGGTAGATTATGGAACATAAATCAAAGATTGGATATAAATAAGTATCCAGTGGTATTACTGTGCCTCAAAACAGAAGAGTAGTTGTTAGATACATTAATACCAGCCATACAGCAGATACTACAAATTGGTTAAAGTATACATGCAAGACTGACTAAGTAGGAGAAAAGCCTCATACTAGTGAGAAAGGCGGAAATGAACAGTTTCTTTGAGGGAATAGTAGCTCACAGCACTTAGGAAGCTGAGGAAATAGAACAGCATGAGTTCAAGGCCAGGCTAGTTTACATGGTGAGGACAATATAGGTGACAGTAAGGCCCCGTTTCAAAAAACAATACAAAAAAAAAAAAAAGGAAATGCAAATGTCTGGAGGAAAACAGCACAATATTAACACAAGGAAAACACAAATGAGATTTTGATGAAGTAGTTTCTGCACAGGTTTCAAATTAAAAGAATGTCACAAAGAAGTTTACCTAACATTTCTACATTGTATATAAAGACAGCATACAAAATGATTTAGAAAGGAAGAACTAGAACTAAAAAGGCTTGGAAATGCATATAAGACAAAGTGTACTATCTTATCACTGAATGTAAATATGTCCACAGTCCATGTGGTGAGAGCAGGGGAAAAGAAATACTAAAATATACTTACTGCAGTCCATGCATTTCTTTTGCACCTAGCACACAGCCAACCATCACAAATTTCATGAGAAGGAACACCATAACAACCTAGAAAATAATAACATGGAAGCATTCATTTAGTCTCTTTCTAAAAAGTATTTTACGTTTATTTATTTATTTATGAAAAAGAGAAAGAGGCAGACAGAGAGAGGGAGAGTGGGCACACCAGGGCCTCTAGCCACTGCAAACAAACTCCAGATGCATGTGCCACCTTGTGCATCTGGCTTATGTGGTTACTGGAGAATTGAACCTGGTTCCTTAGGTTTGTAGGCAAATGCCTTAAATGCTAAACTATTTCTCCAGCCCTCACTGAGTCTCTTGGACCTTTGAAATGTTACTTCAGCCAGGCCTGGTAGTACAGGCCTACGATTCTAGCTGGGGCCAAATGATTTCAAGTTCAAGGCCTTCCAGGGCTAATTCATAAATTTATAACCAGCCTACAAAACTTAGCTGACCCTGTCTCAAAACAAAAACACCAGCATCCCAGTGACCTTCATCTGGCTATCTTGCCATTGATTCTGGGGTTGAGAAGGGTTTTAAAGAAAGGGTTTCAAGTTTGATCTAATTGTATTTCTACCAGTGGGTATCATAGGCCTTTTAAGTGAAGCACCATATGATAGTGTGTTTGAACCTGCTACTACTAAAGTAGGAATATCAAGGAGTTGATTGACCTCACTGGAGGGAAGGAAGACATGCATTGACCTGGAAAGGGCCAAAGAGTAAAGGTAACCAGATGAACTGAACAGGCCATGGGAGATTAGGCCATAGTTTAGAAGTAAATAGGACAGGGACCAAGTTTAGGAGAGATGTCTTGACTTCCTAGATGTTTACTACACTACACTGAGCTATAGTACTTTCAAGATCATATAAGTACCATGCGCTAACTGATTGCAATACTGGAGCTCCACGTTCCAGATCAGAAAAAGTATACAATACAGTTGAAGAACTGAATCCTTCCAGGTTGGATGTTGATCAGGTACCCTTGCTGGAAAGCCTTCACCCTGCAGCTTCCATGAATTAGGAAAGGCCTCCCACGCTAAGCTATAATTTATAATAAGCATCAGGGTCTTTGGACCTGTCCATGGCTCTTTGAACTCTTGGATGCATCTTTGGACCAGAAGCCTGGTTTGGCCCTTGATGCCTGAGTTACCTGGTGTGACTTACCTTACAGAGCTTCCTCAGCAGGAACAGTAAAAATAAATGAAAAATAGTGATTCATACTAAAGGTTACTTTATTAGTTCTGTTAAGCTTACACCCTCCTCTAGTAGATTGCAATCTCTATGATCTCAAAAATGAAATCCAACTGCAAATGCCAGTCAGCAATGATGGTGTAAAAGTGGTTTCCAGTCTGCTGTGTGTGTGTAGCAGCAGCCCATGTGCTTTTCCTTATTGTCAAACTTGCAATCATTTATTCTGTCACTGGGACTGTCAGGGGGACTTAGTTTCTTCTGTGGTTTTTACAACCCCATTCTGAACAGGGAGTTTGCACATAGTAGTAAGCTATGAGATACTGAGCTGCTGGTATTGGTGCAGGCAGGATTGACCCCTCACTTGCCTTACATTTGCATTCTAAAGAATCTGCATAGTGTCAGAAAAGACTGGCTGTGCTATAGCTAACTTGCAGTAATAAAGTAAAGCTGTCTCCTACAAAGTTCCCTAATCACACAGTCTCCCTGTAGCCAAAACACTGTATGTTCCAGCTGCAGAGAGCATACTGCTCTAAGCTTATATAGCACCGTAAGGGAAGGAAGAATTTATGGACTGTGAATAAGCTGGAGAAAGTATGAAAATTCTGACATCCAGGGAACTTTAGGATCTTAAGGAACAGAAAAGGATGGCAGGGGGAGGTCTGCTATGTGTAGGAGTTCCCTATAGATAATTACTGATCTTCCAACTAGTATCCCCAATATATAATGGGAAAGGAAGGGAAAGGGAAGGGAAAAGGGAAGACGAAAGGGATAAATTTATTTACTTGCATGAACCCGTACAAAGCACTTTGCACACGAAATCAGAAGACTTGTTCCATCCTCTTCAAGGAAGGCATTGGGAGGGGAATATTCTATATTTTCTTCACTATAAATGAAACACATCTCTGGAATGATGGGCTTAGTCTTTCCTCCAGATGCAACCACTTCATCTAATTTTGCCTGCCATCTAGAATCATTTTCTTCATTGCTGCTCTCAGCCTGAGAGAAATAACATTTCCACATTAGTAAAAATCATGGCAAAGAGCTAGCTCATCCTTCAGTTATCAATCCACTAATACCTGAATCCCAGCTTGATCCTGTTGTTCTCATTAATCCAACTATTGTTTTACCACATTACCTCCATGCAGAAGCTATCAATAGAAATAAAAATATGCTGAATGTCAGCCATACAAAAATGTGATAGTGAGCTTCTAAACTGTGTTCTTCTGAAAGCACAGCTATTTCTAATGAAGTCTCTATTTGAACAAGGTTTATAATGCTTTCATTTACTGAAAAATACTACCTGATACTCTTGAAGAAACATGTTCAATATATGGAGTTTTAATATGAGCAATACCTAAGAAAGAGGCTTGAAAGACATTTGCCTTCCATAAAAGCTTAAATGGCAAGAGACATAACAAGTATGTGTGATCATAAAAGAATCATGGGCCAAACACAACAGCCATCTCTCATTAAAATGTCTGGAAAATGTTTGGTATTTATTAAACACTTAAACTAATGAAGTATCTTATTATTCCAAATAAATTTCCAAAATCTTGTGACTTTATCTGAAATATTTTTGATTATTGGGAAATATATATGTACTAAAGAATATTGAAATAAAAATTGACAAAAAGGTAAAGATAAAAAATTTATGAATAAAGAAAGGCAAAAAATATGTCTATCACTAATCAGTGCCACAAAAACATGGAGGAAAATACTATTTACAAAGTCTAAAAATGTGCGTTATCACCAGTTCTCTAGCTCTGTAACATATGAACTCTTACATGTGACCTTGAATACTTTTTCTTTTCTTTACTTTTGGTTTTTTGAGGTAGGGTCTCATTCTAGCCCAGACTGACCAGGGTGGCCTTCAACTCACAGCAATCCTACCACTTCTACCTCCCAAGTGCTGGGATTAAAGCTGTGTAGCACCACGCCAGGCTTGACATTGAATATTTCTAATTATATTAATTAAAAAGTGACCTCAAAACAGCGCTCATATCAACATGCTTTGTAATATTGTACCTTAAAGCAAACCATGTTCTTATACTCACATGGATTAAAAAGATCCATTTATTTCTTAAAAAAAAAAAAGATCCATTTATTTCTGTATCGTGCCCAGTCCTAAGTTGAGACACTGACAGTATAGCATGCATGAAATAATGACGGAAACAGCAAGTATAGCTGCTGCTGGGAATGAAATGGCAACTCAGCTAGTACTGGTGTCTTTTACAAGTCCGAAGTGGGAAGGTGAAGAAAAACATTAAAAACTGCAGCACACATATCTGTACCACTGGAGCAAACAGCTTTTAAAATTAAATAGATTCCAAGTCTAGATTATTCCCATAAAATGTTCTGTTTTTATACTTTGAATTTGTTTTTTCTTGGTAAGAGAGGTAGAAAAATTTGGAACTATCATTTCTCCTCAAACACACCAAGTTACTTTAAGGTAGAAAGAAACAGTACTGCAAGGAAACTAGCACCTATACCAAATATACTTCCACTAGCAAGTAGTACAGGCTTTTTGTTTGTTTGTTTCTTTTTTTGGATTTTTGGTTTTTGGTTTTTCAAGGCAGGGTTTCACTCTGGACAGGCCGACCTAGAATTCACTATGTAATTTCAGGTTGGCCTCAAACTCACGGTGATCCTCATACCTCTGCCTCCCAAGTACAGGGATAAAGGTGTGCACCACCTCACCTGGACGGACCCATTTTTGACATAAACATTAACCTTACAAGGACCTCAAGTGAAAGGACAGCTATACCACAAGTTACCTTATAATATGGCATAAGGAGAGTACAGATGGCACAGTATGGCTCCATTTTTGCCACTGCTGCATTATACTCCTGTTCAGCCACAAAATTTGGAGACTTTGTCTGCCAAAGGTGGATGAGAGGCTTTGCCCAAGATTCTGTTTCCTCCACTTCCACTTCCATGGATGGAACCTCAGGCAATTCTTAGCAGAAAAACCATAACAAGCAATGAGCAGAGAGATTCACAATCACCCAAGTTACAAGAGAAGCAAATATTCTTACACAACTGTGATACTAATGCCAGACGCTAACCCTAATTGATTATTAATTACATTCTGATAGAAATAAAGGGAATTTCCTTATGATCCTCCTCAACCTTGGCAGATTGTATCAGATCATATGGCCAGATAAAGTCCCTTTGTCGCCTTCCTCCTCTTTGTCAAGGAAAGTTAAAACTGGTCCCTCTTTCAACTTTACTACTTGTATAGCATTTCTATTCCACTTCCCATTGTAACCTAAATTTATGTGTGAAAGATTGCATTCCAGACAGAAGGGAAACATACTAAAGCCAGCAATTGCTTTATTAAGATTTTTACTTTCACCTAACATAGCACTTGATTCAATAAAAGTTTATCATTGGATTAAGTTACCTTTTGATTTTGGAATCCAAGTCATTTAGAGTGCCTATTATGTGACCAACCATATACTGGAATTGCATGGCTATAGAATATGACTCCAAATCTGTTTATTTGGTTTGTATGGTATGCTTTGAGGGTCAAAGATATCTATAAGAAAATTAGTAAGGCTGGGGAGATGGCTCAGTCAGCAAATTACTTGTTATTCAAGCATGAGAATCTGTTTGGATACTCAGTAACCACATAAAAAGCCAGGTGTCATGGTGAGTTCCAGTAATCTTAACACTGGAGAGGTAGAAATAAGAGGATTCCAGGGGAGATGCTGGCTGAAATTCACCATCCTACTGCCTCAGCCTCCACAGTACTAGGATTACAAGCATGCACCAGCACACCTGGCTTTTATTTTTCTTTACAATACCAAAAATGAAATAAAATATATACATTTTTTTACATTCTGAAGTTCTAAGTTTGCTGAATGTTGTAATATATATTAATATTCTTATGCAAAATTCACCCAATCACCTTATTTTCATTGGGAATATTTTTCAAAGTTTTGATTAAAAAAAAAACCTTTAATTGGGGTAAAGATGTCTAGTTATAGGTATGTGATATTTATTCACATTGGATATGGTAACCCATGCCCCAAATCCCCATAAGTGGATACATTCTCCTGAGTTAGGAGGATGTATGAGGGTAGATTTGATGACTTATTAAGACATGTCTCAAAACAAAGGAGCAAAGAAAATCATCTGAAAGTGAAACTACATCAGTACACATATGGACATAAATATTTCATTAAGCTGAAATTTAATTAAACTCTTTATTTCCTCTCCATCTCCATGAAGCTGTACCTATGCATGAGCATGCTGCATATAAAAGATAGATTAACCCTATCTGGTGACCTTCTCAAATTTATGATATTCACATATGCCTGGAAACCACCACAAGCTAGGGATCTAAGAAAGCTCTAGAGGTGATAAATCTCTAGAGGAGATATCTCAATGATCTCATAATCACATGATGATAAATACTCCTCTTTTTGAATCCCCAAACAAAATCCTTTAATTTCCCTGGACCTTATCAATGCATTCACATTTCTTCCACATTTCACAAAGATATTTTTTGTTGCCCAAGGGACAGATGGTGGAGTATTTTTTCCTCCAATTTAGCTATTACAAATATTTTGCTCAACAGGCATTACCTTTATGTCTAGAAACATCCCAATTATCTTGCTTCTTTAATTGAAATTGACCAGAGGATCTCTAAATGTTTCACTGGAGCCTCTGTACATAATTACTTTAAAATGATGTACTTTGTAACATTCTGCATAAAGGAAATAGAAAATACTCTTACACAGATTACTAAAATTTTAAATATCAAGTAATGATGGAAGAGAAAAAGAGAGAGGAGGAGGAGGAAGAAGACGGCGTCAAGCTAGAAGAGGACATGCAAATAGGAGGGTGGTCACTGGAATGGGGTGGGGAAGGGGAATCAAGATGGTATTAGGAGATGATTATGATCAAATTATAGTATGTTCATGTATTGAAAATTTCCAATAAAAGTTTGAAATATATCACTGTGAAGGAAATACTACTTGGGAATTTATTTGATTTGACTTCGATCTAGTTTACCTAGATATCTATCTACTTTGTAATGATAACACAGAGTATATCTATATTAAAATCTTATTTTTCATATTTTAGAGTTTATAATGTAATCCATCATTTCCAGGAAAGAAAATATTAAAATTAAATTCATAATTCATAGCATTAAAGAAAATTATAATTCTTCAAGGCCAGGTGGCCTTGGCACTGAGGACTAGCTGCTCAGGATCCCTCTCAGCTCAGGAGCTCTATTTTACTTTTTATTTCTCTCTTACTGTGGTAGTTTGAATGTGATAATGTAAATGTATGGCACCATAGACTCAGGTGTTTTATTAAAATTGACCTTACAACTTTATCCAAGGAGGCATATCTGATAGAGAGGATGTATCACTGTGAGCAGATCCTGAGGTCTAGTCCTAAGGTATGTTTGGGGACCTATCTATATTCCAGCCCATAGATGTTTGGAGAACAAATTGAACTCTTGTGTTTTCTGCTTGTTCATGGTGCTTGCTGTTGGGGTTCTCTCTGCTTGGATCTATGAAAGGGAGACAGCTTCTTCAACCACTGATGGTGTTCCCCTGGACTGTGTAAGCGTGAAATATACCAGTTCCAGTCAGAAGCTGCATCTACTTGGTTGTTCTTCCATCCAAGCAACTGGAAAGAACTAGTTACAATTACTCTCACTTTCTGGCTCACTGTCACTTTCAACTTTACCTTCTAATAAACCTGTGAGTGTGGGGAGCAGGGGGAAGCGGGTTGAGGTTGGATAAGACTTAGCAGCTGAGGCAGGTGAGCACAAGGAACAGTTTAGAAACCCTGGACATTGCTTGGCTTGAGCAGTAAACACACCCTCAAAGAGGCCATTCCCTCAATTTTTATGCCTTTGTAGACAAGAGAGTGTTCTTCTCTAAGCCTGTCTTATCCATGTTGTATCCACATGCTCTATCAACAGTGAACTCAGAAAAAGGTAGGGACATGTCAATAATACTGATAGCAGAAGAATAGAATGATACGCATTTACATGCTTTAATAGTGAGAAAGCCCACACAGCTGATCTTGTAGTCTCTTTCAATTAAACATTTGTGTTATTGATGTAATAAACAAAATAGAACTTAACCTATATTTCAGAATTACCTTATGCTGTTTCCTAATCTTACAAAAAATATAAATATAGCATTATCTTCAAAGTTAAAATAAACCTACATTATATATTTAATATTCTTTCTTATTTATTTATTTGAGAGAGAGAGAGAGAGAGAGTGGGGGGGCAAGGCATAGAGAGAGAGGGAGAATGGGCATGCCAAGGCATCCAGCCACAGCAAATGAACTCCAGACACATATGCCACTTTGTGCATCTGGCTAATGTGGGTCCAAGGAAATTGAACCTGAGTCCTTTGGCTTTGCAGGCAAGCACATTAATAATTAAGCCACCTCTCCAGCCCATTAAGATTCTTTTCCAACAAAATAGGCAGTCACTTTTATGTAAGGATGCCATGTTCTAATCAACATTTTTTAAATTTAAACATTTTTTTAAACATATTTGGAAAGGAGAGAGAAAGAGGAGAAACAGAGGGACAGAGAGAAAATAGGCACTCCAGGGCATTCTGCCACTGCAAATGGACTCCAGACACATGTGCCACTTTGTGCAACTGGCTTTATGTGGGTACTGGGGAACAAAGCCAATTTGGCAGGCTTTGCAAGTGCCTTTAACTCCTCAACCATCTTCCCAGCCCATTGCCTATTTTGCTTAACTACATATTCCCTCATCTTTGCTATCACACCGCTTTGTTTTTAAATATAAAAACTCTTCCAAAAAAAGGTATGGTAACTAATTATACTAATTAAAAGGAAAATGGTTGGGCTACATGAAAAACTTAAGTCTATAATCCCAGCAAAAAGAAGATGAAGTTTAAGGCTTGTCTTGACTACAAAGCTAGTCCCTGTCTCAAAATAAATAAATATAAAAAAATAAAATGGAGATTTCAGTATGATAATATACAAAATAAATGCTAATATTTCATCTTACTTACATCATTCATACCAGAATCCAGAATTCTACCCTAGATGATAGAACATACCCATCATTACCTGACTGCTACACTCTTGTTCTATGTTTCTTAAGATCAAACCCTGGGCAACCTACATGCAAATCAAGAGCTTGACCACTGAACCATTATGATCCCTGCACTCTTTTCTGAGAGAGGGAGAGAGAAAGAGAGAGAGAGAGACAGAGAGAGACAGAGAGGGGAGGGGGAGAGAATGAATATGGGCATGCTAGGGCCTCTAGCCATGAAAAAGGAACTCCAGATGCATGTGCCACCATATGCATCTGCCTTATGTAGGACCTCGAGAATCATACCTGGGTTCTAAGCTTCACAGGCAAGTGTCTTAACCACTAAAGCCTTATCTCCAGCCTCTTTTAATTATTGTTAAACAACTTTATTTTTTATTTTTATTTGTTTATTTGATCTTTGCACTCTTAATCTTTTGTCTTAATTAAACATGTCACAAAAGATGACAAGGAAAAAAGATCAAAGGAAAAAAATCTAATGATATTGATATCTGCTAGTAAGTATATTTAATATGAATAAGAAGTTTCAACACAATTATACTACTTCTCTGATAGCATCTTTGCAAACTTTAACAATTTCCCTCAGAAAAGAAAACTATCTCAAATAAGACTCTTTACAGAACTACTATTTAAATGGATACTTTAGAAAAAAAAAAAAATTAGGGCTAGAGAGATGGCTTAGTGGTTAGAGCACATGCATGTGGAACTTAAGGTCCCAGGTACAATTCACCAGTACCCACGTAAATCAGATACACAAGGGGTGCATGCATCTGGAGTTTGTTTGCAATGGCTAAAGACCCTGGCATGCCCAGTGTCACACCCCCCACACCGTCTGTATTACCCATAGTAATAAATTAATAAAAATATTTAAAAAGAAAAAAACTAAGATATTCAGGATTCTGAGACACTTTTAAGAATTAATTTGAGGTTGGCTGGGCGTGGTGGCGCATGCCTTTAATCCCAGCACTCGGGAGGCAGAGGTAGGAGGATCGCCATGAGTTCGAGGCCACCCTGAGACTCCATAGTGAATTCCAGGTCAGCCTGGGCTAGAGTGAAACCCTACCTCGAAAAACCAAAAAAAAAAAAAAAAAAAAAAAAAAAAAAAAAAAAAAAAAGAATTAATTTGAGGCAACAAAGAAATATTTTTGCAAAATGAGGCTAAAGAGGGCAACCAAGTTAACCATAAATAAATAACTATAAACAAACTTACATAAAAATCAGGGTACAAGAGTGCACTTCAATTAAGTGGAAAGGATGCTTCAGCACACTCTGCTAAAGTAAGACATGGAAGTAGTAATTTTGTACTTGAGGATTTTACATGAATTTAAAAGATTAAATCTATTAGATAAGCCTATAATATGTAAAAATGTTTAAAGACATGATTAACTTCTGGAAAAATCTTCATAGAATGTCAAGAATGACTCATTTAATAATATGAACAATAAAAAATTTATAGTAATATTTTTATTAGAGTACATGGAACAAGTTTTTATTCCTGAAATTTAAATTTGAAACTGTCATTTATGATATTTGAATAACATTCATAGGCTGAAAAATCAAATTTCCTCCTCTTCCCCCCCCCCAAACAAAGCTAATTGTAAAAAGCACTACTCAAAAAGAAGAAAGAAAAAAAAAAAAGATCATCGAAAACATCTTGAACTCACCTTCATCAATGGCTGTCTGCTGCTTCACGAGGGTCATTGGGGATCTGGCTGGAGGCTTACTAAGTGGGTGGCGCCAACTCTTGGAAGATTTAGTCTTTTCCTCTATTACCTGGTAATAGAACAAGAGGAACATTTTTCTGAAACAAAAATACCATACTTAACAGGAATAATATGATATTTATGAATAAATCTTGTGCCTATTTACTTTTTAAGGGATTAACATTTTAAGAAATTTAAACTTTAATTCAAAGAAAAGAAATTGCTCAATCAGTCATTTTTCCAAGAGGTCAATTAACTCTCTTTGACTTCATCTAAACTATTCAACTATAGTATAAGGGAAGTCTTCCCAATAGTTAGCAAACTTTCCAATGTCCTTTACCATCAGCCTAAGATACTATTATATACTTATAAAACTATTAAGGACTGTGAAATTGAATCACCTTTCCTACATGAACATTATGCAAATTTGCTCATTCACCTAAATAGCCAAGACTGGTCTCGAATTCATGAGCCTCCTGCCCCAGCCTACCTGGTGCAGAAACTGCAGACCTGTGCCAATACACTTGACTTGAAAAGTTTTAATTTTTATATTATATTCCTGCCATTTTCAAACCAAGTAAATAAAAAAGACCATTTTAAAACTTCTCTGAGCAGCCTTTACCATAACTCAGGCCTTTTTATCATATTTTCCTGCTTATTTAGTAGTTCAATAGAACATACAATCATACATAAAATGCTAAATTCAATTGAGACAAATTACAAAATACTATTTTATTTGACCTTTATTTATTTTTACTTTTATTCTTCATTATTTGGGGTATTTTTTGGGGGGAGGGGCACAGGGAGGGTCTCTGGTTCAGGATGACCTGGAATTCATACTGTAGCCCAGGTTGGCCTCAAACTCAATGAAAATTCTCCTACTTCAGCCCCCCAAATGCTAGGATTAAAGGTATAAGCCACCATGCCCATCCTGACTATTCAAAGTTATTATTCTTTTCTAATAACTTTTCTTGCTACTAAAGAGCAGAAAAAGACCTATAGTAGATAGGACAGAGCAGCAACAATAACAATGGAGATGTGAAGAACAGAATAACCAGATGCAAGGTCAAAGGACACTTGGGTGGGGGGTGGGGTGAGGGGAAGCATCATCTCGCTACAGTCCAGGCTGACCTGGAACTCAACTGGGTAGTCCAGGCTTACCTCAAACTCAAGTGATCCTCCTATCTCAGCTTCTCAAGTACTGGGATTAAAGGTATGTGCCAATACACCCAGGGCTTCAAAAAGACACTTTTTGGCTTATCCACTTGAATTCCAAATTCAGGTTCTATATGCCAAAAGAGGTTCAGAATGCTAAAACAATTTTAGCTTACAAGAACCACTTCCAATCTATAGACTATTCATGCTGTAAGCATATCTATTAAGACTGAACAAGGAGGCTGGGCTTGGTGACATTTGCCTTCAACCCCTTCAACTCCAGATGTTGCGATAGGAGTACTGCCAAGAGTTCAATGTGAGCGTGGAGATGTAGAGTACAGAATAAGTTACAGGTCAGCCTGGGCTAGAATGAGACCCTGCCATGAAAAACAAACAAAACAATGAACAAGGGCATTGGAGAAACAAGAAGAGGAGGACATAACAAAAAGCAGTATGGGAAGCTTGATCATCTAAAGGGGCTCTTAGCATTTCTGAGAGGTAAAAATTTTGTTTCTGGGAATAGTAAGGGTTAGAGACAAAACCCTAGTGTTAAGAATCAGAGCTCATGAGGAACAATTCAGAGGAAAGAGTGATCAGGTGAGCCATATGTTAAAACAAGAGTCTGTGGACAACACAGACCCAGCAGTATTAACTAGTGACCACAGCCCAGCACACAATTCATAAAGAATTGTAAGTAGGGCTGGAGACATGGCTTAGTGGTTAAGTGCTTGCCCAAGAAGCCCAAGGACCCCAGTTCCATGCTCAATTCTCCAGCACCCACGTTAGCCAGATGCACAAGGGGGCACAAGCGGCTGGAGTTGGTTGGCAGTGGCTGGAGGCCCTGGCGCGTGCCATATTCTCCCTCCCTCCCTCCCTCCCTATCTCTCTCTCTCTCTTTCTCCCTCTTTCTCTCCCTCTCTCCCTCCCTGCCTGCCTGCCTCTTTCTCTCTCTGTCACTCTCAAATAAATTTAAAAAAAAAAGAATTTTAAGTACTGCAGGTGACAGTACCATTCCACATCTTGAGTGGGACCTCATGAAAATACAAAGATTCTGCACTGCAAAGGACACGGTGAAGAAAGCAAAGAGGCAACCTACAGAATGGGAAAAAATCTTCACCAGCTATACATCTGATAGAGGATTAATATCTAAGATATACAAAGAACTCAAGAAGTTAAATAATAAGGAATCAAACAAACCAATCAAAAAATGGGAAATGGAGCTAAATAGAGAATTCTCAAAGGAAGAAATACGAATGGCATATACGCATCTAAAAAAATGTTCTACATCCCTAGTCATCAGGGAAATGCAGATTAAGACTACATTGAGATTCCATCTCACTCCTGTCAGATTGGCTACCATCATGAAAACAAATAATCATAAATGTTGGCGGGGATGTGGAAAAAGAGGAACCCTTCTACATTGTTGGTGGGAATGCAATCTGGTCCAGCCATTGTGGAAATCAGTGTGGAGGTTCCTAAAACAGCTAAAGATTGATCTACCATATGACCCAGCTATAGCTCTCCTAGGCATATATCCTAAGGACTCATCTCATTACCTTAGAGATACTTGCTCAACCATGTTTATTGCTGCTCAATTTATAATAGCTGGGAAATGGAACCAGCCTAGATGTCCCTCAACTGATGAGTGGATAATGAAGATGTGGCACATTTATACAATGGAGTTTTACTCAGCAGTAAAGAGAAATGAAGTTATGAAATTTGCAGAAAAGTGGATGGATCTGGAAAGAATTATACTAAGTGAGGTAACCCAGGCCCAGAAAGCCAAGCGCCACATGTTCTCCCTCATATGTGGATCTTAGCTAGAGATGATTGGGCTTCTGTGTGAGAAGGAAAAAACTCAGTAGCAGAGGCCAGTAAGTTAAAAAAGGAGATAGAAAGGGAAGAGAAAGAAAGGGAGGAGGGCTTTTATTAGGTTGGTATTGTATATATGTAAGTAGAAAGATTGAGATGGGGAGGGGATATGATGGAGAATGGAATTTCAAAGGGGAAAGGGGGGAGGGTAATACCATGGGATTTTTTTTGTTATCATGGAAAATATTAATAAAAATGGAGAAAAAAAAAAAAGAATTTTAAGTACTGCAGGTGACAGTACCATTCCACATCTTGAGTGTGTCAATGTCAATATATGTATGATTCCATAATTAATGTTAGCAGGTGTTATTATTGAGTGAAAATGGGTAAAAAAATACAAAGGATCCTATGTAATATTTTGTGCAATTGCATATAAGCCTGCCATTATCTCCAGGTAAAGATGTTACTTTTTAGCCAGGTGTAGTGGCGTACACCTTTAATCCCAGCACTTGGGAGGCAGAGGTAGGAGGATCACAGTGAGTTCAAGGCCACCCTGAGACTACATAGTGAGTTCCAGGTCAGCCTGAGCTAGAGACCATACCTCAAAAAACCAAAGGTCGGGGGGGCTGGAGAGGTGGTTTAGTGGTTAAGCGTTTGCCTGTGAAGCCTAAGGACCCTTTTTCGAGGCTTGATTCACCAACACCCACGTTAGCCAGACGCACAATGGGGCGCATGCGTCTGGAGTTCATTTGCTGGAGGCCCTGGCGCGCATATTCTCTCTCTCTCTCTTTATCTGCCTTTCTCTCTGCGTCTGTCGCTCTGAAATAAATAAATAAATAAATAAATAATGAACAAAAAAAATTAAAAAAAAAAAACTAAAAGAGGGGAGAAAAGATGTTACTTTTAAAAAATGTAATATGAAAGAAAATTAAACTACAATATGTAACCAAAACTTCTAAGCTTTGGAGAACATGAATGTTACCAAGAACTCACAGAATGGTTATCTCTTAGCCACTGAAGGAATATGATTTCAGCTATTTCTGCCTAAAGCAAGATTTCAGTGTACTGCATGCATGCTGATTTTGAAAGTATTCTCATGATACATTCACCACAAAATTAACACAATAAAAACAGATATTGCCACGTACATTAGGAACTTTGAAGCCATTTTTTTCATTAAGAACTGTTGGTATTTTCTCAGGTCCAAGGTTACCAACATGGTCCTCCATATCATGTTTCACTCCTTCTGTAGATACATTACTTTCTGCGACTGAGGAAGACATCTTGGGAGATTCTGACCATGGGAGTTTAGGTTGGTGTAATTTCTCGGCCTTCAAGTGGTCACTTGTGAATGGAATGGAATCGCCAGCACAGGCTTTGTCATCTTCACTTTGTTTTTCTTCCATCACAGAGGTATTTGAGCAGCTAATTCCTGAGGGATTAAAAAAAAATACTATTGATAAATATTGAACTATCTCCAATTGATTAATGTAAGTTTTCTAACTTCTCTTCTCAATTTCCATAAACGTAGCTATGAAAAGTCATCAACATCAAAAGGCAGGGCAGTTATAATAGTTACAAAAGCAATAGCATTTTGAAATAAATTATTTCCCACAGTACTTCTACACCAAATATGGACAGCATGGAGAAGTCTATTGGATATTAGGGGGTGTGATTCTTCACACAGAGGGAAGATACTGGTATGAAAAAATCTGCCTCCTTGGATTTAAGAGAAAGTAATGTTACAAAAAGCACTTTTACCATCTGGACATATTTGTCCACCTATGTCCCAAACAAACAGATAGACATATATGCACAATATAATCATCCTTTCTATCAACACATATTAGCTCTGAAGCTGAAATAGCCAAGACTTTTACTAGAGTTTTCCTCCAAGTCTCAAAACCTAAACATCAAAATTAAATAAATCAGAATTAACAAAATTAGGAACTACTAGCATAAATCCTCCCAGAGTTTACTAATAGGTTAAACATAGTGTGTCAGAATCCATGTTAAAGTTCTAAAAGAAATATTCATGTGTACTGTATAACTATATTCATTGCATCTGTTGCAAATTCCACCCTGATCTTCTCAACACTTCTATCCAGTCTGTACAACTTTATTCAGAAATCACAGCCACCCGAAAAACCTGATTTGTCCATTTTCTGTTTTTATAGGTCCTTCCTTGAAATGCCAGCCATGAAATCTATCAAACAACATCACACACTGGAATGCAGTTATGTGTCTGTTTATCTACATCTCCTCTAACATATTATCCCTTGTTAACCAATAAGTCTTATGGATTCAATTTGATGGACACAGATTTTTCAAGAAGAAAGTAATTAAGCTGGAGAAGAAATGAGGAACAATGTATTTGAACTGTGTAAAGGCCTTTTCTTTCTTTTATTAAAATTAGAATAATACTACAAAGAAGGTAGAGGCAAGAACTGACTATCACTGACTGCCATATAGACAGCTGGCCCCAGGGATGACTAAAGTGTATCTGGGTAAACCAGGTCTTTCTACAATGATGTAGATAGCAGAGTTGGGTCCTTGTGAGAAGGCACATGTATAAGTAGTAGGCAGAGTTGGATTTAGAAGAGCACCATCACTGGAGAACTTACAAGATGAGAGGCACATAAAGAATAATTACTAACTTAATTATTAACAGAATAAAAACAGCAGATATTAACAAACATCAAAATTAGCATAATTTCAGAGAACTATGCAATAACTGGGGATTTTAAAAGCTGAGAATTTTAGGTGAAGTCTTTAAGATAACAGACCATGCAAAGGTGATACATACTTTTTATCTTGGTTATTCTGTATAAAAATATAATCATTATTTTCTTATTAAAATTAAATCCAAAGCTGAAAATCTATAAAGAATCATCTACAATTGGTTTTCCCTGCTTCATGTGAGTTAAAGAGAAGCTTTCCAAAAATGTACAGCACATTTAGCTAGGCGTGGTGGCATACACCTTTAATCCTAGCCCCTGGCAGGCAGAGGTAGGAGGATCACTGTGAGTTCAAGGCCACTCTGAAACTACATAGTGAATTCCAGGTCAGCCTGGACTAGGGTAAAACCCTACCTCAAAAAACCCCAAAAAAGAAGAAGAAAGTATAGTGCATTTAAAACCGAGTTTCACAAAAATTCACTAAAATACAAACATTGCTGGATGTTTGTCACAAACATTAGATGTAGAAGCTATGTCTCTAATATTTGTACCATTCACTTAGCTTCTTAGCTGAATTATTGCACAATGTTAGATAGGTTAATGCATGTTTGATTGTTTGGTTCAGGTGTCTACATAAACTTATTTCTGAATGCTGGGTTCCCAGCTGATGAGGACTTGGGAACTAGTGCCTCCTGGAGGTGGTATATTGTTGGGGGTGGCTTATGGGGATTATAACCAGTTTCCCCTTGCCAGTGTCTGGCACACTCTCCTGTTCCATTTGTCTACCTTATTTGAACCAGGGGGTGATGTCCACCCTCTATTCATGCCATCGTTTTCCCCTGCCATTGTGGACCTTCCCCTCGAGCCTGTAAGCCAAAATAAACCTCTTTTTGCCACAAGCTGCTCTTGGTTGGATGATTTCTACCAGCAATGCGAACCTGACTGCAACAGCATGAATGAGCTATTGTAGCATGATATCCACTCCAGTGAACACAGATTTAAGGCAACAGATCATCAACTAGTCAAATGTGAAACCTCGTGAGCCATTTTCTTACCTGAGAGTTTAGTGCTATCCCCTATGCTCTGATCTTCTTGCATCCTGCTGGCAGAACTTTTTTCTTCTGTGTTTCCCAGCACTTCTTCTGGCTTTTCTCTGACTTCTTCCTCATCATCCTCAGCCTTGGGCCTTTTAGAGTAAGATCGATATCCCTGGAAGCTATAAACAAAAGGGTGGTAGTAAGAGGAGAATATCTGCAATAGAAGTGAAAAATATATAACAAATGTTACTGTCCGTAACTAATATTAAAGGAGAACAGGAGAAAGCTAGCTTTTTTAGACAGTTTTAGTCAGAAAATGGGGCCGAAGGAGAACCAGGAAAAATCACCCCTCATGCCACCTCACTCTAACACAAGAATGGAACTTTTGACCGGAAAAGGAACTCCTGTTCCATAGAGACTGATCTACAGCGCTCCCCTGCTACACTGTCTAGCATGGTACCTAGACAGCCAGCCCTGGGTAGGCTGGCCCAGGGATCCGCCCTCTGAATCTGCAAACCAATTAGGTCTTCCTTTGCCTACAGTTGCAAACTCCACCCCATTTAGCTCAGCTCCCACTTTTCTGGCTTGGCTTAGTCTGCCTACCTCTTGTTTGCTCATGCCACAGGAACACATGTGATTCTGGCTTCTGCAGGGTGGAGGTGGGAGTCACATAAAATGTTTTTTAGTCTGGGTAAACTTTTCTGCTTTTCTCCGTTTTGGGGTAACTTCTCACTTTGACTTATATGCATAATTTTCCTCTGGTTTCTGCATATAATATGTACATATTTTTCTTACACTCCAGATCTACCATGTGGGTTCTCTCACCAATTCCAGGCAGGGTAGTACATGTAAAATTAGATGGCTAACATTCCTTGGAGGTTCCAAGGAAACATTCCATTTACTGGATTTCTCCTAACTATAGTATTTATCATGGGATACCAGTGATCTCTTTAGGCCACTAGCTGAGAATATCAAACAAGTCCCTCAATAGTTGTTGCAGTCAGCTCCATGTTGCTGGGATGAACACACACCCAACCACACACAGTTTGACTGGGGAGGTCAAACTTCAGGCTTAAATATCCAAGAGAAGTTCAAATAATAGCAGGAGAAACTGGGAAACAGGCTCCTTTCATAGATCCAAGCAGAGACTAAATAACTGCAGCAAGCAAGACCCTAGCAAGCAGCAAGCACAAGCCCAGAGTTCAAGACTACACTCTACAGCTGGGGCTAGAATCAGATTCACCATGAATCTGCTTGTTAGGAACTGAAGTAGGAAGTTTAGTCAAAAATGAATGAGTCCATGGGGCCAAACATTTAAACAATCACAATCAAACTACCATAACAGTAGACCTTTGAGCAAGGTGAGCAAACTTCCTTGATTATTTTAGCCTTCTGACAAAGTTTTCCAGTCAACCGAATAGCACAGATTTATAATTTTTGTCAACTCAAAAAGCTGACTGAGATAAATAACTAGAAGATGCATTTACATACCTGACTGTAGAACCATGTTTTGTATCCATTAAAGATGGCAAAATGGTCTATTGTTATGTATAATGAACTGAAAATTGATCATAGCCTCTTTACAAATTTTTATACATTTTCCAAAGGCACTGACTTCCTAAATGTATGTTACATATAAAAAGTCATACATGAGCCGGGTGTGGTGGTGCATGCCTTTCATCCCAGCACTTAGGAGGCAGAGGTAGGAGGATCACTATGAGTTCAAGGCCAGCCTGAGACTACATAGTGAATTCCAAGTCAGCCTGGACTAGAGTGAGACTTTGCTGGAGGGGCGGGGGTAAAAAGTCATACATTGTAGCAAGACAAATCATGTGAAAACCCAGATGCATGTGCCATGAGTTAATACATGCCATTAATCTGACAGGAAACACTATGATACTTTTTTTTAAAAATTTTTTCGAGGTAGGGTCTCACTCTAGCCCAGGCTGACCTGGAATTCACTATGTAGTCTCAGTGTGGCCTCAAACTCATAGCAATCCCCCTACCTTTGCCTCCTGAGTGCTGGGATTAAAAGTGTGCACCACCACATGCGGCATCACTATGACACTTATTCACATAATAATTTTATAAAATGTTAGTCCTGACCGAAAAACTGATTTGAAACCCGATACCATAAAAATCCTAGCAGTAAACTATGGGTGAAATATCAACACTGAAATTATAGTTTAGGAGTTGCTACGTCCTATGCCATAGGTTGGTCGGTTGGTGTCTCTCCCTCTCTCTCTCTCGTACACAAAACACACACAGACAGAATGTTGACAGCACGTTCTGTTTCTGATGCTCATTACCATTCAAAAATGGGGTTGAAAGTTGCCTTACTACTGCAGTAGGTAGCTTATCAGTCTCATAAAATGGAAGGCAAAAAGAAAGCATCAAAAGTCTGATCAAATATTTAAAATTACAGGCCAGGTGTGGTAGTACACACCTTTCATCCCAGCACTCAGGAGGCAAAGGTAGGAGGACCACCGCGAGTTCAAGGCTACCCTGAGACTACATATGAGTTCCAAGTCAGCCTGGGTTATAGTGAGACCTACTTCAAAAGAAAGAAAAAAAAAAGATTTAAAATTACAGTGTTAATATAGGGAAAAAAAAGTGACAACAAGCTGCAGGTCCATATACAGGGGATTAAGTGCATGCAGGTAATAAATGTGCTGTAGAAAAAAAATCACTTAATTGCGTGAAAAACCAAGCACATAACTGGTGATAAAACTGTTATCAGTAAGGTCAGAATTTTCAAAGGGCATATATGTGTGTGTGTGTGTATATATATATATATATATGTATGTACATATATATATACCTATATATATATATACCTATATATAACATATGATAAACATATGCAGAGAATAAATACATATATAAATGTAAAGAACAGTTATATCTAGATAAATAATGAATGATTTTGGATACATTCAATATTCTTTTCCCTATTTAAAAGTTTTAACTAAATGCTCAGATACTACTTTTGCAATTCGGAAAAAATATGATAAGCAATACTGAAGAGGAAAATTTAATAAGTGAAAATGTGAAGCTGGGCGTGGTGGCACATGCCTTTAATCCCAGCTATTGGGAGACAGAGGTAGAAGAATCACTGTGAATTCTAAGGCAACCTGAAACTACAGAGTGAATGCCAAATCAGCCTGGGCTACAGTGAAATACCCTACCTTGAAAAACCAAAAGTAAGAGCTAACAGGTAACCTTAGAACCTGGGCAATACCACATATGGCTTTTTCAATGTATTATTAAAGAATGCCACAGAAAATATTAAGCTTTTGACATTGTCTTGTCTGCAAAAAATGAGGCAGTTTATAAGGGCAACCATGATACAGATGTGTCACATGTTCTCTTTTTATATAAAACAAAAAGAATAAGATGTACTAACATAAGTATCCAGATAAGAAAAGCAACACCTTCCCTACTCAGCTAATAAAGACAGTGATTACCAAAGTTAAAAAAAAAAAGGGGCGGGGGGGAAGCAAAACTTCTGGAGATCAAGTTATTAAAGCTAATTAAAATGTGGAGATGAATGAAGAGAAGCAATACAAGTCTAATAGGAATACTGGCTTAAGAAATATTCTCAAATACAACCTCTTCCTACACTCTCCTACTCATTCATGAATTTAAAAGGCATTGCCTCAAAATTTCAGTGAAATAATAAATATATACACTAAATGTTAGTTACCCTTGAGAACATTCAGTTCAATGATCAATTTTAATGCACTGAATACTAGAAACAGGAGTCAATGGATGTATGATTACCTCCTAAAGGATTTTTTAACTTTCCTCCTCCTCTGAAGCCATGCTTTTACTTCAGGGGTGGATTCTGGAGTGGGCTTCAGGTGGTCAATGGTATATATATCCTTTCCTTGCTTCCAAAGCTGATATCTGTCCGGCTGAAATTTCTTCACAAATATATCCATTGAAATTTTCACCATGTCATTCCTGCAAGTGCACTAAAACACAAGAGAGTGTTTGAATAAAATTTTCAATAAAATATTTTGCTAAATACATGAAATCCCATATCCTTGGATATAGAATCCACGAATATTTAGTTATGGCATGTATAAAGACACTTTACATTTTTAAAACTTCAGTGAGTGATGAGCTCAACATCTTTTGAACAGATATCACAACTTCAACATTGACATTTAGAAATGCGCACATGTAGATACAAAATATTTTATACACCTGATTAGGAAGGAAACTTAACTAGGCGTAACTATAGGGAAACACACACCCTGAAATATTATCAGTAAAGGAAGGATCGCCCTGCTATCACAGGGATAAATTAAATTAAATTAATGATCTGCAGAGTCAGTAGCATGTAAGTCTAAAACCTGTTGATGTGATTTCAGTATGTTCTGAGTGTTCCCAAAAGTCCACTGTGATTTAAAGGCATGTTCGCCGAGATATGCTATTAGCAAGTGAGGCTTAGTGTGTGATCTTTATGTCACTGGGGTCATGATGTGTTTCTCCTGGTATTTCTAGGTAGTTCTGAGTACCTTTGAAACTTCTTTTGCTTGTTCTTATGAATGCTTTGGTATAAAAGGAACAAACCTAGCCATAACTATTTTCTATCTGCTTCTGCAGGAGCTAAGACCATAGGTTCCTAACACACATTCCTGGGATGATGTACCAGGATTCTCCATTTTCACCACAGGCCAACCAAGTGGGGCTGCCCCAATTAAGGTTTAACATACAACACATTATTAGGTGCACTACTGGGTATGGTAGCTCATGCTTTCGAGGAAAGCATTAGGGAGGCTGAAGTAGAAGAATGGCTAGAATTTGAGGCCAACCTGGGCTACAGAATCACTTTTGGCCTGGGATGGAGTGAGAAACTACTTCAAAAGAAAAAAGTTACCTGCATTTTAGCATTTCATCTTAGCACTGCAAAGCTACCATATAACTTTAGATTGTCAATGTAAGTGCAATTAGAATAATTCAACCAGTGAATCTAGAAGATTTTTCCAATATATACTTTATTATATTTGTATTTATTGATGATGGAATTGCAAGGTAACAAAAAATTAATAGCCTTTTTATACCACATCAAATATAATATTGAACAACTTATTATCCAACTTCCTAAACTGTAAATACTAAATGTACCATCATCAATGATACCAACCTATTTGAACATTTCCTAGCCATTCCCAACCCAACCAACATAGAAATTGAGAGTAGTACTATCTTTCCATAAACATATCCATTGCATACATTACTACTGCTAGCATCTCTAAGTTTCAGTCAGACCTTGAACTTAGCAAAACAAAGCCAGCTTCCTGGCCTCCTTTTCTAGCATCAATTCATGCGTATAGCAATTATTTTACTCTCAATATCTTGTAATCACTCAATTTCAACTCACTAAGATACTTTTACTCTACTGTAATATTAAAGTCAAAACTTAATGGCCATATTCTTTAGTCTATTGTAGAAATGTATCTAAAATGGAAACCAGAACAAAGCAATTTATATTTGATTTATGGAAGAATGGTTATAATTGTCAGAATGAGATGGAATTAATTAACAGGTAAGATGATAATATACCTGAAGGCAGATATGAGAATTAAGTTAATAAGACATAACAAAACATTATAAATTTAAGACTACTATTCTTATTTTTATGGGTTCAAAGTGATTTGGGTAAATTAAGATGTTTAGGACTAAATGTAAATAGATAATCCTGTTTATAATCAGGAGGCTCAATTTTTACATGGCTACTTAATCAAAGAAGACTTCAAGTGCCAATCAGAACACACAATAAAGCCTTCATTAAGGAAAGTTACACATGTATAAGTACACTTCCATTTCAAATACATGAAGAAACATCAAAATAGCAATTAATAAGGTCTCCCACGATCAAATATTTAAAATTACAGGCAGCGTGTGGTAGTAAACACCTTTCATCCCAGCACTCAGCGTAGGCAAAGGTGGTGGACCAACGCGAGTCTCAAGGCTACCCTGAGACTACATATGAGTTCCAAGTCAGCCTGGGTTATAGTGAGACCTACTTCAAAAGAAAGAAAAAAAAAGATTTAAAATTACAGTGTTAATATAGGGAAAAAAAAAGTGACAACAAGCTGCAGGTCCATATACAGGGGATTAAGTGCATGCAGGTAATAAATGTGCAGTAGAAAAAAAATCACTTAATTGCGTGAAAAACCAAGCACATAACTGGTGATAAACTGTTATCAGTAAGGTCAGAATTTTCAAAGGGCATATATGTGTGTGTGTGTGTATATATATATATATATATGTATGTACATATATTATATACATATATATATACCTATATATAACATATGATAAACATATGCAGAGAATAAATACATATATAAATGTAAAGAACAGTTATATCTAGATAAATAATGAATGATTTTGGATACATTCAATATTCTTTTCCCTATTTAAAAGTTTTAACTAAATGTTCAGATACTACTTTTGCAATTCGGAAAAAATATGATAAGCAATACTGAAGAGGAAAATTTAATAAGTGAAAATGTGAAGCTGGGCGTGGTGGCACATGCCTTTAATCCCAGCTATTGGGAGACAGAGGTAGAAGAATCACTGTGAATTCTAAGGCAACCTGAAACTACAGAGTGAATGCCAAATCAGCCTGGGCTACAGTGAAATACCCTACCTTGAAAAACCAAAAGTAAGAGCTAACAGGTAACCTTAGAACCTGGGCAATACCACATATGGCTTTTTCAATGTATTATTAAAGAATGCCACAGAAAATATTAAGCTTTTGACATTGTCTTGTCTGCAAAAAATGAGGCAGTTTATAAGGGCAACCATGATACAGATGTGTCACATGTTCTCTTTTTATATAAAACAAAAAGAATAAGATGTACTAACATAAGTATCCAGATAAGAAAAGCAACACCTTCCCTACTCAGCTAATAAAGACAGTGATTACCAAAGTTAAAAAAAAAAAGGGGCGGGGGGGGAAGCAAAACTTCTGGAGATCAAGTTATTAAAGCTAATTAAAATGTGGAGATGAATGAAGAGAAGCAATACAAGTCTAATAGGAATACTGGCTTAAGAAATATTCTCAAATACAACCTCTTCCTACACTCTCCTACTCATTCATGAATTTAAAAGGCATTGCCTCAAAATTTCAGTGAAATAATAAATATATACACTAAATGTTAGTTACCCTTGAGAACATTCAGTTCAATGATCAATTTTAATGCACTGAATACTAGAAACAGGAGTCAATGGATGTATGATTACCTCCTAAAGGATTTTTTAACTTTCCTCCTCCTCTGAAGCCATGCTTTTACTTCAGGGGTGGATTCTGGAGTGGGCTTCAGGTGGTCAATGGTATATATATCCTTTCCTTGCTTCCAAAGCTGATATCTGTCCGGCTGAAATTTCTTCACAAATATATCCATTGAAATTTTCACCATGTCATTCCTGCAAGTGCACTAAAACACAAGAGAGTGTTTGAATAAAATTTTCAATAAAATATTTTGCTAAATACATGAAATCCCATATCCTTGGGTATAGAATCCACGAATATTTAGTTATGGCATGTATAAAGACACTTTACATTTTTAAAACTTCAGTGAGTGATGAGCTCAACATCTTTTGAACAGATATCACAACTTCAACATTGACATTTAGAAATGCGCACATGTAGATACAAAATATTTTATACACCTGATTAGGAAGGAAACTTAACTAGGCGTAACTATAGGGAAACACACACCCTGAAATATTATCAGTAAAGGAAGGATCGCCCTGCTATCACAGGGATAAATTAAATTAAATTAATGATCTGCAGAGTCAGTAGCATGTAAGTCTAAAACCTGTTGATGTGATTTCAGTATGTTCTGAGTGTTCCCAAAAGTCCACTGTGATTTAAAGGCATGTTCGCCGAGATATGCTATTAGCAAGTGAGGCTTAGTGTGTGATCTTTATGTCACTGGGGTCATGATGTGTTTCTCCTGGTATTTCTAGGTAGTTCTGAGTACCTTTGAAACTTCTTTTGCTTGTTCTTATGAATGCTTTGGTATAAAAGGAACAAACCTAGCCATAACTATTTTCTATCTGCTTCTGCAGGAGCTAAGACCATAGGTTCCTAACACACATTCCTGGGATGATGTACCAGGATTCTCCATTTTCACCACAGGCCAACCAAGTGGGGCTGCCCCAATTAAGGTTTAACATACAACACATTATTAGGTGCACTACTGGGTATGGTAGCTCATGCTTTCGAGGAAAGCATTAGGGAGGCTGAAGTAGAAGAATGGCTAGAATTTGAGGCCAACCTGGGCTACAGAATCACTTTTGGCCTGGGATGGAGTGAGAAACTACTTCAAAAGAAAAAAGTTACCTGCATTTTAGCATTTCATCTTAGCACTGCAAAGCTACCATATAACTTTAGATTGTCAATGTAAGTGCAATTAGAATAATTCAACCAGTGAATCTAGAAGATTTTTCCAATATATACTTTATTATATTTGTATTTATTGATGATGGAATTGCAAGGTAACAAAAAATTAATAGCCTTTTTATACCACATCAAATATAATATTGAACAACTTATTATCCAACTTCCTAAACTGTAAATACTAAATGTACCATCATCAATGATACCAACCTATTTGAACATTTCCTAGCCATTCCCAACCCAACCAACATAGAAATTGAGAGTAGTACTATCTTTCCATAAACATATCCATTGCATACATTACTACTGCTAGCATCTCTAAGTTTCAGTCAGACCTTGAACTTAGCAAAACAAAGCCAGCTTCCTGGCCTCCTTTTCTAGCATCAATTCATGCGTATAGCAATTATTTTACTCTCAATATCTTGTAATCACTCAATTTCAACTCACTAAGATACTTTTACTCTACTGTAATATTAAAGTCAAAACTTAATGGCCATATTCTTTAGTCTATTGTAGAAATGTATCTAAAATGGAAACCAGAACAAAGCAATTTATATTTGATTTATGGAAGAATGGTTATAATTGTCAGAATGAGATGGAATTAATTAACAGGTAAGATGATAATATACCTGAAGGCAGATATGAGAATTAAGTTAATAAGACATAACAAAACATTATAAATTTAAGACTACTATTCTTATTTTTATGGGTTCAAAGTGATTTGGGTAAATTAAGATGTTTAGGACTAAATGTAAATAGATAATCCTGTTTATAATCAGGAGGCTCAATTTTTACATGGCTACTTAATCAAAGAAGACTTCAAGTGCCAATCAGAACACACAATAAAGCCTTCATTAAGGAAAGTTACACATGTATAAGTACACTTCCATTTCAAATACATGAAGAAACATCAAAATAGCAATTAATAACTGGGTAATAAACAGAATTACACATTCTACCTTTGTAGAACTAATAGAAAATATTTAAATATGTAATATAAAAATGTTATTTTAAATGTCCAATCTAAAATCCTGCCTATGCCAAGCATGGTGGCTCATGCCTTCAATCCCAGCACTTGCAAGGCAGAGGAGGATCCATGAGTTCAAGGCCACCCTGAGACTACATAGTGAATTCCAGGTCAGCCTGGGCTACTACGAGACTCTACCTCAAAAAATCAAAAATGAAAGAGAAAGACAAAGGGGAAGATGAAGATGAAGAGGCATGGAGGGAGGGAGGGAGAGAGGGAGGGAGGAAAAAGAAAGAAAATCTATCTACTTTATCAGTAGATAGCAGTAATTTTAATAATAAAAATGTCTGAAGTACTGAAATCTACATTCAAGAAACACAAAATTAACAAATGCCTGGAAATTAATAACATTTATCAAAAGATAAAGCATAGTTATTGACTTTGAAATAAAAATGCTATACAAAAACAATTTTTGGGTTGGAGAGATGGCTTAGCAATTAAAGGGCTTGCTTGTGAAGCCTAAGGTCCCATGTTTGACTCCCTAGATCCCACACAAGCCAAACACATAAAGGTGAGGCAAGTTCAAGGTCGCACATGCCCACTAGGTGTTGAATATGTCTGGATTTCAATTTCAGTGGCTGAGGCCCTAGCAAGCCAATTCTCTCTCCCTCCCTCTCTCACTCTAAAATAAAAAAAAAATAAAAAAATTAAAGAAAAACTATTTTCTCTTACTGTAGACTTCTCTCAGCAGTTCCAATAGTCAATTTATACTTCAGAAGAGGAATTTAAAAAAAAAATTCCAACTACTTTGCTTTGAAATTCTTTCCCTACTAATCCATAAAATATGTGGAAGCAGGTTAACCTAATTACTTTTTGACAGCAGCAGCATATACAAATTTTTATCACATGGACTAGTAGTCTCTGAGAAATGCCAAACACAATGGTTTCTAGACTGAATGTTCCACAAAAACCAGTCCCAACACCACCAGCCCACTCAATACACACAAGTAGTAATCATGGTCTCTTTGGCACAAAAACAAGTTATTGATGCCATGTTTTGCTTCATAGATATGGTCTACAATGAATACCAGTTCAAAACCTCCTTAAAATATGCAGGTACTGGCTGTAAGTAAAAATATGTCCATGTTGGTGATAACAGCAAACATCTACTTGTTCTATACTTACTATGTACTATGCATACATATGGAAACATTTTCAGTGTATCATCACACTAAAACTTCACATTCCTCTGAGAAACTATTGATAAAGATCAAATCCCTTGTCTTTTGAACATTAATATTTGGGCTAATATTAATTGGTATCAGCCTGACCATTTTGAGCTCTGCACTATGAGGATCAAAAGAACAGTCCTCTGAAATGCCACTCATTACTGAGAAGAAGTGCAAAGGCCATTATTACAACCCTGACCTCCGGGTGCTGCTACAAAAAGCCACACCTCATAGTTGCTCTCTCTCCACACACATCTGCTGTAAAGACCCCCACAGAAATAGTCAAAAGCCTACAAACTTTGTCCACTCACAGCTCTCACAAAGAGGCAAGATCCCCACCCTACACACTCCTTGCAACAGAACCAAGATAGGAACATACTCAGATCCCCTGCCCATAGGCCACAAGAAAGACCATGGTCACATCACATAAGTCATACACTCAGTATACACACTGTTCTTCCAGACACTGCTTATTCAGGAATGTATTTGGAACTTTTCAAACACCTACTTCACAAGGTTAGTGACATGAGCTGACCTTGGACCCATTTCATCATGGTACAAAATCTTCATTCCTCCTGACTCTCTCACAACAGACTTCTGAAGAACAGAACCTGTTCTCCCTGGGTATATCGTCAGTAACTCAAAGATTGATACAACTCTATGACTCTTTCTTAAACCAGGTCTCAAACTATAAAATAATTTCTAACAATTAAAAATGGGAATATGGATACGTGTTAAAAGTTTATCTGAGGGCTGGAGGGATGTCTTAGTGGTTAAGGCATTTGCCTGCAAAGCCAAAGGACCCAGGTTCAATTCCCCAGGATCCACGTTGGCCAGATGCACAAGGGGCGCATGCGTCTGGAGTTTGTCTGCAGTGGCTGGAGGCCCTGGAGTGCCCACTCTTTCTTTCTTTCTCTCTCTCTCTTTCTTTCTCACTTTCTCTCTCACTCCCTCCCTCCCTCTTTCTCTGTCAAATAAAAGTAAAATTAAAAAAAAAGTTTATCTCAGGCTGGAGAGATGACTTAGCAGTTAAGGCATTTGCCTGCAAAGCCTAAGGACTTGGTTCAATTCTTCAGTACTCACATAGAGACAGACGCACAAGGTGGCACATGTGTCTGGAGTCCATTTGCAGCCATTGTTGGCCCTGGTGTGCCCATATATTCATATTCTATCCCTCCCTCCCTTTCCTTCTTCCTCTCCCTCTCCCTCTCCCTCCCCCCCCCCTCTCTCTCTGTTGGCAAGTAAATAAATTTAAAATATATATTTAAAAATAATCTTTTTCTAAGCTGATTCTATTTCCTAGATATTGTGACTATAGTAGCATCAAACATGGATGTACAAGGATCTCTGCAGTAAGCTATGTAGTCCTTTGGGTATATTCTTAGGAGTTGGTTTATTTGGTTTGTTTAGGAGAATGATTCAGCATAACAAGTGAACATCAAAAATGGGAGAACAGGGCTGGAGAGATGGCTTAGCAATCAAGACACTTGCCCACAAAGCCTAAGGACCCAGATTCAATTCTCCCACATAAGCCAGATGCACAAGGTGGCACATGCATCTGAAATTCATCTGCAGTGGCTAGAGACCATAGCATGCCCATTCTCTCTCCCCTTTCTCTTTCTCCCTCTCTCTGTCTCAAATAAATGTTTTTTAAAAAATGGGAGAACAGACTTCTGGTCAAGAATCCTCCTAACCACACTTCATCTCCAGGGTATTAACAGGCAAGATCAATGAGGCTCCAGTGTGAATAGGTCTTAGCAGTCTTCCAGTGGACAGGCACCACCGAGAGGCCCAGTTGGGAGATTTTCATGCTCTCAGGTAACCCACTAAACCCTTAGGTCCCCATCCCCACCCCGCACCCCAACCACTTGCTCCAGCTGCCACTCTCTGGCCATATTCTCTGCTGCTCTCATGCCTACCCAGTCTTCCGGAGGCCCATGAAACTGTTTCTGTCTGTGACTGATCTGTCTGTAGTGATCCTCCTACCTCTACCTCCTGAGTGCTGGAATTAAAGGCGTGCACCACCACGCCAGGCTTCAAAGTTGGACTTTAAACCACTCTGTACCTGCCTTACTAGCAAAGTGCTCATTCCCAGTAGCAGATACATTTCATTAATATTAAATATGGTGTCTTCATATATTCTCTGCTGTTCTATTTAAAAGGATAACATGTTGGCAGTTTTTCTCTGCCACCCCTCCCCATGCAAAATCAGCAATTCTAACTCCTCTATGTTCTTCCCATGATGAATCCATTCTTTCAGGTGTAAACTCCTTTAATGACTTGCTTGCAGAAACAATCCCCAGATGTACCTTTTTAAGCTCCTTAATTAGTTACCCACTACTTGAACGTTCTACCTCTAACCTTGACAGTAAAGAGAAGTCCATTCCTTCCTAATCAAAGGCAAGCTCCCTTTTCAGCTGCCTGCTTCTCCAGTGGGAGTTTGCCATGTGAACACTAAGTTACAAATTGTTTACCTGAGATTGTGTTGTGTCACAATCTCCCTCTTCTATATTTGTCCCTAATCTTCTATGCTAGTAATTTAAATAGCATAAAATCAATACATATTAGTCTTCTAAAGCATACTCCATAAGGGTACTAATAGATACTTAGAAAATACAAGGTTAACCTCATTGCCTGTCCTGCAGATTCTGCTCTTTAATTATGCCCATAGGTTTCGAAATCCCTATGGTGGTTTAAATGAAATGTCCCTCATAGGCTCATATGTTTTGAATACTTGGGAGCCCAGCTGGTGGCAATCTGGAAAAGTTGGTACTGTTGCACTTCCCTACTCGAGATAATTGAAAATGTACCTTAGTAGCTGGGAGTGGTGGCACATGCCTTTAATCCCAGCACTTGGGAGGCAGAGGTAGAAGGATCACCATGAGTTCAAGGCCACCTTGAGACTACAGAGTGAATTCCAGATCGCACTGAGCTAGAGTGAGACCCTACCTCAAAAAAAAAAAAAAAAAATGTGCCTTAGCATCAGCAAATGTTCTCTGGCAGATAAAAATCAACACAGTTCATAACCAATGTAGTAGAATTCCCACAAACAAACTGCAGGGTGAATGTAAGCTTACTACTTTGGGCATACAGCAAGAAGAAGAATTTGATCTCTATTGCTCAATTTCCTCCTACCTCAAATAACAGACATAAGGACTAAAATGTAAAGAACTGCATAGTAACCCTCTGTGTATAAGAGAGGGAATTTTGTTTTAAACTTTTAGTGGGTGCCTAAACCATACTAAACCCTAAAACTTAATGTAATTACTAAGCACTCAATAAGTGCTGAATCATTAAGATTTTGCAGTTTGAGCCATCCATGGTGGTGCACTCCTTTAAACCCAACACTCGGCAAGCAGAAGTAGGAGGATTGCCATGAGTTCAAGGCCACTGTGACACTACATAATGAATTCCAGGTCAGCCTGGACTAGAGTGAGACAATACCTCAAAAAAAAAAAAAAAAAAAAAGTTGTAGTCTGAAGGACCATAACAAGAACATAATTTCATGAATAGAAGATTTGATGTTATCATCAATTTTAGGAACCACAACATACAATTTTTCATTCACTTTCAAAATTTTAACTGTTTCCTTTAAAGAAGGAACTTTACAGCTTCTCCTTCTTATAATGTATTTACAACATCACTATTTTCATGTTACAGGCCACTATAAAATGAACTAAAAGATACTTGAACACAAGCACCATGCTATTCCACCAGTGGATCTGATGGCAGAGGTCAAGTATAAATGGGTGACTGATGAATAATAGGTATATACCTCATTGATATACTGGAAAAAGGGATCATTCATAAACCATGCAAAATTGAGGTGGATGTGAATTATCACAATGATTAGAATGGGGTAGAATTTGAAACTTACCAATTGTTTATTTCTAGAATTTTCTATTAATATTTTCAAACCACAGTTCATCACAGATAGCTAAATCCATGGGATGCAAAACTGCATACAAGACAGAACCACTGGGAGCCGTATGGGGAGGGGATATGATAGAGAATGGAATTTCAAAGGGGAAAGTGGGGGGGGAGGGTAATACCATGGGATATTTTTTATAATCATGGAAGATGTTAATAAAAATTGAGGAAAAAACAACAACAAAAATAATAAAATGAAAATAAAAATTAAAAAAAAAGAATTTTAGAACTTAAATATTAAAATAGCCACTTGAGGGGGAATGGGGAACATTGATCAGAGTGTAATGTTTCGTTCTGACAGAACAAATAAACTGGGGATCTATTGTGCAATATGGTGACTACAGTCAGTAATTATGTATTGGACATTTGGAAGCTGCTCAGAGAGATCATAAATGTTCTTATGACAAAAGGATAACCATGTGAGGTGATGGATATGTTAATTAGCTTGATTGTGGTAATAATTTCACAGTGTATACATATATGACAACACCAGGTTGTACACTATAAATATGTGCAATTTGTCAAATAGACCTCAACAAAGCTAGAATAAAGAAAAGAGTCACTAGAGGCAGGGCCTATGGAAATGTTGCATCTGTCCCCAGACCAAGGTTCCAATAGTAGTTTTCTCTGGGGCTAAGGCTCTGTGGAAGCATACTGGAAACTCAACCCCAGAGAAAGGTCTGGGCTAATTCTCTGCATTTGAATGACTGGTGCATGAAGAAAGCCACAAAGAACAACTGTGGATATCGGAAGACAGATCAACTCTATGAGCTCCCCCGGAAGCCCTGAAGACACTGGATCAAGGAGAACAGAGGACACGGAGAGGCCATTTCTAGTTCAAAAATAAACAACCCTAAATGTTACAATAGGAAAAAAAATTATAATGTTGACTTGGAAAAAATTCCAAGCATATATCTAGTCAGCAAGTAAGGTGCTAATTATCTTTTCTGTACTAATTCCCTAACCCATAATCCAAGTTCAAGTCCTTAAATAAGAAAGACATTTCATGCATTCAGTCAGACTGTCCCAAAAGCACATGTGCTAATCTTTTTCACAAAGAATCTTCTGGGAGATCATGAGCTTGGTTTGGAAGGAAGCCATAGAGAACAAAATTAAAGCCCAAATTATATTCTCTGTATGCCCTGATTCCTGTGTCTGAGTCTTCTAGAACACTGCTCAAAATTCAGTGTGAAGAAGAAATTGCTTGAGGGCTGGAGAGATGGCTCAGTGGTTAAGGCACCTGCTTGCCTGTAAAACCTAACAAGTGGGGGCTAGAGAGATGGCTTAGCTGTTAGGGCCCTTGCCTGCAAAGCCAAAGGATCCTGGCTGGATTCTCCAGGATCCACGTAAGCCAGATGCACAAGGGGGTGCATGCATCTGGAGTTCGTTTGCAGTGGCTGGAGGCCCTGGCGTGCCCATTCTCCCTCTCTGTCTCTCTCCCTGCTTCTTTCTCTCTCAAATAAATAAATAAATAAAATATATTTTAAAACCTAAAAAAAAAAAAAAGACAGAACCACTATTCTGCTTTTACTGACTATTTTAGTTGTGTATTTCTCAAGGGCCCAAAATCAAGGTAGGAACGGTGTTATTTGGTTTACAGGTTGGATTCGTTTCTTTCTTGCTACTCATTCCTTACAACACATATATTAGAATCTAGCATCAAATGGCACTTTCTATTAGTCTGAAGTATACCCTGATGGCACTCAAAATCATCTCTTTCCTTTCCTCCAATAACATACCCAACCTTTCTCAGAGCACTTGTACTATGGAAAGAACAGAGTGATTTTACCCATCTAGAGTCATTAAACTACAGACACCTGTTTTCTCTGTGCACTACACTGCACTCCGAAGCCCAGGCGCTGCCATATTAACATGTAAGGTATCTTTTTAGGCTGGGGAAATGTCTCAATGCACTTGTCATGCAAGCATGAGTAACTGAGTTCATAATACCAGAATGTGTGTAAAGCAGGGCACTCTAGCAGGTGTTTATAATCTAGCATGTGTGTTACAAGAGGGGAGGCAGAAATAAGAAAATCACCCAGAAGCTCACAGGTCAGGTAGTCTGGCAAATGCAGCGGTAAGAATGAAAGACGCTGCCTCAAAACAGGGTGGAAGACAAGGACCAACAACCAACCCCAAAGTTGTCCTGTGACTTGTACATCTGAGCTTATACATATGCCTGCACACATGCACACACATGGTCACACGCGTTTTTAATTGGGTAGCTAACCTTCAGAGAAAGAGCTGCAATTTCTTTATTGGCTGACATATAGTTACTACATATAATTCCTCAATCAGCATTTTTCTCTATTCAGCCTGCCAAAAAGATAAATACTGTGGCTTACTGACATCCACAAACAAAACTATCATTTATCAAAAGCACTCACTCAGAAAAAGAAGAAACTATTAAGGACACATTAGAGGATCATTTATGAAATGCATAAAGCATCACTAAAACTAATTATTATAAGGCTGGAGAGATGGCTTAATGGGTAAGGCACTTACCTGCAAAGCATAAGAACAGAGGTTTGATTCCCCAGTATACACATGAACCAGATGTACAAGGTGGCACATGCATCTGGAGTTCATTTTCAATAGCTAGAGGCCCTGGTGCATCCATTCTCATCCCCCCCCCCCATACACACACATACACAGAGAGAGAGATAAATAAATAAATAAATAAATAAATAAATGATGTAAAAAAAATTTAAGGCAGAAGTAGGATGATCATTGTGAATTTGAGGCCAGTCTAGAACTACAGGGTGAGTTCCAGATCAGCCTGAGCTAGAGTAAGACACACTACCTTGAGGGGAGGGGGGAGCTAATAACTATAACTTTTTAAAACTTTAATTTTAGCAACTTTACCTGCTGTGTATCACTAATTTTAACAAATGCATTAATAAAATCCCTTTGTAAAGCCAGGCATGGTGGCACACGCCTTTAGTCCCAGCATTTGAGAGGCAGAGGTAGGAGGATCGCTGTGAGTTTGAGGCCACCCTGAGACTACATAGTGAATTCCAAGTCAGCCTGGACTAAAGTAAAATCCTAACTCGAAAAACTCAAAAAAAACACCAAAATCCCCTTTGGGGAGGGGAGGGGAGGGGAGGGGAGGGGAGGGGAGGGAAGAAAGTTAATGAGGGCTGGGAAGATTTCTTAGAGGAATTTGTTTGCAATGCCTGCCAGCCCAGGTTCAATTCCCACACCACCCACATAAGCCAAGCCAGATGAAAAAAACATGACACAAGTACCCTGTGTTTCTTTGTAGCAGCAAGAGGTCCTGTCACACCCACACACAAATAAACAGCAAGGTTTTTAAAATGAATTTCAACAGAGGGTTCTAAAATAATATAAGATGTAACTCATGTTGAGGTGACACAAAAAGCTGACTGTAAACCGGGTATAGTGGTGCATGCCTTTAATCCCAGCACTTGGAAGGCAAAGGTAGGAGGATCGTCGTGAGTTGGTGAGTTCGAGACCAGCTGGAAGTACAGAGTCCTGGTCAGCCTGGGTAGAGTGGGATCCTACCTTGGAAAATTAAAAAAAAAAATTAAAAAGAAAAGCTGACTATGAATAATTTTATTTCTGTAGTCTTGGTAAAGACACTTGGCACAGTAGCTAGGAGAATAGCTTTCTCCTCTGATAAACTGAAACCAATTAAGTCAAATGCATCACATTTATCCAATTATAACAGGAAGAGTTAAAATGAAACTAAGACACCCCCCCCTCAAGATTCATCAAGAGAGAGGAATATCCTTGAGGGGCCAATAAAATTAATGATACTTTAATAATGAGACTCTTACAAGCCATAAAAGAAAGAAGTAGCAGTGGGCATAGAAATAAAGTCTATTTTAATACTTCAAATTTAAAGAAAATATTTAAATGAATTTATCTACAATTTATTTACAACAGAGATGATAAACTTTTCAAATATTTACTTTTTGGTACCCATAAAATAGCCTTCTTTCCTTCACCTACCAAGAAATTAAGAGTCCAACCGTGACTGAGCTGGGTTCCAGTCCAGTTCTCTGTAATGCAGAGCTGAAATGATGCGCCTACTTGAAAGGATGTCAAGTTCCTCAGCCAATGAGTGGAGTACTATAGTACCTGACCCCCAAACCAGTCTCTGTACCTCAATTTTTGCCTAGCTTTGTCATGACTCAGTCTTGTTACTGAATTGTTTCCTCCATTACCTGGGGGAGGGGACCCACAAGTGAGTAACACTGTACTACTTTGTGGAAAGAAAAACATTACATCCAAATGTTAGCTGTTATTAACTTGGAAATGGAAGAATAAGTAGCACGAAAGAGAACAGACACCCAGGACTGGTAAGTAAATAGTAAAGGGCACTTAGTTTTTTAAATGAGTTCAAGTCTCTTACATTGCATCAATATTTATTGAGCAAAAAGCTAACGCTAAGCATTTGTTTTCAATGACCTACAAGAGATAGAAGACATAAGCAAACACAGGAAAGAAAAGCCTAAGCACTATAATTAAGGTAAAGATAACTAGCAATTTCACTGCAGAGAGAGATTACTTCTAGCTTGGGGTTAGGAGATAAATCTTTACAGAAGATAAAACAGTTGGGATGGCATTGGAGTACAGTCTGGATAGAGAACAAAGTCGAACAGCAGCAGAACACAGAGCAGGGAAGCGAAGAAGCACAGGTTTGGGGAAGAAAGTCAATGCAGTTTTGATAATAAACAAGGTGCAGGGACCATTGGTCAGACAGGAAAACAGGCTACTGGCAAGCCATGGAGAGTTCTTAAAAAGATATCTAAGGAGGATTCAGACCGCTGGCACATGAGATTCCTTGATTAGAATCTTTCCACCACAGAAATCTAGAATAAGTTCTGAAACACGCAACTTGAATACTAACAGGTGCTTTAAGAAAAGAGACAGCTCATGGGAGATTAAAAAATAAAGGGAAAAAATAAAATAAAGGAGGCATCAACAACAGAGCAGTAGACCCCAACTTTTACCTGCCACAAGCAGATGCCACAACACAGGTGAAATAATAATCCACACACCAAGGATGCAGTTTAACATCCCATGTGGTAACAGAACTAAACTCCAATCTTTATTATACCATGGGTAGGACCATAGCCTAAAGGGCCAATAAAAATACTGAATGCCTAATGGTTTCCAGTGTATCCAACCATTTTAAAATGCATCTATAAAGCCTATGCTTGAGAACCATGCAATCAAGCTACCAAAAATAATGCAGAAGAATATAATAAGGGAGAGGAAATACCTGGGGAGGTGGTACAGCAGCAACTAAAGCCACTTGCTTCCAAAACCCAACAGCCTGGGGTTCAATTCCCCAGCATAAAGCCAGATGTGTATGGCGTTCTTTTGCTGCCACAAGAGGCACTGATAGGCCATTTCTCTCTCTCTCTCTCTCTCTCTCTCTCTCTCTCTCCATTCCCTCTGCTTGCAAATAAGTAAAAATATTTTTTTAATCTCATAATGCAATTTTGTGTTGGGCCACAAAAAGAGCTGTCCTGTAGGCTGCAGGTGAGTCAAGCTTGGACCTACCACACTGCTCCTACTACATCTTAACTCCTATTCTGCCAAAGGAGATACAAGCACAAAATAAAGACAGTTTTAAAACCCTTCCATAAGGGACTCCATTCTAGTGGAGGAAGACCACAACACAGAGAGGAAACACAGACAAGACAGTTAAGGACAGAGCTCTATAGCACTCTAACACTGGGAGTTCTGGAAAAGGAGGCTATAAAATAGCCAGACACAAGAAAACTGTTGAGTATAGTAGTTTGAGAAGAAAATGAAAATGTGCTTTAAAGATGGAGAGAGTAAAGACTTAAATAAACTGAAGATAGATGATTCTTTGACCTAAAAATTACTTCATAAAAGCTGTAATACAGCTGAACTGGAATACCCTAACAAAAGAATGCTATGGGAAGAATATTAAGCATAGATACTCTTTCCAAGACAGTTAGAGTGCGGGACCCAAGAGAATGTTTATAAAAAGGGAGCCATACATAGTTACCATGCTATAGGAGGTCAAATGAAACAATTAACAATGTCTGATTTGTAGGTTTGGGCAATGCATAAGTCATAGTAAGAGTGGATTCAGTGGACTAAGCAGCAGAAATTAACAATTGGACATACTTGAGAAGAATGGGAATTGGGAAGGAGCACAGATATGGTGAGACAGAGTATATACCAATACCACTGGAAGTTCTATGTCACATGGGTATAACACATTCACATTAACGAATTGTAAAAACTAAGGAAATGTATTTTACACACTTTAACCATGTCAATGGACAAGTGCAGATGCTTGCAAGCCCTGTCCTCTGCCTCCATCTCATATCACAACATAGGATCTCTTAGCCCAAGCCCTGGACCAAAGGACAGCATTCAATAAGCAGAGCTAATTTACAGTTGGACAAAGAACAAAACCTTTCCTTTCCTGTACATATCAAATGATTAAAAACTTTGAGTCTGTGCTTACTAATGCTCTCAGTACACCCTGTGATCCAAGTTTTACCATTTTCAATGTGTTGTGCATTTAATTAAGAAAAATAAAAGTTCCTAGTAAGTAAAAATTCAAGAATGGGGCTGGAGAGATGACTCACTAGTTAAGGTACTTGCTTGCAATGCCTAAAGGCCCAGGTTCCATTCCTCAGTAGCCACATAATGGCAGATGCACCAGGTGGTGCATGCATCTGGAGTTCATTTGGGGTGGCAAGAGGCCCTGCTGCACCCATTCTCTTTCCCTCTTTATGTTTGCAAATACCTATTTTTAAAAAATCAAGAATGTACTCAACAAAATTGTTACAGCACAATTTAAGACAAGGTATCAATACATCAAAAGGAGAAATGGGGCACTATTCCAGTAATTAACATTAATTACTTCATTTAATCATTACAACAGACCTTTTACTATCCCACTTTAGTAATATTAATCCAATTTATGGATGACTTGTCCAAGATACTACTTGTAAATGTCAATGTCAACATTCAAAACCAGATATACTGAGTAAAATATCCTCTCCTCACCTCTAAACCTACTCTATGCTCCTGGCCAGGCTCCCTCCCTTCATCTCAGAAGCTCACAAAAAGCAGGCTCAGGGATGGAGAGATGACACAGTAGTTATGGTACTTGCCTGCAAAGCCTAAGGGCCAGAGTTCAATTCCCCAGTACCATGTAAGCCAGACGCACAAGGTGGCAACATCTGGAGGTGAAGGCCCTAGTGCGCCCATTTTCATATCCACCCCTCCCCCCCCAGCCAGTGTGACAGCACATGCCCTCAATCCCAACACTCAGAAGGCAGAGGTAACAGCGTTGCTATGAATTCAACACAGCCTGAGACAACAAAGTGAATTCCAGGTCAACCTGGGGCTGGAGCAAGACCTGCTTTAAAAATAAAACAAAACAAAACGAACAAACAAAAGCAAGATCAATAAATGTGAATTAGTGCTCTCAAGTCAATATCCTCACTTCAAAAGTTGCTGTCATACCTAGTCACACTAATGTGTTCAGCCACACATGCCAGAAACAAATGGAGCATGAGTCCAGGTTAGGTTCCTCTACAGAAAGAAGCCCCTTCACAGCTATCTACAAGCCTCATTCTCTACACAGGAGAATGAGAGCTTTGGAGAAAGAATGTAGTGAATGCTGTGTACACTGAATTTTTCTCAGTTTATAGGTTCCCCCCCCAATAAATTCTATTTCATTTTTGCATTGTGTATGTCTGTCTTTCCTCCCTGCACACAGTACTACATAACATATTCGGATCAAAATTTTGACCATACTACAACAGATCTGGAATAAAATCATAATCCCATTTCACAGATGAGAACAATATATTATGGTACTGATGGTATTTTAGACTGAATACAACTACTTTGTATATAAAATGTGAACATTTCATTTAATATAAAATCAACAGATAATATAAGCAATATTATAAATATCCCTTACAGAACTTTTAAGTATATCTTACCCATTTTTACCATCACATCTTCAATATAACAACATATAATCAATAAATATCATCCAAGATTATTTCAGGCTAGAAGAGACATAAACTGGAACCCACTACTTCCAAAGGATTTGGCTAACAAAAATTCATGAAGAGACACTGCCCTCTACTGGTGGATGATACCTACTGCCCTTGAAAAATAAATTTGATAACAAAGATATTTTAAGTACCCAACCCCTGATAAAATTTAGAGTCTAATACTGAATTTTGATTATATAGGAGTGATAAAAAATAATATGTGCCCCATCAAAATAAATATACAATTTTAGAATTGTCAACAACAGATAATGAACAAATATTGTTTTCTGAGTAATTATAAAGCACAATTCTTAATTTAACAATATTTTGAATTATTAGTGGATATCAGGACCATTTGTTTCCACTTGAGAAACAATATAAATGACTATTACTTAACTATAAATCAGTGTGAAATGCTTAAAACATACTATGAACACCAATCTTTCTTCCAAAGTGACCACATGTATATCAAAACAGTTCTACTGTGAGTCTGTAAGACATATTTACACATCAAGACAAGCTTCCACATATAAACACTATGTACAAGTTCCACAATAATTTTTGGATTTTGGAGTCTGGAGGGATGGCTTATTGGTTAAGGCACCTTCCTGGAATGCCAAAGGACCCAGGTTTGATTGCCCACATAAGACAAGGTGGCACATATATCTGCAGCTCATTTGCAGCAGATGGAGGCCCTGTAACACCCATTCTCATTTTTTGTCTCTGTCTTTCTCTCTCTCTCTCTTATTAAAAATAAAATAATTTCTAAAAAAATATTTTTTTTTTGGTCTTTTGAGGTAAAGTCTCACTGTACCTCAGGCTGACTTGGAATTCACTATGTAGTTTCAGGGTGGCCTCAAATTCACAGTGATCCTCCTATCTCTGTCTCCCAAGTGCTGGGATTGAATGTATGTGCCCGGCTATTTTTGGACATTTTTAAATGACATAAAACAAAACATAAAGTCTTAAGAAAATCTCCCGCCTAGTATGGAAATTGCTGCCTATAATCCCAAACACTTGAGAAGATGAGAAATGAGGAAGGAAGATTACTATCATTTCAAGCTCAGCCTCAGCTAAGTAATTAGATCCATGTCAGCCTATGCTACAGTGTGAACCTATCTGTGAAAATATATTAATAAAATAATGGACTCCAGAGGCTACAGAGCAATCTCAATCAGTAAAGTAATTGTCATGCAAACATGAGATTCCAAAATGAATCTCCAGAATCCACACAAAAATGCCAGGAAAGGTGGCATGCGCTCATAAACCCGGGGGAGGGGAGGCGAGGGGCCAATCCCTAGGGCTCACTCACCAACAAGTCCTTGGGGAGATACAGACCAATTACAGTCTCTGTCTAAACTAGAATAAAGGTGTTAATGAGGAACAACATCTCAGAGCATCCTCTGGCCTCTATACACAAGCACAAATGTGCATAGGCAAATTCACATGTACACGTGTACCTGCATATACAAGAGATCCATTTGCAGAGAAGTATATTGTATGAAAGACCTTTGTAGTCTTCCCACCAATTCCAGTAGCCACAGGCCAACATGTGTATCTTTCCATTTGTCTTTGATCAATTTATATATTTTTAAAAGTAAATGTTCACTATGTAGGTCAGGCTGCTCTTCAGTGTCTTATCTCAGCCTCCGATGTGCTAGGAATGGGGGCATGAAACATCATGCATGGCAAGGCTTTTCAGTTTTATTAAACAATTCTGTACTATGCAAGGTATTTTTTAAATACTCTTTTGGTTTTCCACATGACAATATATTATGAAGCTCTTTCTCACAATACAACAAATTTATTCTCACTGTTTTTAACAGCTGCATTGTAGAGATGTTCTACAAATCCAATTAAGTCAATACTGCTCGTAACTATTTTTTGAAAACAGTGAAACAAAGGGGAGAAGACTATTATAAAAGCTACATTTAAGAGAAGGGATGACTAAAAGGTTAAAGGAAATTGCTTACAAAATTGCCCAGAAGAGTAGCTTCTACAATTCTTTTGTTTGTTTTTTGTTTTTTAAAGGTAGGGTCTCACTCTACTTCAGGCTGACCTGCAATTCACTCTGTAGTCTCAGGGTGGCCTCCAATTCATGGCAATCCTTCTACCTCTGCCTCCCAAGTGCTGGATTAAAGACGTGCGCTACCACGCCCAGAGCTTCTACAATTCTTGATCCATCTTGAAACTTATCCTTTGAAATAAGATTTACATCTTTCATATAAAGAAAGAAATACTGTGTACCACAGTTTACCTTTTGCCATAGAATAAGTGGGAATTTCATATTTTGGTCTATAATTGAAACAAATAAATACATAAAAGTATAGCCAAGACCAGAGCTGTAACTCAGTTGGAAGGGTGCTTGCCTAGCATTTATGCAACCTTGGGTTCAATTTCCACACTGCAGAAAACCTGGTTATGGTGCACATCTGTAACCTCGGCACCAGGGAGGCAGAGGAAGGAGAATCACAAGTTCAAGGTCAGCAGGCTGTTGCTACCTACATGAGAACTGCATAACAGGAGGGGAAAATGAGGGCATCAAAACAGAATAGAGCCAGGCATAATGGCATATGCCTTGAATCCCAGCACTTGGGAAACAGAAGTGGAAGGATCAGGAGAACCACTGTCTGTGAGTTCAAAGCCAGCCTCAGACTATAAAATGAGACCCAGGTCAGCCTGGGCTACAGTGAGACCCTACCTTGTAGAAACAAACAAATAAAAAAAAATAAAAGATAGAAGAGACTAGTTGATAAGAAGACATTCATTGCAGGAGATTTGGGATCGAAATAGGGGGGAGAAGGAGGGGATTAAAATTATGGTATATTACCTATACGCATGGAGATTGACAATAAGTTTGTTTAAAAAGTGAGTTCAAGGTAATCCTTACTAGCTACATAGAGATTTGGAATCCAGCCTAGGATGTATGAGACACAATCTCCAAAAGAAAAAAAAGAAAAAGAAAAAGAAAAAGAAAGAAAGAAAGAAAGAAGAGGGGAGGGGAGGGGAGGGGGAGGGGACGGGAGGGGAGGGGAGGGGAGGGGAGGGGAAGGGAGGGGACTAGAGATGGTTCAGCAGTTAAAAGCACTTATTTGCAAACCCTAACATCCCAGGTTCAATTTTCAAGTGCCCACATAAAACCACAAAGTGGTGCGTACATCTGGAGTTTGAAGTGGAAGGAAGTGCTGGTAATACCCATACACTGTCTCCTCTCTCCACATTCTCTCTATCCCTTTCTCTGCCTAATAAACAAATAAATATATGAAAGAGAAAGAGGAAAGGAAAAAGGGAGGGAGGGAAGAAAGAAAGGAAGGGAGAAAGACAAAACTTTAACTGGAAAATGAGAAATACATTGTTTGCATACTTATACTTTTTCAGTGCTAAAGGCAGGTGGCTTTGCCTCTGGTTATGAATAAATGCACTGGACAGTGCTGGGAACTGAAGAACAGGAGCCTACGGACTTGACTTAGAATTGACCAATGCCTCTCTATACTTCAGGAGAAATTCTTTTCCATAACTTCCATCTCTGCACTTACTGGCAGGACTAAGTATCAAAACACACACACACACACACACACACCTTTAAAGATGCTGACTCAAAGATTATAAAGATGACTCAGCAGTTAAAGGCATTTGCTTGCAAAGTACACATGTAAAGCTAGATGCCCAAAGTAGCACATGCATCTGGAGATTGTTTGCATAGTGAGAGACCCTGACATGTGCATTCCCATTCTCTCGCCCTTCCCCTTTTTCTATCCTTTAAAATAAAAGTAATATTTTAAAAAATAGATGCTGGGGCTGGAGAGATGGCTAATTGGTTGAGGTGCTTGCCTGAAAAGACTAATGGCTCTGGTACAATTCTCCAGTACCCAAAAGTAAAGTCAGATGTACAAAGTGGCTCATGCATCTGGAATTCATTTGTCGTAGCTGAGGCCTGGCATTCCCCATTGTGTGCCTCTGCACCATCCCCCATCTGCTTAAAACAATGTTCTTACACAACAGTCAGTATTACCAGGAAATGAATCCAATAGGTGGACAGTATAAACTAAAGAGAACAGAGTAACACAAGCTCCATCCTGGGGCCACATGCAAACTCTGAATCCTACAAATTGAGACACAGTTCTCCAAAACAGTTAAAAACAAACCATCTGAGCTGGACATGGTGGCACATGCCTTTATTCCCAGCACTCAGGAGGCAGAGGTAGGAGGATCACCAGGAGTTCGAGGCTACCCTGAGACTACATAGTGAATTTCAGGTCAGCCTGAACTTGAGTGAGACTCTACCTCAAAAAACAAAAACAAACAAAAAAACAAACAAACAAACAAAAAAAAAACATCTGAGTAAGGTTTATAGAATTGCAGCCAAAAAGAATCACTGGAGCACCTTTGTCAGCCAGTCTTACAAAAGAGCAGCAGCTTTCATTTCAGTGGCAGATCCCTTCTCAGGAAGACACACAGATGAGTCTTAGAGGAGAGCACATACATCTACACATATGTGCATAGCACATACACACCACACCATACCATACATACCATACCACAAACAAAACAGAAAGAAAATGGGCTGGAGGGATGGCTTAGTGGTTAAGGCGCTGGTCTGCAAAGCTAAAAGACCCAGATTCGATTCCCCAGGACTCACATTAGCCAAATGCACAAGGTGGCACATGCTTCTGGAGTTCATTTGCAGTGGCTGAAGGCCCTGGCCTCCCATTCTCTATTTGCCTCTTTCTCTGCCTATTTCTCTCTCCAATCTTAATTTTAAAAAAATAATTTTAAAAAATGGGGCTGGAGAAAAGGCTTAGTGGTTAAGTGCTTGCCTGTGAAGCCTAAGGACACCAGTTCAAGGCTCGATTCCCCAGGACCCACATAAGCCAGATGCACAAGGGGGCACATGCATTTGGAGTTTGTTTGCAGTGGCTGAAGACCCTGGTGCGCCCATATTCAGATTCTCTCTCTCTCTATCCCTTCCTCCCTCCCTCCCTCCCTCCTTCTCTGTCACTCTCAAATAAATAAATAAATAAAAATAAACAAAAAATTTAAAAAACAGAATTTATAAAAATTTATTTGAACAACACCAACTTTTAAACATGAGACCATGGTATAAATGTTACCATTCAGTAAGAAAAACAAAAACCATGAAGACATAATTCTGTGCCTACACTGACTGGTGGAATAAACTTAGACAGCAGCACGGACACGGCCCTTTATCAAAGACAAGGCTGAATATGTGTGAGGTTACCAAGCACACCTACCATTTATACCACACAAGGGAATGAGAACAGAGCTATGAACTAAAGCATTATGTTAGTAAGATCTCAATCACTGCAGTGAATCTGTGATATCCCTGAGAAAAAAGTTCACTACAAATCACCTGTCAAAAAGATAAATTAAGGAGAAAGGTATTTTATTATGAATGGATGTACCAGTGATCAACCTTATGTAGATTTTTTTAAAAAGACACATAGGTTGATAATATGAGTAAACAAGTAAATGCTAATAGCTTTTTCAATGAATAGATGAAAAAAGTTAATTTTTAATTAGTTCAACAGTGGTTATTTATTTAGGTGGTAATAAGGGCAACTGATTTTGTTTCCAATGTTGTTGTATAAAATTTAAAAGGTTGTGGTCCCTGACCCATTAGTGAGTCATGATTCCCTTACTATTGGAAATTTCAGTTAACTTTTTTCTGATATGAGAAGCACTAAAAAGGGTGATGAGATGGCACAGCAGGAAAGGCACTTTCTTACAAAGCCTGACAACCTAGTGTTCAATTCCCCAGTACCCACATAATGCCAGAGGGACAAAGTGATGCATGTGTCTGGATTTCATATGTAGTGACAAGAGGCCCTGCTGTACCCATTGCCTATCTCTGTCTCTCAAATAAACAGTTTTCTTAGAAAAAGGGAGAAGCAGTATAGCAATCATCTCTCTATGCCTGATTATGAAATGGGAGTGTGAGAAATGGAGATGATTAGGAAGTGATGCACCAGACCTTTTTGCTTTATAAGCAGCTCACAAAATAATACTCTCACCAAAAGAAGAGCAGAGAAAAACTGTCCCAACAGTTGGGTGGGTATGGTATCTTACCCCTACAATCCTAGCATTTGTGAGGCTGATGCAGGAGAATCACCACTGGTTTGAGGCCAATTTTTTTTTTTTTTTTTTTTTTTTGGTTTTTCGAGGTAGGGTGTCACTCTAGCCCAGGCTGACCTGGAATTCACTATGGAGTCTCAGGGTGGCCTCGAACTCACAGCAATCCTCCTACCTCTGCCTCCCGAGTGCTGGGATTAAAGGCGTGCGCCACCATGCCCGGCTTGAGGCCAATTTGAGCTATAAAGAAAGACTCTCAAAAATAAATTTAAAAAAAAAAAAAACTATATATAGTGGGTAGAGAGATGGCTTAGTGGTTAAGTGCTTGCCTGTGAAGCCTAAGGGCCCTGGTTTGAGGCTCAATACCCCAGGACCCATGTAAGCCAGATGCACAAGGTGGCACATGCACCTGGAGTTTGTTTGCAGTGACTGGGGGGCCCTGACACGCCCATTCTCTCTCCCTCTCTCTCTCTCTCTCTCTCTATCCCTCTCCCTCTTTTTCTCTCTGTCTATAGCTCTCAAATAAATAAATTTTAAAACACTATATGTATATACTAAACTAAAACTATACTAAAACTATATGTATAGTTTTAAATTATATATTCAAATATATAAACTTTGAACACTTACTAAGTATAATTTAATTGCAAAGAAACAGATTTTTATACCATTTAAGTACTCATCAGAACAGTCCAATGAAAAGGATTTATCTCTTACAAGTAAAAGACAACCCTGAAGTACACATTACTGAGATCTGAAAGTGCTCTACCATGGATGATTGAAAACCAGTACAATGGCTTTGACAAGATAGCTCAGTAGCAAAGGGCTGGCTGTGTGAGCATTAGTACTGAGTTTGGATCCCAAGACCCACATACAGCAAGATACAAAGTCTGCACATGTAAAATCATAGTGTGGGCCTACAATAAAATGGGAAGCAGAGACAGGACAATTCTCCAAAGCTAGAGGATCCAATAGCCTGATGATACAATGTGAAGAAGAGACACTGCCTAAAACAAAGGGAAAGTCAATGACCCACGCTCAAGGTTGTCCTTCGACCTCCACACATGGGCCATGGCTTGCACGTACACACACACACACGCATGCACGCACATGCACACACACCCACATGAGAAGAGAAGAGAAGAGAAGAGAAGAGAAGAGAAGAGAAGAGAAGAGAAGAGAAGAGAAGAGAAGAGAAGAGCAGAGCAGAGCAGAGCAGAGCAGAGCAAGATTGTAATCAAAATTTTAAAAGTTATTTAGAAACTACCTGTCTTGAACTGGAGGACAGCTCAGTGGATAAAGCATTTGCCACTCAAGTACAGAAGACCAGATGAAACATTAAAAGCCAGAAGCCATGGAGGCCTTTTGTAATCCCAGCAAAATGATAGCAAGATGGGAGGGGGAAACAAGAGAATTTCCTAGAGAGCTTGTGGACCAGCTAGCCTGGCGACCATAATGATTAACAATAAAATAGCTTGCCTCAAACAATATGTAAGGTGAGGACTGACACTCAAAAGTTGTTCTCTGACCTCCATATGCATGCTGTAGCACAAGAACTGAAGCACTTGCTCACATGAACACGGAGCAACAAATACACCAACACACATACACACAACATACAAGAGGGGGGGAAGAGAGAGAGAACGAGAGAAAAACAACCTAGTCTTTTATTTTTTTAATTTTGTTTATTTGCAAGGAGAGAGAGAGAGAGAGAGAGAACAAGAACACCAGGGTCTCTTGCCCCTGCAAACGAATTCCAAAAGCATGTGCTGCCTTGTGCATCCAACTTTTCATAGGTACTAGGGAATTGAACTTGGGCCAACAGGCTTTGCAAGCAAGAACCGTTAACTGCTGAGGCATCTCATTAGTCCTGCCAAGTCTTTTGAATTAATTCAATCAAAATGTTAAACTATATGAGATACATGTATAGTTGTTAATCAAAGATTACCAGTAATATGTACTGTCTGTAATGGATCTTTTACCAAAGGTACAAAACAGAAATCTTTTCAAGTCCAACATCAGGCACAAGAACTACAGTTCCTTTTTTCTTTCTTTCTCTCACTGTAGACTATACTACCCCAATTCGTTATTGCTGTTTCTCTCCATATTGCCTTCACATTGTGTCCACTGTGCCAGAAGCAAAGATACTCTAAAGAGACATTTGTGTTTCTCCCAATATCTATTCAACTAATGAAACAATAGACCCTAAAGAATTCTAAGGCCCCCAGGATTTCATGCTAGAGAAGGAAATAGATGAGGCCCTAGTGCCAGCAAGAAGTGAACATGTTTCACAGAGAATCCACACAATCCTGCCAAATTGGAGAACTAGTGGGAAGCCAGGAGCTGACCCCAATAATGGGCCAACGGGCAGGACCTTCTTACTTAAGGAAGAACTCTTGACCTCTCTTTAAACCTAAATCTTATATCAGCACTCTGAAGATGAACTTGGAGGGGAGAAAATAGCATAGTACAAAACTAGACTTCCAGAATATAACTGAGTATTAAGGCACTAAACAATTTATTTTTATTTTTTTAATCTTTTTAAAATTTATTTATTTGGGGGGGGGGGAACAGAGAGAGAGAGAGAGAGAATGGGCGTGTCAGGGCCTCCAGCCACTGCAAATGAACTCCAGATGCCTGCACCACCTGTGCATCTGGCATAACTGGGTCCTGGGGAGTCAAACTGAGGTCCTTTGGCTTCACAGGCAAACACCTTAGCTGTTAAACCAAGTGTCCAATTCTACTTTTATTTTTTTAAAGAAGGCTAAAATTACCATTCCAGACATGTCTAATTTAAAATGTGTACACATGAATGAGTTTGCTGGGATGATTTCTGAATTACATTTATATACTATTCCTTTTGCATTTTTCTCTGTTCCTTTCAAAATGCAGGAAGCTAGCTAAAAGTGTAGAATTTTAAGAACTATAGAATTTAGTATTTGAAAAAAACCTATTATACTAGGACTTTACTTCAGTCAGCTAACAGAAAGGTTTAGCAGAGTTTCTTTTCTGGCATAATAATTTAGTTATTCACGACTTTCAAATGCCAATTCTGGAAACTGAGACTGAAAGGAAGGAATCATGCTACAGGATTTATAAGGAAGACAGCAAGTGCTTTAAGTTTTGATTTAAAAAATAGGTGATGTTTGCCGGGCATGGTGGCGCACACCTTTAATCCCCGCACTTGGGAGGCAGAGGTAGGTGGATCACCATGAGTTTGAGGCCACCCTGAGACTACATAGTGAGTTCCAGGTCAGCCTGGGCTAGAGTGAGACCCTACCTCAACCCCCCCCCAAAAAATAGGTGATGTTAATTAGTCATAAATATAGTTTAGTTTTAGCTATGTGTTAAAAGATCTGATAAATGTGTGCTGCCTTATACTGTTAGTTACTCTTAGATTCTTGAAAACAACCTAAAATAATAAATTAGGTTCCAGTAAATGTTTCTAATACAGCATGAAAAGACATCTGATTTTTCTAAAACAATTATTTTAGAGACAATAAGCATCTAAAAATGCTTTACTGAAAGTATAATTTATTTATGCTGAACAGCAGTCATTAGAGTTGTAAGACAAAAGTTTTGTTAACTAGCAAATTTTGTATTGGCTACATAAATTTTAATAAAAGATTTCTTCCAAAAGAGATGCCAGGGAAAAAATTAAATTTTACTCATTTTACAGAGGTAACAAAATTAGGGCATAAAAATGCTTTATGTTGAGCTGGGCGTGGTGGCAAAGTCAAAGGACCCAGGTTCGATTCTCCAGGACCCACGTTAGCCAGATGCACAAGGGGGCACACACATCTGGAGTTCATTTGCAGTGGCTAAAGGCCCATTCTCTCTCTCTCTCTCTCTCTCTCTTTCCCTCTCCTTCTCCCTCTGTCAAATAAATAAATAAATATAGATAAAATATTTAAAAGAATTCTCTTAGGGAGAACTTTTAAAAAATATATCAAATTAAAACCAGTTTTATAAAGGCAATGTTAGATTCAAGGTTTCTGTTTAATGTCTCATTAGAATCAATATTTATGTTTGTAATAGAAAATGTTCTTATGATATATGTAACCTAATGTTATAGGTCTCATGGCAATAATGTAAGAAACAATTCATTTTATGGTTTTCAGGTTATATTTTTAATAGCCACAACATCTATAAAAAGTTGTCCATGATTTATACAGAGTATACATATAAATATGCTTTGTCTTATACTGTTGACTCTTTAATTAGTGTGCTGAAGACAAGCAACAAGGTCTACCTTGTTAGCACTGCCATGACCCAGGCTTTGACCCCCAACAATTCCAGTAACAATTTCAATGAAAAGTACAAATGGGAGTGGGGGAAATGGCTCGCTGATTAAAGATGCTCGCTAGCCGGGCGTGGTGGCGCACGCCTTTAATCCCAGCACTCGGGAGGCAGAGATAGGAGGATCGTGGTGAGTTCAAGGCCACCCTGAGACTCTATAGTGAATTCCAGGTCAGCCTGGGCTAGAGTGAGACCCTACCTCGAAAAACCAAAAAAAAAAAAAAAAAAAAAAAAAAAAGATGCTCGCCGGTAAAGCTTGTTGTCCTAGGATCAATTCCCAAGCACCCATGAAAAATCAAATACAAAAGGCACATGCATCTGTGATTTCAATGCATATATGACAATGAGAGGCAAAGCCATGAAAATCCAAAGCTTATAGGCCCTCTAGTCTGACAGTTCATTTGCAGTGTCAAGAGATCCTGTCTCAATGAAGGTGGAGCCCAGACACCTTGAAGTTGTCCCCTAACCTCCACACATGCACTGTGGCTTACATGTCCACTCACACATGAACAGGAACACAAACACACACACACACACACACACACACACACCCTAAATACTATTTAAAACCAAGGTAAAAAATAAAAGAGAGTTAAAAATCATCAGAAAGGTATAGACTAGAGCAATCCATCCACCTAGTTTTGGTGACAGTTGCCTTGAGAATAAATACTGCCCTAATCACCATTGCTCAGACGACAGGCCTTAAGAATACCAGTTTCTTTCCAAATAAACATTCAAGTTATTTGCTTTAGAAATCAATGTCCCATGGGAAAACACCTTTTAAGATGGGTTCAGTGACAGAGGTATACTGCTAGATGAATTACCCATAATAATCCTAATCCTCAGCACATTTTTTGAGAGGCATGAGTTAAAGCATTTTATACGGAAGAATACTAAGGTTCACAGAGAGGGTTCACTTGTCCAAGCTCCCACGAATAACCACTATTCCAAGCCCAGCTGTGAGTGGCTAGTCTGCAGTTTTGATTATCCAGAACTCAATGAAGCCACTTAGATAATGTTAGAGAAGACAGGATTCTAATTACAGAGCAAGTAATGAACACTTCTATTTTTTTAACTAATAAAAATGAAATGTTGGCCTGCTCTATGACAGTCATTCACTGATTCATTCATTCAGCCAATGAGTCATTCAACTAGTTATTTTTGAGAAAGGTCTCATTCTGTTGTGCAGGCTGAACCCTAGTGATCCTTTCAGTCCCCCAAGTGCTGAGGTTACAGGCATGTATTACCACACCCGCCCTTGGGCTTTGCTTTTAACTACAATCTTTTTATCTTTCAATTATACCATGCAAAGCACAAGCTCTAACCTAGGTGCACAGCCTCTCATGACTACAAGCTGCAAACTTAAGGATTTCCTTTTTGTATCATATATATCCCAAAAGTGTTGTAAACAGCTATAATCACACAGCCCTGAGAAGTGAAGGAGTAGATTAGGAATTGTGAGGTCCAAACCAAGCTGTGCTTTATAATGACTTCCAGGCCAGTCTGGGTCACACAATGAGACCATGCACACATATGTACGGGAGCCAGGTGTGTGGTTGCTCATGCCTTTAATCCCAACATTCAGAAGGCTGAGATAGAAGGACCACCACGACTTAGAGGCCAACATACACTACAGAGTGAATTAAATTATATCAGTTCAAATAAACTTCACATAAATAACAAGCCTAGAGGGTAAGTTCTATAACAAAAAAAAGGTGGCATTAACTCCTATGTCCCCATGAGCCCTATATTTCTTTCATTTGGCCCACTAACTGATCCACAATAACTGCAAAAAAATCCAACTTCTCAAACTAAATGGCTAAGAACTTGTGCCTCTCACCAAATACAAAACAAAGCTTGCCTGATGCTGGAGCAATATAAAATTGAAAAAATGACAGTCTCATTCTGCAAGATCACAGGGCTAATTAAAGACAAAGGACTATTCTTCAGAGCACCTCCTGTTTACTCCACCCAGGGTTGCCTCTCTAGGGTGACTTCCACAAGGCACTGACCTCAAGAACCACCTGAGCTATGGTACTAAGTTCACTGAAGGGAAGTTTAAGAGGTGACTAAATTTTTATCAAACTAACTTTGTGGTAGCTCACTTTCTGTTTCCCTCCTTACAACTTCAGAGAGTTTTGTTCTTTCACTTTTTAATACAACTCTGCTTGTCTTACCCTTAAAAAATAAAACTAGCTTTGGTTTAGAGAAATGGTTCAGCAGTAAAGTGCAACTTCCTGCATAAGCATAAGAGCCCGAGAGAGTCTAATTACCCCCAGCTCTCAGAATCTCCTGAACTCATCTAAAGAACTGACAGCATGGCCATGTGTGTTGGTAACCTTGTCCTATAGGAAAGACCAAAGTTGAATTCCTGAGGCTCAGTGAAGATGTGCTCCAGAATAAGTAACTCCTTCACAAGGAAAAATAGGAGCGTGAATGATGGAGGGGACACCTGACATTTTCCTCTGTCCACAGGCAGGCACACAGCATACACACAACACACATACTACTATAAATATGACCAAAAGAAACCAACTTTGGTATTATCCATAGAATATAAGGCATGCTAAATATTCTTTAATATGCTTTTCTCACCTTTTCCAAATAGATTATAAAATAACAATAAAATATGTACACCATGCCTCTTTTTTAAAATTTTTTGTTGTTGTTGTGTATTTTTATTTATTTATTTGAGCGCAACAGGCAGAGAGAGAAAGAGGCAGAGAGGGAGGGAGAGGGAGGGAGAGAGAGAGAGAGAGAGAGGAAAGTGGGCATGCCAGGGCTTCTAACCACTGCAAATGAACTCCAGACATGTGTGCCCCCTTGTGCATCTGGCTAACGTGGGTCCTGGGGAATAGAGTCTTGAACCAGGGTCCTTAGGCTTCACAGGCAAGCGCTTAACCGCTATGCCATTTCTCCAGCCCCACAATTCCTCTTAACTCACAAAATACTAGTTTTATTATAGATAAGTCCCTAGAATTAGAATTTCATTTCCTCATAGTTTTAGTAACATTACACACTAAGATGTAACTTCACTTGTTTGTTCATTCCCATTATGTATGATAAATACAAAAATATCAACAATAACAAGAGATACATAAATAAAACTCCCACAGGCAATCATCATTACCTGTACAATAAACAGGAATAACAACAGATAGTATTCTCACTTGAAGATAATTTTTATCTAATATAAATACAAGACAAAAATAAGACTGACAGAATTAGCAGTAAATTCTAAATGTTGCCACAAAGAACTAATAAAAGCGAAGCTATCCAGTTCAAGGAAAACAGAAATCATCCTTCTTAGGATTAGTTTATCTAAACGTCATTCTCATTTTGCCTTACTGGTTTTGAAAGAGGTTTCTACCTTGCTTTCTTTTTCTTTCTTTCTTTTTTTTTTCCCCCCTTGCCTGACTTAAGACACCTTCCTTCTTTGAATTGGCTAATATTGATTTTTCCAATTACAGATTCAAAACTATTTAAATATTAATGAAGATTACAAATAAGTTTCTTTAGATACTCCTTTAATCTCTTTGATACTTTACGTAGCAAACTCCAGTTCAGCTATTACCTTCACAGACTTCTAAAAATAAAAATTACATCATCTACCAGCCACTGAGGGTCTTTTCAGGTTATGTTCTAAGGAGATAGGACAGGAGTATTCCTTACCCTTTCCTTCCTTCCCTCCTTTCTTTTTCCTGTTTTATTTGAGAGTGACAGACAGACAGAGCGAGGCAGAGAGAGAGAGAATGGGCACATCAGGGCCTCCAGCCACTGCAAATGATCTCCAGATGCATGTGCTACCTTGTGCATCTGGCTTATGTGGATCCTGGGGAGTCAAGCCTCAAACAAAGCTCCTTCGGCTTAACAGCTAAACCATCTCTCCAGCCCGACCTTAACATTTTACCATACTTTTTTTTTTTTTTTACCATACCATTTCACCTTACTCCAGTAGAGGGAACAGAGACTGTTAGTCCACAGGATAAAATTTAATTCCTGTCACTGACCTCAGCGAATCTCAAAGAGATCATGAGAAATGATCAAACAAGCAATGCTTCAAATCTGTAAAGCCAGGTAACATGGAAAATACCTGTTATTCCACCGCTGGGGGCTGAAGCAGGAGGATCAGAGATGGAGGCCAACCTGGGCTATATACAACAAGACAAAAGAAAGAGGGAGGGAAGATGCTAAAGGATGCATCTGGATAGTTTTTTCTCTTATTCTAGAAGCACAGAAAGTATCTTGAAGGAAACAATGGTGACTTTAGGAATCATAACTGACTCAGCTTTTCCACTGAGAAAGAGAAAACACTTTTTGGCTAGACCAGAGAGTAGAGATCTCTTCTGAGGGATCTTCATTAATAATAATACACAGAGAGGGGGGGAGAGAGAAAGAGTGAGGCAGGGAGAGAGAGGGAGGGAGGGAGGGAGGAGGAGAGAGATGCTATGCCAGGGTAACAACTCATAGCCGGGGGATGGGTAGGTGTAGCTCTCTGACACAGGGCCAAAAATTCAAGGCAGCATGTCACAAAACATTAAATTAAATAACTAGCAACCAGAACATAAAGTGATCAAAAGAATCAAATTGGGGCAAAGCCAAAGGATCTCGGTTCGATTCTCCAGGACCCATGTTAGCCAGATGCACAAGGGGGTGCATGCATCTGGAGTTCTTTTGCAGTGGCTAGAGGCCCTGGCATGCCCATTGTCTCTCTCTCCCTCTCTCTGCCTCTTTCTCTCTCTCTCAAATAACTAAATAAAAATAATGTTGTTTTTTTTTTTTAAAAAAAAAAAAGAATCAAATTGCCAATAAGAAAACAAAGCACTCGGACGTGGCATACATACCTACAAATTGGGTAATTTTTACACCTGCATCCTATACCAGATCAAATTATAACCACTACTTTAATACAATAACCAGTGCATCCACCAATGTCATTTAGAGAGATTTTTGAATGTATGTGTTCTATACCCACAGATGTGAATCCTACAGATTTGGATAAGGCCAAATTTGTAATTTCAAAATCCCACAGGGTTGACAAGCTACTACACATAATCTGCACTCAGCACAAATCATATCAGCATTGATGATTTTTTTTTAAACACAGCACAGGACCAACACATACACACATGTATATAAATGTATGTGTGTGTGCATTGTGTGTGCATCTGTGTGTTGCCTTAAAAGACATGGATTTTTAGAGCACTAGTAATATCTTAAGGGTATTACTGTAGTGTGTGTGTGTGTGTGCATGTGTGTGTGTATATATATATATATATATATATATATATATATACATATATATGTCACTATATATTTGAACAAACCCACAGAATGTGCAACAACCAGAGAGAACTCAATGTATACCATGGGTATTTGTGATATCACAATGTAGGCACATTTACTGTACAAAAAGTGACTCTGGTGGGAGGGCACTAATAATGGAGAAGGCTGAACATGGGAAGGAATAGATTATATATGGAAAATTTCTGTCACTTCCTCTCAATTTTGCTGGAAAGCTAGATATATTCTAACGTCTTATGGTTTGTTTTAGTTTATTTTGGCATAGCATAGCCACTTATCACCCTTGTTCGACTGTACTATCAGAACCTAGGAATTAGGAACAGAATGAAAAATAGAGGTTAAAAGACAAAATAGAGGCTAGGGAGGTAGCTCAGTTAGTACAGCACATCCACATAAGATAATCACCTGTAATACCAGTGCCTAGGAAGCCAAGAAAGAGAATTCCTCTCCCAACTCCATAGCCCCCCAGCAGGTTGACTACCTGAATAGGTGAGATTTGACTGAAGTGACACACCCTGCCTCAGTAAAATAAAGAGGGCAATCAAGGAAGATGCCAGATATCAACCTCAGGCCTCTATGCATACACTCATGAGCATCCATACTACATATATCCTGTTGCAGTCAGGTTCACATTGCTGGTAGAAATCACCCAACCAAGAGTAGCTTGTGGGTAAAAAAGAGTTTATTTTGGCTTACAGGCTCAAGGGGGAAGCTCCATGATGGCAGGTGAAAACAATGGCATGAGCAGAGGGTGGACATCACCCCCTGGCCAGCATAAGGTGGACAACAGGAACAGGAGTGTGTGCCAAACATTGGCAAGGGGAAACTGGCTATAATACCGATAAGCCTGCCCCAACGACACACAACCTCCAGGAAGCATTAATTCCCAAATCTCCACCATCTGGGAACCTAGCATTCAGAACACTTAAGTTTATGGGGAACACCTGAATCAAACCAACACATTCCGCCCCTGGCCCCCATAAAGTGATAACCATCCATGATGTAAAATGTAATGCATTCCATCCAACTTTAAAAGTCCCCATATTTTTTATCAATACCAATGATGTTCATACATCACCATTATTCTAAGGTCTTTTAACTGGGCCATAATACCAACAAATGACCTCAAAAAAAGATAATAATGGCACAGAATAAACATTCACACTGCAAAAGATGGCACTGGGCATAGCAAACAAATATTCAACCAATACAAACTTTAAAACAGGGAAAATCCCAAACTCTGTAGCTCCAAGTCCAATAACTGGAGCCAGTCCAGTCTCTAATTCCAATAATCCTAATCAGCAACAAGTCTTTGTCATTCCAATTCTGCGCCATAAGCTAGTCTACTCACAATCCTGGAAAACTTCTTCATCCGGGGCCGGCAGCTCTCTTTGGCAACCATCTCATGGTCCCAGCATCTCCACTGGGTCTCCACTGCAATCCATGGTTCATCCTCATGGCCCCATGGGGTCTCCATGCAGGCATCCAACAAACGTGCATCACACTGCCCATGGCCGTTTCCAAAATACAAGACCGTGTTGCAATCTCAATGACCTTCTCTTTCCTGCATTTCTTACACTCCACAATACCAGTTAGGGTGCAAATTTATTAATCCAGGGGGGAATAAAGCAGACTTTGAAGAACAGGATACTCCTTGAGCACTCAGGCCCCTCTAAAAGAATCTATAGCCTGCCTGTTGCCCCAGTGCAGGTCAGCTGGCCCAATCTCAAAGGTTGTATATAGTCTCTCAATTGCAGCTCAACAGGCAGCAGTTCACCCATTTGTGGGTGTGTGTGTGTGTGTGTGTGTGTGTGTGTCTGTGTCTGTGTGTCTGTCTCTGTGTGCCATACCCACTGCTCACATGAGTTCATTTTTATACAAAGCAACCCTGCACAACTTCTCAGGACATGGGCATAATAGCAAGCTTCTCACACAAACTGCTAGCCCAGTCCAACCAAAGCTCTTGCTCACTCTCATAAGCCTAACCTCACAGTCCATAGTTCTTACTGCATTCAGGTCTTTCAACTCTGATCAGAATAGTCCATCAAGCTGTACTTACAATACTGCAAGGTGTCTGTTAGGCCAAGGTTTCAAATCCTTCCACATTTCTCTTGAAAATCAGCTCCAAAAGACCAAAGCCACACAGTTAGGTATTTAGCAGCAATCCCACTCCTTGGTACCACTTAACTATTGCAGTCAGATTTGCATTGCTGGTAGAAATCACCCAACCAAGAGCAGCTTGTGGGAAAAAAGAGGTTTATTTTGGCTTACAGCTATAACAGGGGAAAACGATGGCATGAACAGAGGATGGACATCACCCCCTGGCCCACATAAGGAGGACAACAGGATCAGGAGAGTATGCCAAACACTGGCATGGGGAAACTGGCTATAATATCCATAATACACCAACAATACACCACCTCCAGGAGGCATTAATTCCCAAATCTCCATCACCTGGGATCCTAGCATTCAGAACACCTAAATTTATGGGGGACACCTGAAACAAGCCACCACACACCCAAAACAAAAAAGCACCAGATATAGGACATATAATACTCATAAAATTCATATAATATATGCCATATCAAATATTCATAAGTGTAGAGCCCAAAACAATGTGATTGTTAAATTCTATTGCCAACTTGATCATATCAAAAATCAGCTAAAAGACACACCTCTTGAGCAGGTTAGTGAGGGTGGAAGATCTTCCCCCAGAATAGGTGACCCTTCCAGTGGTGTAATATATGAAGAGGCTCCAAGGGAACACATGGTCTTTTATCTGGCTGCCCATGCTACTCACTAGTCTGTTCATCTTCCCTGTTGCTACCATCCTGTGTGGACAATGGAACTCAATTTTATCTGCCTTTCGATAGGGACTGAAGAAAAGTAGCTCTTCAACAATCCTCCAGGCCTTAAGTGCCAGACTGGGAGTACTGATACTTCCAGCCCCGTGGCCTGAGCTACTACCAGACTCTCTGACTCTCCAGCCTGGAAACAACCACTGTTGGGCTGCCCAGTCCATATATTCAACTATACACACATTTTATGACCCAAAATATATTAAAATATAACCTAAAAACTTTAAAATGACTCCTGATTCTTTTAATGAAGACTACCCATGATAAAAGATTGTGTTGAAAAGATGCTTCCTGACTTAAAAAAGGGAGGGGAACTGGAGAGATGGCTTAGTCGTTAAGCGCTTGCCTGTGAAGTCTAAGGATCCAGGTTTGAGGCTCATTTCCCCAGGACCCACGTTAGCCATATGCACAAGCGGGCACACGCATATGGAGTTTGTCTGCAGTGACTGGAGGCCCTGGCATGCCCGTTCTCTCCCTCTCTCTCTTTGCCTCTTTCTCACTCTGTCAGTCTCTCTTAAATAAATAAACAAATAAACAAATAAACAAATAAATAAACAAACAAACAAAAAAAATCACCAGGCATGGTGACTCACGCCTTCAATCCCAGCACTTGGGAAGCAGAGGTAGGAGGATCACCATGAGTTGGAGCCCACCTTGAGACTACATAGTGAATTCCAAATCAGCTGAGCTAGAGCAAGATCCTACCTCGAAAAACAAACGACAACAACAACAACAAAAAAATACCAAACAAACAAACAATAATAATAAATAAAGGTCAATTTCTTTTAGGATAGGATTGAAATATAAAACAGAATATACCATGCATTACTTTTCTCAGATTGTGACAAAATACCTGAGAAAGGCAAAATAAGAAAGGTTTATACTGGCTTAGAGTTAATGGGAAATTGTCCACCATGGCAGGGGATAAAATGGTGGCAGAAACTTCTGGTGACTAGTCACACTTCAGCGGCATTAAAGAAGCAAAGAATCATCAGTGCTGGGACTCAGCTAGCTTTCTCCTCTCTATATAGTCTGGATCCCTCAGAGCACACAATGATGCCACTTACATTTATAGTGGTCTTGCTGCCTCAACCTACACCAGACAACATCTCACCCACATGCCCAGAGGTTTGTTTTCATGGTGTTTCTAAATCCTTAAAATATTTCAATTGATATTAACCATCATAAACCCATATCCTGGCACATTTATCCTAGGCAATTTAGTATCTGAATCACTTGCACCATTCCTGGTGGCTCACTGTGATCATAAAGTTCCTATCCTCTTTTAAGCTTTTTTCAATATCTGAGTGATCCTGGAGCTTGCATGAAACACTCTCAGTTCTACAATTTAATTATTAAACTTTCTAACATGTTAATATGATCTTGCTTTTAAAATTAATGCAAAAGAAAAGTTAACATTTTGGTGTCAGTAACTAGTACGCCTCTCCAAGGAAGATACCATCATTTAGCCTGCCATAGTAAGTCTCTCACTCTGCACACTATAATAAATATAGAGCTTCTGATGGTGTTGGCAAGATATGACTGTCCTCAAGAAAATGATTCTTTTTTACCCAAGAACATCAGTACAATAAATAACTTTTCTTCCCTTCAAGACAATCACAGTGCTTGAGGCTGCTGCAACACAAAAACAAAATACCTTCACAAATGTCTTCAAACAGTCAAGCTAAAAATCTAAGCCAAAGTTTCATTTAATAGCCTGTCAGTTTTTTGATACAAAGCTAATGAATGCAGTGGCAAACAAATCCATCAAGCCCAGCATCAAAACAATTGCATCCCACTACATGGAAAAATGAAATACAACCCGCAGGCCAGTTCTTTGAACCAGTCTAGCCAGGAGGCAGACCTATGAGTGCCACTGCGGCAGCTGTACAGAAGTAATCATGGGCTCCACTTCTCAAGAGATCCCAGAACTGAAAGCATGTCAAATATGCATAGAGGTTTGACTCTACCTCCTATACTGTCTACTATCTTCAAATCTCTACCAAAGGGCTGGAGAGATGGCTTAGCGGTTAAGCGCTTGCCTGTGAAGCCTAAGGACCCTGGATCGAGGCTCAATTCCCCAGTACCCATGTAAGCAAGATGTACAGGGGAGCGCATGCATCTGGAGTTTGTTTGCAGTGGCTGGAGGCCCTGGCGTGCCCATTCTCTATCTATCTGTCTCTTTCTCTGTCTGTCTGTAAGTCTCAAATAAATAAATAAAAATAAACAAATCTCTACCAATGTAAAAAAAGAACATTTCATTCAGATTACTTTGATGTTAGTAGTAGTAAATATACTTAAAATGAGTAACCCAAGGTAAAGTATTCTACTAACGCTAGGACTCTGAACATAGGTTATTAAAAGTCCTATTATTCAGTGAGGCTCCCTGAAGACAAAGAAAATGTGTTTGGGCCAGACGTGGTGGCGCATGCCTTTAATCCCAGCACTTGGGAGGCAGAGGTAGGAGGATTGCCTTGAGTTCTAGGCCACCCTGAGACTATGTAGTGAATTCCAGGTCACCTGGGCTAGAGTGAGAACCAACCTCGAAAATCCAAAAAAAGAAAAAAGAAATAAAATGTGTTTGCCCTTGTGGTGGTTTGAATAGAATAGATGGCCCCCAATATATTCAGTTGTTTGTTTGTAGTTTGCATCTCTAGCCATCTGGCTGGAGGCAATGCCATTGTGTGGATCTTAAGGTGTGGTGGTGGGTTTGAGATTTCAATCTAAAGATATGCAAAGTGTGCCTAGCTAGAGTTCCTGAAGTTGTGCTCCGGCTTTTGACCTTTAGGCTTGTACTTCTCTCTCTCTGCTTGAGCCTGTGAAAGCAGGCCAGTTTCTTCTGCTTTTATGGAACTTCCCCTGGATCAGTAAGCTTCAATAAATATCCCTTCCTCCATAACTGTGCCTGGTCTGGAAGTTCATCTCAGCGAACCTGAAGCTGTCTGCTGCAGCCCTGTAAAAACATGCCATACAGCACCTGTTGCAGAAAAGGGACAATGAGCAATCATAAACCAGAGCCCTGCCTTGGCAAGGAACACAGAGTCACCAAAAACACTGCCCTGTGTTTTTTTTTTATGATACTAATACTTTAATAAAATAGTAAAAATAACATAAATGCCTTCTTAGGTAGGTTAGTCTTGCTTTTGCTCTAGAGCATCTTCCCATAGAATTAGCCTTACTGTACTTTTTAGGCAAAAGCAAAGGAGAGTTAAATGGTCTTTATTAAGAAGTGAAGGAAACCTAGAACAAGAAGAATCTCAAGGATATGGAACATCAGAAATTTTTAGAAAGAGGGATTGTCAAACTAAGCTGATACAATGGCTAAAAAACAAATATTTCCCTCACTCCCTCCTCTTCCTATTTTCCTGCCAATCTGCTACAAAATCCACAAAGTCTATGACAGATTGCCTTTTTGAATAAATGCTATGATAAAGGACTATCTATATTCAAAGACTGAGAAATAGACTCTGAAATAACCTCAATATATAATGTCTTAGTTGAAAATATCAAACCCCCATTATCTGTAAATTTAAAAGTATTGTGCTCAGCAGCAATAACTGATAACAGGATCTCCCATCAAGCAAAACTAGAACCTATCAGCAAAGCTTTCTTGAATAAACACTACATATCAATAGGTTAAAAATCATTTCAAGGGGCTGGAGAGCGGTTAGGTCATTTGCCTGCAAAGCCAAAGGACCCAGGTTCAATTTCCCAGTACCCATATAAGCCAGATGCACAAGCAGGTGTATGTGTCTGGAGTTCAGCAGGATTGAAGGCCCTGGCATGCCCATTCTCTCTTTCTCTCCCTCCCTCCCTCCCTCTCATAAATAAATAAATTTCAAAATCATTTCAACTAAAACCTACCAAAGGAAAAAGAAGCCTTCTATAATCCTGCATTACAGCACCATGATCAAGGGTCATCTCTCACAAATTAAACAGCAAAGGACAAAGGAAGGAGTTTTTGAACCATTCCATAGAGACTATTTTGTAGACTCATGAATTAGGTTATTTTTGAAATGAGAAATTCACAGGAACACATATGGCTCCTGGCCCTTGGTAAACAAACATAGTTTCAATAATGCAGCTTGCCCTCATTCAACCAGCCATTCAAATACTCTGAACAGTTGCCTCGTGACCAAAATGAAACTTAGGAGTGAAGATCACTAGAAGAAATGGTTATATGTTCCAAAATGCAATTTTATTGTTTCAATTAAAGTAAGTTTTGAGGGGCTGGAGAGATAACTCAGCAGTTTAAGCACTTGCCTGGAAAGCCTGGTGACCTGAGTTCGATTTCCCAGTAAAGTCAGATACACACAGTGGTGAATGCATTTGGAGTAAGTGTGCAATGGCTAGAGGCTCTGTCATGCCCATACTCACTCACTCTCTCTCTCTCTCTCTCTCTCTCTCTCTCTCTGTCTTTCTTTGTCTTTACCTCTCTGCTTCCAAACAAGTAAATCAATTTAAAAAAAAAAAAAAAAAAAAGGAAAAGAAGCCATACAGGAGACAGAAGTAGAAGGGTCACTGTGAATTCAAGTGTAGCCTAAGACTACATAGTGAATTCCAGGTCAGCCTGGGCTAGAGGAAGACCCTACCTTGAAGAAAAAAAAAAACAAAAAACAAAAAACAAAAAACGTGAGGGGGGATATTTTTACAAGTTTAGGTTCCTATTTTTCTATAAAATAACACTGGTTATTTCACTAAAAGCAGGTTCTCAATTATAGCATATCATTTATTAAATGATACTCTCTGTGACAGGCAAATGTCTCCCTCAACCTACAACAGATATTCTAATCCAAGACCCTGAAATCTGTAAATGTTATCTTACATGAAGAAAAAAACTGGAGCTTTGAAGACTCTTTGTTCTGAAACATAGGGGATTAGATATAATCTAATATATCTGGCTTACAACTTTAAGGAAGTGAATTCAGAAAGCAATCCAAAGGAACAAAATAGGAGAGTCTTCCCACAGAGTATGGAGTAACAGTTTGATTGCTGACTGGAAAAACCACAACTGAGCCTATACTACTGAACAATGAGAGGAGTAAGTGATTTTTTTTTTATCCACTAAGGTCACAGGAATTTGCTACAACAGCGATAGAAAACTAATGTACAATCAGAGCAGTATAACCTGGCCAACTGGATCTAACCAGAGTAGGCAGGTCCCACATGCTTTGACTTGTTTTTAATTAATTTGTGTGTATGATTGCATGCGTATTATGGTGCACATGTGGTCAGAGGATAACCTCAGGGTGTTGGTCCTCTCCTTCAAACCTATGACAGGCAGTCTCTCTTACTTTTGTTTGCCATTGGAAAGGCAAGAATAGCTGTCCCACGAGCTAGAAAATTCTCCTGATTCTGCTCCCATTGTCAAAGACACATTGGAAACAAAAATTCATGGGTGTCACTTAATATAGGTGCTGCAGATTCAAACTCTAGTCTGCAGGTTTGCAGGGCAAGTGCCTTTAAACACTGAGCAATCCCCATAGCCACAGATGAGCTGAAGTTCTAGGGAGAACCACCACCCACTTTTCCTTAATCACCACATGACAACTCCCATTACTCTTTGCACAACAATGTGGAAAAAAAACGGTTCTAGGAGTTACAGGTCAGTGCCCACTAAGAAAATGAGGAAAAAGAAAACTAATATACAAGATTTAGAGATAAGAGAGAGAGAGACAGGGAGAGGGGAAGTGAGGGAGGGAAGATGTAGAATATTAAGGTTAGTCTTGATCTTACCCTCTCCAGTGTCTTGTGGTTCAGGTGTTCCCTGTAAGGGCCTGGTGAAGGATCAGCCATTTGGTCTGTCTTTTAGTAAGTAGAAAATTATGGTACCATTGCCATTTGGGTCTAGATTTGTGTTTCCCACCCCTTTAATGCCCTCCCCTCCCTCCCCTTCCATCCTAGTGTCTAGTCTAGGAGATGCTTGCTGGGTATGTAAGGTATCTTGGGTAGATTCAGTTTAGGTGCTGTAGATGAGTGAGAGTATGTGGCGATTTTTTTTCTGTGATTGGGTAAGTTCACTGAGAATGATCTGTTCCAGGTTCAACCACTTTTTCTCAAATCCCAGAACCAGCATGGGGCTATCATCCACAATGAGCTTTTGATCAGAGAGACCTACAAGGTTTCCTAAAAGACAGACAGATTTCTGTCAGAGTACTTGATGACCCATCCAAGGCTAGTGGTAAGACCCTTATGTGATTGACATGCAAATTAGAATGGCATGGCTGGAAGTTGGAAGACAGTCAGTCCCCAGACAGTCAGCACGTCTAGTGCCAGAAGGTGCTACATGGGCGACTGGGGGAAAATGACCAATATCTGTCCAAGCAACTCATGGTCTAACCTACTTAGCAGCAAATAACTTGTTGTGATGCCCACACAAGTGCAGTGGTGGCACACAGCCATGGTGGGGAACCAACTGCTCTCAATTCGGCTAACTGATCCCCTCACTGGTATGGGACCCATAGCTGGAGCTGGGAAACAAGTCAGAACCATATCCAAACATAAGCCCACTCTCCAATATCAAGCTACCATCAATCGTGGGCTACAAGAGGGCCTACACGTATTAAATTCTCTATAAAAAAAAAAAGGGTTATCTCATTTGTCCTGATGCTAACTTACTCTCCGTTGGAGAATCTGCTTCTCTTTTTCAGATAGATGTAGATCCTAAGGAGAGAGCCACCCCATCATACCTCAAAAGGGCCCCGGCTGAAACTAAGAAAAATTAGAGAAACAAGCAAGGGTTCTGTTTTCCTGATGAACTGGATACCAGCACAAGGGGGAAGGAGAGCAGCACAGAGAAAAATCAACTCCTACCAAATCAGAGAGCCAGAGCCTCAGAGGCCCCCAACACCTCATCACTGAAGCAGACCAAAAATGAACCCAACATGGCTCAGGGAAATTTTGCGGAAGAGGGGGCAGAAAGAATGTCAGAGCCACATGTTAGGTCATGATATGCAGAGACATTTAGCTTACCCATAACTGTGGGCTAACTCCAGAATGCATGACCCATATACCTCAACAAGGAGGGGCCAAGGGGAGGGGGTAGGTCACGGATGAGCCTAATAATGGTATCAAACTGACTGTATTTGCTGAATACAAAACTAACTAATAAAGAAAAAAAAAAAAGTTCAAGACAAAAAAAAAAAAAAAAGATTCTAATCTCTTAGGGAGAAATGTCCTATGTGATCAACACTCACAAACAAGTCCTGAAACCTACAGTAAACAAAAGCCAAGTCATTGTTCTGGTGACTGTGAAGAGATGAAAATGCAAACCACATCTTGTTATACCCACCTGACTATATTGTTTTAAAATGCAAACATTTCATTTCTGCAAAAAACACTGGGGTCACTGGCAAAAGCACATATGTTGAGTAGTGTGTTTTCAGTAGATTATTTTAGTGTTTTAATTATATGTAATTATTATGCATGCTAATAGGTTTCATTATAGCATATATATATATAACGCATCTTCATCAACCTCCCATTCCTACTATCTCCTTTCTCTTCATAACTAGTCCCCTTCTACATTAATGTCTTTATTTTGGGGTGTGGGGCAATAAGTTTCATTAGAGTTGTTTACAAGAATGTTGGCAAGAATAGCCGGGTGTGGTGGCGCATGCCTTTAATCCCAGCACTCGGGAGGCAGAGGTAGGAGGATCGCCGTGAGCTCAAGGCCACTCTGAGACTCCATAGTGAATTCCAGTTCAGCCTGGGCTAGAGTGAGACCCTACCTCAAAAAAAAAAAAAGAATGTTGACAAGAGTTTGCTTACAGGAGCTTATTAGACATTGTAATGTATAGAATTATAAGGAGAAACATTTCAGATCAATACCTTTCTAAATTACCCCTTACAAATATAAATATAAATTAATAATAATAAATACAACTTTCTACAAATTACACAAAATAGCAAAGTTCTTGTAAATAGCAGGGACAGTTTTCTAAGTCAACTTATTCAAAAGTTTCCTTGCTTACGAAAGGGCTATGATTTTTTTATATTTTAATATGTTATACAATTTTCTAAATGTACTTGCGAATTAACCTGGGGTTATTTCCACTGATTATAGATCTAAGTTTACACAATGGGTCCACATACAGGTTTTATCTATGCAGAATGATATTTATTTATGCTATACAGTAGCCAAGATAAGGCCACAATAGCTTTGTCATTTCTCACTGAATCTATATATACTCTATACAACAGTTTCATTAAGAAGCTGCTCTCAATAAGTCTGCTGTTTCTCCCTAAGACACAGGAAAAGAAGCAAATCCAATAGCACCCACCATCAATTGTTTTGAAGATGCCCTCTATTTACCACCACCAGAGGAAAGCAATTAAAGTTAATAGAAATTGTAACTTATAGATGAAAACTATACAGTATGTGAACAAAATAAACTATACTAAAGAAGAGATGCAAAATGTTATACCAACTTTAAAAGGAAAATATATTTTTAAATATGTTCTACCTTATACCTTATGAGAAATTCATTTCTGCACTAAGGACAACTTTAATCATTTCTTTTTACCATCCTTTCCTAGTTTCTTATTGCTAGAATTGTAATCAATCTCTTCCTTCTATAAACCTGTTTTCTAAGCCATGGACTGAGAACCAAACATGGTCTACAATCCAAACACTTGAGAGCCTGAAGAACAAGAGCCATCACGAGTTCAAGACAAGTCTCAGGTACAGAGTAAGTTAAGTTCTATGTCAACATGGGCTAGAGTGAGACTCTGACCCAAAAGCCACAGACCAAACCAAGCCATGAACTAACCTTTAATAAGAAAAGAACCAGCGCTAAGGGAGATGGCTTCGAGGTTAAGACGCTTACCTGCAAAGCCTAAGAACTCATGTTCAAATCTTCAGAACCCACGTAGCCAGACGCGGTGACGCAAGGGTGCAATACTGCACATGCACACAAAGGGGCCCAAGTGCCTGTAGTTTATCCACAGGAGGCTGAAGGTCCTGGTGTACCCATTCCCACCCCACTCACCCCCGCCTCTTTCTCTCTCTCTCTCAAAATAAAAATAATTAAAAAAAAATAAAGAAAAAAAAGGAACTAAATCTGTTGGCCGTGCAGCCATTACAAAATACTATATGGAATCCCAGCAATCAGGAGGCAGAAGTAGGATGATCTCGAGGCCACCCTGAGACTACATAGTGAATTCCGGGTCAGCATGAACTAGACTGAGAACCTACATCGGAAAACCAAAAGAAAGAAAGAAAATACTGTAGGGGGCTGGAGAAATGGTTCAGCAGTTAAGGCACTTGCCTACAAAGCCAAAGGACCTAGGCTCAATTCCCCAGGACCCAAGTAGGGCAGATGCACCAGGTGGTGCATGAATCTAGAGTTCATCTGCAGTGGATGAAAGAAACCCCTGGTGCTTGCATCCTCCCTTCTTCCCACCCTCCCTCCCTCCCTCTCTCTCTCTCTCTCCTCTCTCCAAAAAATAAATTAAATAAATTTAAAAAGAAAATACTGTAGGAAATCAATTGGTACCCTTGAGAGAGAAAGCAAGTAACCATTTCACAAAATTACCAACTCAAGCAAGAAAACTATTTCATATTAACCACAAATTAGAAAAATATGGCTATGAGTGGTAACACAGCTTATGTAAATATATCTAGTCTGACATAGACACTGTAGTGAGAGACATACATTGTGATAGAAAAAAAATGCTACACATGATCTTAGGTTTCCCAACATACAATAACAAGAAAACACTAATTTTATGCCATACTTTTAAGGAATCACTTACCAATTTAGCAACTTTTCCATAGTCAATCCATCTGACAGTAGCAAAATTTGTAGACTCAGCACAGTTGAAACCATGATTGAAACCAGCATGGTAGCCATATGGGAAAGTGATCATAAACTCCCCAGCCTCCTGGGTGATCTATAGGGTTAAATATATATAGTGATCTTTAATAATAAGACTTTCAAAATTGACTATTAAGGTATTTATTATTTTTTAAATATAGCACAAAAACATATCAAGTTTATAGAAATATGAAATAAGCTCCCCTAGTTTTTTTTTTTTTTTAATTTTGTTTTTCAAGGTAGGGTCTCACTCTAGCTCAGGCTGACCTGAAATTCACTATGTAGTCTCAGAGTGGCCATGAACTCACCATGATCCTCCTCCTATCTCTGCCTCCCAAGTACTGGGATTAATGGAATGCATCAGCATGCCTGACTTCCCCCAGATTCTTGATTTACTCTGTTAATAGTGTTTTGTTTTGTTTTGTTTTGTTTTGTTTTAGAAACTGATGTGATATTCTAACAATGTAGCTCAAATATTCAACCTCTCTCAAAAACATTATAATCAGTTTGGCATGATGGTACACACCTTTAATCCCAGCACTTTGGAGGCAGAGGTAGGAGGATTGCCATGAATTTGAGGACATCCTGTGAATTTCACATCAGCCTGGGCTAGAGTGAGACCCAACCTCAGGGGAAAAAAAGACATTATATTTTATTTTAAAAAATTAAGATACTCATATTTTATTAGTTCATATTAGCTATGAATGTATATATTTAAATACTAGATTTTCTAAATGGACATGCTGAAGTTAAAATGGCACAAACACTGATAGTACACAATGTTCAGGCTGCATTTTAATTTCTTTTTTTTCTTGCTTTTCTTTAATTATTTATTTGAGAGAGACAGAGAAAGAGGTAGATAGAGAGAGAGAATGGGCACACCAGGGCGTTCAGCTACTGTAAACTAACTCGAGACACATGCGCCACCTTGTGCATCTAGCTTACATGGGACCTGCATGGAGAATCGAACCTGGGTCCTTTGGCTTCACAAGCAAGTGCCTTAAACGTTAAGCCATCTCTCCAGCCCTGCATTTTGGTTTTTTGTTGAAAGAGTTGGCAGTTTTCATTCAATTATTGTTTCATAAAAGTATAAAAACATAAAAACTGGCCTGGAGAGATGGCTTAGCGGTTAAACGCTTGCCTGTGAAGCTCAAGGACCCCGGTTCAAGGCTCGATTCCCCAGGACCCACGTTAGCCAGATGCACAAGGGGGTGCATGCATCTGGAGCTCGTTTGCAGTGGCTGGAAGCCCTGGCGTGCCCATTCTCTCCCACTCTCTCTCTCTCTCTCTGTCTCTCTCCCTCCCTCTCAAATAAATAAAAATGAACAAAAAAATTTAAAAACAAAAAAAAGTATAAAAACTAAGATTCAGGGTCTTGGTTGCCCACAAAAATTATACAGAATGACTCTACTGCTGAAGGCATCACGTACTTCAGTTGCAGAACACTTGAAACATTAAGTTGAAACTTGAGTTACACTCTCCTGCTATCTATATTCCATAGTGCTGGAGAGGAAAGTGCTATGCAGCCTCCTGGGGTAGAAAAATCATCAAGTCTTAGCTGGGCGTGGAGTCGCACGCCTTTAATCCCAGCACTTGAGAGGCAGAGGTAGGAAGATCCCTGTGAGTTCAAAGCCAGCCTGAGACATAGTGAGTTCCAGGTCAGCCTGGGCTAGAGTGATACTCTACATCGAAAAAAAAAACAAAAAAGAGGCTGGGGAGATGGCTTAGCGGTTAAGCACTTGCCTGTGAAGCCTAAGGACCCTGGTTCAAGGCTCGATTCCCCAGCACCCACGTTAGCCAGATGCACAAGGGAGCGAATGCATCTGGAGTTCGTTTCCAGTGGCTGGAGGCCCTGGTGCGCCCATTCTCTCTCTCTCACTCTATCTGCCTGTTTCTCTGTCTGTCGCTCTCAAATAAGTAAAAAAATAAAAAAGAAAAGTCAAGTCTTAACATCAATACTCTTAACCAGTAGTGGGCGCTATGAGCTACACAGCTAGCCAGGCAGGCAAGATGGGCCCACTGGTGCAATAGCGACATGAGTATAATGAGGGTGACTGATTTGAGGCCTGCGCCATTGGGGGTGGAGGGATTACTGTTGTTTGGCTAAAGGGATATTGTTGTAGAAAGTATGTGTGAAAGCAGAGGAGTTTATTTACCAGGAGGCCAAAAGAGCTTGAGATAACTCTCCAAAAAACCCCTGGCAGGGATCTGAGATTTTATGTCCATTTTACAGTTTTCATAGCCAAGGGGAGGGATAAGTGAATAAACAACATGTGGCAGTTTGCATATCAATCATTTCTGTAGTCAAGCCACCCTAACAATGAACTCCATTTTACTTTGTTTTAGCCTAAACTGTTTTTTTCTTCTTATCATCTCTCTGGGCCCTTTCTGGACAGTTCTTTCTTTGGGGTTTTTCCATCTTCTGACAAAGATAAATTTAGCTCCTTAGCCATATATATATATATATATATATATATATATATATATATATATATATATATGTATGTATGTAAGTCTCAATATGGCCCAGGCTGACCTGGAATTCACTATGTAGTCTCAGGGTGGCCTTGAAATCACAGCAATCCTCTTACCTCTGCCTCCATATTGCTGGGATTAAGACATGCACCACCATGCCCAACTCTCAGCAATGAACTCTTATAGTAACTGTGGTGATTTGACTCAGGTGTACCCCATAAACTTAGGTGTTTTGAATGCTAGGTCCCAAGCTGATGGAGACTTGGGAATTAACACCTCCCTGAGGCAGTATCTGGTTCGGGACAAGCTTATGGGTATTGTAGCAGGTTTCCCCTTGCCAGTGCCTGGCACACTCGCCAGTTCCTGTTGTCCACTTTAGGTGGGCCGGGGGTAACATCCACCCTCTCTCTACTCATGCGATAGGGGAGCTTCCCCTTGAGCCTGAAAGCCAAAATAAACCTCTTTTTCCCACAATCTGCTCTTGATTGTGTGATTTCTACCAGCAATGCAAACCAGACTGCAACAGTAACTCAGTGAATTAGTTCAACTTTTAGCTTCTTTTCTACCACAATATATTATACCATCAAACTGCCCTCCAGTTATGTTTATGCTTATAGCATAGTGCTGTTATTGTATGGTCAGAGACTTTTCCTAAATAAATTTTCAAGTGGAATTTTACAGAGTGTAATCTTGGATATCTTTGCACACGTGTCCAACATTACCCCATGTTAAATTCATAATAATACAAACCATATAAACAAAAATTCAATTTGTGAAAGCACACCACCAATATACCTTGTCAAAGGGAATACCATACTTCTTCAATACTGATGGAGAAATCAGCGTCATCTTGTGGCGAAGGAATGCATCACACCCTTGGGAACTGCTTGGGAAAAAGCCTAAAGAGATACATAAATATAAGCAGCAGTGTATCAATAAAGATAACATTTCAAATAGCCTTTTCAAAATATAGTTTAGTTCTAGTGTTCTTAAAAAATGGCAGCTTTATGTAAGGATGGATCAACTCTACCATCAAAAACTCTTACTGAGCCAGTCTCCAGAGAGTCCACCTAGTACTGGAAAGCACTATATGAGCTACTGTGGGAGAGTGGCCAACAATGGTGTGAGCTAGTAGGGATCTAAGCTACTTAGAAACAACCAGCCCACCCACCAACAAGTACACACCAGAGCTGGGCATGGTGGCACATGCCTTTAATCCCAGCACTCAGGAGGCAGAGGTAGGGGGAGCACCATGAGCTTGAGGCCACCCTAGGACTACATAGTTAATTCCAGGTCAGCCTGGACCAGAGTGAGACCTTACCTCCAAAAGAAAGAAAGAGAGAAAGGAGAAGGAGAAGGAGGAGAAGGAGAAGGAGGAGAAGGAGACGGAGACAGAGACGGAGACGGAGACGGAGACGAAGTAGTAGTAATAGTAGTAGTAGTAGTAATAGTACACATCAGTGTAATGGAGGCACATGGTTTGGTGGGTAGCTCATGTCTTTCTGCTTGGCAAAGAGATCTGCTCAGTGGAAAGGAACCTATATCTGGAACTGGGAACCAGGTCTGAATCTTATGGAGACTATGGTCTCCAATTATGCTTCTAAGGTTATGCTCTCCAATGTCAAGCTCCCACTAGCCTATGGCTAAAAGAGGGGCTACACCCATCAAATTCTCCCTAAATCAATAACGCTTATCCAATTTAACCTATGCTGACTTTACTCTCTATTAGAGAATCTGTTGTTTGTTAGGAGGCAGCAAGACCCGTGGAAATAAACCACCCCTCACATCTCACAGTCAAGGCCCAGGTGAAACCACAGAAGAAGTGGGGAGAAGAGCAAGAGTGCTGCTTCCATGGTGAGTCTGAAAAGCAGTGCCAGGGTGAAGGAGAAAGATGCTGAGGATACTCAAAACATACCAACACAGATATGCAGAGGCTCTTAAAAGCTCATCACTAAAGTAGGCTCAAAACACACCCACCAAGGCTCAGGGAATACTGCAGAAGAGGGGGCAGGAAGATTTAAGAGTCACAGGTTGGTTTGGCATGCCCAAAGGCACTGCCTGCCCACCCCCCCGCCAGGAACTGATTGTTGCTCCTACAACACATAACCCACAACCCCATGGGGTATATCAGCAACCCCATTGAGGAAGGCCCCTGCAAGATGGGGACAGGGAGGAGGGAAAAGATGGGACCAACACATGATGTATCCATACAAAATATGTTCTGAATAATAAAAAAAGATTTAAAAAACTTATAAAAACAAAAAATCTCTTACTAAAGACCAGTAAGATTCTTTAAAAATTAAGGTATACAAATCTGGGTGTGGTGGCGCACGCCTTTAATCCCAGTACTCGGGAGGCAGAGGTAGGAGGATCGCTGTGAGTTTGAGGCCACCCTGAGACTCCATAGTGAATTCCAGGTCAGCCTGGGCTAGAGTGAGACCCTACCTCGAAAAACCAAAAAAAAAAAATTAAGGTATACATATTTACATCACTGAAGGGTAATCTTTAACAAAATGACCAAAAGCTGAATATAAAATTACTGAATTTTAGGAATCGATTTCAATTTGAAGTATACTTAGATTCAACCTGTCTGATATCTTTGAAATGGAAGTAATATTAAAGCAACTCCTAAACAAAATCCCTCAGTTGTGAATCCTGGAATCGATCATTATAGAATTCCTAACAGCACCTGACACATAGTAGGCAGCAATCAGGTCCCTATCTTCCTTTGTTTATTTCTGATCCATTTCGTGATAACCAATACCAATTTATAGTTCAGAAGGGTATTTATAGTAGAAAATAATTAATTGAATATTTCAAAATAACTAGGAAAGATTTTGAATGTCCCCAACAAGAAAAGAAATGGTACATATCTGAAGTAACAGATGTGTCAATTAACCCAATCTAACCATGACCCATTGTATACATGTTTGGAAATGCTACACTGCACCCATTAATATGAAGATTTACCAAAAGCCAGGTGTGGTGGCGCATACCTTTAATCCCAGCACTCAGGAGGCAGAGGTAGGAGGATTACTGTGATTTCAAGGCCACCCTGAGACCACATAGTTAATTCCAGGTCAGCCTGGACTACAGTGAGACTCTACCTTGGAAGAAAAAAAAAAAAAGATTCCCAAATGTCAATTCAAAATAAAAATCTCTTTTTAAAAGGTAACTAGTAATAATTTCTTGAAAAAAACTTCCTGTCCAACATCCGCCCAATGCTCAGGAACCGGCCTAATCAGACTATCTGGGAGAAGAAGTATTTTGAGGAAATTTAAGGGGAGGAAGCTAAACATGTAGGAACCATTTCATTCAATGGTAATTCAATGTATACTATTATACATCAAAATATACTTGATTTTCTCCATTGCTGCCTTTAATTCTATAATCTGTGAGGCGAGCTGTCACTACCTTGGTCATAGCAGAGATGAAAGTGAGCATGTTTGACTTTCTGTTTACCATCCTCTCCCTCAGAGAGGAGACTACCTTTCCAAAGCAAATGAAAACAGAGGAGACAGAAAAATGAAAATGTGTGAGATAAACTAAGGAGACATAGAGAGGAAAAGAAGGCAGCAAGAAAACATGAGTGATGTGTATGAGCAGTGTGGGAGGAACCACAGATGCTGTGTCTAACACCTCCATTACCAAAATGAAATGAAAACTACTAGAAATATCATTTATCTAACCCTGTAGCTCAATAAACATACCAACTCAGAATATGACCAAATGTAATGAAAATCTCACCAGTACTAATTAATCATGGACCATGTAAAATAAAACATTTACCAGGTAATTTTACTTAACATAACATTTAATTTTTTTCAATAACTTTTGTTGATGCTACCCTGAGAAATATGAGACCTTCAGCAGTAGGGTCTTACCACTAGCCTTTGGTGGGTCATCAAGTACTTGGACAGAAATCTGTCTGTCTTTTAGGAAACCTTGTAGGTCTCTCTGATCAAAAGCTCATTGTGGATGATAGCCCCATGCTGGATCTGGGAGTTACAGGTCAGTGCCCACTAAGAAAATGAGGAAAAAGATAACTAATATACAAGAGTTAGAGATAAGAGAGAGAGAGATAGGGAGAGGGGAAGTGAGGGAGGGAAGATGTAGGAGATTAAGGTTAGTCTTAATCTTACCCTCTCCAGTGTCTTGTGGTTCAGGTGTTCCCTGTAAGGGCCTGGTGAAGGATCAGCCATTAGGTCTGTCTTTTAGTAAGTAGAAAATTATGGTACCATTGCCGTTTGGGTCTAGATTTGTGTTTCCCACCCCTTTGATGCCCTTCCCTCCCTCCCCTTCCATCCTAGTGTCCAGTCTAGGAGATGCTTGCTGGGTATGTAAGGTATCTTCGGTAGATTCAGGTTAGGTGCTGTAGATGAGTGAGACTATGTGGCGATTTTTTTTCTGTGATTGGGTAAGTTCACTGAGAAACCAAAGGCTAGTGGTAAGACCCTACTGCTGAAGATACCTTATGTGATTGACATGCAAATTAGAATGGCATGGCTAGAAGTTGGAAGAGTCAGTCCCCAGACAGTCAGCACGTCTAGTGCCAGAAGGTGCTACATGGGCGGCTGGGGGGAAATTGACCAATATCTATCGAAGCAACGCATGGTCTAACCTACTTAGCAGCAAATAACTTGTTGTGATGCCCACACAAGGGCAGTGGTGGCACACAGCCATGGTGGGGAACCAACTGCTCTCAATTCGGCTAACTGATCCCCTCATTGGTATGGGACCCATAGCTGGAGCTGGGAAACAAGTCAGAACCAGATCCAAACATAAGCCCACTCTCCAATATCAAGCTACCATCAATCGTGGGCTACAAGAGGGCCTACACGTATTAAATTCTCTATTAAAAAAAGAAAAAAGTAAGGGTTATCTCATTTGTCCTGGTGCTAACTTACTCTCCGTTGTAGAATCTGCTTCTCTTTTTCAGATAGATGTAGATCCTAAGGAGAGAGCCACCCCATCATACATCAAAAGGGCCCCAGGTGAAACTAAGAAAAATTGGAGAAACAAGCAAGGGGGCTGTTTTCCTGATGAACCGGATACCAGCACAAGGGGGAAGGAGATCAGCACAGAGAAAAATCAACTCCTACCAAATCAGAGAGCCAGAGCCTCAGAGGCCCCCAACACCTCATCACTGAAGCAGACCAAAAGTGAACCCAACATGGCTCAGGGAAATTTTGCGGAAGAGGGGGCAGAAAGAATGTCAGAGCCACATGTTGGGTCATGATATGCAGAGACATTTAGCTTACCCATAACTGTGGGCTAACTCCACAATGCATGACCCGTATACCTCAACAAGGAGGGGCCAAGGGGAGGGGGTAGGTCACGGATGAGCCTAATAATGGTACCAAACTGACTGTATTTGCTGAATACATAACTGACTAATAAAGAAAAAAATAAAATAAAATAAAATACAAAATACGAATACAAAAAAAAGAAATATGAGACCTAAGCTCATATTATAAAATAACATAAAATTAAAAAAATAGTAATATAAAATAAAACAAAACAAGCAAAGAAAGCATAGAGCATGTAAAGAACCACTTATAAAACGGAGTTTACTGGGGCTGGAAAGATGGCTTAGTGGTTAGGGTACCCGCCTGAGAAACCTAAGGACCAAGCTTGGATTCCCCAGTACCCACATAAGCCAGATACAGAAGGTGGTGCATGCATCTGGAGTTCATTAGCAGTGCCTGGAGACCCTGGCATACCTGACCATTCTCTATCTGCCTGCCACCCACCCACTCTCCCTCCCTCCCTCCCTCTCTCTCTCTCCCTCTCTCTCTCTCAAATAAATAAACAATATTAAAACCACACATTTGTGACTATGTCAACAATTCAGCTCATTCATTTAATGGGGGGGGTGTAGTATATTATACTTAAGTACCTCCACTTGTATTTTAAGAGATAGGAAGAGCATAAAATACCCTCCAAAAGTGTGTCTATGGAAACATTACAAATAGTATCATTCTCTACAATAACAATACAATAAAGGCATAGTTTTACCTATGTAAACATTTAATATAGTCTTCTACTTATGTTTAATATTCATAAAAGGAAACAGTGAATAGAAAGTTCTGCACCAATGCAATGTGTGAACACAATAAAAAGCCCAAGCCTGACACACACAGAGTAAAACACCCTGGGCAGTCTCCAAATTCATAACGCATGCAAACATTGTAATAATACAACTCAAATGAATCTATCAAACTTTCCAATATGTAACTGTGTGTAGCACTAAATGAAATAAGTTTTAAATTAAAATCGATGAAGAAAGAGTCTAATTTGATTTTGATATGAATTTGTAATTGGGACATGAACTACAAGGTAAGTAGTCATAAATCAATTAAAATTGGAAAATGACTGAAGAAAGGTAATTTTCAATATACAAATATCTTCATATTGATTTAGAAATTTTATTTACAATAGGCTGTAAGATTTACATTTTACATCATCCTGGAAACCGTAGCCAGCACAAATTATGTACAAGGTGTGTGTGTTAAAATTTAACTGAAATAAACCTCAGGGCTATATAACTCATACTCACCCTCACTCACTACACAGGTCATAAAAAATCTTTTTTGGTAAAGATTAAAGGTGCTGCATGCCTTTAATCCCAGAACTTGGGAGGCAAATGCAGGATGATTGCTGTGAGTTCAAGGCCATGGTAAGACTACAAAGTGAGTTCTAAGTCAGCCTGGGCTAGCAAAAGACTCTACCTCAAAAACAAACAACTCAGTTTTTCAAGTCAACAAGCGAGGCAACTAAAATGATTTATGAGGATAGATAGATGGTGGGTAGGTGGGTGGGTGGGTGGATGACTAATGTTTCTCTCAGCTTTGGGCAGAGAAGATTCCTTTAACAGTTGTTGGTGGTAATTCCTGAGGAGACTCAAAACTCATCCAAGAGCTGAGGGTAAGTGATAGATGAGTGCACACTGATAATTAAGACGTCTTCATCATGTCCTCTAAGGCTATGTGAACATTTTGGAAAAGGGAACAGAGAGAATGTACAAATGAGAGGACAGAGAACATATGGCCATTATATTCATGACCTTACAGTAGCTGTGGTTACCAGCAGAAGACCTGCACAATATTCTATCATGGATGGTAGAGAAGGGCATGAGATCCCCATTCTTTCCTGAGGAGTTAGTCACAGTTGAGGTTTGTTGGAAATAATAAAAAGATTTTCTCTGTTGGTATATCTGCTGGAAAATTGCACGTGCTTTGTTAAATAACCCTTCACTTATGCTCATGAAAACAATACTAACTAATCTCAATGGAACACATACACAAGATATCAAAGTAGAAGAGGAACTTAGCTGTGAAAAGGGGGATATTAGGAGGGAATGGGGTAGAAGAGATGGTAATGGGTCATTATACTCACATTACATTATATATGTGTATAAATATTGCCAGTAAATAATTTTAACAGAATTTAAAGAAATGCAACCACCACACAATTCATAAATGTCATTACTGAGTATATAATCCAAAGGAAATGAAATCAGTATATCAAAGATACAATTCATACTCCCATTCTCAGGGCAGCAATATTCCCAAGTGTCAAGAAATGGAAAACAAGCTAAGTGCCCATTAACTAATGAATAGAAAGAAAACTATGTCATATATACAATGAAGTATTATTGAGTCACAAAAGAGAACAAAAGCCTCACAATGATAGCCACATGAACTAAACTAGAACATATCATAGTATGAGAAATAAGCCACAAAGTTCAAAGTTTCCCAACTTTAACTGAAATAAACCTCATGTTGGAGGAGATGGAAACTACCATGATCTGATCTACACAAATTGCATTTAACATGTATCAAATTATCACACTGAACCTCATAAATATGTAAAATAATGTGTCCATTAAAATGGAAAAATGAGGGCTGGAGAGATGGTTTAGCGGTTAAGCGCTTGCCTGTGAAGCCTAAGGACCCTGGTCCAAGGCTCGATTCCCCAGAACCTATGTTAGCCAGATGCACAAGGGGGCGCACATGTCTAGGGTTCGTTTGTAGTGGCTGAAAGCCCTGGAATGCTTATTTTCTCTCTCTCTCTCTCTCTCCCCCTCCCTCCCTCCCTCTTTCTCTGCCTGTTGCTCTTAAATAAATAAATAAATAAATAAAATGGAAAAATGAGCTGGATGCAGTGGCTCATGGCTATAATCCAAGCACTTGGAAGGCTGGGACAGGAAGATCAAGATGTTAAGGTCATCCTTGCCTACACAACAAGTTCAAGGGAGTGCTTCAAAAATAAAAGCTAAATGGAAATAAGAAGATTATATGCGTGGAAAATGTTTTCAAAGACAGATGCTATTTCTTGGCAAGTTTTGTTTGTGTGGGAGGAAACCTAGAAACTTGACATATAGGGCTCATGCTCTAAGTAGCCTCTCTGGACTTTCTGATGTTGGGAGGCCCAGGCCTCATTCTGCTTCAAGTGTCTAGCCATGTATCTATACTTCTGCTATGAAAACAGCACAGGGCAGAATTCACATTGATCTTGAGATCAGAAGAGACAGTGCTTCTCCTAAGCAACTGCTTAATTCAATCTTATGAAAAAGGTACCTTGTGGACTAGGCAAGTTTTTTTATTTTTCAATTTCAAGATGGTTAGCACAAATTTCCACCTAATTTTGTAGTTATGAAAATCATTTTCATACAGTTTTTTTTTTCTTCCCTCAGATAGGGTCTTTCTCTTGCCCAGGCTGAACTGAAATTCACTACTCTCAGACTGGCCTTGAACTCACAGCAATCATTCTACTTCGACCTCCTGAATGCTGGGTTTAAAGGTGTATGCCAACACACTGGCTCTCACGGAGTTTTGTGAAACCACTTAGATTGACTTCCATATTTCCTCTACTTGAAGTGTGTCACATGGCCATGTACATATCACTCAGGATTCCCAGTGGGTTATTAGGAGTAAGCAGGTCAGAATCAAGCTAACCAAACTTTCTCAAGCTTACTCTCTACCCTCATTATACTCCCTAGCACCCTGGAATCACAGACAGCATCAATTCCCTCCATAATTTCTCCCTAAGGATTGGTAATCTCATCCTGAATTCTTCCGATTCTGTTACTTCCCTGAACTACTGGTAGAAATAAAATATCCAAATACAGGCCAGGCATTGTGGCACACGCCATTAATCTTAGCACTCAGGAGGCAAAGGTAAGAGGATCACTGTGAGTTCAAGGCCAGCCTGAGACTACATAGAAAACTCAAGTTCAGCCTGGGCTAGAATGAGACCCAACCTCAAAAAAAAAAATAAATCAGGAAAGGAAAGGAGAAAAGGAAAAGGGAAAGGGAAAGGGAAAGGAAGCCAGCCGCATGCCTTTAAACTCAGCACTTGGTATGCAGAGGTAGGCAACTCTGAGACTACATAATGAATTCCAGGTGGAGGGAGGGAGCGAAGAAGGAAGGAAGGAAGTAAATATCCAAATATAATTAAATATACACAGTGGTTTCACTAATTTTAGGGATTGTTTCACAATTATTGATGTAACCCAGCCACTGATTAGATGTAAATCCACATACCGTGATATATTTTCTTTGCTCTTCATGCCTAAGGCACAAGTTAGGCATGAGGTCTAAGGATCTATCCCTGTACTTAGAGCTAATCAGATGATTATGATTACTGATAATAAGGGTATTAAGGATATTGTTTATAACCCTTCCAAAGTCAGGCATTTTAAAATGGAATTTTCAGGCTGAAGAAATGGCTTAGAGGTTAAGACATTTGCCTACAAAGCCAAAGGACTCAGGTTCAGCTCCTCAGGTTCCACATAAGCCAAATACACAAGGCGGCACATACATCTGGAGTTCATTTGCAGCAGCTAGAGGCCCTGGCATGCCCATGCTTTTCCTCTCTTTCTCTCTATCTGCTTCTCTGTCTCAAATAAATAAATAACTAAATAGGAATTTTCATTCCATCAGTAAGTGAACACTTAAGGATTAATGTTTACCATTTTGAAAGCCAATAAAAGAACATTTTCTAATTCCAAGAGAAAGGCATAAAAGCAACTCAATTTTGAATCTGTCCATAAAATGACTTGCTACTGCCCTCCTGAAAGCAATGATGCTGCATAATCTCTTTGGGACTCAAAACTGCAAGGATCCTTAGTAATATGGCTTCCCAGAAAGCAGAATATCTACCCAATGTTGAATATGATTTCATTGCCTCTCTGCATCCCACCCTAATAACTGACTCTACTCCCTACTCCAGGAATGTCTGCAAATCTGATCACACTACTACACAGACCTCAACTTAGATTATTAAACTGGTTAAAAAAAACATGAACAATGAACTCCTTGATCCTTCATCAAAATGATTCTCCTGCCCCATTCTACTGAATATTGCTTTTTCAGTAAGACTATAATTTCAGGTAGTGGCTGACACCTACAGTCTCAAGTACTCCAGAGGCCAAGGCAGGAGGATCACCTGAGCCTACAGGATGAAGACCAGCTTGGGCAATACAATGCTAACCTATAAAGCAAGCAAATAAACAAGCAAGCAAAACATACCAACAAATGCGAATTAAGAAGATTTTGAAGATTAAGGTCATAAAACTACAATTCCTGTTAGAGCTTAAAAATAATCAACTCACTTTTATACTTATTTGAAGCAAGATTCTTGCTAGTTATTCCCACTTCTAAACTTGATGCACATCATCCTGAATCACATACTTTTCCTAAGAATCAAAATTTTCATGAAGGTAAGTAATTTACAATTTTCAAAAGTAGTAGTACTTTAGTAGCAATAAAGTAGAACATATAGTACTTAATAAAAATTGTGATGTTTGTTCCCATTTTACTTGAATCTTGAGTTTCTTCCTATTATTTTTTTTTCTTTAAAATGGGTGTGCTAGGGCTTCCAGCCACTGCCAAGAAACTCCAGATACATGCACCACCTTGTGCATATGGCTTTATATGGGTATTGAGGAATGGAACATGGGCCCTTTGGCTTTGCTGGCAAGTACCTTAACCACTAAGCCATCTCTCCAGCCCTAATCTCTATTTTCTTTAATTTAGAATAACAGCAAAGGTAGCCTTTTTCTAAAAGTAATTGGATTCACCCATTACAAAAATTGGAAATCTTCCAAACTGTCATTTGTGATTTAACACCATACCTCTATTCTCCTCTATATTTGGAACTCAATTGTATTAAAACAAACCAAAACAAATATATAGAATCCAATGTATGAGAACATTGTAAGCATAAAAATTATGGTGATTCACTTGAGAATTTTTATAATACTTTGTCTATATAATACTGTTTTGAAAAATATAAATAAGAAAGCAGATGAAAGGCAAAAATCTAACTCCTGTCTTTATTAGCTGCACACCTAATATTGTTCAGACAAAATAGTTGTAGGTGCCACAGTCAATCAAGATTTCAATAGAAAACAAAATGAACAAATGCACTCATGCATAGGAGGTAAATGTGATAATTAGAATGTGCAGACAGGGTAATGGAAAGTATCTGAGACTGATTTTCATTTTTATGTATCAAGTGCTACACTGACCTAGACATTCCATAGTGATCTATCACATTCACTGCATTATTACCATTATCATTATTTAACAGAATTGAATTAATCTGGCTGGCATCTAGTCAGTGGATACAAATCTTTTGACTCAAGGTTTTCTGTTTTGTTTTTACTTTCATACTTGCTTCATTTCTCAAAATAATGCTGTAAGACAGTTTTAATTTAAAGTCCTTGATCATTCTTCATGTTTATTAACCTCTTAGTGATTAAAAACTTGGTACCGAGGACTTCTGGTTAAGATGGCAGCATAAGAACCACACCTAAGCACCCTGTAGGAGAAAGGGAGAAAAAAAAAAAAATACACACTTCTACTAAAAAGTGACAGTGTATAAGAAATTATCAACCACAGCAGAGAACTAGGAGAGATCAAGAGCATCTAGAAACCACAGAAGCAGGCAGAGGTGGCTCCAGCAGCAATGGCACCAGGTCCGCATGGCCACAGCTACCAGGTTCCCTGAGCCACAGGAAAAGCCAAGTGAGGGGATTGTCAACTCATATCAGTCTCCTCCCAAACTCAGGAAATATGAAGGGGAGCATAGTAGGGACCAGCTGAGCAGCTAGTGAGGAAGAGGATCTCAAGGACCAGCATCACAACTTCAGCTACCACTCACAGCTGCCCCTCCCCCCACTGACAGCACAAGAGCAAGGAAGCACCAAAGACCTGGGGTAGGGAACTCACCTACACAACACCCAGCACAGACTATCAGAGCAGAGACCCACTGTGGTGGTTTGAATAGAATAGATGGCCCCCAATATATTCAGTTGTTTATTTGTTTGTAGTTTGCATCTGCAGCCACCTGGCTGGAGGCAGTGTCACTGGGGGGATCTTAAGGTGTGATGGTGGGTTTCAGATTTCAATCTAAAGATATGCAAAGTGTACCTAGCTGGAGTTCCTGAAGTGTGCTGTGGCTTTTGACCTTTAGGCTTGTACTTCTCTCTCTCTGCTTGGTCCTGTGAAGGCAGGCCAGCTTCTTCTGCCATTTATGGAACTTCCCGTGGATCTGTAGGCTCCAATAAATCCCTTCCTCCATAACTGTGCCTGGTATGGAAGTTCATCTCAGTGAACCTGAAGCTGTCTGCTACACCCACCGAGCCAGCCAGCCGACCTGAGCCCACAGCATAGGAAAGAGGGACCCGAGCAGGTGTGTAGCATAACTGAGACAAAAGCCATCCCAAAAGGTAACTGGGATTACACGAAGTCAGTACCCACCAAATAAACCTAGTATATAAGCTGGCATCAGAAGTGCTAATGGCACCTTCCACATCAGGGTAAATTATATGCTAAATCTGTTGGATAGTCAGGATATGCCATTCTTAAATAAGCTGTATTTTGTGCTTGTCATTTGTTGCTTCCAGATTTAGAGTGCCTTTGTCACCTCTTCTGTCGTTCTATGGGGCAGGGTACTACTTGGTAACAAGCTGACCTTGGAACCATCTACAAACCAGAAATCTCAGCCTCTGAATTGACAGGATTAAGGGTGTGGGGCAACACACATCCTTAGGGACTGTGACTTTGTTAGAGGATCTGTTTTTCTTAATACCTACACTTGCATAAATACTCTGGGCTGGTTTTCATTGAATGTGAACATTGCTTACTTATATTTTAGAATCTACCTGTATTTTGTTCCACTCAGCCTACCAGAATACTCACATAGCAGGCAAACCTAACACCTAGGGTCACTACTGTGGTTACTCTGAGAATCCTAAGAGCCACACCTAGCACCTTAAGCTCATACTCTGCAGATATGTAATGTCAAATTGACTGATACATCTAACAATATTGCAGATAATTAGGAAACCCAAGCATTAAATTAATCCAAAATACAAAAATCTCTACAATACAAGAAACACAAAAAAATTGAGACAATATAGATCCAAAAAAAAAAATTATAAATCCAGCAGAAATCACATCCACTAAGAACAACTTAGAGGAAAAGCCCAAGAAAGTTTTCAAAGGAATGACTACAAATATGCTCAAAGAAATCATAGGAATCACAGAAAACACAGGAAAATAATTTAATAAAATAAGGAGGTCAATACAAGAAAGGAATAAGGAAATAGAAATAATAAAGAAAAACAGTCAGAAATATTAGAAATGAAAAACACAGTAAGTTAAATTAAAACTTTGTAGAAAAATCTCATGAGTAGAGTGGATGAAGGAAAGTACAGAATATCTAAACTAGAAGACCAGGAGGCAGATGTCATACAGTCCAACAATGAGAAAGACAAGCTAATAGATATTTAGGACCCTATGAAAAGATCAAACACAAGAATTCAGGGTATAGTAGAGGGAGAAGAATTTCACTCCAAAGGCATACAAGGAGTTCTCAACAAATTCATATAAGAAAACCTCCCCCAAATTGAGAAAGAGATGACAATGCAGATATAGGAAGTCTTGAAAACACCCAACACACAAAACCTGCAAAAAACTTCTCCTTGCCATATTATAATTAAACTACCAAATGCACAAACCAAAGAAAATATATTGAAAGACATTAGAGAGGAAAATCAAGTCACTCAAGTCACATACAAAGGGAAGACAATCAGGATTACAGCAGATCACTCAACACAAACATTAAAAGCCAGAAGGGCTTGGAAAGATGTTCTCCAAATTCTGAAAGATAGCAACTGTCAACCAAGGTTACTTTATCCTGCAAAGCTAATCATTCAAATAGCCAAGAAAAATAAGGACATTCCACAACAAAAGCAGGCTAAAGGAATATTTGAAGACAAAACCATTTCTACGAAAATACTTGACAGGATCCTCCATGCTGAAAAGAAAGAAAATAAATACCCACCTTTTAATAATAACACTTAATATCAACGACCTCAATGCCCCCAAAAAAGACACAGGTTGGCACACTGGTTAAACAAGCAGGATCCTTGCCTCCAAGAAACTCCCCTTTTTACAAAGGATGGACACTATTTTAGGGTGAATGGTTGGAAAATGGTGTTTCAACCAAATGGGCCTACTAAATAAGCAGGAGTCACTATCCTAATATATGACAGGGTAGACAGACTTCAGACCAATATTAGTTAGCAAAGACAAGGAAGGTATTTTTTATATTGATTAAATATTGATTAAATCCTAAACATATATGCACCTAACAAGGGGGCTCCCAATTTCATCTCACACTATTACAACTGAGGTCACAGATAACACCAAAAACAGTTTTAGTGGGTGACTTCAACACCCCACTCTCATCAATTGACAGGTCATCCCAGCAAAACATAAACAGAGATGCATCTGAGTTAAATGAGGTCATAGAAGAAATGGACCTAACAGATATATACAAGACATTTCATCCAAATGCTACAGAACACAAATGCATTTCAGCAGCACATGGAACATTCTGTAAAACAGACCATATATTAGGACACAAAGCAAATCTTAATAAATATAGGAAAAAAAGTGAAAAAATTCCTTGCACTCTATCTGATCACAATGGGATCAAACTACAAATCAATAGCAAGAAAAGATATACAGCAAACACAAAATCATAGAAACTAAACAATACACTACTAAATGATGAATGGGTCAATGAATAAATCAAATAGGAAATCAATCAAAAAATTCATAGAATCAAGTATTAGTGAAAATACAACATACCAAAACCTTTGGGACCCAATGAAGGCAGTCCTAAGAGGGAAATTTATAGCTTTAAGTACCTACATTAAGAAATTAGAATGGTCTCAAGTAAACAACTTACTGCTTCACCTTAAGGCCTTGGAAAAAGAAACAGCAAAAATCAGTATATGGAAGGAAATAATAAAGATTAGGACAGAAATTAATGAAATAGAAACAAAAAAAATCCAAAGAATCAATGAATCAAAGAGTTGGTTAGGATAAACAAGATTGATAAACTCTTAGCAAATCCAGCCAACAGAAAGAGAGAAGAGATACAAATTAATAAAATAAGAAATGAAAAAGGCATCATCACAATAGATTCCAGAGACATTCAAAAAATCATGGTGACACACTATAAGAATATATACTCCACTAAGTATGAAACTCTGAAAGAAATGGATGATTTCCTTTACTTATATGACCTACCAAAATTAAATCAAGATGAGATTAACCACTTAAATAGACCTATAACAAGTACGCAGATCCAAGCAATTATAAAAACAAAAAAATCTCCCAACTACAAAAGTATAGGCCCAGATGGATTCACTGGTAAATTTTGACAGAACTTCACAGGAGTACACACACCAATGCTTCTGAAACATTTCCACCAAATAGAAAAGGAAGGAACCGTACCAAACTCCTTCTACAAAGCCAGCAACACCCTGATAACAAAACCAGAAAAAGATACAACAAAAAAAGAAAATTACAAACCAATCTTCCTCATGAACATAGATACAAAAATTCTCAACAAAATATTGGCAAACAGAATATAAGAATTTATCAGAAAAATCATTCCAACCAACCAAGTAGGCTTTATCCCAGAGATGCTCAAGGATGGGTGAAAATACACAAATTAATGAATGTAATACATTATATAAAGGGACTGAAGGACAAAAATCACATGATCATCTCATTAGATGCAGAAAAAGCAATTGGAAAAAAAAAATCAAACATCCTTCATGATAAAAGTCCTACAGAAACTGAGAATAGAAGGAACATATCTCAACATAATAAAGGCTATTTATTGACGAACCTATAGCCAACATAATAATGGATAATAACTTGAATCTTTTCCACTAAAATTAGGAACAAGACACCAGTATCCACTGTCCCTATTATCTCTTGCCTTATGGCAATACAGTAAGAGACACAAATAAAAGGGATACAAATTGGAAAGGAAGAGATGAAATTATCATTATTTGCTGATGATATGACTCTATACATAATGGATCCTAAAGATTCTACCAGCAAACTGTTAGAGCCAATAGATACTTACAGACATGTAGCAGGATACAAAATAAACACAGAAGTCAGTAGCTTTCCTATGTTAACAGCAAACACACAGAGGATGATATCAGAGAATGACTTCCATTAACAACTGCATCCAAAAGGGGAGGGGGAGGTAGAGGAATGGCTTAGCAGTTAAGGTGTTTGCCTGCAAAGCCAAAAGACCCAGGGACTCGAACCTGGGCACCCCCTTTCTCTGTCAAACAAATAAATTAATTAATTAAAAAATTAAAATGAAAAAAGTAAAGTACCTTGGAATAAACCTAACCATGGAAGTGAACGATCTCTACAGTGAAAACTTTAAAACACTCAAGTGAGAAATTGCAGAGAATACTAGGAAATGAAAAGACATCCCTTGTTCTTGGATTGGAAAAATCAATATTGTGAAAATGGCAATCTTACCAAAAGCAATCTACACAATTAGTGCATTCACCATCAAAATTCCAATGGCATTCTTCAGGAAAATGCAAAAACATCCACAAACTCATTTGGAAGTACAAAACAACCTTGAATATCTAAAACAATTTTGAGCAAGTAAAATAAGGCTGGTGGTATCACCAGATCTGATTTTAACCAATATTATAGAGCTATAGTAACAAAAACAGCATGGTACAGACACAAAAACACACATGTAGATCAATGGAACAGAACAGAGGACCCAGATGTAACTAAGTCCAGGTAGCTACAGCCACATGATCTTCAACAAAAATGCCAAAAATACACATTGGAGAAAAGAAAGCCTCTTCATCAAATGGTGCTGGGAAAACTAGATATATATCTATAGAAGAATAAAAATAGATCCTTATCTCTCCCAATATGAATAAGAATTAAGTCCAAATGGATCAAAAAACCTTAATATCAGACCAGAAACTCTGAAACTGCTAGAGAGAAAAGTAGGGGAAACCATTCAACATATTGGACTTGGCAAAGACTTTCTGAATATAATCCCAATTGCTCAGGAAATAAAATCACAGATCAACCACTGGGATCTCATAAAATTACAAAGCTTTTGTACAGCAAAGAAAACTGTGAATATAGCAAAGAGGCAACCTACAGAATGGGAGAAAATCTTTGCCAGCTATACATCTGACAAAGGACTAATATCCAAAATATACAAAGAACTCTAAAACCTAAGTAATATGAAATCAAACAACCCAATTATAAATGGGCGATGGAACTAAACAGAGGTATCAAAAGAAGAAATACACATGGCATATAAACATCTAAAAAAATGGTCCACATCCCTAGCCATCAGGGAAATGCAGATTAAATCTACCTTGAGATTCCATCTCACTCCTGTCAGAATGGTTACCATCATGAAAACAAATGACCATAAATGCTAGCAAGGATGCAAAGAAAGAGGAACCCTTCTACACCGTTGTTGGGAATGCAATCTGGTCCAGCCATTGTGGAAATCAGTGTACAGGTTCCTGAGACAGCTAAAAATAGATTTTCCACATGATCGAGCTATATCACTCCTAGGCATATATCCTAAGGACTCCTCTCACTACGTTAGAGACTTACTCAACCATGTTTATTGCTGCTCTATTCACAATAGCTAGGAAATGGAACCAGCCTAGATGTACCTCAACTGATGAGTAGATAATAATGTGGCACATTTATAAAATTGAGTTCTACTCAGTGGTAAAGAACAATGAAATTATGAAATTTTCAGGGAAATGGATGGATCTTGAAAGTACCATACTAAGTGCGGTAACCCAGGCCCAGAAAGCCAAACATCACATGTTCTCTCTCATATGTGGGTCCTAGCTACAAATGATTGGACTTTTATGTGAGTAGGAATAAAATTCAGTAGCAGAGCCAGTAAGCTAGAAAGGAGATATAAAGGGATAAAAAGGGAGGGAGTGGGTACTTAATAGGATGGTATTGTATATATGTAAGTAGGAGAATAGATTAACGGGGGTGAAAAGGCCCAAAGTGAGGTCAGGGAAAGAAATAAAGGTGGAGGGAGGGCTAATCAAAATCTAACAGGATATACATGGAAAACTACTTTTTTGAACAATGGAACACTCTCATGAGCCAATAGATTGTTACTAGAAAAGTTTAGTACCAGGGATGGGATACCTTCCAGTGAGTTGTTGCCCAGGGAGGTCTCTGATACCCCCAAAACATTACAGGCCATGCCAAGGCCCTTGATTTCCCACCAGGAATAGATGGTAAGACTCCACATACTTGGGATGCAAGGTCACTGAGAAATCCTGCTGGAGCTGAGCTGAAAACCTCCTACATGTAGACCAGCTGACAGAAAGCTGGAAAAAGCTATGCTGCTTTCAGTTCAATGGGAGAAAGAAAAATCACCAGTGAAGATACTCAACAGTGGACACTGCAAGCCACATTATTTGGCCAGCCAAGCCAAATGAGCCAACGTGTGCAACAGTGGCATGTCTGTTATGGGGGAAACCAACCGCTCTCTAATTGGACGGGAGGCCCGCTCCATGGGAAGGAATACAACCCTGATACTGAAAACCTACAACAGGGGTAGTCATGAGCCCTAGGGGTGTAATGTTTGCTGGTGTCTTGCTAAATATATATAGTATGTTCACCAAACTGCCCAGTAAGCACTTCTCTTAATGTTCATACACACATATTAATGCTACTCTCACTTTTGGTTAGAAAACCTTCTCTTTTCAGATGGCAGTGACCTTGGGATGACTCAGATGGCACCATGGTGCTGAGAAGTGATAGAGGAGTGATCAGCACTGAAATATCTCTATCATGCCTTCCAAGGCTCAAGATCCTTTGTGGCAGAAGGAATGTTAGAGCCAAAGGAAGGGCAGGAGTCCTTACAACGTGCTCCTCCAGATACCAAATGGCCTGAATATCCATGACCTCACAATGACTGACACTACCTATACAAGACCATCATAATAAGAAAGAACGATTATGACATCTAAATAAAAGGTAGACTGATTGAGGGGTGGGGGAGATTTGATAGAAAGTGGAGTTTCAAAGGGGAAAGTGGGGAGAGAGAGGGAATTATCAAGGGATATTGTTTACAATTATGGAAGTTGTCAATAAGAATAAATGAATAAATAAATTTTTTAAAAAGAAAAATGAAGCTTTGAAAATTTCAGGAAAATGGATGGATCTGGAACGGATTATATTAGTAAGGTAACCCAGGTCTAGAAAGCCAAAAGTCACATGATCTCTCTCATATGTGGATCCTAACTACAAATGACTGGACTTCTGGAAAAAGCTACGCTGCATGGAATTCAATGGCAGAGAAATAACCAGTAGAGATAAACAACAGCAGACACTAAATGAGCAAATGGATGCAATAGTGACATGTCTGTTGTGGGGGAAACTAACTACTCTCTAATTGGACTGGAGGCCCATTCCATGGGTGGGAATACATCCCTGATACTGAAACCTTAAAACAGGGGTAGTCATGAGCCCTAAGGGTGTCAGGGCTGCTGGTGTCTGCTTAAATATATATAATATGCTCACCAAACTGCCAAGTAAGCACTTCTCTTAAGTTCATAACCATATATTAATGCTACTCTCACTTTTGATTAGAGAGGCTTTTCTTTTCAGATGGCAGTGACCTTGGGATGACTCAGAAGGCACATGGTGCTGGGAAGAAGTGACAGAGGAGTTCTCAGCACTGAAATATCTCTATCACACCTTCCAAAGCTCAGGGTCCATTGTGGAAGAGGCGGCAGATAAAATGTAAGAGCCAAAGGAGGGGTAGGACCCCTTACAACATGCGCCTCCAGATACAAAATGGCCTGGACACCCATGACTTCACAGTGCCTGATATTACCTACACAAGGCCATCATAATAGGAAGACAAGATGATGACATCAAAATAAAAGAGAGAATGACTGAGATGGGGAAAGGGGATGACAGAGAGTGGAGTTGCAAAGGGGAAAGTAGGGGAAGTGAGAGAATTAACATGGGTTACTGTCTACAATTATGGAAGTTGTCAATAAAAAAATGAAATTTTTTAAAAACTTAGTATCTATTTCCCTGGAATGTCATTTTCAGACAGGTTACATCAAAGTATTATTAGGCAGTTAATATAAGAAATTTTAGGACCCATCAATATGGAATTAACTCTGTAGACACCATGACAGGAGAATTCTTAAATATGGGGTTATATCAGTAAGAATATAAATCTATAATTCCTAAACTACAAAGACTTCCCTAAGACCCTATCCTAGTATAATGTAGAAAGTATTTTTTGTGCAAGATTTCTTGCTATATAAAAATTCTATGCCACCTCAGCATTTTTGGTTGTCATGAAACCACATGTGTGAACTCTGGCTGGGATAACAAACATCCAGGGACTCATTATTCTAACTAAACAAAGGTGCCACACAAGGCTAATCATATTTTAAATCAAGGTCAACAAATTGAGATTTTTTACTCACTTTCTTTCACTCTTTCTACCTCACTGCAACATAAATTATACTGATTGTGGTATGTTGTTTAAATTCATGGTAAGCTGGATTCTAAGAAATGGGTTGTCCATTCCCATTTCCCTCAAGCAGACCCACAAGCTAGCTCAAACCATGAGTCATTCACCTTATGCCTAGGCAAAAGGGCCAACAGCCTCTGTGACAAGAGGCATATGGTTCTGGTTCTCTCTGTATTTTCACTCTTATCTAAGATCACTGAAGCTTTGTTAGAGTAGTCTTCAGACTTTGTGAGACAGAGGAAAAAGAACATTAAAAAAAAAAAAAAAAGAACTAAAAAGCCAGGCATGGTGGTACATGCCTTTAATTCCAGCACTGGGCAGGCAGAGGTAGAAGGATCACCATGAGTTCGAGGCCACCCTCAGACTACATGGTTAATTCCAGGTCAGCCTGGGCCAGAGTAAGACCCTACCTCAAATAACTGAAAACTTTAAAAAAAAAATCTAACTAGGATTTACTACAAGTTAGAATTTTATGATTTAACAATATGTAAACGGGTGATCTTAATTTGTTACATGATGTCACAAAATTCAGATTTGTCACTGCTGAGTTTATACTTCAGGTTTTATGATGAAAAGACCTTCTAACACACTTAGATTATTGGGAGTCACAAGATTCTGTGGGGATGGGGAGTGACACACACCTTTAATCCCAACACTGAGAGGTAAAAATGACAAAATCAGGAATTCAAAGCCAAACTGCCTCTGAACAAGAACAAAAAAAAATTAAAACAAAGTCTCCTAGCTGGGCGTGGTGGCGCATGCTTTTAATCCCAGCACTTGGGAGGCAGAGGTAGGAGGACTGCCATGAGTTCAAGGCTACCCTGAGACTACAGAGTGAATTCCAGGTCACCCTGAGCTACAGTGAGACCCTACCTCGAAAAACCAAAAAAAAAAAAAAAAAAAAAAAAAAAAAAAAAAAAATCTCCTAATCCCCGAGACTGCTCATTATATCTTAAAACAGATGGCAAAACTTTATTCTACTTTACTTGCCCTTTAATAAAACCAGTTCCAGGTGTGTTAAGTACATTGGTAAGGATTACCTGAGGGGAAGTTAGTAAGTTTTACCTGTATGACAAATCCATGCTTTTAAAATATATTTCATAGGATTTACAAAGTCTCAAAACAGGGGCTAAAGAAATGGCTCAATGGCTAAAATGCTTGCCTGAAAAGTCTAACAACCCAAGTTCAATTCCCCAGTATCCACATAATGCCAGATGTACAAGGTGGTACGTACATCTGGAGTTTGTTTGCAGTTGCTAAAGACCCTAATGAGCCCATTCTCTCTCTCTCTCTCCCCCCCCCCCCCCACCGAACGCCACCAGTGTGGTTGCACATGTCTTTAATCCCATAACTTTGGAGGCAAAGGTAGGAGGATCGCTGTGAGTTTGAGGCAAGACTGAGACTATAGAGTGATTTCCAGGTCAGTCTAGGATACAGCAAGAACCTATCTTGAAAACAACTTTCTGAAATCAACAGGTCATGAAGTCCAAAATTCAATTCACTGATGTTTGGCTCATCATGACAGTTATAAAGACTATCCCTGCACTTGAGAGGCAGAGGTAGGTGAATCGCTCTGAGTTTGAGGCCACCAAGACTACAGAGTGAATGCCAGGTGAGCCTGGGCTGGAGTGAGACCCTACCTCAAAAAACCAAATTAAAAAAAAAAAAAGTTTAATCAAGTCCATGATAACTTAGGTTTTATAAAAAAAAAATAAGCTGACTTCATGCACTGTAACTTTTGTTCTTAGGGAGATGTGGTGGTTTGATTCAGGTGTCCCCCATAAACTTATGTGTGCTGAATACTATGTCCCCAGCTGGTGGCAATTTGGGAATGGGAGCATCCTGGAGGCAGTGTATTGCTGGAGGTGGACTTATAGGTGTTATAGCCAGCTTCCCCATGCCAGCGATTAGCACACTCTCCTAGTGCTATTGTCCACGTGGCATTGGCCAGGATGTGATGTCCAACCTTTGCTTCTGCCATCCTGTTCCCCTGTCATCATGGAGCTTCCCCTCAAGTCTATAAGCCAAAATAAACTCTTTCCTTCCACAAGCTGGTTTTGGTCAGGTTCGTTGGACTGTAACTCAAAACTGACCACAACAAGAGACAAGGAAGTTTCCCCATCTTCTGATAACCTGTGTGCTTTCTCAAGTTTTGAGAAACTCCATTCTTTTTGTTTGTTTGTTTGTTCATTTATTTGAAAGAAAGAGCTATACAGAAATAGGCAGAGAGAGAGGGAGAATGGGCATGAAAGGGCCTCCAGCCACTGCAAACGAACTCCAGATGCATGAACTGCCTTCTGCATCTGGCTTACGTGGGTCTTAGGGAGTCGAACCTGCGTCCTTTGGCTTTGCAGGCAAACACCTTAACCTCTAAGCCATCTCTCCAGCCCTAGAAACTCTATTCTTAATTCCTGGGTCACCCCAACATGTGATGCTAGAATCTGTTATTTATAAACAATGCAATTTAAATAAAAACTGCTAGCTATCTGGTCAATCCTTCATCTATTTTATAGTATGAGTAACCAAAATGATAAAACATAAAATTGCTTTATGTTAATCAAAATGTCTGGAACATACATCCAATTAATTGCTATTCAAGATTAAGCTAAAAACAGTGTTTGTCCAACATTGTTGTCTCTCTTAAGATAGATTTGTAAAGAGTTATATTAAAACCAAACTTTTAGTTCAACAATGACCAGGTTTGGCTCTATTTATTTATGTGTGATCAAATAGTTTTTCTGAAGGTTTTACTTAATGGTCTTACTTCTGAATTTTCAAGTTCATTAGATTACAACTCTCAAGACATATTCCCTGCTCCAGGATACAACCTCATGCTCAAGTGACTTTTTTCTGAGAAAAATGGTCTCAGGATGGTTATTTGCAGATCTAAAATACTAAGTAAATATGGTACTAACCCTTGGCCCTGGCTAACCCCCAGGAAGGATTAGAAGGTGTGCTCTGGGATTTCCTTGGATACAAGGACAACAAATAAAAACCTTAGAGTGCCCAGCCAATTTGCCTTTATTGAAACACCTATGGACTAGGAACATTTTTCACTGGTATGCTCATTTAGTCTCAATTTTTATCATATCTATTGACTTAGAAGATGTCATCTGGTACATAGAAACTCACTAAATATTACTCAAAAGCTAATTCTTAATTAAGCTCTTCTTAATTCTAAGGTTCAAATGATAAAGTTAATTATACAAAATCATAGGGCTTTAGGTATCCTCACAACAGTGTAGGGTGATGTGTGTGCCATTATCAGGCTTAAATGTTGTACATATGTATATTCCTAATAATTATGCTAGTGTCTCATCTGCTTTAAAAACCTACATGAACAGATTCAGACTATGTCAGACACTACTGCGCCATGAGGTGAACAGTTCTGGGAATGGACCTCAAGTCTTTCAAGGTGGGGGGGGACATACCTATCATAACCCTTAACCCTTAACTCTGTTAATTTTTGGACCCTCTATACTCAGTTCCTGTTTTACCTCAGATGGTACTGAGACAATCTAATTCCATCTACCTGGGTTCCTTCAATTGCTCCCCAAGGCCTAGAAGTCTACAAAAATGAAACCCTAAAGGCCTCCAGTTTGCTATGTGCCCAATTCCCCTTAACTCCATGCTTTTATTGTTTCTCACTAGCATTTTCTTCCAGAACTGTCTTCTTACACTCCACCACTATAGTTTCCCAGTCCCTTACATCATCTGTCTGGAGAAGTGCCCCAACAGACACACCCAACAACCCTACTCACCTTGAAGTAGCCAGATGGGTTTCCACTTCAATTCCCTAACAGTAGTTAGGTAACTTCTTCAGAGAGGGTAGTGAGGCAGTTGAGCGTGTCTAGGCCCCAAAAGTAAAAACCAGAAATTCCTTTGGGCCTGTCCTTGCAGTCTTCACTTTGCTAGAAATCGGAATAGAATCTGGCCTCTCCTTACTATTTGTCTAAAGGAGTTACATAGACCGGTTTTTTTTTTTTTTTTTTTTTTTTTCCATAAACAACCTGAGTGGCTCCCTGGGAAGGAGTGTTCCTGGCAGATTTAAATCTGATCCTGACATTATGGGTGGTTAAGCTCAGCATCATGGCTGGTCAGCTTAGCCCACATTCAGAATCTATAAATGGCCCTAATTTGGGTCACAGGGCAGGCTTTACACACCCCTCTTATCCTCCTCATGGCAGGAACTCTCTGTACTTCCTCTCCTCTCCTTCTCTTAATCTAATAAAGTCTCTCTAAAACTTAAAAAAAAAACAAAACAAAACAAAACAAAACAAAAAAAACACCACTTGGGAGGAAGAGATAGGAGGATCCCTGTAGTTTGAGGCCACCCTGAGACTACACAGTAAATTCCAGGTCAGCCTTGGATAAAGCCAGACCCTACCTCAAAAAAACAAAAAGAAAAAGAAAAAAAGAACATTTTTTTTGTTGTTTGACTCAACATTGCAAAAACTTACATTGGCCTCCTTTTTAAATGAAAGTTCATCGTAGTTTCAATACAAACTTCAATGCCTATGTATTCAAGGATTATGATAATCATATAAACTCTGCTTTAGGGCTGGAGAAATGGTTTAGCGGTTAAATGCTTGCCTGTGAAGCCTAAGGACCCTGGTTTGAGGCTCGATTCCCCAGGACCCACGTTAGCCAGATGCACAAGGGGGCGCATACGTCTGGAGTTTGTTTGCAGTGGCTGGAGGCCCTAGCGCGCCCATTCTCATTCTCTCTCTCTCTCTCTCTTTCTCTCTCTGTCTGTCACTCTTAAATAAATAAATAAATAAATAAAAATAAACTCTGCTTTAATCTGTTAGCCAGAACTGGACGCATAGACCTTAATTTTCACAAAGACAGACCCTAACAAAATTCAAGTTCACACAACTATAACTACTTATAATGTATTAGATTACATTGAAGGAGATTCGGGTACTGAAAAACCTGGGCAAAAGCCTATGGTTAAGAAGGTCACAGGCCATAGGAAGGAAGCTACAATTTTGGTTATATGAATATGTTAGTCTGTCAAATCATTCTTTAAATATGTATGTTTATACTCTCCCCTCTGGTTAAAGAAGCTTCGTTATGAAGTTGGTTGTCAGTAACTACTAAGGAGACTCAAAACCCATCAAAGTGCTAAGAATAAATGACTGTGGTGCTCAGCATTAAATGAGACATATATACATCACCTTCTCCAATGCTCAGGGACCATTATGGAAGATAACACATTAAGAACCTAGTAAAGACCAAAAGGGTGGTAAACTTTCTGTGAAAAGCTGTCTGCTAGACTCGATGTATCTATTGCATTCACGACCTCTGAGAGACTGTCATTACAGGCAGAAAGCCTACACAGTATCAGAGTATTGGGCTCATCAATATTCTGCCATGAATGAGGCCTTCATCCCTCCCTGATGAGTTATCCATAGTTCATGTCTCCATTGTTGAGGAAACAAGAGACATTATCGGTAATGTAACCACTGGTAAATTGCCAAGTGCTCTGGTAAATAATCACCCTCTAATTAATCTCAGTCACACACACGCACATACACACACTTAAAAAATAAACTAACAAATAAAGGCTGCTTGAGAAAACTGGATTAATATAAGGAGAGGAATAAGGGGAGACAAGAGAAGTTAAGGGGATGGAATTATGATCAAAATAAACTACATACATGTAAAACTTGTCAATAAAAAAATAGAAAATATGCTTTAAACCAGGTATGGTGGCACATGCCTTTAATCCCAACACTTGGGAGGCAAGAGGTAGGAGGATCACCATGAGTTCGAGGTCACCCTGAGACTACATAGTGAGTTCCAGGTCAGCCTGGGATAGAATGAAGCCCTACCTCAAAGAAAACAAAACCAAGCTAGAATGGTGGCGCACGCCTTTAATCCCAGCACTTGGGAAGCAGAGGTAGGAGGATCTCAGTGAGTTCATAGTGAATTCCAGGTCAGCCTGGGCTAGAGTGTAACCCTACCTCGAAAAACAAGGGGGGGGGGGGGGAGAATATACACTTAAAAAAAAAGGCTGGAGGGATGGCTTATCGGATAAGACATTTGCCTGCAAAGACAAAGGACCCAGGTTGGATTCCCCAGGACCCATGTTAGCTAGATTCACAAGGGGCGCAGGCATCTGGAGTTCGTTTATGGTGGCTGGAGGCCCTGGCACACCCATTCTCCCTCTCCCCCTCCTCTCTCTCTCAAATAAATAAGTAAATACATAAAAATTAAAAAAAAAATAAAAAATACCCCCCCCAAAAAAAAACCATTGAACTAACAGAATGCAAACCTAACAATGAAACTTAAATAGGTGCCTAACCAAAATGGCATTGCTCCCTCTGAGATTCAGTCCTGGGTAAATGCAGAATGTCTTGTCCCTCAGTTGTCCTTCACATGAAACTACACCATCCATGACAAACCACTACTGGCCTATATCTTCTTAGGGTTGGTGGCTAACAAAAGAGTAAGAATAGCAAGGCCTAATTCCTTTGCCAGTGTCATCAGGCAAGGGCAAGTACACCTAGCATAGCCTTAGGTATAGAAGGATGTGGAGTGGGATGCTGGTACTCTGCAAAGGAAGTGTAAACCAAACAAGCTACATTCCTCATTTTGGCTCTTCTAAAGATGAAGAAACCATTGAGAAATAAAACATTCATGTTGCAATAAATTTTTCAAGTTCAAGAAGACATCTTTTCATATGTATCAAGTTTCCTGGGGAAATGTGCCTGCATACTTCCATAAAGGGAGTACCAGACCCAGTGGGACACGGAGGAACTGAGTATCACTTTGGGGAAATGATATGACAACATAAAGCACATATGCCAACATGATAATATTCTTTGGAAGGATGTAATGTAAAAGAAGGAAAATGATTCTGGTACAACACTGTAGAATACATTATTGAAAAGGAAAATTATGGGAAAAGCCAAAGTAGGTTAAGTGCAATTTCCTGATGAAATACCAAGCAGTCAACTGAAATCATCCTTAAGATTATGCAACAAGAAAAAAAAATTCAACTAGAGAGGCATTTAAAAGGCAACATCTTCAAAAGAATAAAATCAATACATTGATATTCTACACAGCAAAACTATTATCAGAAACATAGAACTTATCAAGGTAAGAAATGGAAAGTAAGGTTTACCTTGGGCTAGTCTTTCAAGTCGTTTGCCGTGTTCCGGGGGTATAGCATACCTAAAATGTTAAGCATAAATGAAAATTTTATAGTTACAATTTTCACCCAGTATCATAAGGATAATTATTCCTGAATACCATCAGGTTAAAAAAAAAAAAAAAAGAACACCAAACAACATGTGGATGGACTGATTATAAAATAGAAAACCACAAAATCCTATGGAAGAAAATAAGTATAAATTACCTATTGAAATGTCTTAGACTCATCATCTTAACTACATTTTAAAACTTATCAAACAAAGGTCCATGGCCACTAAATCCTTAGCTAACCCTAGCGCTTCCCAATTCTCATAGAACGCCTACTCACTGAAGCTATTTTGGGAGATAACATTTTTGTTTAGAAGATGGTGAGTTTTGACTTTTGTTCCCCCCAAACTATAGATTTATGTTTTCTTAATTTTAAAATATTTTACTGAAGAAAAGGACAGAACATAATTACACCAGCTTTGATATATTGCCCCCAAACCTAAGAACACTGATTTTCACCAGATTTTAAGTTCAAAGTTGCCAGCCTTAAAGATACAGCTTTTGAGCTAGAGAGATGGCTTAGTGCTTAAGCGCTTGCCTGTGAAGCCTAAGAACCCGGGTTCGAGGCTCGATTCCCCAGTACCCACATTATCCAGATGTACAAAGGGGGCGCACATGTCTGGAGTTTGTTTGCAGTGGCTGGAGGCCCTGGGGCGCCCATTCTCTCTCTCTCTCTCTCTGCCTCTTTCTCTCTGTGTCTGTCACTTTCAAATGAATAAATAAAAAAATAAAAATAAATTTTAAAAAAGATACAGCTTTTATCTTTTTGTGTGTATGTGTATGCGGTATGTATGTGGCATGCTCATGTGTTCATATGTGAGCACACATGTGTATATAGGTGTGTAAACATGTGTGCACATGCAGGTGGGGCCTAGAAGTCAATACTGCATGTCTTCCTCGCTCCTTTGTCATCTTAATTTTTTTTTGGGAGGGGGTCAAGGTAGGGTTTCAATCTAGCTCAGGCTGACCTGAAATTCACTATGACTATGTAGTCTCAGGGTGGCCTTGAACTCCTACCTCTACTTCCCAATTGCTGGAATTAAAGGCATGCACCACCACGCCCACCTCTTTCCCTCTTTCTCTCTGTGTTGGCAAATAAATATATTTTTTTTAATCATGGAACAAGCATATAAAGGGATGATTATTATTTGAAATGTCCAAAAAAGACAGCCCGCTTAATCAATCTGTAAGTCATATTATAAACCTATTACTTGCTCCTAAGAGTTCTTGGGAACATATCTGGACCACTTCTGCCACCATGGTATAAGCCATGTCTGCTAGCATACAGAATGCTAGCTAAGACTTCTGGTTAAGATGGCGGCATAGGTACCATGCCAAAGCAGCCTAGGGGGGGAAAAGCTGAAAAACACCGCAGCAAAATACACACTTTTAGTAAAAAGTGAGGTGAATAGCAAATGGAAATGGCAGCGGAGAAGTAGGAGAGATCCAGAGCATCCAGAGCCCACACAGGCCAGCAGAAGCAGCTCCGGCAGGTCTGCAGACCGAGGCGGCGGTGGCCAGAAAGCCGCCAGGCTCGGCTTGAGACGCAGGAAAAGCCAGGTGAGGGGATTTTCCACTCACACCAGAGCTCTCCGCAAACTCAAGAAACGTGAAGGGAGAATGGCAGTGAACAATGGAGGAGCAGATCACAAGGTAGAAGAACACGTGGAACAGTGGGCAAACTAGAGCAGCATCAGCAGCCTCCCCTCCCCCACCACCAGTGCCTGGCTCCAGCAAACAGAGCAGCCGTCCAGGGACCTGGCCACACCAACTTGAACCAACAGTGGAACCCAAGCAGGAGCAGAGGTAACTGGGATTACACCAGGGAAGGGTCTCACCTGGTCACAAGCTGAATTGGAACCCTCAACAGACCAGAACTCTTAACCTCCTTGTTGTCAGGATTAAGGCTGTGGCTGGGGCACCACACACCCTAAGGGACAGTTAGAGGATCTGGTTGTCATAATACCTACTCTTGGATAAATATTCTGAGCTGTTTTTTCATTGAAAGTGTACATTGTTTAATTGAATTTCAGAATCTATCTGTATTTGGTTCCACTCAGCCAACTTGAATACTCTCATAGCAGGCAAACCCAGCACCTAGGGTCACTTTTGTAGATACTCTGAGAGTCTTGAGAGCTACACCTAATGCCTTAAGCTCCTACCCTGAAGTTATATAACATCAGATTGACTGATACATCTAATAATAACCAGCTAACTAGAAAATCCAATCATTAAATAATCCAGCATGCAAAAATATATACATTATAACACAAGAAACACCATAAATCAAGACAATATAAATCCACTGGAAAGTATTAATGCATCAGAAATGACCTCCAGTGACAAAGTTAGAGGAAATGCATGAGAAAGATTTCAAAAGAATGATTATAAATATGTTTAAAGAAGTCAAAGAAGAAATCAAAGGAATGAAAGAGGAAATCAAAGGAATCAAAGAAAACACAGGACACCAACTTAATGAAATAAAGAGGTCAATACTATACATAAATAAGGAAATAGAAATAATAAAGAAAAACCAGTCAGAATTACTAGCAATGAAGAACACAGTTAATGAAATAAAAAACTCTGGCCGGGCGTGGTGGCGCACACCTTTAATCCCAGTACTCGGGAGGCAGAGGTAGGAGGATTGCAGTGAGTTCAAGGCCACCCTGAGACTACATAGTTAATTTCAGGTCAGCCTGGACCAGAGTGAGACCCTACCTCGAGAAAGCAAAAAGAAATAAAAATAAAAAAAAATTAAAAAACTCTGTAGAAAATCTCACCAGTAGAATGGATGAAGGAGAGGACAGAATATCAAAGCTAGAAGACCAGGTGGCAGATCTAATACAGTCCAACCAAGAGAAAGACAAACTAATAGAAAAGTATGAATGGGAATTTCAAGATATTCGGGACACTATGAAAAGATCAAACATAAGAATGCTAGGTAGGCCTCCTTAAGTGTCAAACTAACCCAGCCTTGATGCTTCTAACCATGTACTCTGACCAAAACAGGTGCATCTGCATCCTGTCCCCTTCCTCCACCAACCGTGCATAAATAAAATCTATTGAATGGGGAATGTGGTGGCTAACTCGAGGCATGTTGGACAGCACGGTTGTAAAAGGGTCTATAACACATAACTACCGAACACAGAGATTGAGGTAGCTTTCACCTCTTCATACTGTTTCTCTCAAAGTTTCCCATCACCTGAAAGTCTCAACACAATCAAAATTACATGCATAATTCACTCTTTAAGTAGAACCACTACTAGCATTTCTACATTCCAAACTGGAAATATCAAACATCACCTTATTTCTCATCCTCTCCGCAACCACTTCCAGTAACAAGTCTGTCTGCTACAGATCTTCAAAAGAACATAACCCTCTCCCTGAAACACTATCCCAATTCTAACCTTTATCTGCCTTCAGCTAAAATGTTGTCATAACTGAATTCTATGCCTGTACCTCTCTTAAATGTCCTAAATATACACACTCGACTCCCAACAGGCAGGACTATAAATTATTCGGTCACTCATATGGACTTTTAACTTATTCCTGAAACAGGCCTTTCTGTTTTAATTCCCAAATTCCCACCCACAACCAGATTCCATCTCATTGACACTTTCTTTGACCATTTCATTCAATAATTCTATACCTCCTTTTGTCTTCAGTTAGACTTTTCATGTAGTATTTATCATCTACTACTCTTCACATTTAGCACCTTTCCTATGTGAAAAAATCATTTTCATCTTGAGTTCTATTAATAACAGAAGGGTAATCACCACCCAGAAAAGTTGCATAAATTGCCCGTCCATAGTGAGTAACTGTTCTACAGCCATGCACATAATTGCACGCCACTGTTGTTACATTATGGAGCTAAAACTAAGTTCTTTGAAGATACAGATGTGCCATCTGCTTTTTGGTACACTTCAAGAAACATTAGCCAGGCCGGGCGTGGTGGCACATGCCTTTAATCTCAGCAAACAGGAAGCAGAGGTAGGAGGATCACCATGAGTTTGAAGCCACCCTGAGACTACACAGTGAATTCCAGATCAGCCTGAGCTAGAGTGAAAACCTACCTTACGGGGAAAAAATTGAGGCAGACATGGTGGCACATGTCTTTAATCCCAGCACTTGGGAAGCTGAGGTAGTAGGATTGCCATGAGTTCAAGATCTGAGACTAAAGAGTGAATTCCAGGTCTACCTGGGCTAGAGCAAATCAAGTCCCTACCTCGAAAAACCACAGAAAGAAAGAGAGAGAGAGAAGGGGGAAGGATAGCTATTGTTCACATTCACAAGACTTCCTGACGTCCAGAGTCAGAGAGCAAGAGCTCCTTCCACATTCTCATCACTCTTGCAGTTTGGTCCTTAAAAAGGGCTGCCTCTCCTCCCTCATACTGAAGCTGTGGGAAATGACCCTTCAACATTTACTCATGGATTTGCTACTTGTTTTGCTCCCAGTCAACTCCTGTGAATGAAGCCAAAAGCTCCAAGGATAATTCTCTAAAAATTCAGCTAAAATGATTTTCTCCTCTTTTGTGCCTGTATTATGATTAGAGTTTACTAACGAGTTGAAAGGAAGAAGAACCAACCAATATAAATGATTGGCACTAACCACAGCTAGCATTTATTGAGCACTTATAATGCACAATAGCTTGTACTAGGATCCTGTAATCAAGTACCAATACTGCCTACATTTTACTAGTGAGAAAGCCCAGGAGTAGGGGTAGGGGCATCAATTCAACTTGAATACAAGAGATAACAAGAGGTGGCCCTCAACTCAGATGTGTCTGATGGCAAACCCAGCCTCATATTCCATTTCTATTTCTCCATGGATCACCACTAAGGAGACAATAAAGAAGTGTCCAGGCTAAGGAGCCCATCTCTCCTCAAAAAACACAGGTATCCTTCAAAACCACCAATCAGATGAAGGAGGCACTGAAAATTACAGGTACAAAGAACAAAAGACAACTTCCAGGTAGGAAGGCGGTGTAGGAACCACACCAAACCAGCATAGGGGAGGGAATAAGAAAAAAAAAAAAGAAAGAAAAGAAAAAAAGAAACACTCTTCTACTGAAAAGTGAAGATGAATAAGAAATTATCAATCACAGCAGAGACGTAGGGGAGATCCAGAGCTTCTAGAGACCACAGAATCAGGCGGCAGCAGCACCAGGTCTGTGCAGCTGCCACACCAGCAGGAAAAGCCAGGAAAAGGAATTTTCCATTCACACCAGTCTCCTCACAAACTCAAGAAACCTGAAGGGGAAGGCAGCAGGCATCAGCTGAGTGGCTCATGAGGCAGAGGATAGCCACGACCAGCAGTACAACTTTAAGCACCATACACAGCCTCCCATCCCCCACCACCAGCACAAGTGCCAGCAAGCACTAGACACCTGGGGAAGGGAATTCACCAACACAGCTCACAGCACAGGCTATCGGAGAAGCAACTCACCAACCCAGCCAGCCTACCTGAATCCACAGTCAGTATCTGCCACAAATCCTGGTGTATAGACCTGCATTAGAAGTGCTAATCATCACACCTTTAATACCAGGGTAGATTATTTGTTGCCATTCTTAAATAGTCAGTACTTTGGGGTTGTCATTTGTTGCTTCCTGATTTATACTGCCTTTGTCTCTTCTTCTGTCATTTGTGGGGGGAATCCTTTATAGACCAGAAATCTCAGCTTCCTAGTTGACAAGACTAATGGTGTGTTGCAACAGACATCCTTAAAGACTTTTACTTTGAGAGAGGATCTGCTTGTATTAATGCCTACTCTTGCATAAATACTTCATGCTAGTTATGATTGACTGTGTACATTGTTCAGTTGAATTTTAGAATTTGCTTGTATTTTGATCCACCCAGCCTACTAGAATACTCACATAGCAGGCAAACCCAACACCAATGGTTACTTTTGGTGTTACTCTCAGCGTCTTGTAAGAGCTACACCTAGCACCTTAAGCTCCTGCTATGATGAAATATAACATCAGATTTATAAATCAAAGAATATTGCAGACGATTAGAAGATCCAAGCATCAAATTAATCCAAGATGCAAAAATATCCACAATATAATACAAGAAACATTAAAAAATCAGGACAATATAATTCCACCAAAAATTATATAACCAGAAATGACCTCCAGTAAGACTGATTTAGATGAAATGCCTATGACTTCAAAAGAATGATTATAGCCAGGCATGGTGGTGCATGCCTTTAATTCCAGCACTGGGAGGCAGAGGTAGGAAGAGTGCCGTGAGTTCGAGGCCACCCTGAGACTCCATAGTGAATTCCAAGTCAGCCTGGGCTAGAGTGAGACCCTACCTCAAAAAAACGGAAAAACAAAGAATGATTATAACTGTTTTTGAGGAAATCAAAGGAATCAAAGAAGACACAGGAAACCAATTTAATGAAAATAAGGCGGTCAATACAAGACATGAGTAAGGAAATAGAAACACTGAAGAAAAACCAGTCAGAAATACTAGCAATGAAAAACATGGTAAGTCAAATAAAATACTCTACAGAAAGTCTCACAAATGGAATGGACGAAGGAGAGAACAGAATATCTAAACTAGAAGAACAAGTGGCAGATATAATACAGTCCAACAAAGAGAAAGACAAGCTAATAGCAAGGTGTGAATGGGAATTTCAAGATATCTGGGGCACTATGAAAAGATCAAACATAAGAATTCAGGGTATTAACAGAAGGAGAAGAATTTCAGTCCAGTGGCTTAGTAGATATTTTCAACAAAATCACAGAAGAAAAATTTCCCCAAATTGGGAAAGAAATGCCAATGCAGATACAAGAAGATTTTAGAACACCAAACAGACAAAACCTGGAAAGAACCCCTCCTCACCATGTTATAATTAAACTACTAAACACACAAGCCAAAGAAAATATTGGGCTAACTCCACAATGCATGACCCGTATACCTCAACAAGGAGGGGCCAAGGGGAGGGGGTAGGTCATGGATGAGCCTAATAATGGTACCAAACTGACTGTATTTGCTGAATACAAAACTAACTAATAAAGAAAAAAAAAAAAAGAAAATATATTGAAAGCAGTTAAAGAGAAGAAGCAAGTCACCTACAAAGACAAGCCCATCAGAATAACTGCAGATTACTCAACATAAACTTTAAAAGCCAGAAGAGCTTGGAATGAATACTCCAAGTTCTGAAAGATAACAACTGTCAACCAAGATTACTTTATCCTGCAAACCATTCTATCCAAATCGATGGAGAAATAAGGACATTCTCTACAACACAAACAGGCTAAAGGAATTTATGACAACTAAACCAGCTCTACAGAAAATACTTGAAGCAATCCTTCACGCTGAAGAGAATGCAAAACACACAGAGAAGGAAATAGGAAAAAATAAAACACACTCAAATAATACTAAAAACAAACAAGTAAATGGAAAACATGAAACACTACAAAATAAGAAGACTGGCAAGAATAAATCCATACCTTTCAATAATAACTCTTATGATCAATGGCCTCAATGCACCCTCCAAAAGACACAGGCTTGCAGACTGGAATAAAAGGCAGGATCCTGCCATTTGTTGCCTCCAGAAAACTCAACTCTCAATAAAAGATAGATACCACCTTAGGGTGAAAGGAGGGAAAACAGTATTTCAAGCAAATGGGCCTAGGAAACAAGCATGGGTTGCTATCCTAATATCTGACAGGAAAGATTTCAAACCAACATTAGTGAGGAAAGATAAAGAAGGTCATTTTATACCGATTAAAGGAATACTCGACCAGGGGGACTTTACGATCCTAAAAATATATGCACCTAATCGGAGGTTCTCAGTTTCATCAAACAAACACTATTAGACTTAAGGTCACAGATAACATCAAACACAATTGTGGGAGACTTCAATACTCCACGCTCATCAATTGACAGGTCATCCTGGCAAAAAATAAACAGAAAGACATCTGAGTTAAATGATGTCATGGAACAAAAGAACCTAACAGATATCTACAGAACATTACATCCAAATGCTGCAGAATACACATTTTTCTCAGCAACATAGGGAGCATTCTCTAACATAGACCATATGTTAGGACACAAAGCAAATCTCCACAAATATAGGAAAACCAAAATAATCCCTTGTACTCTGTCTGACCACAATGGGATTAAACTGCAAATCAGCAACAAGAAAAGCTACACAGCATACAGAAATTCATGGCTACCATCAAGAAAACAAATGCACCAGGCGTGGTGTTGCATGCCTTTAACCCCAGCCCTCGGGAGGCAGAGGTAGGAGGATCGCCATGAGTTCAAGGCCATCCTGGGACTGTGAATTCCAGGTTAGCCTGAGCTAAAGTGAGACCCTACCTCGAAAAACAAAAAAAAGATATTTTAGATATTTTAATTAATTCTATTCTCATATGCTGAACAGAGAAACCTCACTTTTTACATCTGGAAAAGTAAGAAAAAAATAGAATGACTGTGCATGGTGGTGCATGCCTTTAATCACAGCACTCGGGAGGCAGAGGTAGGAGGATTACTGAGAGTTCGAGGCCACCCTGAGACTACATAGTTAATTCCAGGTCAGCCTGGACCAGTGTGAGACCCTACCTTGAAAAACCAAAAAAAAAAAAAAAGAATAGAAAATATGATAAACCATGCCTCATTTTGAAATAAATTCTTATTCATATATATATATGGATTATTTAAGAAAAGTGGCTATATCTACATACACAAAAGATTTAATTTCAAAGCCATATAGAAACCTACTCTTTTGGATAAGAGCCCACCCAGAAGCCATACACTGTTAATAGAAAGATTTCAGTGCCAGGAATGGGATACATTCCGGTGAGTTGTTAGCCAGGGAGGTCCCTGATACCCCCAAAACATTACAGGCTGTTGCCAAGGCTCTTGGATTCCCACCAGAAATAGATGGTAAGACCTTATTTCTGAAGACTCCACATGCTTGGGTTGCAAGGTAACTGAGAAACTAAGCTGGATCTGAGCTGAAAACTTCCTCCCTATAGACCAGCTGACATAAAGCTGGTAAAAGATAGGCTTCGTGCAGCCCTATGGGAGAGAGAAGTCATCAGTGCTGAAAACAGTGGACACTGCAAGCCTTAAGTTTGGCCAACCAGGCCAAATGATTGAATTGGCACAATAGTGGCACATCAGTAAAAGGGAAACCAACATCTAATTGGACTAGAGGACCGCATCCGTGGGAGGGAATACATACCTGGTACTGAAAACCTAATCATAAAGCGTATGGTGGGGGAGGTCATGAGCCTTAGGAGTGTACCATTTGCTCTTGTCTGGATAAATGCATATATTATGCTCTCCAAAGGAACCTATAAGCACTTTACCTAAAGTTCATACCCATAGATTAATGCTACCCTCACTTTTGGTTAAAGAAGCGTCTCTTTTCAGGTGGTGATGAACACTGGGATGATACAAAAGGCACCACAGTGCTGAGAAGAAATGACAGAAGAGTGTTCAGCACGCTATCACACCCTCCAAGGCTCACGGTACATTGTGGAAGAGGTGGCTGAAAGAATGTCAGAGCCAAAGGAAGGGTAAGACGGCTTACAATGCAATTGTCCAGACAGAAACTGGCCTTGATATCCATGACCTCGCAGTAGCTGGTACTACTCCCAAGACCTTCATAATAGGAGGAAAAGATGATGACATCAAAATAAAAGAGACTTGGGCTTGCACTCATACACACACACACAGAGACACACAATTAAACAGGTGAACATGAAAACGGAATGATGTTATGTAATCTATGGCAGACTATCAGGCTTCTCTTCTTAATAAGGCCCCCAGTGCCTTTTCAAAAAGAAGTTCCTTAGCTGGGCATGGTGGTGCATGCCTAATCCCAGCACTTGGGAGGCAGAGGTAGAAGGATCACCTTGAGTTAAGGCCACCCTGAGACTATGTAGTGAATTCCAAGTCATCCTGGGATAGAGTGAAACTCTAACTCAAAAAACAAAAAAGAACAACAACAACAAAAAAAAGTTCTTTGTCCCATACCACACTCACTCCAAGAATACACTCTCTTCCCATAGAACAAGCACCTTGACAAGGGAGGAAATGGGTCCCAAATACTATGGATGGGATGCCTGACTCTCTTGTGTCAACTTGGAGTATTCTAAAGAGCCTGGATAGCTTCAGAGTTGCTTAAAGGATCTGCCCAGGACTCTGCATTCAACTGCTCCTTCAGCCAGTGCTGCCTTCCGTGCTTCTTACAGGTGTCATTTTAAGAGCATGATTCTAGAAATCTCTAGCACACAAAGCTCAGTGACCTTTCTAGGAAATCTGAGCTGCAGCAACAATCATGAATATGCTTGCAAAAGTGTCAACTAAACACCAGTTCTGAAAAAGAACAGGCATTAGACCTCAAGAAATACAGCATGGGATTAAGATGTTTGAGCTTCAAGCCTGCAAGCAGACAAAAAGTCATCAGAAAAGGAACCTAGCTTAGAGATCAAGCTCACCCCTGTGCTGTATGTGGCCATCTCCTGACAGAGCACTTGGATAAAAAGACTCAAGCAGCCAGCCAAAGATGCAAGCAGCCACAGAGAGAAAACTCCAGTGAGAAAAAAGAAAAAAAAAAAACCCTCCACAACAGGGGAGCTTCAGGGCTAGAGAGATGGCTCAGAGGTTAAGTCCTGCAAAGTCTAAGTACTGAGGGGTTGATTCCCCCGTGCCCATGTAAAGCCAAAACTACAAGGTGGAGCACGCATCTGGAGTTTGTTTGCAGTGGCTAAAGGCCCTTGAGAAGCCATTTATTCTTTTTTTCTCTCTCTCTCTCTCTCACTCTCCCTCCTTCCTCCCACATAAATAAATAAATAAATAACATGCTTTTTAAAAAAGGACCTTCAGTTAGTAATTGAGTACCAGAAAGACAGAAGTTCTTTTCAATCTGGGGTTCTAAACACGGTTCATTAGGCATATGCATAAAACTAAATATCCTGAGCAATCAGAAAAACCATTTTGGTCTAAAATCACAATTACAAAATCTAGGGAAACCAAACTTGATTTTTAAGAAATCAGATTGCATACTTTTAATCTGTTGAATATTTGTAAGTATGGCTACACAATATTTTTTTTCTTTTTCCAGGAAAGAAGGTATTATGAATCATGAGTTGATGCCAACTATAGACAACTTAAAAGAAAAATTACTTCCTAACACCAACTTCTCGAAAACATTCAACAGATAAAACAGTAAACAGTAGATGGATTTTAAGTACTAGATGATGCAGTACTTATAATTTTTCTCTGAATAAGCATTCAGACAGATTCTAAAATCTGTATGTATAAACTGTAAATTCCATAAAGATAACCATATCATCTTCATGCATCTAAGCTTAGTACCTTGCACAGGTGTGTGCTCAACAAATATTTAGTAAAAAAAATAAGAAATTATACCCAGATGCAATACTTTATAGCAGGGTCAAGCCCTATTCCAATGAAGTCAGTCATTTCTCAGAGATATTGAATTAAGTACCTTCATAAGTTGATATTGAACACTATGCCCATATGAAAGTGTCTGCTCATCTAGAATTTTCCAAAGCCAATTTCCCAACAATTAGAAAAAAAAAAAAAAAACCTCTAAGGGAAATATGAGGACAATTTCATATCCAGTGAACTTTGTTTTTTTCAAATTATACCATTCGTAAATAAGAAAGTCTTAAAGGAGTCAAAAAAAAAAAAAAACATTTGGATTACAGAGTTCAACGACAATTAATTATAAGAAGGTATTGAAACATTTTCAAGGTGATTTGCAATGATTGAAGTTTAATCTATAAGAGAAAATTTCTAGGTCCAATGTGAGGTGAGGGGAAGAGATTGAGTAAAGGTAAGTTAGAGGGAAGGTTAATCAAAATCTAAAAGGATATAAATATATCATATGGAATCCTACTTTTTGGGACAATGGAATACTCAGGAGCCATAGATTGTTGCTAGAAAATTTTCAGTGCCAGGGATGGGATAACTTCCAGTGAGATGTTGGCCAGGGAGGTCCCTGATGCCCCCAAAACATTATAGGCCATTGCCCAGGCCCTTGGTTTCCCACCAGGAATAGATGTAAGACCCTATTGCTGAGGACTCCACATACTTGGGCTGCAAGGCCACTGAGAAATCCTGCTAGAACTGAGATGATAACCTCATCCATGTAGACAAGCTGACAGAAAGCTGAAAGAAGCCATTCTGCATGCAATTTAATGAGAGAGAGAGAAATCACTAGTGAAGATACTCAACAGTGGACACTACAAGCCTTATATTTGCCCAGCCAGGCCAAATGAGCAAACCGGTGCAATAGTGGCATGTCTATCATGGTGGAAACCAACTACCTTCTAATTGGACTGGAGGCCCGCTCCATGGGAGGGAACACATCCCTGATACTGAAAATCTAAAACAGGGATAGTCATGAGCCCTAGGGGTGTAATGTCTGCTGCTGTCTGGATAAATGTATACACTATGCTCAGCAAACTGCCCAGTAAGCACTTCTCTTAATGTTCATACCCTTATATTAATGCTACTCTCACTTTTGGTAGAGAACCTTCTCTTTTCAGATGGCACTGACCTTGGGATGACTCAGAAGGTATCACAGTGTTGGAAAAAAGTGACCGGAGTTGTCAGTACTGTAACAACTCTATCACACCTTCCAAGGCTCAGGGTCTAATGCGGAAGATGTGATGGAAAGGATGTAAGTGCCAAAGGAAAGGTAGAACTCCTTACAAAGTGCTTCCCCCAGACACAAAATGGCCTGGATATCCATGACTTCACAGTGCCTGACACTACCTACGCAAGACCATCATAAGAGGCAGAAAAGATCATGACATCAAAATAAAAGAGACTGATTGACTGCTTCTCTTTTTCAGATAGATATAAATCCTAAGGAGATAGCCACCCCATCATACCTCCAAAGAACCCCGGCTGAAACTAAGAAAAATTGGCGAAACAAGCAAGGGTGCTGATTTCCTGATGAACCGGATACCAGCAGAAGGGGAAAGGAGATCAACACAGAGAAAAACCCAACTCCTACCAAATCAGAGAGCCAGAGCCTCAGAGGCCCCCAACACCTCATCAGTGAAGCACACCACAAATGAACCCAACATGGCTTGGGGAAATTTTGCGGAAGAGGGGGTGGAAAGAATGTCAGAGCCACATGTTGGATCATGACATGCAGAGACATTTATCTTACCCATAACTGTGGGCTAATTCCACAATGCATGACCCATATACCTCAATAAGGAGGGACCAAAGGGAGGGGGTAGGTCACGGATGAGCCTAATAATGGTACCAAACTGACTGTATTTGCTGAATACAACACTGACTAATAAAGAAAAAAAGAAAAAAAAAATAAAATAAAAACAATGACTAGACAGTGAAAAAAAAAAGAGAGAGAGATTGATTGAGATGGGGAGGGGATACGATGGAGAATGGCGTTTCAAAAGGGAAAGTGGTGGGAGGGTGAGTATTACCATGGGATAGTTTTTATAATCATGGACGTTGTTAATAAAAATTTGAGCCGGGCGTGGTGGCACACGCCTTTAATCCCAGCACTCAGGAGGCAGAGGTAGGAGGATTGCCGTGAGTTCGAGGCCACCCTGAGACTCCATAGTGAATTCCAGGTCAGCCTGGGCTAGAGTGAGACCCTACCTCGAAAAACCAAAAAAAATAAAATAAAATAAAATAAAATAAATAAATAATAAAAATAAAAATTTGAAATAAAAAAGAAAAAATCAAAAAAAGAAAATTTCTATACAGCTTTTTTACAATCAAAGCTTCTTTAAGCAGGTCATGGTTGCACATACCTTTAATTCCAGGGGGAGGAAAAGAAAAAGGGAGTGGAAGAGGAGGAAAAGGGAAAGGGAAGGACAGGGGAAGGGGAGTAAAGGAGAGAAGTTGTCAATTTAAAAAAAGAGATGGAATAGAAATAAAAAACAATCCCTAAGACTAGAAGGCTGTAAAGAAACAAGAGAGGCATTCAGCCCCAAACAAGCCCAACACCTCCCCTGATGGATGTACTCCCCTTAGCTCAGATGGCCTTGAAGGATCAGAAACCATCTGGGGTATCCTCCCTTAGACAATCCAGCTGAAGAAACCTATCCTGAATAAGGACACAAACAGCTACAAGTTCCTTATCTACTGCAACTAGTCCAGTCTGTTTTCCTTAGGATCCTCCTTATAAGCTTGCACCCCAGCCTGACTCAGTGCTTCAGCCTTTAAGACTGCTGCCTCTTGCTGTATCTCTCAATAAAGAGTCTGTCTATAGAGATCAAAAAATAAATAAAAATAAAACACATCTTTAAATACAGAAATAAAATTGTAAATGGACTCTCATTTCCACAGCTCCAAAGCTGAACCTATATCCATTAAGGTGGGGGAAGAACCATGCCCTTTGTACCTCAACAGATCAGAGGAGGTGATAAGGATGCAGAAGTTAGACCTGGAGGACTGACCTTCTGGAAGATCAATAGTCCTGGCACTTTCCACTGACCAGAAGTAATGGCACTCATTGGAAGTGTCAATAGCAGCAGCAACAATAGCAGAATTGTTTCATAGCTATTGACATCTGTTCAGATCTCCAAGTATTCTATTAAAAATTATCTAGAAAAAAATATTCTTGGCATTCTGAGGTTCCTCTCAAATCATACTTCAGAGAAAACTAACTTCCAGGAGAATCCAAGATGGCGGACAACATGAAGGCAAAATCTGCCAGAATCTCCACGGAATATGCTACATAAAGCTGGGAAGCAGTAGTCACAAGATCTGGGTGACTGCAAAACAGGAAAAGTCCAGAGCATATCCCAGCAGAATTGGCATAGTCTGGGAAGCTCCTCACTCCCACTGAGAGGAGTCAAGCTTGACAGAGAGAGCTTCAGAATATGAGCACAGTACTCTCAACCACAGGTACTTAAAAAAAAAAAATTAAAGAGAGTTAGAGGAAAAAAAAAGCAAAGAAATAATATAGCTAAAAGTTGGATGCACCAGCAGTAGAGGGAGCAAAGAAGCTGGGAAAATCCTCCACCCTAAGCATTTGACCAGTACAGTAGTAAAACACAAAATTTATTTTGCAATATGCAATTTTTAAAGACCCCTGCTAAGTCTGAGGATGGACAGTCCTGGACCCTTGGTAAACATCACTATGGGGAAATTCAGAGCAAGCATCACAAGATTATACACTGAAACCTGGCCAGCACAGTACCTCAAAGCTGCAGGCAAGAAACAGCGTGAGAACTCCACAGCACTCATTGAGGAGTGCTCAGAGACAGCCAGAACAGATATAGGTCACCAATAGCATGAATAAACAGGGGATCCAGCAAACTATGAAATCAGCCAGTCAGACAAGAAATACACACTTATGCAATAGTAGTACACAGCCTCTGTGGATAACCAACTGTTCTCTAACTGGATCTGAGACCCACTCCATAGGAGGAAATTCATGACTGGTACTAAAAACCTAGTCAAAAGCTTGTGACTGGGGAGGCAATAGGCCCTAGGGAGGAGGCTACTGCTGTTGTTTGGCCAAATGGATAGGTTGTGCACATCAAATTGCCCTCTAAATATTTGTGTATATGCCCATAGCCTAGTGCTGTTGTCACTTTTGGACAGAGAAGCTTCTTTGACATTTGGTGACTATTGGGGAGACTCAACACCAAACAAACAAAAACAATGATATCAAAACAGAAGAGAGAGCCGGGCGTGGTGGCGCACGCCTTTAATCCCAGCACTTGGGAGGCAGAGGTAGGAGGATCGCTGTGAGTTCAAGGCCACCCTGAGACTCCATAGTGAATTCCAGGTCAGCCTGGGCTAGAGTGAAACCCTACCTTGAAAAACCAAAAAAAAAAAAAAAAAAAAAAACAGAAGAGAGACTAGCTGCAAGAAGGATGCAGTGCAAGCGGGAACAAAATAATATGAAATTATGAGCAAAATACATATATTATGTGCATTATATGAAAACTGTCAATAAAAGTTTTAAAAATTAGTGACCAGTTAAATATTTCTTTTCATAATTACTAAGATAGTAGGAATTATTTACATTTTATAGTACCACACAATTTACCAAGCACTTTTATAGACTATATACCTGGTCCCTCCAAGAAATCCTGTAAACTGACAAAGAATTTATCAGGTATTCACTTGGCTACGAAAGAAACACATGATAAAAGGAAAATAGTGATCTACCCTATGTCATTCCACTAGTAAGCCAACAGACTGGGATTTTAAAACAGGTCTTGTGGCCCCAGAGTCAATGCTTCTTCCAAGAAAATAAATACTTTTCCCCTGCCAAAATAGTTTTCTATCTGCTTACACTTAAACTAATCATCAGTACTTCTACAGTACAAATCTGTATTCTTGAACACAAACTCACTTGGCAGACCTGGCAATCATTGCCACAAGTGTCCTTCTATGTGCTTCTGCCTGGACCTATACATATCTGCAATGATACAAAAATCTCAAGAAACTTAGTATTGTTAATAGGTACATTTCAGACAATCCACATAACATGTCCACTATTTCCTTACTGGTTCTGAAATTGACTGCTTCAAAACAATTTAATACTCTCCTGATTCTACACAGCATTAATTCCAGAATAAGAATCCTAGAGGCAGGATAATTCAACAGGTTGAAAAAACATAGGTATCAATTTCATGGTACACATAAACAGGTTTTCAGGTCAGTAGTGAGGAGGAGAAAATGAAAGGTTAAAGGAGTGTTTAAAACCACTGTTAAGATGCAAAAACAGGTGTTTATCATAGGGGTACAATAGGATCTGGAATTTCTTGAGGAAAAATCTCTGATCTACACAGAAGAGGAGAGTACAGAAGACCTGGAAGGAGGGAAGAAGTCATGGGCAGTCTTTGCAGTAATCATACCATGAACTTAGTGCTTGAACAGAGAACTGAAGAATAAGAAGGAATAAACCATAAGGTTAAAAAGAAGGAAAAAGACATGAGGGAACAGATAAGTGCAGCACACAAGACATAGTGAAAAGTAAACTAAGACAGAGATCCAACTAAGAAGTGGACAGTTGGAGAAGAAAATGAGTGTCTACATACAAACCTTTCATCACCTAGTCATTTTCTCATTTGGTTAAGTGAACAAAACTATTCCTGTAACTCATCACTAATCACATGTGAACACTGAAGATTATTCTAGTTAAGCTTATGCTATCAGGAAGAAAATTGAGTGCACTGGGCAGAAAGGAAGATAATAATTACAGCCAAAACCTTCCATACAGCTCATAAAAAAAAAAGAAATCCAAATCGAACAATGAATTTTCTTTAATATATGCATAATGCCTAGAATTTAGAAATTAGAAGCAAATGAATATTAAACAAGTAACTTGCCAAGACTTGGGCTCTCCAAAGTGGAGATAATTAATGCTGTAGAGATCCATGTCCTCGGTGTGCCATGCAAATGTGGTTTTCCACATTCCAAAGTAGAGATAAGGGGTATTGACACCCTCGATAGAAATACCGCACTCCTCTTCAACCACATCTAAGACTGTATTGAGATGAGCTATGTTCCATTCATTTACACCCTGAAGCCAAAGAAGGGGGAGAAAGAGTGAAATCAAGTATTAATGATTCAAGAAGGATAATATTTACTAAGCAAATTATCATCTGCCAATTATTATACTTTGTGTTTTAATTACTGGAAAAATATAAAATAATCATTATTCAAGAGCTACATATTAATATAAAACTACTATCAGCATATTCTGTTTCTATACATTAATAAAGTTATATTAAATAACTTCATGGTTTCAAATGGAAATGAAAGGACTCCCCTTCCTACATGATGTTAGCAAAAAACAAAATAATTATTATTAACTTAAAGAAGATTTCCTGGTATATGATAACGATGTTTGGCACATCTTTTTGTTTTCTTATTTGTTTCCTTTTTGCCTATTAGTTTTGAGGTAGTTTTGAGGTAATATTCAACATCAAATATCACCTTAACAAACCATTAAGGAATGGGAAGATGGTTCATCAGTTAAAGGCATGTGCTTGCAAAGTCTGCGGGCCCAGGTTCAATTCTCTAGCATCCACATAAAGCCAGATACACAAAGTTGCACATCCATCTGGAGTTTGTGTGCAATGGTATGTACTCCTTTCCTTTCTCCTTCACTCCCTTACTCCCCCTTATCCCACCCCTCCTTGCAAATAAATAAATGGCCAGATATAATGGTGTATGCCTGTGATATCAGCATGTGGGAGCAGGAGGGAGGAGAATAAGGAGTTCATGGTCACTCATAGTTACATGGTGAGTTCAAGACCAGCCTGGGCTACAGGAGAACATACCATAAAACAGAAAACACAACACAAAGTTAAAGCAATAGGAAAAGATTCTGACTTTATAACAATTTATTAATCAAAGTACTGATGCACTAATTCACAACTACTGAGAAATTTTTTTAAACTATGTATCTTCCCCACAGGCACATATCCATACTCAAAACAATCCTATGCAGATAATACCAGGAACAAATAAATAAAGGAATGCCTCAGGCTAGTAGTACATAATAACAACTACACTTCTAGGCCCTAATTTGTAAACTCTGTTTCTTATTGTGGTTCTTGAAAAATACTGCATATCCTCCTCCTCCAGATCCTCTTCTTCTCTCAGTAGGAGTTGTCAACAAAGAACCAAGAAGCTGAAGGTGAAAAGTGGCAGATACTAAGCTGCTAGGTTTTCCCTACTCAGAGGTATGACCATCCTACACCAACACTAGCAAAGCCTACACTGCAAGCTGCTTCACTCAAGGACTGCTAATAGAAGTGAACCAGTGTAACAGCAGTCTCCACAGGCCCACATTGATTGGTCGGAATTCACTAAATACTTCAGTTTAAAACATCACATCTACATAGTCTGCATACCAGCTCAATCCCAAAGACAAATGCCTGTCCCCACACTATGCACCCCTTGCTAAGCTCTTCCAAATGATGTTCAGCAGGTTGTTGGGATATATTTATCATCACCATACCCCCAGTAGCAGGTATCTTCTGCCTACCCCCAGTTCTCAACACCCTAATTACCCAAGAAGCATTCTAGGTCTGTCTATACCATTTGTCGATGCAACCTAACATCCATGTTCTGAAATCACTCCCCATTTTATCATAACTTATGCACATATATGTGAGAACTTTATCAGGATCTTTCCTGTCAATCATTGGATATTCATCCTTTTGTAGTTACCTTCTCATTGCTGGGACAAAGCACCTGACCAAAAGCAAGTGATTGGAGGAAAGGTTTTTTATTTTGGTTTACAGTCTCAAGGGAAACCTCCATGATGGCATGGCATAAGCAAAGGCTAAGCATCACCTCCTTGCCACATCAGATGGACACCAGCAGCAGGAATGTGAGCTGAACTCTGGCAAGGGGAAGCCAGATATGACACCAATAAGCCTGCCCCCAACAACACACCGCCTCCAGCAAGGCTCCACCTCCAAAACTGCCATTAGCTAGGAACCAAGCATTCAAAACACATGTCATTATGAAGACATAAGATTCAAACCACCACACATCCTATCAGGAATCATATACAACTGAACAGAACTTCAATAAAATCTCAATACCACAACCAAAGTGAGAAGCTGCCTGAGGACCAGGCCATCCTGGATTCCTACATTATGATGATACTCCAAAACCAGAGAACTGAATGACAATAGCAGGATGTCACCTTAGAATCATCACATATTTCTACCCAAAATGCACACAAATATATCAAGCTTCACACTAGCCCAATTTTTTTCCTGAAATATTTCCAATATAACATCCATTCTACCTGATACAATAATACTTTTGGCCTCATTTTTATCCTGTTTAGACCATCCCCAAAAAGTTCGGAGAAACACTATTGTGTAGACCCCAGAGGTTCAAGATGCCTATTCAACTTTATTCAACACTATATTTTCAAACATTATTTGAAAATCAAAATGAAAACAACATAATACATTTATATCCCATAAAATAATACTGTGATCAGAATACCACATCAGGACTTATTATGGCAGAAAATTGCCTGAATGCCTTAGACTATTATTAACAAAAAAACAAAAATCTGAACCACAGGGTGTATGAATGAGTGGATAAATTATGTTCACGTTTACTGTCATAATAGATATGTAACTGTAGTCTGTCACCAAAAAAACCACATAGACATAATATAATCTAAAACCAAACAAGGGCTGGAGAGATGGCTTAGTACCTACAAACCCTAAGGACTCAGGTTTGATTCTCTAGGTCCCATGTAAGCCAGATGCACAAGGTAGTGCATGCATCTGCTGTCTGTTTGCAGTGGCTAAAGGCCCTGGCACACCCACTCATTCTCTCTCCATCTGCCTCTCTGTGTCTCAAGTGAAAAAAATAAATAAATAAAAAACAAAACATTGAAAATATTCCTTCTAATGAAGACAGACTAGAGAAGATTAAAATTATGAGGGAAAGAAGACTTCAAACTCCATGAAGTAATAAACAGAGTTGGGTATTCTGTTTGTTTTGATCTGCTCTGTTCTATTCTGTTTTGTGACTATACCTGACTTAGCAGCACATGATAGCCTTGCATTTGTGCTTCCTGCATCTCCCTACCACAGTGCTGGGATTACAGGCATGTTTTTGTTCATTTTTACTTATTGATTTGAGAGTAACAGAGAGAGAAAGAGGCAGATAGAGAGAGAGAGAGAAAGAGAGAGAGAGAAAAAATGGGTGTGCCAGGGCCTCCAGCCACTGCAAACGAACTCCAGACCCATGCGCCCCATTGTGCATCTGGCTAACGTGGGTCCTAGGGAATCAAGCCTCGAACCAGGATCCTTAGGCTTCACAGGCAAGCACTTAACCGCTAAGCCATCTCTTCAGCCCTACAGGCATGTTTTACTATGTGTGGCTGAAAGCAGATATTTTGTACAAAGACATAGCATCCATCATACTCTAGAAAATGGGGGGGGGGTTGTACAACTGACAATGGAGTGCTCAGCACTAAGTGATAAACCTCTATCATACCTTCTAAGGTCTTCTGAAGGTAACTGACATGACTGCCCAAACTGAACTAAAGGTAACCACAGACAACAAAATCTAGACAAAAGACAACCTAGCCAGTTCCCCTTTGTTAACCTTTTTCCTTCCAAACATGATAACTTTTTACCTTGTTAATATGTCATGTGTGTTCATGATTATCTTCATGTGATTGCAGGACATCCTGTGTTTAAACAGCATAAAACAAAACTCAGGAAAGGGAAGGTGAAAAAGGGGAGGGGAGAGGAGAAGAAAAGTAATCACGACATGAATATGATCAAATACATGTATGAAGATGTCAAAAAAATTTTTTTTTTAATTCTCCTCTCAAAAACAGTTGTGCCAGGCATGGTGGCACATGCCTTCAATCCTAGCACTTAAGAAGCAGTGGTAGGAGGATCGCCATGATTTGAGGCCACCCTGAGACTACACAGTGAATTCCAGGTCAGCCTGGGCTAGATTAAGACCCTACCTTAAAAAACACAAAAGAAAAAAAAAAGCAGTTGGTCTTGCTTTCATATCTTTAAAAAACATTATAGCAGGGTTGGAGAGATGGTTTAGTGGTTTTGACACTTGCCTGTGAAGCCTAAGGACCCAGGTTCATCTCCCCAGATCCCATGTAAGCCAATGGCACACGCATATAGAGTGGTTAGAGGCCCTGGTATACCCAAATCATTCTCCCTCTTACTCTAAAATAAATAAATAAATTTTTTTAAAATATATAGCAAAATATTCATGCCAACACACACACACACACACACACACACACACACACACAACTTGTATGTGTTGATTAAAAAACACATTTGTTATGAGCAAGAAAGTGAGAGGGTGAGAGACAATTGGCATGCCAAGGCCTTAGTCACTGAAAACAAACTCCACAACCATCTCATGCACATGCATCACCTTATGCATCTAGCTTAGACGACAAGCAAGCACCTTAACCACTAAGCAATCTCTCCAGCCCTAAAAACCAATTTTAAAGAAACACAGTAAGAGGCTGGAAAGATGGCTTAGCAGTTTGCCTACAAAGCCAAAGGACCCAGGTTCAACTCCCCAGGACCCACGTAAGCCAGATGTACAAGAGGGCACATGTGTCTGGAGTTCGTTTGCAGTGGCTAGAAGCCCTGACATGCTCATTCTCTATCTGCCTTTTTCTTTCTCCTTCTTTCTCTCAAATAAATAAATAAAAATAAAAATATTTTTTAAAAAAGCAACACAGTAAGGATGAAATGTAGATTGCTTGGAAATATGGAGAATGATGCCCTCTACCTAAAAAGGATCTGAACTTCAAATACACATTCCTTGCCAAGTGTGGTAGCGCACGCTTTTAATCCCAGCACTTGGGAGGCAGAGGTAGGAGGACAGCAGCGAGTTCAAGGCCATCCTGAGACTCTATAGTGAATTCCAGGTCAGCCCGGGCTGGAGTGAGACCCTACCTCAAAAAACAAACAAATACACATTCCTTGTCAAAGTCCTCGTGCAAACCTGAAGAAAAGACCAAGCTGAACAAGTCTTGCTGGATCAGTGAAGACTTTGAGACTAACCCAAGAGAGTTGCTGCTCCAGAATACACAATGTGTAGTCAAAGCTCTTAACTATCCTTCTTGCTGACTATATAAAAAGAACGGAAAGAGGGTCTCTTCCATGGCATCAAAGGACCGCAAAGACTCCAGACAGCTGAAAATACCAATGATTTTATGATAACCAGTTAAACACAGCACTAAAACTCTAGGTTTCACATTGTTTCACAATGTTTCCCTAACACTACCCTACAAATACCCTTCATGTGTATTAGGCATACCCAACCCAGTGCCTACAGACAGCATCCTTATCCTTCATGCTGCTCAGCTCTTCTGGTAACTACCTGGCTCTTTTTAGGCTTCTGCTGTGCACAATATTTACACCACCCATGGACACCTAGTCTTCTTAATCCTCAAGGAAGCTACAACTCATTACTATTAGCTAGTACCTTTCATTGGCAAATACCCAGTATTCTCACAATACTGGATCACAGCTGACTACAAAAACATATTCCAGACAGATTTCCTGGTTCATCAATTTTACACATGTAAATTTATTTCAGTTGTGAAATTTAATAGGTGGCAAATAAAAATAAGTTCCAATACAAACATGCAATCTAAGCTGGGTGTCGTAGTCCACACCTCTAATCCCATCATTTGGGAATTAGAGGTAGGAGGATTGCCATGAGTTCAAGGCCAGCCTGAGACTACAAAGTGAATCCAGGTCATGCTGGGCTAAATAAGCAAGACCCTACCTCAAAATAAATAAATAAATAAATAAATAAATAAATAAATAAAAGAAATGTGCACCCTACTCACAAGATGTGCAGTCCCCAACTGTCTTGTGCAGCATTCTGCATGCAAAAGTGTGTGCCGGGACAGTCCCAACAACAACAGCTCCTTCTTCAAGAGACAATACAATCTGTTCTGGGTATGTACTCCTTATAAGTTCTTCCAGACATGTGGTACACTGCCCACAGTGACCCACTCATCCCCTTCATGTACAATACATTCAAGGACAAAGCCATGTACTCCAGTATCAGCCCATGTCTGGGCTTTCAATGTTTTCTCCTGAACAACAACCCCCACAAGCATCCAGCTCTGCTTCCCTGATAGCCCCTCTCTGAAAATTCACCTTCCAGTACAACAGAACATTGTGACTACAATATGCATCGGAACTACCAGCACCTTCCCTAACATAGACAATGTAAGCTAAGACTTCATTTAGAACACAGCAGCCATTATATGCTCAAAATAAAATGACTGTGGATTAACTAAAACAACTAAAAGCTCAAAGTCACAAATTCAGAGGCTAATAGCAAGCCAAAACATGTCTATGATAATGACATTTGCCTTGCATGTGAAATTTGGACAATGCTCTACCTTCAATTTTTCATTTCAGGATAAATGATATCTTGACATGAAAAAAATGGAAAGGAACTCTCTTGGAGACTCAATGTAAACTGTTACACCTCATTAGAACTACACAGGCTTAGAGAAATTTGTTGGCCAAGAGCACCATCTTGTGGATGAAGGTTTCTAAGCTGTTCCATTGTGGAAAGAATGACAGCCATAGGCCAGTGAAAACATGCCTTTCTAGAAAAAGGTCCCCATGCCTCAATCAACAGCTATCACACAAAAGTGCTCATGATATGAAAAAGTTCTAATGTAAAAGAAATCTGGAACTCACAAAAATTCACTATATAAGAATTTAGTTCACCTTTTTGAAGAACTGTTCCTTATCCTAAAATATTTTCAACCCCTTTCCTTCACAGAAGATACTGAAATAAACACAGAGCTTTAATACAGATTGCTTGATACTGAGTGTGTAAGTATAGAGGTCAAATATTCATTGTTGTTTAATACACTCTGTTATCTCAAATGGCCAAAAGGAAAGCATGTCACAAGTCAGGTGGTATCAATGACCACTGCCACTCTGAGGTTAGCTGTGAACAATAATCTGGCCACCCTAGTTTGGACTATGTAGATCCCACACTGACAGTCAGGCTAGGGATGGTTACATCCCCCCTGACTCCACTGTCTACCTGTCTGTCTCCCTCTTCATGTTGAATGTGTCTACTTTCCTCTGCTTATGAACCAATACAAATGAGATCAAGTTTAAGTCACTGTAGTAGAGATCAACTATTCTAGGAAAGCATTCATAATGTGTTCAAACACAAGGGGGGGTGGGGTATCAAGATTAAACAATGTTAATTATCCCATGTCTGCTTAAAAACAATTGTGGAAGAGCCAGGCATGGTGGTGCACAACCTTTAATCCCAGCACTCAGGAGGCAGAGGTAGGTGGACCCCTGTGAGTTCAAGGCTATCCTGAGACAACATAGTGAATTCCAGGTCAGCCTGGGCTACAGCAAGACCCTACCTTAAAAAACAAAAGCAAAACAAAACAAAAAAAAAAAAAATGCAACATTGGTAGGAGAAAAAAACACTAGAAATGATTGCACAAAAACTTTAATTAAAAAAAAAAAACCAGGGTCTCAGTAGCTAAATATAGCCCAGGATCACAACTCTCTTGAGTCTAGTATTCAAGCATGTGCCAGTGTACCTGCCCACAAAATTTTTATGACAGGTACTTTGAATTTCAGCCCAAATGATTTTAGTTTCCTTCCTTATATATTGCCCTTGTTTTATATATATGCTTACATTAACAAAAGGGTAATTTTACCTAAAAATGAACATATTTAAGATCATAAATGATGAAGAAAACTGAAAGAAATAAGGGGAACGAAGAAGGCCTCACTTGCCAAGATACACAGACAATTAAAAAAAAATCCCTCAAGATAGGAAGGGACACTCTGCAAAGTGTTGTCTGCCTAAAGTATAGAGCCACCAAAAAAGAAGAAACTTACCTATAGTCACTTCTCAAACCTTTCCTAGTCATACTGAACTCATCACAGGAAAACAATCACATTTATTACTCTGTGATTCCTTATTCGCTCCTGTTTTTGCATTGTGTTTGGCCAGTAATCACACATGATTATATTCAGTATAAAAAGATTTTTCCCTGTTTTGCACAATAATAAAAAGACAGCAAATTTGAAAAAAAAAAAAAAAACTCCCAAGCTAAGTAGGGTGGCCCATGCCTATAATCGTAGCACTTGCAAGGTTGAGGCAGGAGGATCACAATGAGTTCAAAGCTACCCTGGGCCAAACAACAAGTTTAAGGCCAGCCTGGACTACATATTGAGATCCTGTTTTGAAACAAATACAATAATCAACATTCAGCAAGCTGCACAGTCTGGCCCTCATGCTATTTCTCCATTGCAATGCACTAATCAAGTCTATGACTATTTATGGCATTCTTTACAGGAGACACTATTCTCAGGAACGCGGGCTGGACGTTTGAGAAGTCATATGTCCCACAAGTAGACGTGAGTCTACAGGGAGGAAGGAAAGATGGTATCAACACAAAATATGTTCTGAAAGAAAGGCAGAAAGGGAGGGGTGGAGCGAAAAGGAAAGAAAAAGAAAAGGAAATAAAATAAAAAGAAAAAAAGAAGTAAAATGTTTACAAAAGAACACTGATAAAATGATAAAAATGCCACCAAACATTGGGCTGGGGAAGTAGCTTTCAACTGTTATTTCTACTATGCTTGAAGCCCTGGGTTTAATCTCCAGCATTGCACAAGCCCATTATGGTGATGCACACATGTAATGCCAACATGAAGGCAGTGAAGACAGGAGGTTTAGAAATTCAAGGTCATCTTCAGCTACACAGTGGGTTCAAAGCCAGCCTGCAACACATAAAACCTTATTCTCCCCACAACAAAAATAAAAAGTCTAAAATACTGCCAATACCCATAGAAATGATTTCTCAGTACAATACAGATAATAAGCTAAAAACTTCAAACAATGTAAAGATACAATGTCAGCAGCACAACAAAAAAAATGAATTTCTTGGGCTGGAGAGATGGCTTAGCAGTTAAGCACTTGCCTGTGAAGCCTAAGGACCCAGGTTCTAGGCTCGATTCCCCAGGACCACGCGTCTGGAGTTCATTTGCAGTGGCTAGAGGCCCTGGCGCGCCCATTCTCTCTATCTATCTGCCTCTCCCTCTCTCTGTCTGTCATTCTCAAATAAATAAATAAAAATAAACAAAAACTTTAAAAAGTGAATTTCTTCAATACATATTTACTATTATTATTTCAAACATTCCTGCTAGTTATTGTCATGCTCACCCTTCCTCACTTTCTCTCAGGCATTCTTTCTCTTGTTATCCTCCATCAATCTTAATGGGGCAAATAAATATAAACTATTGCTCATGTGCTTGAATTTAGGTATCCGAGTATGATTAGTTTTAATGAGCCAGTAGTAGTCTCATGCTGTCTTTATAGTACAGAAGAACTAAACCATCAGCCCCACTTGAGAACCATCCAAAGTTCCCTGTGAGGCTGCAAAAATTCATAAAACGCTATCCGTTGTAAGCCTCTTCATGACAACTGACCCCTATGTCAGTTAGAAGGATGTTTTCAAATCACATTGTTACAAACCATTGGATTTTGTTCACTGGATTTTAATAGTTACCCAAAACTGAAAAAGAAAAAAACATCAATGTTTCCTTGAAGTAGTATTAATGAGTAACTGGTTTTCAAACACAATCAGTAAATGGTTAAGCACAACAAAGTAAAGTGCATAAACCTCATCTTGGTAGAACATGATTATGCTATATCACTATCAAATATAGAGAGAATTTCATGTGATTTATTTTGAAAATGACCCTAAATATGCTGTTTATAGTACTAAATTGAATTCAATATCTGACTAAATGCTGTTGTCAAACTAATAAAAAAAAGATTAATAATTACCTACATGATGATATGCCTCAAATATAGAGAGACTGGCTAGTAGCATTTGAGAGAACGTCCATTCAATTCCAAGACACAAACATATACACACAAATAAATAAATAAGAGACCAGGCTAATGGTACATGTATGTAATTCTAGCACAATAAATTCAATGGCAGTGTGGGTTACACAGTGAGACTCTATCACTCAAGAGGAGGTGGAAACGTCAGCAGCTATTTTTAAAAAGTATAATTTGAAACTATTAGTCTCAACATGGTTAACAATAAAATAAACTGAAAAGGTCCTTCTAGCAAGAAATATCGGAAATGCCACCCACTGGTCAAAGTGCTGAGAATAAGTACTGAGTGCACTCAGCCCAAAACAGAATATATACATCACTCTCCTCAATTCTCAGGGACTATCATGGAAGATGGAACAGAAAATAAGAGCCAGAAGGATGTGGAGGAATAGCTGGAACACTGACCTTTAGGTGTGACATTCTGTTCAATCCCACCACTACAATAAACTGGGCTTCCTTGAGTCACAGATATATTTGATAGGCAACTTGAGGGACAGACAGATAATAAGGAACAGAGGGTTTTGGGAGGGGGGAATGTAGGGTGGGAGTTAGATTCAAACCAAACTAATGCCAACATGAATTTATATCCTAGAAACCTTTCTCCTGGACAGCAAACTAAAAGGTATAACAGGAGTGAGGGGTATCACCAGGGCAGAAGGTCCCCAGAGAGGGTGGGAAGAAGCTTCATCCTAAAACCATGGGCTCTGACTTATAATTCCAAGCACAAGAAACAGGTTACACCCAAAGCAAGGCAGGCTTCTGTCAAAGCATTTGATTTAACAGCCAAAGCTATAAAGGGTAAGACCTTATTGCTAAAGACTACACAAGCTGCTAAAACAGGATGATATTAGAATTTAGAAGGAAGCCAGCTCCCTGACAGCTGGCCCTCATAGTGGTGCAAAGTGCTACATGAGCTGCTAGGGGATACTGGCTACCAATTTTGTAAGCAAGAAAGGGATTCTGCTAGATATGAAATCAACCACCAACAGGACAAGATGTACTCACCTAAGCAAAAGTGGCACTAAGACTATGTGGGTAACCAACTGCTCTATGATTGGATAAGAGATGTGCTCAATGGGAAAGAACACATAGCTGGTACTGGGAACAAAGTCAGAATCCTACAGAGATGGGCTAGAGAGATGGCTTAGTGGTTGAGTGCTTGCCTGTGAAGCCTAAGGACCCAGGTTCAAGGCTCAATTCCCCAGGACCCATGTCAGCCAGATGCACAAGGGGGCACACACATCTGGAGTTCGTTCACAGTGGCTTGAGGCCCTGGTGCACCCATTCTCTCCCTCTCTCTCTCTCCCTCTCTCTGTCGCTCTCAAATAAATAAAAATTTTTTAAAAGTTAAAAAAAAAAAAGAATCCTACAGAGATAATGGTTAGACTCCAACAAGAAGCTCCCACTAGTCTTACACACACACACACCCAGAAAAACCTCCACTGGGCATGGTGGTACACACTTATAACACAAGGGAGATGGAAGTAAAAAGTCATCCTAGGGCTACATAGCCAAGTTTGAGGCCAGCCTTGACGACATGATATTCTATCTCAAAAGAAAAAAAAAAAACAAAAAAAAAAACAGCCATTGAACATAAGGAAATGTATTAAAAAGTAATCTAAAAATGTAAAACACTACCATGCACTTATCAAAAAGAATGGCTGAAATTACAACAGTGACAGATACAGAGCAGCAAAAACATGCATACATTTCTCCAGGAAGCTGTAAACTACAGTTTTCTTCTTCTAAAACCAGCCTTGTGTTTCCCCTTTGACTGCCTTTCTATATGTAGATCCACAGAAAGGTATGCATCTATGTGCTTGGAAACATGTTTAGAACATTCACAGTAGTCTTGTTCATCAAAACCAAAAACCGAAACCACTCAAAGCAGCACTAACAAGACAAACTAGTATATCCAACACAGCACAAGGACATACAACCATGAGGTTGAATGAACTACAGCTACAAACAACACAGAAAAGCTTGGAAATGTAATAAAGAAGGGCAGATGAGGCACAGCTATATTCCAAACACAGGTGTGAGGAGCACTAAGGTAGGAAAATCTTTAGTTCAAGAATAGCATGAGCTACATAAAAAAAAAAAAGGGGTTAGGAGTAGAGGGCTGGAGAGATGGTTCAGTGGTTAAGGCACTTTCTTGCAATGCCTGAAGGCCCAGGATTTGATTCCCCATTACCCAGACAAGGCCAGATGCATAAGTGGCACGTCTGATATTCATTAGCATTGGCTAGAAGCACTGACATGTCCATTCTTTCCCTTTCTCTCTCTCTTGCTCCCTATCTTTGTCTCTGTGTTTGGAAATAAATATTTTTTAAAACAGTCAGGCATAGAGTGAAGGAAAGGAGAGGGGACAATGGGGAACAGCAGGGGAGGAAGCAGAAGAGAAATAAGGGAGATGAGGGAAGGAAACAAACAAAACTAGATAGTAAAGAATATGTACTAAATCATCTAAATTATAGAAAGCTTAGAAATGGGCCACAAGGAACTGTACTGTTAAAGAGAAGCAGAGGGCTGGAGAGATGGCTTAGCAGTTAAGGTGCTTGCCTGCAAAGCCTAACAACCCCAGTTTGATTCCCCAGTGCCCACATAAAGCCTGATGCACAAGGTGACTCATGAACCTGGAGTCCATCTGTAGCAGTTAAGAGGCCCTGGCACTCCCATTCACATTTTCATTCTCATTCTCTTATCTCTCTGCAAATAAATAAATTATAAAGAAAAAACAAAAAAAGGAAAGTATTACTGTGAAGTCAGAATAGTTACCATTAGAAGAAAAACAAGTCTGTGGTAGGTAAAGAAGTCATAAGGGGCCGGGTGTGGTGGCACACGCCTTTAATCCCAGCCCTAGGGAGGCAGAGGTGGGAGGATCACCGTGAGTTCCAGGCCACCCTGAGACTCCATAGTGAATTCCAGGTCAGCCAGGACTACAGTGAGACCCTACCTTGAAAAACCAAAAAAAAAAAAAAAAGAAGAAGTCATAAGGGAACACTATGGTGAAAACATTTCCCTGGGATGTTAAAAAAAAATAATAGCCTGGCGTGGTGGGGCACGCCTTTAATCCCAGCACTTGGGAGGCAGAGGTAGGAGGATCACCATGAGTTCAAGGACACCCTGAGACTGCATAGTGAATTTCAGGTCAGCCTGGGCTAGAGCGAGACCCTACCTTGAAAAAACAAAACAACAACAAACAAACAAAAAAAAAAAACCAAGTAAGTCAGTCACGGTGGTGCACACCTTTAATCCCAGCACTCAGGATGCTGAGGTAGTATCACCATAAATTCGAGATCACCCTGGAGCTACAGAGTGAGTTCCAGGTCAGCCTGGGCTAAAGTCATACCTGGCCTCAAAAGAGTCAAAAGAGATGGTTCAGCCATTAAGGCGCTTGCCTGCAAAACTTAACGACCAGGGTCCAATTCCCCAGTACCCACATAAAGTCAGATGCACAAAGTGTTGCATGCATCTGGAATTTGTTTGCAGTGGCTGTACCCATTTTCTCTGTCAATCTCTTTTCTCTTTGTCTCTGTATGCTTGCTAATACATAAATAAAAATATTTAAAAGAAAATACATGGGTGTTCACCTTTCAATATCCTCACATGTATAAGGCCCTATGCTAGAATCTCAACAAAGAAAGGAAGGAGGTTAAGAGTGAGAAAGGGAGGAAGGGAGATGAGATAAGGGGGGAAGAGAGAGGGAGATGGAGACAGCCAGAGAGAGAGATTATAAACCTGTTCAAATGTTAACTTTTAGATGACTAGAGATAAAGACTAGAAAGACAACTCTAAAATACTGTTTTCGTTGAGACATGATGAGAATTTCCTGTTTTCATATCATTTTTATAATGTGCTGTGCTTATAGTATTTTAATGTCATATATACATTAGCCAGAAAAACACATTACTATGGAACAATCTCAGTTATTTGTACAATTAGCTTGAAAAACACCAGCTGCAGAAACCTACTGATGAGGATACAGCTCAACTGCAAGAGTGCTGGGCATGTAAGAAGCCCAGGCTTCCATCCTCAGCACAGCACAAACAGGCAGTGGTGATGTATACAATTATCCCAAGAAATAGGGAGGTGATTCAAAGTTCAAGGTCATTAACTACTAGGGAGTTCAAGGCCAATCTACATTAGATCAAACACCAAAATAAAAAGGTGTTGGGGGGGGGGATGTCCTACTGAGAAGTATTACTTCCTGAATTTAAAGAAATAATAGGGGTTGGAGTGATGGCTTGGTGGTTAAGGCACTTACCTGCAAAGCCTAAGGACCCAGGTTCAATTCCCCACATAAGCCACAAGCACAAGGTGATGTATGCATCTGGATTTCATCTGCAGTGGCTGGAAGCCATGGTGGGCCCAGATCCATTCATTCATCCATTCATTTATTCATTCATTCTCTCTCTTTCTCCCTCTCCCCCCTCTATCTGCCACTGTCTCTCTCTAAAACAAATAAATCAATAAAATATTTTAAAAATTTAAAAGAAATTATGGAACACCGAAAAGCTATAAGAAATAAATACTTCTCAGATTTCTAAGATGGTAACAGAAACACAGTAACAAAATGATCCTTTACAAAGCATAATATAAATACAAATATACCTCATCATATATGCTCCCATTAATATCTGCGCCATAGATAGGTGCCACAAAAGTTAAATTTTTCCAGTATTTGCGCTCCAAATCTTCATAATCCAAATACCTTGGGGTACAGTATCTGTAAAAGATAAATGAAAATGAAAGAAAATACTAAACAGTGAGATAATTTTAAAGTTTAAATTTTCCCCCGTCCATCTGATTTTATTCACTGTCTGAACAAAAATACTTTAGACACACATAGTGCCAAATCTATCACGTAAGCATACAAAATGCACTCATCACACTTAAAATAACTACACAACCTTTTTATATGCAGTAATTGTAAGGAACATGTTTTCATAAAAATATCAATAGGAGCAGAAAATTAGTGTGAAAGTTTTTTGTTTTGTTTTGTTTTGAGCAAGGTCTCACTCTAGCCAAGGCTGAGGTGGACCTTTCTTCTAATTTTTTTTATTAGTTATGGACATACTTAGTATGGAAACATCTGTGTTGTACCATCCTTTCCCTCATCCCTGGCCCCTTTCTAAAGGAGGCCCTCCTCACTGGGGTCACAGGTTGTCCCAGAATGGATTGTAGGTTGTGTGTTGATGGAGCAGTCAGTTATTGGGGAGAGGCAATGACTCTGGGCATGATGTCCCAACTTGTAGCTCTAACAATCTTTCCACCCCTCTTCCACAAAATTCCCTGAGCCATGTTAGGTGTATTTTAGACGGCCCTGGGTTCAATCCACATACTGCACTACCTCAGCAATAGGCTCTTAGGAGCCTCTGGATTTCTGCTTTAGTAGGTGTTGAATTGATGTGGGCCCTCTTAATAGCCCCCAGGCTGGCCTAAAACTCAGGTAATCCTCCTATCTCAGTCTTCTGAGATGACAGGCATAAACCACCACACCAAGCTTAAAAATAATTATATCATCTTTCAAACTATTCATAACGTTTCAACCATCATGCAAGGTTATTTATAGATTTTATTTATTTATTATGGATTTCTTTGGGAGGTGCATGTGGGGGGTTACACACACTAAGACATGCAGGAGCATGGAGACCAGAGATGCATGCTTTATATGGGTGCTGGTTGAATTGAACCTAGGCCAGCAAGCTTTACAGGCAAGCACATTTAACTACTGAACCATCTTCCCAGGCCCCATTTCACAGATTTATATGTTAAAAAACAAATGACACATGTAGAAAATTGAGAAAAGACAACCTTACTAAAAATTAAGTCTATCAAAATTAAAATTCCTTGCAGTTACTATATTGGCAATGCCTAATACATTAATGGAGGGAAAAAGTGAAACCTCATATACAGCTGATAGAACCTTTCCAGAATACACTTTGTCAGCACATGTCATGTCACAAAGTATATACTGTTGACCTTAAAACCTGACTCTAGGGCTAGACAGATGGCTAAATGATGAATTTACCAACTGGGATTCATCCCAGGAACACAGGGATGGTTCAACTCACGGAAATCTGTCAACGTAATATACCACATAAACAAGGTTAAACACAAAAACCACATGATCATTTCGATAGATGCAGAAAAGGCCTTTGACAAGATACAACATCACTTCATGATCAAAATATTGGAAAGAATAGGAATGGTTGGTTCATATCTTAACATAATAAAGGCAATATACAAAGCTCCAAAGGCCCAAATTATACTTAATGAAGAGAGACTGGAGGAATTCCCATTAAGATCAGGAACAAGACACGGTTGTTCACTCTCACCTCTGCTTTTCAATATACTACTAGAAGTCCTAGCTCAAGCAATAAGACAGGAGAAGGAAATAAAAGGGATATAATTTGGAAAGGAAGAAGCTAAGATAGCTCTATTCACTGATGACATGATTGTATATGTAAGAGACCTGAGAGACTACATCGCCAAACTCCTGAAGGTCATTAACTCCTATAGCAAAGAAGCAGGATATAAAATCAAAGCACAAAAATCAGTAGCCTTTCTATATGCAAATGACAAATATACAGAGAAAGAAATAAGGGACATAGTCCCATTTTCCATAGCAAAAAAATAAAATAAAATACCTTGGAATAACGTTAACCAAGGAAGTGAAAGATCTATACCACAAACACATAAGAAACACTCAAAAAAGATACTGAAAAGGACTTGAGAAAATGAAAAGACCTCCCATGCTCCTGGATAGGCAGAATTAACATTGTGAAGATGGCAATCCTACCAAAGCCAATACATAGATTTAACGCAATTCCAATTAAAATCCCAACAGTGTTCTTCACAGAGATAGAAAAAATGATATCAAATTTCATATGGAAAGGCAGAAGGCCTCACATATCCAAACATATCCTCAGCAAAAGAAAGACCTCTGGAGGCATCACCATACCTGATCTAAAGCTATATTACAAAGCCATAGTAATAAAAACAGCCTGGTTCTGGCATTAAAACAGCAGTATAGACCAATGGAATAGACTTGAAGACCCGGACTTTGGGTCAAGCAACTATAGCTTCTCGATATTCGACAAAGGCCCTAACAATATAGGATGTAAAAAAGAGCATCTTCAACAAACGGTGATGGACAAACTGGATAACCATATGCAGGAAACTGAAACTTGACCCACACATTTCACCATGCACTACACTAAAGTCCAAATGGATCAAAGACCTCAATATAAGACCAGAAACTTCACTGTTACTGGAAGAAAACTTAGGAAGTACTTTCCATGATATACTAATGGAAAAAGACTTCCTGAACAAATCCCCAGTAGCTTATGATCTTAAACAGTCACTCAAACAATGGGAACACATGAAGCTGAAGAGTTTCTTTACAGACAAGCATACAATAAGCAAAGCCAATAGACTACCCACAGAAAGGGAGAAAATATTTTCGGGTTACCCAACTGACAGAGGCCTAAACTCTAGAATCTACAAAGAACTCAAGAATCTAAACAGTAAAAAGTCAAACACCCTTCTCAAAAATGGGCAAAGAGGTGAACAGGCAGTTGACAGAGGAAGAAATACAAATGGCAAACACACACATAATAAAATGTTCATCATCCCTAATCATCAGGGAAATGCAAATTAAAACAACTACGAGATTCCACCTTACCCCAATAAGGATAGCAAACATCAAAAACTCAAATGAAAATGAATGCTGGCAAGGATGTGGAGAAATAGGAACACTCATCCACTGTTGGTGGGAATGTAAGATGGTACAACCACTTTGGAATGCAATATGCAGACTCCTGAAAAAGTTGACTACATAGATACCAACAGACCCGGATATTCCCTTACCGGGCATCTACCCTAAAACCTTCCCACCACAGGCCAGAGAGATTTGTTCAACTATGTTTCTAGCGGCTCAATTAGTAATAGCTAAGAGCGGGAATCAACCCAGATGTCCATCACTAGAAGAATGGAAAACTAAGATGTGCTATACCTACACAATGGAATTCTATACAGCAGTAATAAAAAATGACACAATGAAATTTGAGGAAAAACAGTTGAACCTGGAACACATCATTATCAGTGAACTTACCCAATCACAGAAAAAAAATCACCACATAGTCTCACTCACCTACAGCACCTAAACTGAATATACCCAAGATGCCTTACATACCCAACAAGCATCTCGTGGAATAGGATGGCTGGGGAGGAAGGGGAAGGAGGGAAGGGCAAAGAAGGGGCGGGAAACACAAATCTAGACCCAAACGGCAATGGTACCAAAAAATTCTACTTCCTAAAAGGCAGACCAAATGGCTGAATATTCACCAAGCCCTTAAAGGGAACACATGACCACAGGACACTGGACAGGGTATAATGAAGACTGACCTTAGTCTTCTACAGCTTCTCTCTCCTCTCCTCTCCTCTCTTCTCCTCTCCTCTCTTCTCCTCTCCTCTCCTCTCCTACCTTCCCCTCCTCTCCCCTCCCCTCCCTGCTCTCTATCTTCCCTCTAACTCTTCCATATTAGTAATCTTTTTCTTCTTTTTCTTAGTGGGCACTGACCTGTAACTCCTAGTACCAGCATGTGGCTATCATCCACAATGAGCTTTCGATCAGAGAGACTTACAAGGTTTCCTAAAAGAAAGACAGATTTCTGTCAGAGTACTTGATGACCCACTAAAGGTTAGTGGTAAGACCCTACTGCTGAAGACACCTTATTTGGTCATCACATAAAACGGAATGGCATGGCTGGAAGCTGGAAAAGAGTCAGTCCCCAGGCAGTTAGCACGTCTAGTGCCAGAAGGTACTACATGGGCGACTGGGGGAAAATGACCAATATCTGTCCAAGCAACTCATGGTCTAACCTACTTAGCAGCAAATAACCTGTTGTGATGCCCACAAGTGAAATAGTGGCACAGAGCCATGGTGGGGAATCAACTGCTCTTGATTCGGCTAACTGATCCCCTCAGTGGTACGGGACCCATAGCTGGATCTGGGAAAAAAGTCAGAACCATATCCAAACATAAGCCCACTCTCCATTATGAAGGCACCACCAATCGTGGGCTACAAGAGGGCCTACACCTATTAAATGCTCTATAAAAAAAGTATGGGTTATGTCATTTGTCTGGTCCTAACTTACTCTCCATTGCAGAAGCTGCTTCTCTTTTTCAGATAGACGTAGATCCTAAGGAGAGAGCCACCCCATCATACCTCAAAAGAGTCCCGGGTGAAACTAAGGACAACTGGCGAAACAAGCAAGGGTGCTCTTTTCCTGATGAACCAGGTACAAGCACAAGGGTGAAGGAGATCAACACAGAGAAAAATCAACTCCTACCAAATCAGAGAGGCAGAGACCAAGACACCCCAACACCTTATCAATGAAGGAGACCAAAAATGAACCCAACAGGGCTCAGGGAAATTTTGCGGAAGAGGGGGCAGAAAGAATGTCAGAGCCACATGTTGGATCATGTTATGCAGAGACATTTATCCTACCCATTACTATGGGCTAACTCCACAGTGCATGACCCATATACCTCAACAAGGAGGGGCCAAGGGGAGGGTGTAGGTGACAAATGAGGCCTAATAATGGTACCAAACTGACTGTATTTGATGAATACAAAACTAATTAATAAAAAAAAATACTAAAAAGCATCTGACCAAAAGAAAGAGAGAAGAGACAAAAATTAATAAAATTAGAGATGAAAAAGGTAACATCACAACAGATGCCATAGAAATTCAAAAAACCATAGGGACACACTGAAAAGGATATACTCCACAAAGTATGAAAATCTGAAAGAAATGGATGATTTCCTTGATTTATATAACCTACCTAAATTAAGTCCAGATGAGATTAATCACTTAAATAGACCCATAACAAGCATGGAGATCCAAGCAGTTATCAAAATTCTCCCAACTAAAAAAAGTCCAGGCCCAGATGGATTCACTGCTGAATCTTACCAGACCTTTAGGGAAGAACTAAAACCATTGCTTCTAAAGCTTTTCCATAAAATAGAAAAAGAAGGAATCCTACCAAACTCCTTCTATGAAGCCACCATCACCCTGATGCCAAAACCAGGCAAAGATAGAACAATAAAAGAAAATTAAAGACCAATCTCCCTCATCAACATAGATGCAAAACTTCTCAACAAAATATTGGCAAAGCATAGTGGCGCACGCCTTTAACCCCAGCACTCGGGAGGCAGAGGTAGGAGGATTGCCATGAGTTCGAGGCCACCCTGAGACTCAATAGTGAATTCCAGGTCAGCCTGGGCTAGAGTGAGACCCTACCTCAAAAAAAAAAAAAAAAAAAAAAAACCAAAAACACAAAAGAATACAAGAATATATCAGACAGATCATTCACCCTGACCAAGTAGGCTTTTTCCCAGAGATGCAGAGATGGTTAAACATATGCAAATCAATAAATGTAATACATTATATAAATGGATTGAAGGACAAAAATCACTTGATCATCTCATTGGACACAGAGAAAACATTTGACAAAATCCAACATCCCTTCATGATAAAAGTCCGAAAAAGACTGGGAGTAGAAGGATCATATCTCAATATAATAAAGGCTATTTATGACAAGCCTACAGCCAACATATTACTATATGAGGAGAAACTGGAAGCTTTTCCACTAAAATCAGGAACAATACAAGGGTTTCCACTGTCCCTACTTTTATTTAATATGTGCTGGAAGTCTTAGCCATATCAATAAGGCAACAGATACACATAAAAGGGATACAAATTGGAAAGGAAGAGATCAAGTTATCATTATTTGCAGATGACATGATTCTATATATAAAGGACCCTAAAGACTCTACCAAGAAGTTATATAATAAGGAATCAAACAAGCCAATCAAAAAATGGGCTATGGAGCTAAATAGAGAATTCTCAAAGGAAGAAATATGGATGGCATATAAGCATCTAAAAAAATGTTCTACGTCACTGGTCATCAGGGAAATGCAGAATAAAACTCCATTGAGATTCCATCTCACTCCTGTCAGATTGGCTACCATCATGAAAACAAATGATCATAAATGTTGGCGGGGATATGGAAAAAGAGGAACCCTTCTACACTGTTGGTGGGAATGCAATCTGGTACAGCCATTGTGGAAATCAGTGTGGAGGCTCCTAAAACAGCTAAAGATTGACCTACCATATGACCCAGCTATAGCATTCCTAGGCATGTATCCTAAGGACTCATCTCATTTCCTTAGAAGTACGTGCTCAACCATGTTTATTGCTGCTCAATTTATAATAGCTGGGAAATGGAACCAGCCTAGATGTCCCTCAACTGATGAGTGGATAATGAAGATATGGCACATTTATACAATGGAGTTTTACTCAGCAGTAAAGAAAAATGAAGTTATGAAATTTTCGGAAAAGTGGATGGATCTGGAAAGAATTATACTTAGTGAGGTAACCCAGGCCCAGAAAGCCAAGCGCCACATGTTCTCCCTCATATGTGGATCTTAACTACAGATGATTGGGCTTCTGTGCGAGAAGGAAAAAACTCAGTAGCAGAGGCCAGTAAGTTAAAAAAGGAGATAGAAAGGGAAGAGAAAGAAAAGGAGGAGGGCTTTTATTAGGTTGGCATTGTATATATGTAAGTAGGAAGATTGAGATGGGGAGGGGATATGATGGAGAATGGAATTTCAAAGGGGAAAGTGGGGGGGGGGGAGTACTACCATGGGATATTTTTTATAATCACGGAAAATATTAATAAAAATTGAGAAAAAAAGAAAAAAATATATTTAAAATTACACTGAGGCTTGGGGGTATTGTCTTCTCCTACACCCTCTTAGTTTTTTGTAGATTTAAATGTTTTTTAAATGTCTGTACTCTAAAGTCTTGGGAGAGACCCTCCAACCAATCTGCCATCTTGAACCCAATAACTTTATGTTGAAAAACAGCCTATATTAAAACATCTAGACCCCGGCTGCCTGAATACAAATGGTGGCTCTAGCATGTACTAGTTGTTTAAAAATTGGGCTGGAGGGATGGCTTAGCAGTTAAGGCGTTTGTCTGCAAAGCCAAAGGACCCAGGTTGGATTCCACAGGACCCACGTAAGCCAGATGTACAAAGGGGTGCACACGTCTGGAGTTCATTTGTGGTGACTGGAGCCCAATCACACCCATTCTCTCTCTCCCTCTCATTCTTCCTCTTTCTCTGTCAAACAAATAAATAAATAAAAATATTAAAAAAAAGACTCTACCAGCAAACTGTTAGAGCTGATAAAAACCAACAGCCATGTAGCAGGATACAAAATAAATACACAGAAATCAGTAACCTTCCTATATGCTAACAACAAACACAGAGAGTATGGAATCAAAGAATCACTCCCATTCACAATTGCATCAAAGAAAATAAAGTACCTGGGAATAAACCTAACCAAGGAAGTAAAGGATCTCTACAATGAAAACTTTAAAACACTCAAGCGAGAAATTGCAGAAGACACTAGGAAGTGGAAAAACAACCCTTGTCCCTGGATTGGAAGAATCAATCTTGTGAAAATGGGAATCTTACCAAAAGCAATCTACACATTTAATGCAATCCCCATCAAAATTCCAATGGTATTCTTCACGGAAATAGAAAAAAACAATCCAAAAACTCATTTGGAATCACAAAAAACCTCAAATATCTAAAATAATACAACAATACAATAATACAACAAAAATAAGGCTGGTGGTATCACCATACCTGATTTTAAGCTATACTCTAGAGCCACAGTAACAAAAACAGCACAGTACTGGCACAAAAGCAGACATGTAGATCAATGGATCAGAATACAGGACCCAGATGTAAGTGCAGGTAGCTATAGCCACCTGATCTTCGATTACAATGCCAAAAGTACTCATTGCAGAAAAGACAGACTCTTTAGTAAATGGTGTTCGGAAAACTGGATATGTATCTGTAGAAGGATGAAAATACAATCTTCTCTCTCTCCACACACAAGAATTATGTCCAAATGGATTAAAGACCTTAACATCAGACCGGAAACTCTACAACTGCTATAGGAAAAAGTAGAGGAAACCCTTCAACGTATTGGTTTGGCAAAGACTTTCTGAATATAACACCAAGTACTCATGCAATAAAAACACAGATTAACCACTAGGACCTCATGAAATTACAAAGATTTTGTACACCAAAGGACACAGTGAATAAAGCAAAGAGGCACCCTACAGAATGGGAAAAAAATCTTTGCCAGCTATATATCTGATAGAGGCTTAATATCTAGGATAAACACAGAACTCAAAAAGCTAAATAATAAGAAATCAAACAAGCCGATTAAAAAATGGTCTATGGAGCTAAATAGAGAGTTCACAAATGAAGAAATATGGATGGCGTATAAGTATCTTAAAAAATGTTCTACATCCCTAGTCATCAGGGAAACGCAGATTAAAACTCCATTGAGATTCCATCTCACTCCTGTCAGATTGGCTACCATCATGAAAACAAATGATCATAAATGCTGGCGGGGATGTGGAAAAAGAGGAACCCTTCTACACTGTTGGTGGGAATGCAATCTGGTCCAGCCATTGTGGAAATCTGTGTGGAGGCTCCTAAAACAGCTAAAGATTGATCTACCATATGACCCAGCTATAGCACTCCTAGGCATATATCCTAAGGACACATCTCATTTCCTTATAAGTACATGCTCTACCATATTTGCTGCTGCTAGATTCATAATAGCTGGGACATGGAACCAGCCTAGATGTCCCTCAACTGATGAGTGGATAATGAAGATATGGCACACTTATACAATGGAGTTCTACTCAGCGGTAAAGAAAAACACAGTTATGAAATTTTCAGGAAAATGGATGGATCTGGAAAGGATTATACTAATGAGGTAACCCATGCTCAGAAAGCCAAGCGGCACATGCTCTCTCTCACATGTGGATCCTAGCTATGGATGATTGGGCTTTGGTGTAAGAAGAAAAAAACTCAGTAGCAGAGACCAATAAGCTAAAAAAGAGATATAAAGGGAAGAGAAAGGAAGGGAGGAGGTTACTTAATAGGTTGGTATCGTATATATGTAAGTAGAAGAATTGATTAACGGGGCTCAAAAGGCCCAAAATGAGGTCAGGGGAAGGAGATTGAGTAAAGGAAAGGTGGAGGGAGGGCTAATCAAAATCTAAGAGGATATAAATACATCACATCGAATCCTGTGGTTTTGGACAATGGAACACTCCGGAGCCATAGATTGTTGCTAGAAAATTTTCGGTGCCAGGGATGGGATATCTGCCAGTGAGTTGTTGGCCAGGGAGGTCCCTGATGTCTCCAAAACATTATAGGCCATTGCTGAGGCCCTTGGTTTCCCACCAGGAATAGATGGTAATACCCTATTGCTGAAGACTCCACATACTTGGGCTGCAAGGCCACTGAGAAATCCTGCTGGAACTGAGCTGATAACCTCCTCCATGTAGACCAGCTGACAGAAAGCTGGAAGAAGCCATTCTACATGCAGTTCAATGGGAGAAAGAAATACCACCAGTGAAAATACTCAACAGTGGACACTGCAAGTCTTATAATTGGCCAACCAGACCAAATGAGCCAACGGGTGCAATAGTGGCACATCTATCATGGTGGAAACCAACAGCCCTCCATTTGGATTGGAGGCCCACTCCATGGGAGGGACTACATCCCTGATATTGAAAACTTAAAACAGGGGTAGTCATGAGCCCTAGGGGTGTAACATCTGCTAATGTCTGGATAAATGTATATATTATGCTTATCAAACTGCCCAGTAAGCACTTCTCTTAATATTCATACCCTTATATTAATGCTACTCTCACTTTGGGTAGAAAATCTTCTCTTTTCAGATGGCAGTGACCTTGGGACAACTCAGAAGGTATCATGATGCTGGAAAGAAGTGACTGGAGTACCGAGTAACATCTCAATCATACCATCCAAGGCTCAGGGTCTAATGCGGAAGAGGTGGCGCAAAGAATGTAAGAGCCAAGGGAAGGGTAGGACTCCTTACAACGTGCTCCCTCCAGACATAAAGTGGCCCGGATATCCATGACCTCATAGTGCCTGACACTACCTACACAAGACTATCATAAGAGGAAGAAAAGATGATGACATCAAAATAAAAGAGAGACTCATTGAGATGGGGAGGGGATATGATGGGGAATGGAATTTCAAAGGGAAAAATGGGGCGAGGGAGGGTATTACCATGGGATATTTTTTATAGTCATGGAAAATGTTAATAAAAATTGAGAAAAAAAATGTGCACTTGCTGGGAAGGTGGCGCATCCCTTTAAACCCAGCACTTGGGAGGCCTCTGTAGGAGGATAACTGTGAGTGGAAGGCCATTCTGAGACTACAGAGTGAATTCCAGGTCAGCCTGGGCTACAGCGAGACCCTACCTCAAAAAAAAAAAGGCCTGCAGGATGGCTTAGCGATTAAGACACTGGTCTGCAAAGCTAAAGGACCCAGGTTCAATTCTCCAGGACCCACGTTAGCCAGATGCACAAGGGGGCGCATGCATCTGGAGTTCTTTTGCAGTGGCTGGAGGTCTTGGCATGTGTCCATTCTCTCTCTCTCCCTCCCTCCCTCCCTCTTTCTCTATAAAATAAATAAAAATATTTTTTAAAATGTGGATAGCATGAGAGGAACAATATCCATGCATACATGTACACATGCACCCCACCCATACATATGTACCTGAATATTACGCACACATACACATATTTTCAAAAAGGTGCCTGGTAGAAACAACAATCCCTATAAAGGATACTGAACATGTTTCAATTATATACACAACAACCAACATCTGCATTCACTACTCTAGGAGCAAACCAATTACTTAATTATTTATACAAAAGATAATAACACCAAACACCTTAACTTGATAAATGTATTGGAAATACAGAACAATACACAGATTTCCCAGAATACAACAATCTCACTATATATCCAGAAATAATGAGTGAGCATCAAATAACCATTCATTACCTTGACATCATTCTACCACTTCTATTAACAGGTCTCAGATTCCACAAATTCCAGGCAAGCTAACCAGAAGTCAGCATCATGTGATAAAAAAAAAAAGATGTACATCCCCAATGGCCAAGTACTGACCACTGGAAAACAGAGAAAGAAGAGGTAACAGAGATGTTGCTCATTATATTTTGTATATTGTTTTATACAAGAAGAACTTTAAAACTTACCACTGTATACTCTGTTCATATTTTTAAAAACCTTGAACTCTAAAACTCTAGGTGTGGTTATATCCATTGAAATAAAGTTCTAAAACACTATTATTGAGATATTATTGATATTATTGAGAAACTAGAAGCAAGCAGTTTACTGGACTGGTATCTGAGTCCGCTGAATATTGTCTACAGAATCCATCCCCAATGAACCGTCAAACAACTATAGCTGTTCCACAAATCCTTTATCAGTTTGCACAAAACTAACTTAATAATACCTTCTCACTAAGAACCTTTCATTGACAGTACCACAGCCTTAAAAGGCAGTCCCTGAATCAGGGTCCTCCTGCCTCAACCACCCTAGTGCTGGAATTACAGGTGTGAGAGAACACAGAACAGGCCACTAAAAAGCTACATAACCCTGGACAGGAATTGCATGTCTCTAAAGCTTGGATACTCCTCTTTAACAGCTGAACTGTTGAGAAGACACAATAAGGTAATTGGGTAAAGCACTTAGCTCTATACCTACAAGGAAACACAGACTATAACACAGGCAACAGTAAAAGAGCATATTACTCACCTCCTATAAGTTTTTATTGTCTGGCTGTGCTGAAATATCTCTAGATTATCTTTGACCAAACTATATTATCAACCACATGAGCATTTTGTCCTCTATACTGCTAACACCAAGTACAGCATGTACTGTGTGCCTGTGCAAAGGAACCTCATGAAAATTCATCCCACCTCAGGACCATGCAATCCTAGCACCGCTCTCAGGCAAAAACCTTGGCTTGACCTTAGAATCCAACTCACTGGTTTCTAAAATAATTTTTCATTACACTGACAGGGAAAATATTTTAAAAACATAAACTTAAGCCAGACGGGGTGGTGCAGGCCTTTAATCCCAGCACTCGGTAGGCAAAGGCAGGAGGATTGCTGTGAGTTGGAGACCAGCCTGAGACTACATAGTGAATTCCAGGTCAGCCTAGGCTAGAGTGAGATACTACCTAGAAGAAAAACAAATCATCTTTAAACTGAAGAATATAAAGAGATACACATCCTAATGAAGAAGGATAAAAGAAAGCTGGTTTCTTTTAGGGTACTTCAGTTAGAAATTGAGGCCCAAAGAGAACCAGGAGATGCCACCCCACATGCCATGTCGCCCTGACACAATATAAAGAGACTGACCTGCAGCGTCCCCTGCTGTCCACTCTAGCACACTACCAACATGGGCTGGCACAGGCAGGTTGGTTTTGATGAGGGGTCCATCCTCCAAATCTACAACCAAAACAGGTCTTTCCCTTGCCTATTAAGGCAACTGTCTTCTTCCTGTAGCTAACTCCACTGCACTCCACTCCACTCCACTCCGCCTAGCTCCACTCAGCTCAGCTCTGCTTTTCTGGCTCAGATCTTCTTGTTAGGGCCACAGGGACACCCAGGAGTCTGGCTTCCCCCTCACCCAGCCTGGCTGCATGTGGGGTGCGGGGTAGAGCATAATACAGTTTCTTATCTGGGGGACTTTGCTGCTTGCCTCTGTTTTATAGTGTGGGGTAACTTTGCACTTTGATTACATGAGTGATTTTTCCTCTGGTCTCTCAATTTACCACATGTGTATTTCCCTTACACTCTAGATCTACCATGGATGCTCTCACTAACTCCAGGCATGCTATCCAAGTATTTTCCTTAAACTCAGGGTAACCATGAGTATAACTATTCATTACTCATTTCTACTCTGAATTTTGTGATCTCTGCTTTGATATTTTCCCTCTTATTTTTCCTTGAGCCTCAACATTTGCCCTCTTCCCTCCATAGGAAAGCACATGGCAGAAGCTACCATGTGTGTTCTTTCTAAGTCTTCCTACATATGCACCTAAATTCTAATCTCCATGTGTTTGTGGCTCTACCTCAGTCTTTCCTGTATCAGTTTAACTCCCCTACATGTGCTTGTGGCTCTCCTCCAGTCTTTCTCCCCCTACCCACAAAAAAAATCCCACAATTGCTCTTAAATGAGCCTTATAGACTACATAGTATTTCCACATGAGAACATGTTCCCTAGGGCCCACAATTTGTGCTTTCTCCCTAAATAAACTTAACATCATAATTTATCCCACCTTTGTTAGCTCCTTATTGAAGGTAGGAGAGAATGCAAAACTTGGAATTCATAAAGTCTAGGGAACCTCTACTGAACCCCAAAATTCTGCGTCACTATTTTTTGAGGGGGTTTTTGAGGTAGGGTTACACTCTAGCCCAGGCTGACCTGAAATTTACTCTGGAGTCTCAGGGTGGCCTTGAACTCAGGGCAATCCTCCTACCTCTGCCTCCCAGGTGCCAGGATTAAAGGCGTGCACTACCACGCCCAGCCTGTATCACTATTAATAAGTAAATCTAGAAAAGAAAGAAAAGAAAAAGGACGAGAGGGATGGCTTCACAGTTAAGGTGCTAAGGTACTTGCCTGAGAAGCCTAAGGACCCAGGTTTGGTCCCCCTAGTACCCATGTAAGCCAGATGCACTAAGTGGCACATAGATCTGGAGTTTGTTTGCAGTGGCTAGAGGCCCTAGTGCACCTATTCTCTATATATCTGCTTCTCTCTCTCTCTATCTCTATCTATCTATCTCTATCTCTATCTCTCTATCTCTATGTCTACCTCAAACAAATAAATAAAAATTTTTTAAAAAAATTTAAGCCAGGCATGGTGCTGCATGCGTTAATCACAGCACTCAAGAGGCAGAGGTAGGTGGATCACTATGAGTTCAAAGCCACCCTGAGACTACATAGTGAATTCCAGGTCAGCCTGGGCTAAAGTGAGACCCTACCTCAAGAAAAAATTTAAAAATGGGGCTGGAGAAATGGCTTAGCAGTTAAGGAACTTGCTGGCAAAGCCAAAGGACACAGATTTGATTCCTCATTACCCCTTCAAAACCAGACGCACAAGATGCAGCATGCATCTGGAGTCCATTTGCAGTGGCTAGAGGCTCTGGCGCACCCATTCTCTATCTGCCTCATGTTCTCTCTCAAATAAATAAATAAAATATTGAAATAAAATAAAGGAGTGATTGATTAACTGATTGATTTGATTTGAAAGGGAAAGAGAGAACAAGTGATCCAAGGCTTCTTGCCACTACAAAGGAACTCCAGACACATGCACCACTACGTACAACTAGTTTAACATGGGTAATGGGGAAAAGACCCTGGGTTAGCAGGCTTTGAAAACAAGCATTTTCTATTGCTGAGCCATCTCCCTAACCCCCCTCCTTTTTTCAGGCAGATTCTTACTGTGGAACTGCCTATATAGCAGAAGATAATCTTGAGCCTGTGATCCTCTTCATCCTGCATGTTGGGACCACAGACTAGACCACAGAACCAAGCCAAGCACTTTTTTGTTTGTTGATTGATGATAGTATTTTTGAGGCAGAATTTCCCTAGCCCAGGCTGACCTGGAACTCACTCTAATCCAGGATGACTTTGAACTCATGATCCTCCTAGCTCAACTTCTCAAGTACTGAGTTAACAACAGAAGCCACCATACCCAGGTTTTCTTTTATATTACTAATGCTTATCTAATTTCAAGCTCAAACATTGTCATGATGAAGATTTTTCATACTAAAACTGAAGCATGTAGAATCAAAAGCTCATAGAAACTAAAAGAACCATTTGTAGCTATCAGAAATAGAATAAGAAAACATGGAAGAATTTCCTAACAATAAACTACATGTTAGAAAGTAGCCATCTGAAGAACAGAAAACCAAGAGATTACAAAGGAGCATCCTGCTTTTCTATTTGGTTTCTTAGCATGTTCATATACAACAGATAATATACAAACAGCAAAACTCAAATGACTCACTTGCTACTGTTAGCCAGCTGCCTGAACTCCTTCACAGTCATGGCTTTTTTCTGGATGTTGTACTGAGTAAACAGTCCCGACTGCCCTGTGACCATTTGTTGAATTGGTGCTGGAATAAGCAAATTATCAATATCATCATAGCACTGTCTTGGCTTCCACTCCTTAGGAGGAATCACCTAAAAATGAAATAATAAAGTATTAATTTGAAACTATTCCAGGCTAAATATTATTTATTTTTTATTTTCCAAAACACTGCAACTGAAGAATTTCTCAGCATCTATGACAAATTTATTATTTAAAAAATGCAGAGGATGAGACAGATTCATGATTAAAGAATATCTAATACCAACACTGGTCAAACTGCTCTACAAAACAGAAAGCAAAGAACACTACTAAACTCATTCTATGAAGCCAGCATTATCCTGGGACCAAAAGTAGATAAAGACAGGCAGGCAGGCAGACACACACAGAAAACTACAGATCAATTTCCTTGATGGACACAGGCATAAAATACTCAAAAATATACTTGCAAACTGAATCCAAGGACACTTAGAAGGTTATATATGATAACTATAATGGTTTGAATCAGGTGTCACCACAAACTTATGTGTTCTGAATTCTATCTAGGTCCCCAGCTGGTGGCAATTTGAGGCCTTCTGGAGGTAGTGTATTGTTGGGGGTGCGTTTATGGGTGTTATAGCCAGCTTCCCCTTGCCAGTGCTTGCCAGACTCTCCTGTTGCTGTTGTCCACCTGATGTTGGCCAGGAGGTGATGTCCACCCTGTGCTCATGCCTTCATTTTCCCCTACCTTCATGGAGCTTACTCTCGAGTCCGTAAGCCAAAATAAAACCTTTCCTCCCACAAGCTGCTCTTGGTTGGGTGATTTCTGACAGCAACTGAAACCTGACTGCAACAATGACTAAGTTGTATACATCCCAGGAATGCAACTTTGGCTCAAAATACACAAATCAAGAGTCAGGTGTGGTGGCGCACACCTTTAATCAGAGCACTCGGGAGGCCAAGGTAGGAGGATACTTGTGAGTTCGAGGCCACCCTGAGAGTCCAGAGTGAATTCCAGGTCAGCCTGGGATAGAGTGAGACCATATCTCAGAAAAAAAAGGAAAGAAAAGAAAAAAAAAATGCAAATCCATTAATGAAACTCACCATATAAATAAATTCATGTACAAAAATGACATTAGGCTAGAGAGATGGCTGCAGTAAAAGGCGCTTGCTTACAAAGCCTGATATCCTGAGTTCGATTACCCAAAACACACATAAAGCCAGATGCAGAAAGTAGCACATATGTCTGGAATTCATTTGTAGTGGCAAGAGACCCTGGTGTTCTCATTCTATCTCTCTCTTCTCTGTCTCTCCCTCCCTCTCTCTCTTTCTCCCACCTTCCTTCCCTCTCCTATCTATCTTTACACCTCTCTGCTTACAAATACATACACAATTAAATGCATAAAAAATGATGTGATCTTGTGGGTATGGCAGCACACATCTTTAATCCCAGCATTTGGGAGGCTAAGGTAAGAGGAAAGCTGAGTTTGAGGTCAGTCAGGGTTAGGAGACCCTGCTTCTTAGAAAAAAAAAAACAATAGTGTCAGGATCATTTTGATAGATGCAGAAAAGGCACATGACATAGTTCAACATGCCTTCATGATAAAAGTCCAGAATAAATTAGGAATACATGAAGCATACTTCAAAATAAGCAGGGCTAACAACAAACCTATAGGCAACATTATACAAAATGGGGACAAAATAAAAACACTGCCTCTAAAATCTGGAATGCAAGGCTACTAGGTATTTCTACTCTTACTAGATACAGTGGTCTCAAGTCTTAGCTAGAGCAGTAAGACAAGAGATGGTATAATAGAGACAAAATAAGAAGAACTGATTTATCCCATTTTGCAGACATGACTGTATATTTTTAAAACCCTGGGCTGGAGGGATGGCTTAGCAGTTAAGGTGTTTGCCTGCAAAGCCAAAAGACCCAGTTTCAATTCCCCAGGACCCACGTTAGCCAGATGCACAAGAGGACGCACACATCTAGAATTCGTTTGCAGTGGCAAGAGGCTCTGGCGCACCCATTCTCTCACTCTTTCTCTGTCAAATAAATAAACAAATAAATAAAAATAGTTAAAACCCTAAGACTCTACCAGAAAACTATTATAACTAATAAATACTTTCAGCAAGCTTAGAGGATAAAACCATTAAAATTTTTTTTTAAAAATTAAAAAATAAGTAGCCTTATGCAGTTCAATGGGAGAAAGAGAAATCACCAGTGAAGATACTCAACAGTGGACACTGCAAGCCTTACAATTGGCCAGCCAGGCCAAATGAGCCAACCGGTGCAATAGTGGCATGTCTGTTATGGGGGAAACCAACTGCCCTCTAATTGGACTGGAGGCCCACTCCATGAGAAGGGAATACATCCCTGATACTGAAAACTTAAAATAGGGGTAGTCATGAGCCCTAGGGGTGTAACGTCTGCTGTTGTCTGGCCAAATATATATAGTATGCTTATCAAACTGCCCACTAAGCACTTCTCTTAATGTTCACACCCTTATATTAATGCTATTCTCACGTTTGGTTGAGAATCTTCTCTTTTCAGATGGTAGTGACCTTGGGATGACTCAGAAGTATCATGGTGATGGAAAGAAATGACCACAGTGTTCATTCAGTACTGCAATATCTGTATCACACCTTCCAAGGTTCAGGGTCTAATGCAGAAGAGGTGGCGGAAAGAATGTAAGAGCCAAAGGAAGGGCAGGACTCCATACAACATGCTCCCTCCAGACACAAAATGGCCTGGATATCCATGGCCTCACAGTGCCTGACACTACTTACATAAGACCATCATAAGAGGAGGAAATGATCAAGTCATCAAAAGTAAAAGAGAGACTGATTGAGATGGGGAGGGAGTATGATGGAGAGTGGAGTTTCAAAGGGGTAAGTGGGGGGAGGGAGGGTATCACCATGGGGTATTTTTTTATAATCATGGAAGATGTTAATAAAAAAATTAAAAACTTAAAAAATAAAAATAAATTAAAAAAATAAG